>CM042254.1:17995435-19195435 GCA_023566225.1 Romanogobio albipinnatus | reverse complement strand
ACCTTTATTGTAAAGATCTTGGTGGAAAAATATCTCCTTAAAATCTACACATGCGCCTCTTTCTTCCCTCTTTCAGTCCTGACAATGGTGTCTTGCCAACATTCTTCTCCTGGTATCTATTGAAACAATCTCCAACAAGCTCTTTATTTTCCATTACACAAATACCAGTCTTATCCTCCGTTTAACGAATGCAACAAAACGAACTGTCCTATAACCAACTGATCTTCACAACATATTACTTCAAAGCCTCAATATGTTCCATCATAAACATACTCTTTGCTTTACAGCAGAATTTGAATTGCTCTCACATTCGATGTTTGCGTCATTGATCATTATTTTTTCACTGTGAAGCTACTTTAAAACAATCTGTATTTTATAAAGCGCTATATAAATAAAGGGGGCATGACTTGTTATATTTACTGCTGACACATTTTCTTTTCTCTTTTCTCTTTTTGTTTTTGTTATTGTCAAAATACACTGAAAGTGTATTTATAGTTGCTTTCCAGTAAAGTCTCATCCTCAAAATTAAAAGCAAATGTAAAATTTGATAGAGCAAAATATTCAGCACTAAGCTTCATTGCTTGCAAATGTTACAAGTGGCCCAGGAATGACTGTGGTCGTAAATAAGTGGTTTGGATTTCTGTGAAGAAAAAAACTAAAAAACGTGTTGGAATGTTGCATTGACTGACATCTGGCTCAACACTATGGGGTTTGTTGCGGAGTATTCCATTTCCAACTGCCAAAACAAGACTTCAAAATGTATAATAAATAGGCTTAATACATCTATTTTGCTGAAACTATTGTTGTAACTATTAATTTACCTCACAAGTTGCAGCAAATAACTTGCTTCTTTTGTAATACAGTGTAATATTATCTACCTCCAGAAAGATTTGCATGTTTGCTAAAGTATGAAATCTTTGTCTCTTTTAGGAGGAAAGTACCATATTTAAAGGATGGCTGTTCTATGTTTAAAGGCACAATATGTCATTTTCACCACTAGATGTCGCTTATTCAAAACAAAGGCATAGCTTGATGACGCCTGGATTTCGTGGAATCATGGGA
This sequence comes from Romanogobio albipinnatus, assembly GCA_023566225.1. Taxonomy (NCBI): domain Eukaryota; kingdom Metazoa; phylum Chordata; class Actinopteri; order Cypriniformes; family Gobionidae; genus Romanogobio; species Romanogobio albipinnatus. The sequence continues at coordinate 19,194,373 of CM042254.1, read as the reverse complement.
GTTGTTGTCTTTACCTCTACAGCTGCTGGAAAAGAATCCGACAGGACTTCATATTCATGGGCAGAAATCATATTCATGGATGAGAATGTATTAAAGATTTATTAACATTACTTACACTGTAAAAAAAGAAAATCAGGTCTCCAACTGAAAATGTTCTAGTGACAGATCACATCTAAATTTTTTAGTTGGCCAAATTGAATTTCTTGAATTTTAATTGAATTAAATTGCATCAATTCACAGAAATTCAATTTGGCCAACTGAAAAATTTAGATGTGATCGGTCACTAGAAAATTTTCAATTGGAGACCTGATTTTTGATTAACAACTGCTCTACTCTACATGCTACATGAAGCACCCTTCATACTACATGAAGCAGGGTGGGGCTGAAAGCTGTAAAAACATTTTAAACAACCCAAACACACCTATATACATATAGAATGCGGCATTAAACAATTTTGTAAAAAAATAAAATAAAGCTGCAAGCAGCAATACTGGGGCCAAGCGCAAATAAGAAGACAAGACGGCAGCAATGAGATGATATTAGGCAAAATGGCCTAAAAAATTTTCCACTAGGTGACGCTGTTTCAAAACTTATCAGGCTCCTTCAGGGCACTGTGCTGATGACCCATACAGAGTTTCGTAACAATCCGTTAATGTTTTCATAAAATACAGCATTTTAGCACATAATTCAAAATGGCCGATATAGTAAAATTGGATATCAGACGACTTGTCATGACATCCTTAATCTAATGAGAAAACTTTAGATTTTTGGACAAATGGTTCAGAAGTTATAGGCCAAAATAGCCATTTTTGGTATCTCCAGACCAGTAGGTGACGTTGCTCCAGGGGGATTGTCCCTGTAATAAGGGCACTGTAAGTCGCTTTGGATAAAAGCGTCGGCCAAAAGCATAAATGTAAAATGACATCATAGGGTGCAATCGAATTGTCTTGAGCCAAGGAATCAGAGGAAAAACTAATTTTGTTTCTAGCCATTTGGGTTCAAAAGTTATTCGCATAAACATGAGTGAATTGCACTGATGGTGGCGCTAGAGGGATTGTTTTAGAGACTCCAAAATTGGTGTGGTTAATGTTGGGCCAATCCTCTATCTGTGTGCCAAATTTCATAACTTTCCCACAAACGGTTCTATTGGCTGCCATAGACTTCATGGGCAGAATAATAATAATAAGAATCTAACGGTTCGCACCTTCGGTGCTTGGCCCCTAATAATAAATCAACTCCATAGTGGATTCCAAGTGATCAAGGGCTTAGGATGTTCCAGTTCAGTCCATTGCAAAGGTTCCGCCAGTAGTGGGCACTCATACAACGTAAGCAATGACGCACATCCGAATGAACGAGACGGAGGGAAGTTAGCAAGTGAAGAAGGGCATAATAAAAATGAACTGGAACGCAGCACTGGTTAAAATAGCTTATTTCTCTGGATTTAAACATCTTTGGAAACATTTGGGATAATGCAAATACACAAGTCAACAAAATATATAACACTGTTCTGGTGTTTTTTGGATATTTTAATCCAAAAATCTTACCTTTAATGTTCAAAAAAGTGACATGAACAAATGAAGAGTTTTAATTACAAATGAAGGTTTTAAATACATTCACTTTATTGCATGAGGGTACTTCTAAAGCAAGCACATGAAGTATTATTCCGTTGGATTTGCATAGCTCAAGCAGTCTCATTTTTTTCCTTAAAATAGCATTAATCACGGTAAATATGGAGACATACAGTGTTTTGATTTAAAAATATTTACACAGACCAATGTGCTTATTTTGAATGAGTTATTCCCACTTTATATGCTACATATTTTATCAAATATCTCTGCTTTGTCTGTCCAACTGCGCCTTTGACCATTTCGTCCAATTACATACAAAATAACACTTTAAACAAGGCCTTCGAAAGGATGCTGTAAAGTTTCGGTCAATAAATTAAAAATATATCAGCCTTGATTCCCTATAATATATCAGATCAAAACTCACTTTAATCATTTTATAAATGTAACCAATCAAACCCTTGTTTTATACATCATAGAAAAATATGCAATGCATTGATCTTGTTTTTCTCTTTCTGAAAAAGGATAAAAATAGATCTCTGTCTTCCCCTTCAGGGCTGTTTTTGCTTAAAAGTGATGATGAGTAATCTGCTTCTCTGAAACGTGACTATCTTTTCCAGATCTCATACTGTTTCTTTTTCTGGAATAAGAACAGTTTTCTCACAAAATATCTCATATACAAGCAGGGGCCAGTGATTAGTCAAGAGTTAGACCAAAGACAGACTGATTTCATGTATATGTATATATATATATATATATATATATATATATATATATATATATATATATATATATATATATATATATATATATATATATATATATATATATATATATAAAAGACAAGCAGAAAGCACAGTATGGGCTAACAACTTGCATGGCATTTCAGAGGTTTCGATATGGTGAAAGATCGAAGTACAAAACAGGAGATTTATATAGTTTGGCAAATTGTCCTTTACTTTACGATACATTATAATCAAACTGCTTGATTACAGAGGTAATTACCAGTGATAGAAAAATAATCCAAAATATCGTTCCATTTAATTCCATGTCAATCTGTATTTACACAATAACTGTGCCACAGCAGAAAAGAAAGCCAAATGAATCTCTAAATGGCACAATGATCCACAAATAAGGGCTTTGATATTCTGTTGGGGCAACAGGTTACATAATTTAACGTCAGTATATACAGGCTGTAATGCAAGTTGCTGGCCCTGCATGAACACGTATCGTTTCAACAAGCAGACTTACAATTCTAAGGACACTTTCAATGTTTCAGCTTCTTTTCTCATTAATCTAACACACACACTCACAAGTATTTAGGTACCATTATTTGGTAGCTACTGTCCTAGCAGTAAAAGCACTATGATGAGTCCACATGGCTTTGATGCAAAGATTAGAGTAATAGTCATATCAATATATATGCTTTCTTTATAGATACACACGGTAAAGGCCTGACAATGGTTTGAGAGACTGCAATGCTGACGGGAAGAGGGTTCTCAAGCCCTATAGTTAAACCGGAGAGGATTGTGGGAAAGAAGGAGGCCAGGAGGAGTCACAGTGAGTCTGGCCTTAAAATTGATGGGGGGAGGGGGGTGCCCAATGCCAAGTCTTCTTGCATCAACAACATCCTTTGGATCAAAACAACAACGGATTCATCCCCAGTTTGGGACTGTTCCAAGTTCCAACTGGGTTCTGTTCATAATCCTCATGGTCAATCAAAAAACATAAAATGATCATAACAGCGGTTCTCTCTCATGATGACTTGCAGATAAACTTTGACAACTTTGCTGTAGTCCTTGGTCTGGTTTTTACAACTTTCTCAAGCATGGCTATTTTCCTCTGGTCGCATCTCTGTCTCCTATCGCGCTCTTTCCTGCCACGAACGTGCTTGTGTCTGCAGAATCCGCCCTGAGCAGCTGTAGCATGAATTTGCTGTGTGTACTCTAATCACTGTAATGTGACCGAGAGCAGATATGAATCTGTAAACATCGTCCACTTTCTGGCTAGTTTGTAGCTTTTGTAATACGACTGCCATCCTCCGAAACCAAGTCAAAACATTTGATTAATTCAATTACGTAGTTCTGCCGTGGGTTACGCACTCGGAATGAAGAGTGGGCGTAGATGTGGAGGAAGATAAACTCGTGAACAGCCCTCCGCAGACGTCCAAACATTTTGAAATATTTCTCTGCGTGATATTGTGCAAGTAATCAAAAGAAATACAATGTTTGACGAAGGCAAAACATATGTTCTTGGTGTTAAAGTGGGGGGTTTTCCACCTTTTCTTTGTCTGCTGAACACTCAGAATGGCTCATCGTCAAATTTGACAGCTGCAAGAGCTTGAGCTGGGAACATGTGAGATGAGAGAGAGAGAAAAGAGAAGAGGAGAACAAAAGTATTGTCAGAGACCTTTCGTTCAAAGAACTTCAGCTGAATGATTTTCACACACAAACACAACATTTTGAGCAAGGCCAGAAATGCACTCTTTGGAAGTATGTGAATGCAGGGACAGTTCACCAAAAAAATGGAAATTCTGTCATTTACTCGTTGGTCGAAACCTGTATCACTGTCAGTCCACAGTCTACGTTCACAATGTCAGTCCAAATCCAATTGGAATCTGATCTAAAATTATTGACTTTCCACATTGTGTATCGCAACTGTTCAGATCCGATGTGTGTGTCCCATGCCGCTCTTAAGCTTTCCAGAATCTCTGCATTGGTTTTTATGGCAATGATGTTGCGTTGGTAGGTATACGCGAAAAAAAACAACCGCAACATAGAGGGGTTTGCAATAGAGATGATGTCTTAGGGTGCGTTCACACTTGTCATGTTTGGTTCGATTAAAACGAACCCTGGTGCGATTGCTCGGTTAGTGGGGTTCATTTGAACATATGTGAACGCTGCCATACGAACCATGGTGCGCACCAAAGACGGACCGAGACCGCTAAAAAGATGGGTCTCGGTCCGCTTCCAAACAAACTCTGGTGCGGACCAAAGACATGTAAACGAACCAAAAACAGGACGTGCTGTCACAAGATGCTGCTACACATCAGCTGATTTGAGTGTATCCAAAATGAGTAGAGGGCAAACGTGGAGCAATGAGGAGGTAAAGTGCCTCATCAGATCTTCGTTTCTGCATACAACGGAGGAAATCCTGGTGCTGTTTTGAATGTTTAGAACAATTTATGAGTTCTTCGTGAGTTCTCAGCTGGTAAAAATAAAATATGTACACACATAAAATGATTGCGTTTAATCCAGCACACAGCATTGTTTTGAATGTTCGGTAAGCAAGCTCCGTTGCGAAATATGCGTCATAAAAGCCGACCAATCAGGTTGTGACCGTATCCCTATGCCTTTGGTTCGGTAACTTTAGGTTCGCTGTTAAAAAAGCCAGTGTGAACGCTAAGCGGACCAGGACTATATGTTTTGTTTTTGTTTTTTGGTCCGGACCAAACGAACCGAACTACACATGTGAACGCACCCTTATTTACAACATGACAATGTATAGCCGCCGCGCTGGACTACTGCTATGAGGCAGCAGCGGAAACGTATGAGGCTGGTACGCGTGGCTTTATTCCGTGCTGTCGTCTCAGCCGGTTTCAAAACATGTCTCCTTATAAACCACGAGAAATCCGATCAGAGCGGTCAGACTGAAATGGATTTCAAACTACATATGAATGTAGCTCGAAACACGCATTTCATCTGATTATTTTTTGCCACTAAATCGGATCGGATTTCAATCGGATATGCACAAAAATCGGAATGAGGCTTTAATTTCTTCTGCTGAACTGAAAAGAAGATATTTTGAAGAATGTTTTAACAGTTTTTACCATACAATGAAGGTCAAAAGATTAAACCCCATTGGCTTTCATTGTATGGACAATTTTATGTTATGCCGAAGAATGTCATACAGGGCGTCAATGAGAGTAAATGATGATAGAAAATACATAGAAATCTGGAATAAATATGCAGTTAATCAAGATCAAGAATCAAATTTTTTTCTTTTAGAAAAATAGCAAAGCAGGGAGGTGTAAATGTGATATTCTGTGCCTTTATATTTCTAGCTCTACTGAAAGTAAAAGAAAGCATAGACAGTAATGAATAGGACCAGGAAAACAGTTTGTGTAAGGAACTGGGAGTGAAAGGAAGGGGTAGGGATTGTTGTGCAGTGGACGGGACTCACCTTCACACCTTCATGATGTGGGAGGAGTCAGAGTACTCAGCAGAAGGGGGAGGGACCAGGCTGGTTGGGGAGGCAGGGGGACTGGGGACGCACTTGGCTGCAATGCAGTGGAATCATGGGGGGGAAATATCAAAAGAAATGTATGCCATGAAGCAAATGAAAAAGGATTTGTGGGACAGAGAGGTGATCTTATAATGTCCTCTCACGGAGCCACAACACAGAAGAAAAAAAAGAATACATGCTAATTGTATTTTTGACTTAAAAAACATGGAATAAAATGAAAGAAAACTATGAAGGAACATCCAATGCATGATCCTAAAATTAGCATTTTTTTTTTTTTGGTGCATTTTGGCTAAAAATCTTAATCTAGCAAATGAGATCAAAGGCATGTTAAATTCAATATATATGTATATATGTTGTCCTCTCTGCCTTTGTCAATTCATGTGTTCTTATGTTTAACGATTTAGTAAAGATAGCAAACCTGAACATATTCATAGTCATTAAACTCTAGAGCAGTTTCCCAGTGAATCTAAATGGAATTAGACAGTGTGTTTCAGTGCAGAGGCCACACATCTAGAGGTAAAAACTTCATTAATATGTTGCAAATGCAGATTGAGATAATAAAAATAAATCACATTATTTCCTTTTGCAAAATAATACATCTAATAGTATATATAAAGGGTTTATAATTAAAGTGCAACCTCAGCACTGAAGTGTGGTGAAGTGTGCATTGAAGAGCATGTGATATTAGAAGGGAATGAGGGTTAGACAGTGATCAGACAGTTGGGGTCACAGTTTGCCAGGCTCCTCAGGGCGGCAGACTTCCTCACCGGAGAGCAGCCGGCTACGGCGGGAGGCCTCGGCGGCCAGCGCGCAGGAAATCTCAATGCGTTTCTCCTGCTCATGAAGCTGCTGGTCCGGGTTATTGGGTCCCTCCACTGGCCCGTCCAAAACTGGCACCACATTTTGCAGGCTGGAGCAAAGACAGATCAGCCATTAATATACAATAGAGAAGATAAATATCCTCAGATGTATTTTTTAAGTTTTCAAGATTTTACCTAAGAGGAAATTCTATCATAATTTACTCAATGTTGTTCCAAACGGGTTACATTTTCCAAAGAACACAAAAAGTAAAAATGTGGACTTTTATGGTGTGTTTTTATACTGTATTTTCACATCTTGACCTCATTTTAAAAGTTTGACAGTCCCAGGTTGTACGGCAAGTGCTGCATATGGTTTATGGCATAACAACAAATGGGTTTGGACCAGGTAGAAGAAAAACAAAATGAAGGTTACTTGGTGTGCAGTGAATGAGGAAATGTTGTGCATCATACTTTGATTTGGCAATCAGTGTCTTAATTCTTTCAACTTTCTTCTGTTTTTCCTGGAGCTCTTCTGGGCTGAGCGGTGTACTGGGCTCAATGTCCAAGTATCGCTCAGGGATCAAGACTTTATCCGGCATGGACAACTGGAGAAACAATGACACAAATGTTCTTGCATATACTGTAAAATTGCTGTACGATGTAACAAAAAGTGCAATGCAGTGTTGCCATGTGAGCTCTAACCTCTTTGTTGAGATCCAGGTCATAGTGTTCAGGTTCCACCTGTCGTCGCAGGCGAGCAATTTCCTGCCTGGGTGATTCCACACCTTGTCCCCTCACGGCTGCCTCAAGATCCTTAATATCCACCTCATCAGCTGTTACTCTCCTCCGCACCTGGATAACGGCAAGAACAAATGGCTCAATGCTTAGCATGACTTAAGTACACTGCAAAAGAAACTCCTATTGTTTTCATATCTTTAATTATTTGTATGTGTCTTACACCAGTGGCACATCACTTCTTGCTTTAAGCATATACTTTATGGAACCAGTTTAATGTATTAATCATTATTAGTTTTATAATATATCAATAATATATTTAGCAATTTATTTAACTCTCTTTCCCCGCCAGTGTTTTTAGAAAAATTTGACAGCCACCGCCAGTTTTTTTGATCATTTCAAAATGTTTCATGGCCGCTAGAATATTTTGTAATGTTATATTTTGTTCTGCTTTATTTTATCATGTATTCTTTTTTATCAACACTTGAATGTGTGTAAGTAATGTAAGCAACATTTTGAGCAAAAATCTGAGAAAATCACGTTTTTGTCAAAGACTACATCCAGATCAGATTCAGAAGGATGATCAAAACATAGATGGGGTAGTTCAAGTCCATCAACACCCGTAATGCTCGCACAGTCCTATCACTCGTCCTGGGTCAGCATTTTGTTTAATGTTGATGATCACATTATTTTACATATTACCTCAAAGACCTGTTTGTCTGCCTTTAAAATGTCCACCTCCACTCCATTTATTATCCTAAATTAGATGCACCTGTTTGAGGTCGTTAGCTGCATAAAGACACCTGTCCACCCCATACAATCAGTAAGAATCCCACTACTAACATGGCCAAGACCAAAGAGCTGTCCAAAGACACTAGAGACAAAACTGTACACCTCCACAAGGCTGGAAAGGGCTGCGGGGAAATTGCCAAGCAGCTTGGTGAAAAAAGGTCCACTGTTGGAGCAATCATTAGAAAATGGAAGAAGCTAAACATGACTGTCAATCTCCCTCGGACTGGGGCTCCATGCAAGATCTCACCTCGGTCTCAATGATCCTAAGACAGGTGAGAAATCAGCCCAGAACTACACGGGAGAAGCTGGTCAATGACCGAAAAGAGCTGTGACCACTGTTTCCAAGGTTACTGTTGGTAATACACTAATTTTTGTATTACCAACAGTAATACGTCATGGTTTGAAATCATACATGGCACGGAAGGTTCCCCTGCTTAAACCAGCACATGTCAAGGCCCGTCTTAAGTTTGCCAATGACCATTTGGATGATCCAGAGGAGTCATGGGAGAAAGTCATGAGGTCAGATGAGACCAAAATATAACTTTTTGGTCATAATTCCACTAAACGTGTTTGGAGGAAGAAGAATAATGAGTACCATCCCAAGAACACCATCCCTGTGAAGCATGGTGGTGGTAGCATCGTGCTTTGGGGGTGTTTTTCAGCACATGGGACAGGGCGATTGCACTGTATTAAGGAGAGGATGACCGGGGCCATGTATTGCAAGATTTTGGGGAACAACCTCCTTCCCTCAGTTAGAGCATTGAAGATGGGTCGAGGCTGGGTCTTCCAACATGACAATGACCAAAAGCACACAACCAGGATAACCAAGGAGTGGCTCTGTAAGAAGCATATCAAGGTTCTGGCGTGGCCTAGCCAGTCTCCAGACCTAAACCCAATAGAGAATCTTTGGAGGGAGCTCAAACTCCGTGTTTCTCAGCGACAGGCCAGAAACCTGACTGATCTAGAGAAGATCTGTGTGGAGGAGTGGGCCAAAATCCCTCCTGCAGTGTGTGCAAACCTGGTGAAAAACTACAGGAAACGTTTGACCTCTGTAATTGCAAACAAAGGCTACTGTACCAAATATTAACAATGATTTTCTCAGGTGTTCAAATACTTATTTGCAGCTGTATCATACAAATAAATAGTTAAAAAAATCATACATTGTGATTTCTGGATTTTTTTTTTTAGATTATGTCTCTCACAGTGGACATGCACCTACGATGACAATTTCAGACCCCTCCATGATTTCTAAGTGGGAGAACTTGCAAAATATTTTCCTCACTGTGTGTGTATATATATATATATATATATATATATATATATATATATATATATATATATATATATATATATATATATATATATATATATATATATATATATATATCTGAACGATAGGGAAGCTGTGGAAGGCAGAGCCACAGCAGATAAAGTTTCTCATGCAGGTGGTATATGATGTGCTTCCCAGCCCATCAAACCGTCACATATGGGGCAAAGTGGAGTCAGCAGCATGTCCACTGTGCTCCAGACGTGGAACACTAGAGCACATTCTGAGTAGCTGCCCAAAGGCACCGGGAGAGGGGAGGTACAGGTGGAGACATGACCAGGTGCTGAAGGCCATTGCTGAAGCCCTTACTGCAGGAGTCGAGTGGGTCAAGCACTCCCGCCTCTCCAAGAAAGCCATCACCTTCATCAGAGCTGGAGAGCAGCCAAGACCAGCTGCAAAAACGTCTGCAGGCATCTTGGCCACTGTGAGGGACTGGCAGCTGTTGGTGGACCTGGAGCAGCAACTCAAGTTCTCCAACCACATTGTTACCACCATCTTAAGACCAGATGTTGTTCTCTTGTCTGAGTCCACCAAACAAGTGGTTCTGTTGGAACTAACAGTCCCTTGGGAAGATCGCCTGGAAGAGGCCTTTGAAAGGAAGCTCGCAAAGTATGAGGGACTGATCAGCGAGTGTCGACATGCAAGATGGAGAGCAAAGTGTCTCCCAATCGAGGTCCTTTGCGGGCAAAGTAGCTAGATTCGCCAACTGGACACAAGCTGGGGTCTGATCAGCCTCAGCTGGGTTGCCTGGATGAGGGTGTACGATGTTGAAAGACCCGAAACACCCAATGATTCCAGGAACATCACTGAAGATGTGTCCAGTAGCATCAATAGATGTATTTACACAGTATATTATATATATATATATATATATATATATATATATATATATATATATATATATATATATATATATATATATATATATACACACACTGTATATAGGCCTACACATGCATAATAACGCAATTGACAGATAAACTTTGAGGGTATTTTCAGCAAACAGTTGTCTCATACATTCATTTTAACAGCATTAAAGTGGGCAAATGTTATCATTCAATGGAACTGTGTACATGCTATATGTATTAAAAACATTATGTTCTTCGTTCATACAAGAAAATCACTTCCCTGAATGAGCGCAATTTTATAGCGTAATTCAACAGTGATGTTAATGGTATGACCCATTTCAGGGGTGACCAAAATTATGATTTTAAATCAGTCAGAGCTAGAAATGTATCTTCATATTTAGAGGTAAAGCTTCATATTACGATTAGACTGCTTTCTTTGAACCTGGTAACCAGCTAGACTTGCATTAACTCATTCAGTCATGATGTTTAAGAGTATGACACTAACCACTCTGTAATTAGTTGAGGTTTTGAACCCATCGATGTGCTGGTTGCTAGAGAGGTTAAGGCTGCGCCTCTTGTCTCTGACAGAGCTGCTCTGGTTTCTTCGTATCCTCTCGTTCTGTTCTTCCACACTCATTTTTGACTTCACTTCTGCAGGAAACACCGCACTCTTTGGCCTCTCCTGGGACACACATCCAACACCATTACAGGATGCATTTATAAAAGACTATTTGTAATGCCACCTAGTCCTATTCATACTAAATCTAAACACATCATTTGGATCTGTAACTCATGTTGATACAACTAATGGGACTATATTTTATATATTTTATAGCTCATTATATTTTATCATAAAATGTATATCTATTGTTGAAGAATTTGTACATTTTTATTACATAAACAATTTAACCTACCCTGGAAATGTGACCGTTGGACACCTTCCCATTTCTCCGTTGTACGGCATCAGAATTGTTCTTTTCTTCTGAAGGCGACTTGGTCCTGGGTGGAACAATTCCAACTGAGAGGAAAAAGTCAATTATAAACTATATTTTAGACCATTGTAAGGCAATACAATTTTGTTGGTTTCTAGGTTGTTCAATTGGCCATTCTATAAGCATTTTAGAATTTATTAAGAATTTAGCTTTATAATATGAGATGTTAGATTAGTAATTTGTAGATTTGTAATATTGGTCTATTTTTTTTTTTTTTTTAATTGGTCTATTTAGTACTGCTGTTTTTCATGACAATTGTCTGTAGGAAACTTTAATAATGTTGAGGTCAATAAAACAATAATATTAATATTCCAAATTTATACCCAACTTTACATGCTCAAGAAAGGTCAAGATTAAAAATGACAGACATTCTTCTTACCTTTATTCTGATTGGATAGCCGGTCTTGCTCTGTCTCATAATCGCTGGTCTTTTCTCCCTGTGAGTTGTAGTTGTGCTGGAACAGAACATATAAAATATAAACCCTAGTAAAAATATCCTAAAGGAATTTAAGGGATTGCTAATTTCCCACAGAACCACCCTCCATTTACCACAACTTTTAGCAGATCATTATTCCAAAAGTTTTCTTAGCATACAGGAAACAAAGTATGACAAAAAAAAACAGTCAGCATGGGGCACAGTGGGGGCTTCTACAGGTTGCTCAATAGCATGATGAATAGCAGCCTGTAAAAGCGTGAGGCTGTTTAGGCGAATACGGCTGTGAGTTAAAGCAATGGAAGCATTTATAAAAACCACAGCACTGATAAATGCAACACTAGCACTGACACAAGCAAGCACAAATAAAATGGGTTTTAAGGACAGAAATGTACAACTACTACAAGTCTGTATATGAGGGAACTTAAGCTGTCTGCCACCACACACACACACGCACGTTGGAGGGGAAAATGGGAATTGTAATGGAAGACAAGCTACTCTATCTGATTTTTTATTCCAATGTTTTCTATATCTTACTACAGATGTTATATTGTGATGCCGTATGGTTTGAGATAAAGTGATAAACGACAAAATTATATAAAGCAAACAGAGATGGTATAAAGTGAAATAGTGAAGCGGAAAGAAAGGGAAGTTAATGAGCGAGAGTGAAAGTGAGATGTTGTCGACGTTGCAATAATGATGGTGGAAATGGACACAGTGGAAGTATGATTCCTTGTTCTCGTAGTGTGACCGCCTTCCTAAGGTACCTTTCTGCTGCGGAATTGTTCATCGTCCTTGTAGCCTTCCTGGTGGATGCCTGAATGGGGGCCCATACTGCGCAGCCAGGCATTGCTGTCTAAGGGCAGGGGAGGGACGGAGGGGGGAAAAGACTGGGAGGACTCCAGGGGCTGGTAAGATTTAGGAAGTGGAGGTCTCGGAGGACCAACCTCCTGTGATGGAAAGGCAGGAGAGTAAAAAACCAAACAAAAACAAAGGAAGTTGGGGAAATGAAGTAAAAGATACAGATAGAAAAGGTATTAAGTAGAAGGGAAAGATAGGCAGGGAGGAGGAGAGAAGGGAAGGAATGGAGAGAGAGAGCTGTGCATCAGGAGCGACTAAGCCAGGTGGAGGGCGGAGAGAATCATGGGAAGCATATAGGCATGGATCCCACACCACAAACGTTAAGCAACACTGACCTGCACACGACCCACACGTGTACTTTGCGATTTCGACAAATCACTGCTAGCAAAGGCAACTGGGAATTAATTTAAAAGGCTTAGCCATTTGTTTTAACATGGAAATCCTTTGTGACCTAAAATTTTAAGTCTGAAAATGTGCAGTTCAGTCAGGGGTTGGTTTTTCTGAATAAACGTGCTAGAAGCCAGAACAGGCATTAAACTCTGGATATATTTTGGTAGCGTATCACTGTAGGAGTGGGTCGCCTATGAATACTAGCAAACACGCACGGCCAAACGTTTAAGAGTGACTACAGCTAAGTAACAACAAAAAACAGAATCATACAGCCAGAAAACAGGTATTAGACACAGAAATAGTTTTTAAATCCCATATCAGGCTATTTAATCATCATTCAATAACATTTATTCAATTCCCGATCAAGCTCATAATGCTTTATCTTATGCTAACAAGCTAATAAAGTGCATCAGTGCCCGTCCACATTTTCAGCAGACTTTAGTTTCAGAAGTATTTTTCAAACTTTTAAGATTTTCATTTAGGAGTTATAAGCCATGGGGCAAAACAACCAGCTATGACAAAGGTACAAGAGTGTGTATTTAACAGCAATCCCAACAAAAGCATATACCATTGATTAACAAACTTGCAGCTCACTGCATTTTTTTTTTTAAGGTTTATAAGATATTGTTTCATATGGATAAAATAAATGAGATTTTTACTTCTGCAACCGCACTGTTACACTCTATTTTAGATTATTACCATAACTCCATGGCATTTGACTATGGTTAGGGGTTTTCTTTAAATGAGCCTGGGGTAAATATTAATTATTGTGAATAAGGAACAAATCATGCTGTCCTTAATAAACAAAAATTGAATGCAAAAGCTAAGTCCTATGATCAGACTTGATTTAATTAGGGGAAACTGAATAATTGAATATCCCCTTTTTCATTAAATGATTTGGCTCTACAGAATATGCTGCTGTAGTATTTTCTGTACAGTGTAATGAGTAACAGTGTCTTTCATTAAAGAATAATGGTGTGTGAAATACCTCTGTGGCCAGCTGTTTAGTGGGAGAGGCTTGAGAGCCAGGGACAGGAGAGAAGGGGCTGAGAGGACTCGTCAGACTCACTGAGCTCAAGGGACTTGCAGGACTGTTTGTGCTGAAAGAGCCGGATGTTCCACTGGCTACTGGGGACAGAGACAGATAATGGAGTTAAGGACCTATGTCAGGACGTCATAACTAACCTAATATTCTTCCCTGTAATGTGCTCTACTTAGCTGCTTTTGCATTCCAATAAAATATTATTAAATCATAAAACAAATGACGTTGCTCTTGCTCTGTTTCACAATTACTAAGCCCGTTTCAAAATGCACACACAAGTGGTATGACAGCACCACAGGATAGCTGCAAAAGCAGGCACACAATGTTTTAAAACCTACATAACAAAATTGCAGCTCTATACAGAAAATAAAATAATGTCTGATTTATTGTATTGAGTATTTCCTTTCCTAGAAGTCGACATAAAATGGAAGTAGTAATACTTTTTTATTCTCTTTTGAGATGTATATCCGAGTAAACCGGCTTCTCGAACAAGTGAAATGTTGGATGGGACTTTACTGAATCGTTATTGTTTGCTATTGCTGTGATCTCATGTGAGTGACAGGTTGTCTCAGTGTCTCAGGCAGCGATGGGGGCAATACATTATAAGTAACTTTTGAGTATTTGAGTTACTTACTCAAATAAGTAACGCATGTTACTTTGTTTTCCCATTTATTGACTGACACCTCTCTTGTCCCCATGTTGGGAGAAATCGGGAGTAAAGGTGTAGAGGCGTTGTGTGCGCTATGTGAACATGATGGTTATTGTAGTTCTAGACTAAATGTGAACATGCATTTACTCATCTCACTTGCACAAAAACAGATTCAAAATACCGTAAATAAAAACTGTGAAATGCAAACTCAGAATATTACACAAACCTGGAATTATTAAAAATGTGAAATAATACAAATATACTTTTTGTATTTAATCTCACTTTATTAATCAATGTATTTCCTGCCGACCATCGATGATCCAATTTAACCATACTAATAAGCAAAAATAACATTATGTTTGTGTTTCTTTTTTAAATTATTGTAAAAGTAAGAGTGTTATACTTTCTTCTGCATCCTATTCTATTCCTCTGCAGTTCAGAATGGTTTGTTTGCGCTGCACCCTCTTAGGCCGTACAGGCATGAATTTGCACATTCTTCATTTGCACTTCTTATTAATTTGAATTTTAGTGGTAAAGAGTCTTTACATTGACCAAAAATAGAACTTTTGTTTGTTTGTTAATAAGAAGCAAACTACTTTCTTTGAAGCAAGGCCAGCCCAGGTGAGAAAAAGTAACCCAAAAGTAACGTAACACTTTCCTTAAAAAGTAACTAAGTAACAAATCTGCAGTCTGTAACTTTCTGCGCTCTAGCGGTTAATAAACAGAACTGCATGCGTCTTGCGGAAGAACATTGCAGCCAGAGCTACTTCTCTCTGTTTATGTCTATGGCGAGTCACGCAGGGACTGTGCTCCTCCGCAGCAGTTCCTACCAGACCGGTCTGAAATAGTCCCAATGTAAACACTTATTATAAGTGTGCCATAATGATTCAGGTTAAGACAAAAACACGGTTTGGCAAATGGATTCATGTTGTACATTCTAATGAAATATTATTTTTGTAAATCTTGAACACAAAAAAAGTTATGGACAGCAGCTTTAATTTTATAGGATGTAATGCAATATTTTAAGGCATTAGTTTTAAAAATAACTAACCCCAACACTGGTCACAAGTTGTAGCAAGTAACAGCAGATCTTTTCTTCCGTATTGTGATGTACAATAGAGTACAAACAGATTGTCGACAAAAAATGGAGGGCAGGGACTTGGTTCTATCCATTGGTTGTTGATTGGATGGAGGCAGATCTGAATGTGAGCTTTCAGTTGATTGTAAGAAAGGAGCAGGGTTTAAGCTGACTAAATTATTGAAGAAATTCGGCGTATGTCACCAGAGAGAAGTCTGATATTTCACCGGAAATTTTGATTAAGTTACAAACTAGTTTTACAAAATGAAATATATGCATGGATGAATCATTCACAATAAGTGAAACTAGCATTTATAAAAACAATAGGTTGCATTTTGATCTCATGCTGACTTTAATAATAGAATATTAATGTTTCTGAGTGCAGAAAAAATATGCAGAGTTTATATGTGACGCCACGCAATAAGGGGATCATATGACCTCTGTGTTTGGCCGTGTCCGTTCCACGAGACGGGTTGTTTTTGTGCAGCCCCTCCAAGACATCCTGAACCCTCCAGAACTCTTTCTGAATGTGCCTGTGTACCAGCTCACTCTGGAAGGAGAGGAGATTCTGTTAGACAAGCTATTCATTGAAACAGAAAAGACACATGCATTATTGAATAGTGCTGCCAGGTTCATTATAAAAATGCTTTTTATTCTCATTAATAATTAACAAGAGAATCACAAGCCATTGAATTATTGATTGCATAATTCATCTCCATTCAAATGAATGTGAGCAGTCCTTGCATTTGCATTACTAGCAAATAAATAGATAATTGCAATAGACCTTAATTTAGTATACCAATAAATTCTGTATCATCAAGGTCACCTTTTTAAAAATATGATAATGCCCATATCATTGGATAAAGGTAAATCAGTCATATGAAAATGATCGTGCTGAATGCATGATGCAAATGGGTAATTGCATGTGCACATGAATAAAGGATTTGTCTAAATAAGATGGCAGAAGTCATTAAGGGCTTGTATTTTAAGAGTTCAAGGTATCCAAGTAACTAATAGTAATGCTGACAACATGAATGCCACTGATGATGATGTCAAACGTGGCAATCAACATACCTGCCCTCCAGCGTTCAGCTGCTCCCACAGGTCCCCATGGATGCTGTTCACATCATCCTCTAGTGCCTCAAATTCCATTCGGGTGGTGGTCAGGGCCTGTGAAGAAACAGGCAAAGAATTCAAATTAAACATACAATTTCTACAATATTCATACAATTAAACATGTATTAAATCAACAACACTAGCTTTGATTATGTGCTGTTTTTTTCTTTTTCATAAAACTGTTTAAACTGTCTGTTTTCTTACACTGGAGGCCTGAGATAGCTCTCCTCTGATGTTGATCAGCTTGTTTTGTAGACTCTCCTTCTTCAGCTGAAGTTTCTCCATGGCCAGCGGCTGGTTCCTGTACAGCTCCATCTCCTGATGTGTGGCAACCAGCACCCCCTCTAGACTATCCTGGAGATTGCAGAAGACATTCAAGTAATGTTTGGCTCAGTATCTTTACATTTTATGGTTTAAGTATATCATTTAATTTGAAATAAATAATGTGGTAGGGTCTTAAACGCAATATATGTACCTTTTCCATTCGCAAACGATGAACTACAGTCTCCTGCTCTTTCACAAGACGATTCTGCTCACACAAGCGGCCCAGTAGTTTCTGTATAGAGACAAAATGAAAGTTCACGGGCCTGTTATGCGAATGACAATAATATATAAAGTTATAAATGTATGCACTAAGAATGATGTCTTTGATCATACAAATCAGCTTACACTGGTTTCAATCTCATTAATCTTCAGTGTGGGATGTAGGTCACCGTACACATCATGGAATGGAGGCACCTATAACCAGAGAGTATAAATAAAATGGAAATATTAGTGAAAATTAGTCTTTTGAATATGAAAAATATTTAATATTATATATATATATATATATATATATATATATATATATATATATATATATATATATATATATATATATATATATATATATATATGCTGTCAAAAATAAAAGTTTGTGTTTACATAATATATGTGTGTACTGTGTATAATTATTATGTGTATTTGAATACACACACATTCATGTATATATTTAAGAAATATTTGCAAGTATTTACTGTATATATATTTATATTATATATAAATATAAAAGATTTTTCTTAAATATATACATGCATGTGTGTGTATTTATATATACATAATAATTATTATAAGTACACATATTTAGTAAAAAAAAAAAAAATTGGATGCGATTAATCGATTTGACAGCACTAAATAGTATTAATATTAATGATCAATTTAAAGAAATAAATACCAACACTTTCTAAATAAATAAATTGTTTTTTTTTGCCATTGCAACGTGCTGTTTGCATTATTCAGCAACAAAAACCATCCCAAAATGCTGTGTCAATGATAAGCCCCACTGTGTGAAGGCTATACACTGAACAATGGCTTTCTTGCTGGACGATGTGAATGGATAAGATGCATAGACAGAGGACAACAGCAAGACGACACAATACACATTGACCACACAATGGAGGGTGTGATATTGGGCAAACAAGGATGAAAATGGTGGGATTCTGATACATAAATAAAGCAAAAAAAAAGCCAAAGAGAAACTGAAGATTGTGGCTGAACTTTTATGGCTGAACTTGAAAACTATCACTTAAACCTAAAGCACTATCAAGACATCCAACATGCCACATCGACCAGGAAGCACAAAGAGAGGCAGGCTCCATCACAGCCTCAGAACAGCCTCGTTTGAGCCTAACTTTGCCTGAAAGAGACTGAAATGAGGTTTGGTGCTGCAGTGCAGGAATACCAAGTAGATCAGCAGCCTGCCTCTCTAGAGGACTCTCGACTCTCTTACTTGTGAGAATAACTTTGTTCGAGGAGAGGAACGCTCAACCATTCTGGTGACCATGCTGATTAGGTGATCACCATCTGTCATCTAGGGCAGAACAAACCATCATTCATCTGGCTATAAGCCTGACTTTGAATATGGCCGAATACGACGGAACCTAACTTATACTTCACAGCAGGTTAAGGAGAGACCGGGGCTAGTTGTCACATTTTTTGTACTCCAGTCAATATTCTCAAGGTGGGTTTATTTTCGATTAAGTCCTTTTCTATATTAGGTACACACTAGCGTTTAGGTCGGTAGAATTTTAAAAATGTTTTTGAATTAAAATGTCTCATAATTTCACTAAGGCTGCATTCATTTGATTAAAACATTTTCTTTAGTTCCATGACTACGTCTTCTTGGAGATTAATGGTACACAACATAGCAAGAAATGCATTTAACGGATGAAACATTTAAGATTTTTTTTTTAATCAATGTTGAAAGCAGTAGGTGTGACAACATGCCTCAATAAAATTCTAGCATCCTTCCCCGACCTGACATTAAAAATAATAATTTCCAGAATTAACAAAAATATTTAAGACAATTAATAAACAAAATATAATAAAAACCACTGCTAGAGTGTACACATATTTTTATAGTTGAACTCTTGACTCCCTGATATAACCCTGTGACAACTTCCCAATGTGAAAACGAAGAAGCTATATATAGCAGCTGCTGCTGTGCACTTAACATGCAACTGTTATAAAATTAGAAACCCTTTCAGATCAGTGTGAGAACTGACACAAAGAGGATATAGGGAGGAGAAGACAGTGAGAGCGGGAGGTGGTGCTTTACAAAATGTTTGAAAGGACCATGACTACATTTATGACATGGTTGTTTATGTTGTAAGTGGGCATCCAAACATCAGTGAGTCTGTTCAGAACACTCCTTAATGCGAATCCAACAATCAAAACTCTGTTTGAAAGCTTCCTCTGTCTACCATCTACAAAAGCACCATATAAATAAAGGCCCTTTCCCAAATGGCACCCTAAAAACTTGTGGTCTTCCTACGAGTCCGTGGTGGAGCTCGCTTCAATGCGGGCTCGGCAAATGTGCGCATCGAGGACGCATACCGACCGCAAAAGGGGTGCTCACGAGCACCCTTCAGAAACCTAAAATGACAAATCGGACACCCTATGGTCTCATGGACTTAACAGACACCCGCACGTGGCAGCCATTGTAACACACAAGAATGCATGAAAATCCTAAAACCTTCAGTTTATGTCTAGGTTTAAAAAAGTTTACTAATGCTATTGCTGTGATCTCATGTGAGTGACAGGTTGTCCCGCCCTCACACCAGTAAACACATCATGAAAGAGGGAGGGGAGGCTATTTGACTAAAGATTATGAGGGCACATGAAATAAAAAAATGATGTGCACAGATAAATCATTTATAATACAGCAATATTTCATTTAAAAAATGTTGCCTATGTGGGTAGCTCCCTCGGTTTTGGAACAGAGCTAACTGCTGTCTGGATTGAAACTCTGTGGTTGTTGGATAAAGCTTCCTACCTGCTGATCTAGATACTCCAGGTTCCTCTGAAGCTGCACGTCTAAAATGTCCTCCTGATGTGTGCAGTGAAGCAGCAGCAAAGCCCAGTGTGTCAAACCCAGCAGCATACAGCACGCAAAAGCATCAGATGGAGAGACAGAGACCGAGACACAGAAGAGGACACACACATGCTGGTCACGGCATCGCTAATCACAGCACAGCGTAGTGCATCACGCTCATACTCATAAGAACAGACAATTACACATGCTCTCAATTACAAGCTATTGCACATACAAATGATCAGTTATATGATTACACAATTTGCTGATTCTCAATTGACAAGGCTGTAATTGGCTTGTACCATGCAAAATACATTCACAAATGCTTAAAAGTGTTGACGTACCATTTTACTGTGGAGTGAGGGGGATGCTGGGTAGTTATATTGGTACATCCCTTGGCTGTAAGAGCGACGATCACCAGGGAAATCATACTAAAACAAGAATTAAATATGGCAATTTAGTGTATATAATACTTAATGTACACTATATTTAAAATAAATACTTTTATTCAGCAATGATGCATTAAATTGATCAAAAGGGACAGTAAAAACATTTATAATGTTAAAAAGATTTATATTTTCAAATAAATACCAAAGAATCCTGAAAAAACTGCATCACGGTTTCCACCAAAATATTAAGCAGCACAACTGTTATAATAATTTCTATAATATAATTTCTGAAGGATCATGTGACACTGAAACACCTGCTGCATTTTGACAGGATTTTCATATTAAATATATTTCTGTAGTAAAATATTTTGTTGTGCAAGTGGCCAGAAAAAGCTGCATTGGCAATGGAAAACTAACAGTAGTTTGACAGCACGCTCACATAAAGAAGTTAGTTAACAGTAAAAATCTGAAATAATTTTTAAATAATCTTTCAGTTGAGGTGCTCTGGTTATTGTTGTCACTATATGGATGCTTATTTGGTTGACAGGTGCTTTACCTTAGGCGAGCTCAGTGACCTCCGGAGTCCATAGACAGAGGGATCAGCATAAATTCCCTCCTCTCTTAGTCGGCTGGGTCCCCGATCAAACCTGACGCTGGGTGATCGGGCAGGTGAGGCGAAGCTGTGCGGAGAGTAGGGTCCTCCCGATGAGGAAGAAGGCGAGCGAGGGACTGACCGTGAGCGCGGCTGTATGGAAAGCCGTCTCATAGAGTTCTGTGCTGAGTCCAGTTGGGGGTAATAGGCAGGACCCTGGGGTCCCATCATCCACTGAGGGTCTCGAGTTTGACCGTATATGGGTCCATCTCGTAATGACCGCCTTCTCTCTTCCACGGTCCAGCGAGGAGATGGTCGGTTGTACGCTGCCGACATGGAGCAGATGCTCTCGGGTCGGACACCGGGTGGGTAGAGGGGATATTCATCCATATACGGAGGTCCGCCGTACACGCTGTAATAGTCTGCTGGCATACCACGGTTCACTGTGTAGTACCTGGATGGACTGAGAAGTACAGTGATTATAATTAAAAACTAATTAATATTTATATAAAAAATATACTACAGTTCTGAAGTTTGAGGTCAAAGTCTATTAAAATAACTGTTAATATATGTAATTTCTTCCTGCGATTTTCAGCAGCATCAACATTACTCCAGTATATATTATATTAAATATAAACTAAAATACTTTTTTTTTATAACTCCAAAAAGAACTTAAATTCACATACATTTCAGTTTTTGAGAAAAAATTGCTCTGAAAATAGTAAAACTATAGATTATCTAACAAAAATAGATTGAGAGGAAAACAAACAAAAACTAAATCAAAATCATACATTGAACAAAAAAAACCTCACTTAAAATCTCAAACTATAATAACCCTGCTGAGAAGGAAAGGGGACGAGGTTATGAAGCCAATCTAGACCTCACCTGCGGCCGTCATCCTGAGGCACCATGGCCCGGCGCTGGTTGACCCACTGTTGCAGCTGCGTCATGGAGCTTTTTCTCTGGGCGAGTCTCTCTGGTGCCGTCCTGGGCACAAAGCCCCTCCGCATCACCACATTCTCCTCGTGTGGGTCCCGCAAGTCCCTCACATTCTCTTGAGACTGGTACCTTGAACCATTGGGAGGACCATAGTTACCCCAACCGTTGGGGTGATGGGGTGCCAGGCCTCCTTGCTCCCCCATCCTGCCCTCTATATTAGGAGTCACTGGGATGCTGGGTGTGGTGTCTCTGCTCTCTACTCCATTTGGCTCATGTTTGACAGGCTCATGAAAATCTGGCCTCTGCCCATTGTTCTCCGCATGAGAGTTGGGCTCCAGTCGTTTGGCTACCATGTCGTTTTGATCTGCAGCAGGGATGGGTTCAGATTTATTTCTGCAGGACAGCAGGAGAGAGAAAGACAAAACATCTGTGAGACACTTTCATAAAACAGAGTGATGCCTTTGATAATTTTTTATGAAATGTTGTTTTATAAGGAGCACTCTTGCATTCCATCTCTGCTATTTTTTAGCTGTTGCTTTTGTCTGTACACTTGTCTGCACTGTTGTCTGCACAATTTTATCAAACGTGTCTTTGGATATTGCAATCTGCTGTTCTTGCTCCACAAGAATAACATCTTTAAGACTGTACAAACTCCTATGACTTTTTTATCTTCTGTGAAACCCAAAAAGTTGAAATCTTTTTGTTCTCTATGAATGAAGTGTACTTTATGTAAGTAATGGTCGACCGATATAACATCAAGGCCGATATATCGGACAATATTTGTCATTTTTTAGTTATTGCATTGGCCAATAAGTTATACTGTTTGGTTGATAAGTATCGTAAGTGGGACTTTAATTTGAAAAGTATTGGGAACCTACTGTCTGAATGCAGACGCACAGGAAAAATGCATGCACTGTGTGTGACGGTCTGTCCGTGCAAATTATCCAAGCCATGTGAATTGATTTCGGCTGTCAGTAGATGCACACGAAATGAGCAACTACAAACTATAGTGCACTATATATCCAGTTAACCACTATGTGGTTATATTACTTGTGTCATATTCCCTTTGTAGTGTAGTGTAATGTAAAATTAGCATTGCCAGGTCTTTTTTTTTTGTTTTTTTATTCCCATTTTACATATATGATTTATATCAAGTTATTTTAGTAAATATTATGCAAGATAAATATAATGGTAATTACAGCAACTGTTATGCTTGTGTTATTAATTATCTTTAAATTAAATAGTGTTATATCATATATATTATTTAGATTTATATTGGTCACTCTTGCTCTCTAAGATATTGGCATCAGCCATCAAAAAAACCTAAAACGGTCGTCTACTAATTTCAAGTACTCTAAAGCCATACCATTACATTGCCAAAATTGTATAATTGTCCCCTTTACAGTAGCTCTCATATCTCCTTTGCACTTTAATATTTGCATATTCATTTGTCGCATCAAAACTGGTCATGTGACATGCAGATAGCTAATTATAAGAACTTAATTAAAGGTATTTTCTATTTGATATCTTCGGTCTTCAGCTAACAAAAGTTTAAATTCTGTCTGGCTAGCACGCTTCCCATAATGTTTATGCATTAAGTCAGTATAGAGTAGGTGGTCTTTTGTGGCTGTTCAAACTCATTTGACCACATGAGCGTTTACACTACGAAAGCAATCCAGTCGAATACGTTTTCGACTTCCCTGGAAGTGGTCAAAGTGGACAAACTCTAAACATTTTAGCCCCCATTTACGCTTTTATTAGAGACATCCACTTGTTATCTGATCTTAAAGGGCCATTGAGTGCATTTTTGGAGCTCAACAGTCCTCACTGCCTTTATTGGAAAGTGGCCAGTGCATTTTTCAGCTTTTCTCCTTTTGTGTTACACAGAAGAAGTCATTCGGGTCAAGCTGTTTCTGAATGCAGGACCAAATTCTGTGTGAATCAGTGTGTATTATAGGTGGGTGTGTGTGTACCTGGGTGTGGCTGGGATGTGGACCCTGGCAGCCTGACTCATGACTTGGATCCACTCCTCTTGCTCCTTCTGACTATCTGCACTGAAGTAGTATGTACGAGTTCCTGCGTGCTCAGCCTGCAAACAGAACGCAATAGTTCCCTTTAAATCCTCACTTTCCTCCTCCTCCTCCTCCTCCTCTTCCTCTGTTTCGCACCACACCTGCAACAGAAAGAGAGAGAAAGAGAGAATATTATTGCACTGTCCTACAGTCACTCCCATTGCACAAGAACTTAACTGTAAACCTGATACCACAGGAACAACAGAGCATGCAAAAAAGGCCCAACACAGCTCATGCAAAATAGTGCATTCAATTGCTCATATGTACATGAACGGATAAATAACAGCCTGCACATGAAGGACATGCTTAAAGGGATAGTTCACCCAAAAATTAAAATGATTCCATAATTTACACACCCTCTAGCCATCCTAGGTGTATATGACACTCTTCTTTCAGACAAATACAATCAGAGTTATATAAAAAATATCCTGGTCAATCCACGCATTATAATGGCAGCCCAAAATTTGAAGCCCAAAAAAGTGCATCCATCCAACCAACCAACCAGTATAAAAGTAATCCATACGGCTCCAGGAGGTTAATAAAGAGCTTCTGAAGTGAATTGATGGGTTTGTTTAAAACATCCATATTTAAAACATATAAATTATAAAGAAAAATATCTAGCTTCTGCCAGACCGCGTTCCCTATTCAACTTACGAAGAAAATGTAACGCCTCTTGCAGTTTGGTGAAAGCTAGATATTTTACTTCATAAAGTTTTAAATATGAATATTTTTCTTAAACAAACCTATTGGGCTGCTTCAGGAGGCCTTTATTAACCCCCCGGAGCCGTGTTGATTACTTTTATAATGGATGGATGCACTTTTTTGGGCTTTAAATTTTGGGCTGCCATTCACTGCCATTATAAAGCTTGGAAGAGCCATGACATTTTTTTATATAACTCCGATTGTATTCGTCTGAAAGAAGAGTGTCATATACACCTAGGATGGCGTATTTTTATTTTTGGGAGAACTATCCCTTTAAAGTTATAAGCATAAATACAGCACTATTATTCAGAGTAATATTTGGCTTAAGGCCTTTCAAAGCTGGACAGACGTGAGTCGGTGATGTTGCAGTGCATGCAAACAAAAAAATCTGTCATGCAATGACTTTGTACATTTTCATGTAAAGTCATATCCTCGAATTTAAGTGGGGCCGAATTTGCTGATATTTAATATGCAACAGGACATGGGAGAAAATAGTGCATAGGACATGCAGATCAGACTAACAAATATAGTAATTAAAGGCAGACAGGACAAAAAGCAATTTAGTCCAGTTTAATTATTCCATTTAATGACATTTGATTTAGACTACTGAAAATAGAAGTTTTAAGATATTTATTAAGTTTTGTCATCATTATCATTACTGTCAGCTCATGTTTGGAACGCAAGTAGGAGAGTCTGATCTTGTCACTTGTCATGCAGTTATAGGAGCAAAAAGAGGTGCTCTGAAATACCTACTAAATGGGGCTCATCGACACATTGGAGAAAGCTCAGTCAGGGGTCCTCAGAGATGGGGGGAGGGGGGTGGGTATTGGGAACAGAGGAGAAAAGACTAAATAAAGATGACTAGATGAAATATAAAATCAACTTTTGGAGCAGGTTACATGTGGGATAGATGTGGCCAGATTTATCGTAATGGAGTGGGTATAGTGTGCATTAATATCCTGAAAGAGATGGCAGTTAGTAGAAACGTGGCACAAAACATTGGCTATATGAACACATCGAGGCACATCGACACCTGGCAATGTAAAACCTTTGTGTGAATGTGTAAAGCAAGATAGAATAACATAAATTAGGCTACATAGTTTAAATTGTCGAAAACACTGCAGTAGACAACTTCACCACATGGGGGCAATACAGAGTTAATTGTGGACAATGCATTCTGTAGTCATTCAAGAGGCAAACAGCAAATGAAAGAAAGAAAAAATAACTGAATAAATTACTTTGATTTAAAATGTAGTATACAACTAAAACCAAACATGCTGAAGCTATAATATCACAAAAGAACCGCAGAATCTACAAGCAAATTCTAACTAATGCTTCTGATTTAACTTGTTTCTGTAATTAAGCTCTTATTAAGGAACAATATTTGCCCCAGAACAAAGCAGTGTTAGTCTGTTTAGTCCATCCATTGCTAAATACTTAATTCAAGTAAATTGAGATTTTTTTTTTTATTAATTCACATTCTGATAAATTCTAGCTGGTGTTACTTATAAAATCAAACAAATAACAAGCTGTAAAATATGTACATAACAACGGAATATATATTGCTAGGGAGGCAGTTTGTTTTTTCCACACATTTGAAATCTTGGGTCTTTTTGTTGCTTTCACAGGCATTTTTGGTCAATTTACGATGCAAAACGTCTGTGACACCCTCAGATTTCTACAAAAGACATGACAGTTTGAGGAAACGCACAGCAGGATCTGAATGGAGAGGGTGTGTTAACACTGGAAGCTACAATAATCTGACCATAAAAATATAATGATGTAATGCAGCATCTCTACCACACTGTAAACCCTAATGTTGTCTTTACTTAAACAATCAAGTAATCTTGACTAAATATTTCTAGTTTAGTCAAGAAACTCATAAATATAAGTTAGTATAACTTGTTAACCTACAAAATACATAAACTTAAGATTTCAAGTTTAATTAACTCAAAATCATAATTAATTAAAATAGCTCACTCTGTTCTTGCTTTGATGTGATTGGCCATGCAAGGAGTTCTGCCTGGCAATAACTAAACTAATGCACTGATTGGAGGATATTTAAAAAACGCAGTCCTTTTCGTCTGTTGCTTGCTGCTGATTCAAATCAAGATGGAGACCTTTTCATCGTGTGCAATCTTACATTCGGTAAGTAAAAATATTTAGATATAAAGTTATTTTTTGTTTGATTTTTAATGGCAAGAAGAAGTCAATATTGTTTGGTTAAATCGTACGTGTTTTTGAGTTGGGGCAATTTTTTATAGACTTATCACTCATTTTCTCCACTTCCTCTCACCATAATTGTGATCAGTGTTCCCTTTGGTTGGACACTTGGAACTTCATTCATATTATAGTAATTGACTTCCTATTAATACAGCAATGCAACAAGAAATCATAGTTGTATGATTTCAAAAGAAGGGAAGTAATATATATATATTAATACGACCTTTACTATTTTACTTCTTGTCATTATTGGGGTTATACTGACAAAAGACAAATAGTAAAATAAAGCCAAAAATAGTAAAACGAAGCAATTAATGTATTCATGCCACAATGCACTCTGGGAGTACACTTCCTCAGATCCCAGATAGAACTAAGTTGACTAAACTTAAACAGTTTAAGTAAGAACAACTTAACACCAAGTTAAGTGGACTGAATTGTTTAAGTACATTTTATAAACACCAAGTTTGGTGAACTTAACAATTTAAGTACAGTCAACATGAGCACCAAGTTGAGTGAACTTAAATATACAAGTTTTGAGAGACTCCATTACTCAAATAAATTGAGGCAACGAGTTTACTCAAATCAAATGAGTTCAATCAACTTATTAGGGTTTTCAGTGCATTACCAATCCCATAAATTAGTCTTGCTTAAAACAACCACATACACTTTTAGTCATCTGAGGGTGTGTTAGCTAATAGTTAACTGCTCTACATGACAGTTAGCTAATTGACACTAGAGAGATCATTAGGGAACACATTTTATGTACCTGATGAACAGGATTTGTTGTACAAATACAAAAAAAGTTCATATGTGAAATGTCAAAACTAAGGGAGATCCCTGAGCTTCATCATGCCGTCACAATGACCAATTTACCAGAATAACAAACCTGGACTAAACTAAAGTAATCATTCATTTTCTTGTTCATTCTCTCAATAAGCTGTTGTTTGCACGCTTACAGTTCTCTTGAAACCGAGACAGTTGTTTATCACAGTGGAGTATCAAAACAAAGTTTTGGCGTAAGTTTCGCTGTTCGCATTGCGGAGGTTGCTCAATCTGGCACAGAAACTAGTCATGCTGTCCTAAGTCTTTCGCTTACCTTTGTACCTGCCAAAAGAATGCCTGGTTTCCTTTGATTGAACCTCTCCCTGAGGAAACCGTCAAACACTCCTGCACTATTGATTCATTTCAGGGTTTGGCAAATTCTGTGCTTACTGTTTGCATTTGATTTTACAGAGATGCCATTGTTGTGTGTACCTGGCCTTCGTTTAAACCTTCATTATAGTATAACCAACATTCTAGCACATTATTATGAAAGGAAAACTAGTGCAGGAGGTGTTTGCAAGTAGGTAAAACATATTTGACATTGCTTTGTGAGGACGCGTGAAAAATGAGTCATGTTAAACTGAAGTGACATGATTTATCTGCCACTAATTTGTCAAGTTGTCGCTAATATAAAGATTCAAAGTGTAATATTATAATGTGAAGAGGTAACGTGAAGTTCATAGATTTCCCAGATGCACAGTAAGTTATAATATGGTGTTGAATAATATGTGACCCTGGACCACAAAACCAGTCATAAGTCGCGCAGATATATTTGTTTTTTACACCCTCAGATTCCAGATTTTAAATAATAGTTCATAGTTGTACCTCGGCCAAATATTGTCATATCCTAACAAACCATACATCAATGGAAAGCTTGTTTATTCAGTTTTCAGACGATGTATACATCTCAATTAAAGAAAATGTACCCTTATGACTGGTTTTGTGATCCAGATTCACATATGACATTCAATGCTGTTTTGGACCCCATTGACTTTCATTGTATGTACAAAAAAAAGTTATATGTTCTTCATAAACATAATAAAATATTTTTTGTGTTCCACAAAAGCAAAAAGTAATACAGGTTTGGGATGACACAAGGGTTTGTAAATAATAACAGAACTATCGCTTTAAATAAACCTGCTGTTTTAGAAACCTAAACAGGTTTTTAGCGATGCTTCATTTCTTGTGAATCACTTCCTCAAAGGTGGGTTGAAATCATCGCCTTAGTCCTAGTGCATCCTTAAGACATATTTATGTTCTGAAGGAGACTTACAGTGGCGTCACATGTCAGACTGATCTATCTTTACAGACTTCCTCTTAACTACCAGGTACTCGTCTACCCAAATAATCACAGGTGCCTTGTTTTCTTCTTCACAAATCAGATAGCAGAACTTCCCATCAAGACTATATTTAGTCAAAGCTTAATTATGTCCTAATTGAAAATGCTTGTCAACATTATATCTCACATAGTTCTCTCAGGAACGTGAGAGCTCAATATCGTCCTCAGGAATTCCACAGGCTCAGTCAGACCACATACAAGAACTAGCACAAGATCAATTTTTATTGTAGCTAGCCTGAGGAAATAAGCCTACGCGTGTGAAAATCGGAAAGTATGTATTAGTATCCTGATCTGTGTAGGATTTCATATTATAATGACGCCCTCTTTTCGTGCATTTGCTGATGCAAGTGAAGGCAATACACCTGACTAGTAGATGATCAGATAAGAGTGACATTCATCTGACCCTTGTATTGCACATGAAAGAAGGTCAAGCTACATGTCTTGTCGTAATCGGAGTGGGCTTTGTTGTCTCTCTCCATGCCAAGAGCTCTCCGTCTCCTATGGCACTGGCAGAGAGGTGCGGCCCGGGCCACATGAGCTACTATGATCCATCACATAGTTGTGAAAGAGAACCGTGTTTGCACTGAAGACTTAATCGAATGTCCAAAAGAGTCAATTTATTGGTAATGTTAGATCATCGATTTCAACTGGCCACAATGAAAGGCACTGTGGGTTATTTCCTTTGAGTACAATATCCACTAAACATAGTTTCTCATCTCGGCTATGACCCACAGTTGAGCCATCACATTGTGGCTTTTTACACCACAACACAATCTGTCGCTGAGTTTTACTTAGGATTTCTTTACCATTTGTTCTGGTAAATCCCTCAATGGCCTCAGAAATCCTCTTGTAAGCCTTACCGTAACTGTATTATGTATAATGTACAGTACATTTCATCATCTGTAGCTCAAACAATAGAGTGTGGCGCTAGCAACGCCAAGGTCATGGGTTCGATTCCCATGCAAGAACTGACAAAATGTAAAATGTGTACCTTGAATGCAATGCAAGTCGCTTTGGATGTAAATGTAAATCTGAACAGTGATTCTGTAGCATCTTGAAGAGAATCGAATCAAATTAAACAGAATAAAATACAATACAATACAATGCAAAATATAATAAAATAGACAATACAATACAAAAATATAATACAATTAAACAACATACAAATAATACAATAAAATGAATAACAACATAACATCAAATAATAAAATAAACTAATAAATAAAATGCATAACATAATTAAATTGAACTAATTAAAATAATATGACATAAAATAAATAAAACAATAAATAAACCAACTCAAACAAACTAACTAAATTGTTTTAATTAAATACAATTTATCCAGGAGAAAAAGCTCAAATAACTTTTTTTTTTGTACATACAATGAAAGTCAATGGGGTCCAAAACAGCATTGAATGCCATATGTGAACCTGGATCACAAAACCAGTCATAAGGGTACATTTTTTTAAATTGAGATGTATACATCGTCTGAAAAATGAATGAGCAGTTCACCTGTCCACACAAATTAGAGCAGGTGCTGATGCCCAGAGCAGCTCAATATAAAAACAAAGGAGCAGGGCAGTTCTCTGCCTTAATTTTTGGATGGCCAGATGGAAGAAGAAGCAGACAGTCAAGCCTCAGCAGAAATGGAAATGACGCCCTCTGCTTTCCTATCTCCCTACCTCTGTCATTCTGCATGTCTCACTCTCTTTAACTGAGCCTCTGACACAAGTAGTTGTGTACCCTCAGTCATGCAGAGCTAAACTGAACTCGCTTGTTTTTGATCTGTATGTTTGCTGATCCTGGAGTCCAGGGGGCAGGGACATGTAGACAAACATGCTCCCAGAAAAGTATGATACCAAATAGGGTTGTCAAAATACCAAAAATGTCAGTAGACAACAACAATATAAATATAATGTAAATATAAGTAATTAATAATTAGTTAATATTTATATTATTATATAAAATATTTTAAAGTAATGTAGCCTTTCAGGTATTTTGCAATTAAGTTAGCAGCACTTTAAGTTATTAATAATAATAATAATAATAATAATAATAAATTAATGAAATAATATTTATCAAATATTTATATTATAATTTTTTATTAAATTAAATTAAAAAAAAAATATATATATATATATTAATTCAATGTTTTTTTTAAAATAATTATTATAAATAAATACATTTTATATGTAGCCTTTCAAATATTTCTCAGTTAAGTTTACATTCCTTTAAGTTAATAATATTATAATAATCAACCATACTGTACACAGCAACACAGCTGGGCGAAGGCAAACATCTGTAAAAAAACGCACATGCAACATTGCGGGAAGGTTAGAGCCACAGCTGTAGTGTGATGCTCTTCATGTTGACAAAGCAGTTAACAGCACGAGCTCAAACAACAGCAAAAATATGGGGGAGAACTGCAAAATGAATGATTGCAGCAACCTTTAATGACTAGGCGTCACACAGGGCTGGATGTACTTTACAAACATGCACACACTCTCTGGATGGCATGTGTCTGTTCCGAACGCTCTGATGTGTACTTCATACACAGCAAACAGACAGAGTCCACATGTCTGATAAGAGAGACACCTCAGCCCTGCACGCTAGAACAAGGTAACCAGCTCAGGGCTGCTGAGAAGAACAAAATGAACTCAGGACACCGACTGCAGAGACAGGTGAGAACAGGAGATTTGATCCAAATTGCCATCAATAGCTCTTCCAGATTGGCCCACTCTACAATGGGAAATATGTCTATCATGAATCCATTACAAACTATATGAAAGCTGTCTGGCCGTATATGTGCATCCCACATGCGGTGGTTCAGCCGCTGAGAACTTTTCCCTCCAGAAAAGATTTCTCAGCAGAAAGTCTGATGGCATGAGTCGGGAGACTCACCTCCTGATCTTTCATGTTTCTGCCGTTCATCCCTCAGAGAAAAGATGAATCTTAGGCTAAAAATGTTCCAACCACACAGCAGTTACACAACAAGCACTCATTAATATTGCATGTATACTGGGACATAAGAATGAAGGGAGTGAAAGAAAAATAACCAAAGAGAACAGTAACAATCACATATTCACATTTATATAGCCATCTAAAATAAATTTGGCTGAGAAAAAAATATATTACTGTTGCAGACAAAAGCATTAAAGGGTCATCCAAAATATGAAAAGAATTGTCATCAATTACTCACCCTGGTGTCGTCCCAAAACAGTAAGACTTTGATCATCTGTGATACTCAAATGAAGATTAAATCTGAAAGATTTCTGTCCCTCCATTCACTGACTGTCCACGCAACTACTTTGTTCATCAAGAGATCGTAAAACTAATCCATATGAAAGTGGTATTGAGTAGTCCAATTTTTCTGACGAAACTCGATCGCTTCATATGATGAACAAACTGAATTTAGGCTTGTATTCACATATATGGGAAAAAAGCCTAAATTCGATCTGTTCATCATATGAAGTCTCTTCAGAAAATTTGGACTAAACACCTCGATTAATATGGATTCGTTTTAAGATCTCTTTATGAATTTTTTGAAGTGTCAAAATGGTAGTTGCGTAGCTGTCAATGGAGGGACAGAAATCTCTTGTGTTTTCAAAGATGAACGAAAGTCTTATGGGTTGGGAATGACATGAGGGTGAGTAAATGATGACAGAATTTAAATTTTTGGGTGAACTAACCCTTTAAAAATATAAAAAAATGTCATGTTTGTTTGGGGTAGGGGTGTGTGCATTATTTTAAAGTGGAAACTTAAAAAAAACATAATTATAACTTATTATAATTATAACATAACGTAACTTAAAAAATATATGTCGCATTTAGACAGTACTTGAATTGCTGTATTTATGGATAGATCAGATACATTTTTATTTCTTTATCAAATTTCTTTGAATTATTTACCGTATCAAATTAACACATTAAATCAACAGCTTAATGACCATTAAAAATCCGGACACACCACATTCACCATGTTGTCATTATCAGGTGATCTACCAGCATCAGTTGCGTTGGTTCACTACCGTTCATTAAATCCTCTCCTGTGGCCTCATGGGATGGTAAAGTGTCCATCATATGCATACCTGGTTATCCAGGTACTTTATGCCTACTCTTTTATTTTATGTGCATTTAGTAGGGGTGGCACGGTACATGGAAAAAAAGCGCTGGATGCCATATGGTGATTGTGAAACACACTGAACACTTCATGGTGAAATTTGTCAGGTCAGCTGAATTAAAGCCACAGTGCATTGTTCTGATCAAAATTGATATGATTAACATGAAAAATGTTACGCCAATGTGTCGGACTCGGTAGACAGCCAGTTAGAAAACAACTTGATATAACAATGTTTAATACTGTATCTTAAATTGTGGATGATTAAACCATATATACCATATGCTGAAGTAAATTTCTGGAGTGTTAACTATTAAAAAAAACAACAACAAGAACCGTACAGAACCGAAAACCATGACCCTAAAACCGTGATACGAACCGAACCATGGGTTTTGTGAACCGTGTCACCCCTAGTGGACATACAGTAAAAGAAGTAAAAGACAGTACAAGTGGAGTGCTGCAGGTCACGTCACGTGTAGAAATGGCAATTGGGAGAGATAAGGAAGGCTGCTCGGAGTTGGAGGATGCGTCAGCGTCGTATTCACACCGCTCGCGCAAGCAGTGCGTTGGCAGGACAGAAGCAGTGCGTATAGAGAGCTGTGCATTCACACACTGGCAGCGTTTGTCTCGCGCGGCTCGTATATTGCAAATACAAAAGAATATTGTCCATTCTGTCACATTTTCCGGTCTTCTCCTCCGACCCCTGTCTGTGTCGTGCTTTGATTTATGATGGGCAGCATA
This sequence comes from Romanogobio albipinnatus, assembly GCA_023566225.1. Taxonomy (NCBI): domain Eukaryota; kingdom Metazoa; phylum Chordata; class Actinopteri; order Cypriniformes; family Gobionidae; genus Romanogobio; species Romanogobio albipinnatus. The sequence continues at coordinate 19,160,212 of CM042254.1, read as the reverse complement.
TATATATCTGCTGCAAATGCGACCGTGTTACCCTCTGTCCCAAACACACATGCATAGGTATAACACAGTTCACATATAAGTAGTTCACATGATAAATGTAACATTACAGTTAAGATATGATTCTAGTTTTAATAATTTAAACAGGCCTTTGAAGTTTGGGCAAAAACTTCTGGCAGTGTTGTGTTTTCGTCTAGGCTATTTTATATTTTTTTGGATGCTAGGGTGATTGTGAAACACACGGAACACTTCACTACATGATTTCATAGTGAAATGTGCTATTTTTCATGTAAATCAGGTCAGTTGCTCACGCTGAATTAAAGCCACAGTGAATTGTTCTGATCAAAATTAACATGATTAACATGAAAAATGTTACGCCAATGTGTCGCACTCGGTAGACAGAGTAAGCAGGAGACAGCCAGTTAGGAAACAACTTCTACATGATATAATTTTTTTTTTTAAATACTGTATCCTAAATTGTGGATAAATAAGCTATATATCACATGCTGAAGTAAATTTCTGGAGTGTTAAGGATTAAAAGAAAAAACAACAACAAGAACCGTACAGAACCGAAAACCGTGACCCTAAAACCGTGATACGAACCGAACCGTGGGTTTTGTGAACTGTGCCACCCCTAGTATTTAGACATACAACTATTTTCACATACTGTTTTTCATCTACTATATAGTAGGGAAGCATGTGATTTTGGATGCAGACAATTAAAATCCACATAACTTTAAGGAGCTCAAGCATTTAAAAGAAACAGACAACATAACTGCAGTGTGTGCTTAAAACAATCAGAACATTACCATCCGTTGGTGTGGACGGTATAGTTATCTATATAGTTATAGCTATCGTTCTTGGTGTGAACGGGCCCTAACTCTAAATTTAGTGTACTTCTGGGGACAGTTTTTTCCACAAATTGCATCCAAGTGTCCAAACACATAATATACACATACAGACATATGTGTAAGGCCTAAAGCGATGCAGAGCAAGACAGTATTAGACTCCCCTATGTGAAACTGAAGAATATCCTGTGCCCAATGGCCAAACACCAGTTTTGATCCTTTCACACAGGAGAAGAGTTTCATAAAAGAATTGGCAACACTTCCAGGAGAAGAGTCTGACTATAAAGACCCAGGGCAAGATGCACTGCATCGGACATGTTTCAGGTTCTTTTGTGAAGGCAACATGATACATGTAACCATTCACTGTCAGAGAGCACGATGAAGAATGGTTGATTAAACACATGTTCCTTTCTCTCTCTCATTCTCTCTCTCACACACACACACACACACACACACACACACACACACACACACACACACACACACACACACACACACACACACACACACACACACACACACACACACATGCATATGACAAACACATTCAATATTTCCTGGTTAATTATTAACACCAAGCTAGGTTATACGTTCAAAACAAGCACACAAGTATTTTTAGAGACATAGTGTGACATATATGATGGTGTCATGATTTTTATGATGGCGGCCATTAAAATGAACCTGATCTGCGGTGACGTGGCTCTACACCGAAACTACACCATAGGGGTCTCTGTGATATGTGAAAGAAACACTGCACACCTTTTGCCTCAGGGTGCAGATGCAAGAGGCTACTGGATCCCTCTGACTGATGGTTTGCTTTGTTCTACAAATATATCTCTGGAGTATAAAATAGTCTCTCTTTTGTAGAAGATTGAACAGCTTTGGATATGTTTTCAAGAACAAGTGGACAGGCAGACATGGGTTTTAGTAAAGCTGTATTGGCGGTGTGTCTAAACCCGCCATTTCCACAGGGGATGAACATTAGAAGTATAAGTGTGATGCATAAACCAAAGAAAAATACAAAAAGAGATATTTGAGAACAATAAAGAATGCTTTAAAGTGAATATGATCTTACAGTCAAATGACTGTTGAACCACCTGCTTCTTAAACAATATTATTTCATGGACAACATTATACAACAGCCATGCCACATGCTACACAATACATCAGACAGGAGTTGTCTATATATAATTTAATACAAATAGAAGGGGCAAATATAAAATATGTCTAAAGTCATTATCTTTAGAAAATAATAAATGTATCGTAAATGTACACTATTCAAAAGTTTGGCGTCAGTACAGTTTTATCATCAAGAATGCAATATTTATATTTAAAATAAATGCTGATCTTTTGAATGTTCTGTTTATCAAAGTATACTGAAAAAATATTAAGCAGCATGACGTATCAACATTGATAATAATACTAAAAAAATCTTGAGAAGCAAATCAGCACATTTGAATGATTTCTGAAGGAACATGTGACACCGAAGACTGGAGTAATTCAGCTTTGCCATCAAGAATAAATGACCTTTTAAAATATATTCAAATAGAAAACGGTTACATGACATTGTAATAATATTTCACAATAATAATTCTTACCCACCCTAATCTTTTGAAAGGTAGTGTATATAACTAATATTGTTTATTCAAGTCAAATAAGCACTAAATAAAATATGTTTAAAATATAAATATAATTAAAGCATTATCGACTACAGCATATTAACTTAAATGTATACACATGAAGTACAACTGAAGAATAAAAATGATTACAAATATCCCCAATATAACCCCCTTTTCAAAGATGTTAATTGTAAATAATTCTGCATAAAGCATCATTCAAACATAACTAAATATTTTAAAAGCTTAAACCAGAAATGATTCTTAATACAGCTCTGACAGAAGCAAAGCATATTCCCTCCTTACTGATTATTTTCAAAAAAGTATTGCCAAAGGTCATCAACGTGCCTCCTCTGTTGCTTACTTATTTCCTATTGGTCAGTTTAAAAGCCAGGTGTGCTATAAAAAAAGCAGTTTTACTAGAAACCTAACAAGACCTGCAGAGACACGACATCAGATTCTTAAACATCTCCAGCCCAGCCCTTAGGGGCCCCATGGAGCCAGAAGCAAAAGACATAAACACAGTTACCAAACACATAACGGTCTCACATTCTCCATAAGTGGAACGAGCACACCTACAATACTATAAACACAGCTCAAAACACATCTTCACATGCTACCCAGCATGCACCCTGTCTAATCTAATACAGCCTCACAAACAGGCCAACCATAATCTTATTTACTAAATTATGATAACTCACCACAACAACGTTCTCTCACAGTGCAACCAGGGGCGTATACACTCCAAAATTCTGCAATCTGTCATATATGTATGCTCTAAAAGTCTATGTACTCAAACCTTTCGCCTGGGATCCTGATGAAAATATAATCAGACATTATGTTTGTCCTTCTGGCACATGGTGTGCAAACACATTCGGGAACGCATGCAAAGATGCAAAGTCCACTGCATGTGTGGGTGTGCAATCAGGGTAAATATAGAGTCAGTGGTTTTGACTAAAAACAGATACGTTGTCATCGAATCATGATTAATTCAGAAACATCGCTTAAAGTTTCCTATCATCATATGACCAACACTGACACTGAATACCATGTTTACCTGTCACCCCTCCCATCCCTTGTCCTGACAGCATTCAAAACATATATTAAAAATGCACAGAGATCACCAACCTTAAAGGCAAACTTGCGGCTGATGTTGTCCGCTGCCTGGACTGGTCCAATCTTGAAGCTGAGAAGAGGAAGGCTGCCCAAGACTCCTTCTTCTTTATCGTCTGGATGGAATAAATATAAAAAATAAAAAATAAACTATTAATGCTAAAGAAAAACACAATGAAAAAAAACCCCCAAAAAACATCTGTATTATATCATTCCAACCTGGATTTTAAAATAATTGGTAAGAAACAATTCCGTACTAAATCAGAAAAGTCCAACTTTCAGTTGTGAGCTGCTACATTGGTGATGATAGGCAGCAGAAATGGAAAAGCAGGTAAACTGCAGGTGAATCCCATATCCATTTTTATCCTGGCGCAAAGCAACACTAATGACACTGAAGCAAGCAGCGACGCAAAGCCTGGGAGAGAAACGCTCTGGCTGGTTAAATAATGGAGCACATCGTTAAATTTTCATCGCGAGGACGGCAATGGAGATCCAGTGTTCTCGCTCTCGATCTCCCGTACTGAGAGCAGCTGCTGGGGAAATGCAGTGAACCCACCCGCGCGTGTGTTCTGACAGCACTATGTGTGTGTGTTTGTGTGTGAATGAGCGAGACAGGGAGGGGCGGAGGGAAAGGAGGAGTGGAGCAGGTTGTGTTTGTGCTGTATGGAAGCGACAGAGAGACACAGTGACAGAGAGAGAGAGAGAGAGAGAGAGAGAGAGAGAGAGAGAGAGAGAGAGAGAGAGAGAGAGAGAGAGAGAGAGAGAGAGAGAGAGAGAGAGAGAGCGCAAAAGATAGCCATCATCCCTCAGTGACTCAGTGCTGCAGGAATTCTGGCTCTCGACCAGCTGTACCTGCACTGAACAACCAATCAGAGTCAATTATTCTGTCAACAAAAAGGCCAGGCAAAACAATTCTGAATAAGAAACCTATACTGATATGGAAAAACATGATCTCCACAACAAACTTAAAAACAATGAAATACATGAACACTGTATAAAGGAGGGTTATAAAACAACAATAACCACAACAACAACAACACAATCTAAACCTGTCTGTTAGGGTTGTAATCACTACAGACATTGACAAGGAATGTCATTTTCTGTATGGTTATGAGTTCCGATATGATTTTCAATGGTTGATTCTTTAATTTAGCCCTCTCCAATCCTGAAAACCTGATTACAGACTAGTCGTCTGCAAAAGATTTAGCCTTACTATGCTTATTCGCCCCCTACATGTGGCAGTAACAATGTCTAAATATATTTTTAAAAAGATAAATCTACCTGAGAAGTAAAATTGCATAAGATAATAAGACATGGTTTTAGAGAATCAATCTTAAAATAAATTTATTTTATTTTTCTTACCGTGTTGGCATATATCTTGTGTTAAGCATTTTGTTTAAAACAGGAACATTATACATAATAATACAAATTTAAAAAATAAATAAAATAAGTGAGATATTTTTAAGTCTTACAGTGTATTTTTAGTGTTTAGTGTAGATCACAAAGCAAGATATAAAGCAAGATGAAAACAGATTAAGATTTTGTTTTTTTGTCAGTCACCTATTTTTATCACTCTGAAACTCATCTGAACTGTGTCCAAGTGCATACTTCTGTCTACTTTGATATTTAATTTTACAGAACTTATACACGAAATATGGGCTGACATATCAATCACACACAAAATCCCTCACTACATAATGGCAGGTACGTGTCGATACAAAAGCTGAGGCAATATTTACATTTTGGGGTGAGTCTTGATACTGGTTATGTAACGATTCTAAATTCATAGATTCTCTCAGAATCTGTCGTTTGCCTTTTCAAATGATTATTGATACCACAGGCTTGGGAAGATCCTTATTTCTATTTGAAAATAGATTATAGTAAAAGCCTTGACAAAAGGTGCAGTCCAGTTTACTGTTGTTTGGTGGAATCCCCACAATTGGGAATTTTGCCTGAGGGCGAAAGATTTGCCCACATAGATTTTGCAACAGGTTGAAGTTAGTCATGCCAATTTGCTATGTTAATTTTCTGTTAACAGAAAGCTGCTTGGTTTGAAAGTGACTTCTCTGTGAGCTAGGCATCATACATCGCTACACTATTGACAATGTGAAAAAAATGCAGGGCGGGACTTGATTGGATTGAATTGACAGGTTGTCTCGCCCTCACGCCGAAAAACATAATCAGAGAAGAGATGACGTTGCAAAAAGGGAGGGGAAGGTATTTTGATTAAAGGTTACAAAGGCATATGAATTTTGCTGCAATATATACTGAAATATTCCTGTCACGATTCACCAGTAAGAGTGCCCCTGATCACCACCAGAGGACACTTCACCCTGGACTGTCACTCAATCAAGAACTACTTTTCCCATAATCCTTTGCACGGACTCATCTTCACTCATTGTTTACACCTGTGTCTCATTTACCTAATTTCCTCTGCCTATATCTATCCTGTTCACCCTGTCATTCACTGTGAAGTCTTGTTTGTTGTATTACTGAATTTCTGAGCGTTTCCTCTTGGTTTTGGATTACTTTACCCTTTTGCCTGTCTTGTTTGCCTGTTTATGACCTTTTGCCTGTTTTTGACTACGCTTGTAGATTACCCTTAAATAAAGCTGCATTTGGATCCTCAACCTTTTAAGTCTTGGAGCAGTACTTTACAATTCCATAAAAAAACAAGAATTGTCGATTTTGATTTCATGGTGACTTTAAGACTGGTATTAGTGCATGGTGACAGCTGACCTATCAGGCGTGTCTGAGGGAAACTACAGTAGATCTGTGTTGCCGAACCACTGATTTATGTAAACATACACTGCTAATCATCACCCAGAATCTATTTCAAGTTTAATAATCATTTCATTCAAGTCTCTTATTTGGCATTCATCTCTGATATCTGCAGTGACAACAACAGCGAGCCATTTTTCATCGTCTCTCCCCATGTTCAGAATACCAATTAAGGCATTAAATTGCATTAAATCACAGTTGGGTAGAAGGATGTGGGGTGATAAGAGGACGCATGGTGTTGTGCCTCCAAACACAGCGCCGTCGCCAAGATATTAAGGAAAGCCGTGGAAACGTATGGGACACAGCCAATTTCTGAGTGTTCCTGATTATGATTTTTAAATAAATGACCCTCTCATCCCAGTGAGCCAGTCAAGGAAGGAAAGAAACGTCCTGTTGTTCCTGGAGTGTGTTTGTTATGCCACTGACAGTGACTCTCATTAATATTGTTATGCGTTCAATTTTTTAATATACAATGATCTTTGTGTAAAGTAGTTGCAAAATGTATTACATTGCAAGTGGGATGACATATTTGTTGGCATACTGAACCACAAATACCCCTTTGACTCTGCATCTGATTTCGGATTCCAGACGTTGAGGTCAAAAGTAGGAATAGTTCTAATCCAAAAATTAAATGAAATGCATTTCTTTGTTCACTACATAAGCTACTTCATGAAAATGCACTGTCGATTGATGCACTTATGTAATCTTGTTGTACTAACAATGACAATAAATTATTACTATTATTATTATATATTATTATTATTATTGATTTCAATAGTTTGATTTTAGCACGTTGCTAAGCTAACAACATGACACACTATAATGTAATTATAATATACATTAATAATTAAAATACACAAACTTTACAACCAGTGGGTAAAATAACCCATCAATTAGATTTAAATATAATTACATTGAACTGTTGTTATTGATACTTTTGAATGATTATTCATAAATCAACACATTTTTCATTTATCTCAGTTCACCTACCATCTTGGATGTATTTATTTTTTTTCAGGAAAATTATGGGAGTTAGATTTTGACAAGCTAACAACGCAATTCCCAGAATGGCATAAAATGACGGAATGAAAACAAAGATTGGGTAAAAAAATAAACATTATAGTTAAAAAGTTTGGGGTCAGTAAGATTTCTTAATGTTTCTGAAATAAGTCTCTTATAATCACCAAGGCTAACAAATATTATTGAAATGTAATCTATTTTAAAATATTTATGTAGGTAACTCTTGGCTCCTTCGTGGTCAAAAGTGACTGAAGCCTTGAAATCGAAATTGCATTCTGGGACCGTCTTCTCTATGAAGGATGTCAGGAGTGTGTCAGGAGTGCAAGAAGCTCACTAGGTTTTGGAACACAGCACGTGTTTTGATGTTGCCTTCAGTATGTGAGGGTAATGGAGAGGCAGTGTGAAGTAATTAGACAGAGACGTGAGCAAAGTCAACAGGGTTGAATCATACAGCCGTAGCCCCACAGGCCTGGACTCACCGATATAATTAAACCTGCTGCACACAGAAAGCTTGATCCAGCCAAGAACCATTACTGTAGACCTCCTCCTCAGGGTAGACGCATACACAGATGTTCCTCAAGTTTATGATTAAATTGCAGCCTGAGCTGGGAACATTTTAGGATCTAATGTGATAGGGTAATGGAGCTCTAATGGGTCTCAAATTTACACAACAAATAGGCATTAAGGAGACCAGTGAGAAAGCAGTATTTGCTCATATGATCAGCAGGGCTGAATCAATCACCAAACACTTTCTATGATTAGAATTCTCATGTGTGAATGTGCAGTATCTGCATGCAAACTTGGATGTTGGAATGTGGACAGCTTTATCCTCCATAGGCCTTGTGGAAGAAGACAACAGCCTTTATACCTATTTTTACTCTAGCCCAAACAAACGCCATGACGTGCGTATCCAAGCAGAGTCTACACTCCCTTCAGAAAACCTGAGATCAAATGCATGGGAGTCCTGCCAAAGGAATACGCTTGTATGAAGACATTAAGGTAGTAGTTCAAAGAAGGAAACAGCACAGCCCATAACACGGGCCTGGAAGACTCACTACAATTCCCGCATGAAGGGATGAGGAGGTCTTCAAGGAGAGGAATGATCTTCAGAGCATGTTCAAAAAAAGTGAATGTGTTGGTCTAGTACAGTTTTGTTTGGCATGGAATTTGTTCAAAACCCTACTTAAAGAGATTAAAGTACATCTAAAAATGAGAATTCATTTACTCAGCCTTGTGTGGTTCCAAAACAAACTGGACCCCCAATGACCCCCCATTGTTTAGCCGGTAAAAGAAAACATTAACACATTCTGTTGAACATGACATTTTTATTGTTTGGGTAATCTTTAATATGAATTTTTAAATAATGCACAAAACTTGACAGCCAATTATCATGCATTTTCATTGTTTGGAACATTTGAAAACTCATTCCACTGGAAACAAACACTTTTTCCCCCCCAAGTAACATAATAATTTAAAATCATTTTTCAAAGTTGCATTTTAAAAACATCTGGAGTGGCACGTGCCCCATCACATTCAATTGGCATGATGCTTCTGAGCAAACACACAGTGCCAAAAAAGAAACCTAGCTGTTTTTACACGGATGATTGGCAGTTATAATCTCACAGAACAAGTTTGTGTCTGATACGGCATGCAAGTGTTCAGATACACAGGAACAAGAAGCCAGTTTCTGAAAACTGAGAAAAAACTAAGAACAACACTGACAGCAAGTGCAGAGTGAATTTTACAGGAAGTCTGACATGTTTGGAGACGTTGAGAGACAAATTTGCATTACCTCAGACAGTATCACTGTCAACTATGGTCAGGTGCACACACATAAACACACAAAAACAGTCAATGGACCTAAAACCAAAACTATGTGACTGAATAGTAGCATCATCAAATGTTGTTTGCTTCTAAAACGATGCACAATGAATCACTGACAATAGTGTTGCCATAAGATTACCTAATAAGATGATAAAAAAAAAATTGTGATTACATAACTTAATGTTTTGATTTATATTCTTCTAAATGATAGACTACACCTTCTTTATCAAATATGAAGACAAATCACTGACTGATATTCCCACACAGTAAAATATGTGGATTTTAAATCACTTAAGGAAATGCAAAATGTTCCTAAAATGAGGGACACAGAGGAAAACTTGCAGATTGAAAAAAAAAGCCTTAAGCCATCTGTGTGTATATGACTTTCTTATTTCAGCCGAACAAAATCAGAGTTATTATATTAAATAATATCCTGACTCTTCCCGGCTTCTTCCAGGTTTTGAAGCTCCAAAAAGCGCATCCATCCATCCATCAAAAATGTCATCCATACAACTCTAGTGGATTAATAAATGGCTTCTGAAGTGAAGCGATGTGTTTTTTTAAAATAAAAATATCCATATTTAAAACTTAATCACTGGCTGACGCTTAAAAAACTCTGCATTATTCAATGCCATTACACATCTGGAAAGAGCCAGGATATTATTTAATATAATAACTTTCGGCTGAAAAAAGAAAGTCATGTACATCTAAGAGGAATACTTCCGTTTTGCATAGAACACAAATGTAGAAAGAATGTGGTCATTCTTTTCCATGCCATTACATTACATTAATTTTATTAAGTATACTTAAGTAATGTTCAAGTATATTTTTAAGTATATGTTATTTAGTAAGTATACTAGTATCGATGTACTAGTAAACTTGTAAGCGTACTATTTCAATACCGCTTGGGACTAAATTGGCCCACTTTAGTATATAAGTATATATAGTATATAAAGTATTCATTTAATTGTACTATAAGTGTAAAAGTAATAAACTTTAAGTACACAACTAAGTTTCTCATTTGTACTGTATCTGTACTACAAGTGAACTTATAAGTATACTAGTAGTGTATTTTTTAGTTTGTTAAAGTACACTAAATGTACTCTCAGTAAACTACTAGTTTAGTAGTTTTATACTGCAAGTAAGTTTTCTTAAATGAACATAACATCCTACTAATAGTTTACTATTTATATATTATTTTGGTACTTTAAGTATATTACTATGTTCCTATTTAGTTATTTTTTATTATTTAAATATAGCTTTAACATTAAAAAAAAACATTTTATTGTAGATTCACACATCCTTTTTTTATCAACACTTGAATGTGGGTAAATTTCATACAAAATAAAAATAAAACAAATAAATAAATAGATGAAATCTCACGCATATAGAACATAACGAACCACTGACTTTTAAACAAGTTTGACATTTACTAAACTATACAGCTGTACTACAATATTTGAGTTATGAATAATATTAAAGGCGTCTGACGGACGACACAGAGCGTCCTCGAGCACATCGTTTTATGAGTCCAGCTATGACACCTGACCAGAGGATGATCAAAATCCTGCTGTGCCACTCGCATTGTTTTTCATTGAATGACATTATATATGTCCAACTCGTTGTTATTGTATTGTACTCACGCATCAACGACACTTTGTTCACAACTTCAGTTTGGTGATTATTCACTGAATGACGCGTTCGGTGTCCTAGACGCAACATGTGCTAACTGGCTTTCCAGGATGGCAACAAAAAAAATCGAAAACAAACTGGACCAAGGACAAACAGCATTTTTTTTTAAAACAGGGGAAAAACACCCAAGCCTGCCACTATAATCAGTCACTCTTGCGCACAAGATGAAAGCCTGCCATGAAATAATTAATTCAAGTGCACAGTGGAAGTAATGAAAAAAATATCAAAACTTTGGTGTTGAATGTTTATTTAATCAATATACACCGTGTCACATCCTACTTTAAACAGGCTTATTTTAAATGATTGGTAAAAAGGCACATCGGTACATTTTTTATCAATTAACATGAAATCATCCATCGCGTTTGAATTCAGCATATGACTTAAGTGACCTATTTTGATCCCTTAATTTTTTAAGGGGTAAATGGTTACTAAAGACTTTGTTGCAACGTATAACAGAACTTAAGGGAAAACTTAAGCATTTAAGGGAAATACTTAGTAAAAGCCTAAGGGTTTTACTTAAGCCCTTAAGTGGGTAACTTAAGGGCTTTCATGCAACCGGCCCAGATACTCAGAATTAGGAACATATCTGATTTCTTTCTTTAATTCTTTCAAACAATGTATGTTTATAAGACAGTAGGTAAAACTATGTGAAAAAAGTATTTAATAGGCTCCTCAATCAAAAGATTATACACAACTACAAGCCAAGTGTACTTGATCAAAAGATTGAGAACAAGAATAGGCCAAATATACTTCCTTTCTGTCAGTATAAGTCAAGTAAGTGCCATTTTAAGTATATTTCTGAGAAGTACATAAAAAGTAGACTGGATTATACTTCTGTCAGGATCACTATCGTCAAAGATGATAGACAATTAGCATATAGTTTAGATTGGCGGTATGGTTCTGTTCTGGGCAGGAACTCACTGCTTAAATGAGGTGTAAATTTACAAAGGGTAAACAGAACAGAACCAATGATGTATTGCAGATATCATTAAAGGTCCCGTTCTTCGTGTCTTTTTGAAGCTTTGATTGTGTTTACAGTGTGCAATATAACACGTGTTCATGTTTCGCGTGTAAAAACCCCCCAGTATTTTTAACACAATTTACTTATCTGTATACCGCTGTTTTCACTGTCCTGAAAACGGCTGATGACTTCCTTTCTTCTATGAAGTCCCTCCTTCAGAAATACGTAACGAGTTCTGATTGTGCCAGCGGTTCCCGTGTTGTGATTGGACAGCAGCTTAGCGAACGTGGCCCGGTTCCTGTGTTGTGATTCGACAGAAGCTTAGCGCACGTGGAAAGGTCACGCCTCTTAACGGGGTGATGTATGCGCTCAATGATCTCTACAGCGTCCCTGGGAAAGCCAAACAAAGGTGATTTGACTCCGGGATGAAAATAACAGCGTCTCGACGACATGGTGACAAACACACTGAAACACACTTCCTTTTCTCCACGCGACACGTCCTCTTCTCCACGTGGGACAGCAACAAGACCACGCCCCCTTTTTTCGCGTATTCTTGTGGACGGAGGTTAGTCTGTTCTACTGTTCTACTGACGTCATTTATGAAGGAAGTACCAGGATGTAGTCCAAGCCAGCCGTTCGCTGTAGGCTTTGAAAGGGAACTTCTGTTAAATAAAATATCTCGCTTGGCATTGAACTTTGAGCTTTATAATTTTACAGGTATTATGCTCTAACAGCAACATTACACACTAACTAAAGTTTGAACAGTGGGATCACGAAGAACGGGACCTTTAATGTCAATATTAAAATGTACAACCTAATTCTGGAATTTAGTCTGATTCAGGGGGAATCAGAATGCCAAATCCTGACTGACGAGAGGAGGAGCTGGGGATGGAGGAGGGTAATTAACTCCAGAGAAATGCTATAGCAGCTGATAGTACTGAAGGAACTTATATGTGCATGCTGCGATTGGCACTGTATTCCTATAGGTAGACGTGATCAGCTGACAGTCAGCTGATGCAAGCTTGACTAACGTGACCTGCCAGAACTAACGCTATACGCTTGATTTTCTTATTTTTAGCTTAAAAGAAGTATGCTAATAGCACACTTGAATAAACGTATTTTTTGTAAGGGTATTCTTATTAAAGTGGAGGGTGGAAAGCCAGTGAACTAGTGTGCTGCTGATGTTGACATAATACTGACTGCGGCTGGAGGGAAGTGGGCAGGACACATACCGGACATGCATGATGTGCATCAGCTGATGTGCATCATTCACACCTGCAGGCAACCTCTCATATGATGACATGTCTAATGCAAACCCACTCATTCTCGAGAACACACTATCTGACTATGGAGTTTAAATTTAACCATTAGAGCGTGGGCGGGGCTTGGGTGACAGAGAGGTTTGAAGTGTTCCAGTATCTTGCAAACCCAAAATAGAATATTTGACATCCTCTGAAATTATTAGTAGGTTGATATTTCACTATGTTAGCTATGATTTTTCTTAAAATAAGTAACTATTTAAAAAAATACATTTTATTTTTTATAATTTAGGAGTATAAATAAAGCATGGATATAATGTTGGTGTCTCTGAAATACAAATCAGGTTTGAGAGGGTTAAAACCCCAGATGTGACCAGTGTCTAAAGAACAGAGCAAAACAGAACTCTAAAATTGAAATGAGAGAAGAACATGAAGGAACATCTGGATGAAGCTGCATACCAAATATCTTAACACCCTCCTCTATCCCACAATGCCTCTGGATGTTGTTGATTCTCCACGCATGAGCTGTGACTGACCTTCACGGCTGGTCTAAAGGAGGCGGTCATATATTCTTGTCACACAGATCACAGACGCCGCTTTCTGAGTGCGTGATTGATGTGTGTGAATAGTGTGAGAACAAATTTGCTTCACACTTAAATTTGAAATGTGTCATTCTTGCACCAAACTGAATTGAAAAATATCTTCCATTGGCTAGACAAACAGATCCCATCCCAAACTCACACATCTGGTTGAGCAAATGTAATTTTTACAATTCACGGTATTTTCAGGTTACTTCAACTAATACTGTATCTCAAACTCACAAAATCGATGTGTTTATGTACACATTTAAAATACTTTTAGCCTTCATATAACCCATTTCCTTAATCTTCAACATTATACACTCTTTAGGAATCCAGCTACACTTCGTTAATTTCTCTCCAATATGGAAAACGAGCTGAATATATGTGCAAATTGAAATATCATTTAAAAACATGTAATTACCCCAAAGCAAATCAAAGATAATTACTAATGTCTTGTCTATGCGGCGGTTGGAGGGCAACCACAAGTTGGATGTTTTAGGTTTATGTAAAACTCAACCATGACAACATCAGCCCGTGTGGCTGTCAAGACAACATCACGAGAGAGAGCATGCGAAATAACACACAACAAAACAAACATGTCTAAACATGAAATCCTCTATTTCCAGCAGTGAATATAAACAAACTACTGATGTGCAGCATAACCCTAAAAGTCCAGTGGCGGTATCATGGTACTTTGATCACGCAAGTATTCATATACAGTCTAACCAAATATTATTTAGACACCAGATTTTTTTTTTACTAGTGGGTGCAGGGCACTATACATTTTAAATAAAGTAAACTGTGACATATTATACCCAAAAACTCTATATTTGGACTATCAGTAAAATTGATAAAAATGTGGGACCAAAATTATACAGACACTTTTACTTGACCATATTTTGCTTAAGTGATTTTTATTTAAATGCTAATGTGACATTTTACTGAACAAAATGAAGCATTGCTTGGACATTGGTTAACCTAAATTGGTATTATCTAATTGTGTACTTAAATTTAACAGCTGACAGCTGATTGGTTGATTGTAATCCATTACAAACCTTACTATCAAAGTTATCTGACATTATCAAGATGAATTTGTTCTGACACAGTTTAACTCTGAATTCTTGTCATATTGTATTATTTTATAAACTATAGCGAATAAACTGTGATAATGTGACAAAGTGTGTCTGAATACATTTTGGTTTGACTGACGTTCAAAAGTTATACAGCAACATTTAAAAATGTGAATTTATTTAAAATAGAAATCTTTGTAACATTGTAATTGTCTTTACTGTCACTTTTGATCAGGTAAATGCATCCTTGCTAAATAAGTGTTCATTTCATTTGAAAAAAAAAAATCGTATTGACCTCAAACTTGGCGGTATGGTATATTGTAATATTAATATGGCATTTTATGGTTCTTCAAAAAAAAAAAACAATTGATTTACAGTGCTTTAAAATACCATGGTACTTTTTCTGTTGACACAACATAGATGATACAGTTTCCTAAGGCCTTCATAGAGGATGTGTGCTTGTGCTAGACTGTCATTATATATCTACTTTTATACTTCTCTTCTTCACTACTGGCAGAAAACTACTGCTGAAATAATGCCATGGGATAAATTCAAATATTGTTTTATAAAACTGGTTTTAAAAAAATACATTCAAATCAGATAACTTTTGAGCTTCTGGGGAACTCACTGAAATGTTTAACCAAATGCACAAGGCCTGAACTTATGCATAAACTATCATTTACATACACAACCTACCTTTATAGTAGAAAAGACATCGATCTGTCAGCACAAACCAGCGCTTGTTCCACTGTTTCACACCACTGCTTGCCTACATTACAGAAAATGAGAACGAAAAAAAAATAAAAAATCAAGGCCTTGAAACTACATCTAAGTGCATTGACGTTTTTGAAAGAGAATGGCTTAAGTATGGATTATAGAGATATGGCTTTAGGCTGTAAGGGCGTATTTGTTTGTGTGTCTGTGTGGATGATGGTGAGGTTTAAGGATAAGCAACAGTACCTGCTTGTGAAGCCAACCCTGCTGGGCCACCTCAGCGTTGGGGTTGCGGCGCATAGAGTTGGAACGCTTCCCAAATGTGGCGGCTCTCTTGGGTGTGCGCGTGCCCTGGTGAGAGAGTGTTTACACAATAACACCAACAGCAAACACACTCAATCTGGGTAATGAATGACAGTGGCAATGGATTTGCATTGTTAACAAAAATTTAAACCATTAAAAATAAATCAAATATATATAAACTTTATATTAATTATTTAAGTAAGATGCCAAGGCATCAAGTTTTTTTTATGTTTAAGTACAAAAATTTCTAAAACTAAAATTTAAATAAAAATGAATTAAAGCTAAACAGAAACATTAAAAAAACGAATACAAATTATATTTAATATTTAAATAATATTACAAAAAATTTAATTGAAATAAAAGCTAATACAAATTAATATAAAATTCAAATATTCTATAATAGTACAGTATATAAATAATATTCAAATAAAACCAAGCAGGACAAGACTTGTTTGTTATATCAAATATAAATTAAATTGTATCTTACTTTGTACATATAACTAATATAATATAATATAATATAATATAATATAATATAATATAATATAATATAATATAATATAATATAATATAATATATAATATAATATTATATAATATAATAAAACAATATAAAAAACAATATGTATTTTAAAATCATATATAATATAATATAATATAATACAACTATATAAAAAAACAATATGTATTTTAAAATCATATATAATATAATTAATATAATATAATATCATATTATAATAAAATTAAATATAATTAATATAATATAATAATAATAATAACAACAACAACATTTAAAATATAATATAAAGTAATTTAATAATAAAACAATATAAAAAGCATAATATTTATTTTAAAAGTCATATTTAATTATAATAATAATAATACAATATTATTGATATAAAAAAAATAGTAATACAAATAATAATAATAAAAGTATAATTGATATTATAATAATAATTCTATTTCTAGAAACAAGTTAATCTATAGCAGCTGTACTGACCCGTGTGTGGTTCTGGGAGTCCGGGGGTATCTCAGAAACCATGCTGAGATTGTTGGCGTTGCTGTTTGCTTCACTGACTTTGTTCACGGGCCCCCTGCCACCCGCCTTGCCGTTCATTTCCAAATCAGAGCTCCTGTGAGCACACACACAAAGCCATTGAGCCATCCCAGCGTTTGATCCCGCAACAATCTTCTCATCTGCCTGCGTTCAACGCACCAATGCAGAGAAATCATTTTCAAACCAATACACTGACTCAAACTGCTGGAAAACTGAGGGATTATGGGAAGGAAGCACACAGGCATTTGGGAGCAGCTATTTTTATTCCCAACTGGCACCGTCGTAAGGCCGCACCCCTGAGGTTGCAGTTTAAAAACAGGCGATGGTTCACAAAGAATGTGATTGGAGTAGCGAATACAGGAAAGCAAGAGAGAAAGAGTTGGTGGATGCAGGCCTGCAGTCCCAGGTCAATCATATTGATCTCCTTAAAGGGCCGCCCAGACCCTCTTCAACAGCCTTCGATCCGCCGGCCAGCAAGATGAATTTACAATCCCCTAGAGTCGCCCAGTGGCTTCCATCTTGGAAAGCTCACTGTAGTGCACGCTACCATCCGCAGTCAGTTTATAGCCATGCGCAAGTCATTATGAGTCTCTGAAGCAAAGAACATCACATAAACACATATGGAACAGAGCATGCATATACAGATCAAATGAGGACATAAAAACACACACAATCATTAGAGCAAAGTGGGAACATGCACACGACAGAAACAATTACTACATTAGAGTACGATACCCACACCAGAAACATCTCTGTGCTAATTATCTAGGCTTTATTTAGCTATCGCTGCAAACAGCAGGTATGTTCCAGCGGCTTCCTGCGTCGTAACAGGAAATTAATCAAATTAAATCCTGGATGGATCTCAGCTTTAATGGCATCGCCTCTTATTAATGTGCTATTGGCTCTTGACTCAATATTATATTGATCCGGAGGAGAGCAAGATCTTGAGAGAGGTAAGTGCATTCTCTTTGTCCAGGAGAAACGTTTTACAAAATTTATAGAGGAAATCAACTAAAATTCTGACATGTTTATCCGCCACCTGTTATCTGATGCAGCTTAAAACGAATTAATAAAATGCTCTCAGCGTAATTTATCCTGACAGTACCGTTTGTTTGTATATATTTATGTTTCCGCAAGTGTACAATTATTGTATAGTGGCTATTATACAAAAAGGCAGACAGAACAGGCTGGTCTGACAAGTAACAGTTTTTCTGTCTCATCTCCTTAGGGGCGTTCACACTGGCATTTGCAGCAACAACGAGCCGGAAGTCATTCATTTTCAATGAGAGTTGATGATTTCCATCAACATGAGTGACATAGACTGTTGGGAACATCATGTTTTTAGCAGCAAGTAAACTGACCCTTTCTCAAAATAAAAAATATGTAATTTGTACATACAAATGCAGCATGAAATTTTACAAATTTAGATAAAAGTATATTATTTTATCCGTATAAATAATTTAAAAATATTTGTTCATTGTTTTGATAAATGCAGCTTTGACATTTCCTTTTCTTTTTGTGTTCAACGGGAAAAAAGTCAGTGATATGTGACTAAGCTAAATGATATATGAACGAACGAACGAACAATGATTTGTGCCGCAGAGCTTTACACAAACACCTTTTTCCTTAAAGGGGTGGTAAACCACGATTTCACCTTTCTAACTTTAGCTAGTGTGTAATGTTGCTGTTTGAGCATAAACAACATCTGCAAAGTTACAACGTTCAAAGTTTAAAGCAAAGGGAGATATTTGCTTTTAAAGAAATCGATTTCTAAGGACTACAGCAAACGGCCGCTAGGGACTACTACACATTCCTCCAGGGTTGCTGACATCACCAGCCCCAATATTTACATAAACCCCTCCTCCGAGAATATGAAATAAGGGGGGGCGAGGCCATTTTGTATCACAGCAGGGAAGTGTTGTTGTGGTTAGTAGGCTGGAGTGTAGGGATGTGACGGTGAGGAAATTTTCCCACCGGTTAATTGATGTGTGACAACACCAGTAATACCGGTATCACCGGCGGAGGCTTTTAAATCTAAAGTAACATGCACACTACCGCTCTGAACTGAAAACGCGCCAGTGCGCGCACACCGTGAATGACAGCTCGTCTGTAAATGCACGCTCTGTGAGGCCATGGGTGCGTCTCAATCAGTTCCCTAGTTCAGTAGTCAGGGCACTGATCAAGCATTGATCAGTCTATGATTGAGATGCACACCATGAATGAATGACAGTTCGTCCCCTTGTTTATACTCGACGCGCCCCCACGAGCGCGAGGGTGCGCGCGGCAAAAAATAAATGCGCGGAGCCAGGCGAAAGTAAACAATGCGCGCTCTGTGCGGCCGTGCACATTTTACTTTCAGTTTTGAATTAGCGCCAATTCGGCTGCGGGTTGCTTGAATTGTGGGTTCATTAGCCTATTATTTTTAATGAAAAACACAACAACAAAACAAATGACAAACTCCCTTAAATAGGCGCTTTTACGTTTCGCTTTGAAACCAAATCTTCCGCGATCATCTCAGTCTGCTCCTCACTCTTAAATCTGATGAATGACTCCTGCCGCTGCCGAGACTCACGGTCGGATCCTGCTTTATTAAGCAGATACGTTCAGTTTTTATTTGTATTGTCTGTTCTCTAACTGAACTAAATTATTTTATTACTATAAAAAAATCAAAAAGACGGTGGGCGGTGCCACGGTGGGCAAGTGATGTAACCGGTGTTGAGTCTGGACACCGGTAACACCGACTATCGTAGCAAGCCTACTGGAGTGCTGTTGCCATTGCCAATGCCGACGAAACGCTGTTATTTTCATCCGGATTGCAGGTCCACTTCCTTCAGCCTTCCTAGGAACGGGGGTGCGTTGCAGTGCATTTAACATACAACCTTATATGCATGTGTGTATGAGACATGAGGGGAACACGATCGCATTTGCATCGGA
This sequence comes from Romanogobio albipinnatus, assembly GCA_023566225.1. Lineage (NCBI taxonomy): Eukaryota > Metazoa > Chordata > Actinopteri > Cypriniformes > Gobionidae > Romanogobio > Romanogobio albipinnatus. Next base: position 19,140,443 of record CM042254.1, on the reverse strand, counting down.
TATATGCTGCCCATCATAAATCAAAGCACGAGACAGACAGGGGTCGGAGGAGAAGACCGGAAAATGTGACATAATGGACACCATTCGTCTGTATTTGCAATACACGAGCCGCGGTTCAGCTGCACGAGACAGGCGGGCGCGTGCGGTTCACGCTGCACATTTCACGGAGGAAAGCTTCCACAATCTTCGCGAGTTCAATCAAGATGGATTTATAAACAGAAGCTGTTTACGGGCTACAACCTGTAAGTGTGATTTATTTTTCGTCTATGTGTTTTCCTGTAATAGTTCGTGTTGTTAATTGTATGTTGTAGCAATAAAGTAAACATGACAGCGCTGTTTGGCTCTGCAAACCAGTTTGTTAACTGCTCATTCATACAAACACGTAACGTTACAAACTGTTTAAAATCTCAACAGCGAACTTGGCATCAGTGTAAATTATTCTTTTATTAGAGCTTGTATGTATTGTTTATCTACAGGCATGCCAAACATGGTTCTGTGTTTGATTTGGATACTACAGTAAAGCCAATGTTTAGTGTTCGTTCTTGCGACAGATATTTGGCAAATCGTTCTAAAAATACAAAAGTAACGGTGCCATTCAGTAGCGATCACTATAGATCCGCAGTCTTTACTCTTGAGGACTGAGCAGGTTCTGCTCGATCATCTGCACTAAAATTGTCTGGGTCTGATTCGGGCTCTTGGTATGGTTTTATTGACGCTATTGTACCCAAAGCACAGGCTAGTAGCCTGAGGCTACCTGTAAAGGTAAGGGGCGTGACGCTTCCGAGAAACGTGCACTAGGCGGTTAGCCAATCACAGCACACTGGGCCAGCTAACCAATCTGAGCTCATTGCGTATTTTTGAGGGACTGGCTTCACAGAATCCGGAAACCATCAGACCGTTTTTACAAGGAGGGACAGAGCAGTGTAGAATAAAGGTCAAATATATGAAAAATACTGCATTTTTTTTTAAAAACGAAGCATGAACACATGTTACAGTGCACCCCACAAACACAATCAAGCCTTCGAAAGAGTGTGCTTTACCACCCCTTTAATTGTGCAGCTTAATCATCAAAATATAGACTTTAGGATTTATTTGATCAAAATATTTTTACAATTTAAAAAAAATGTTTTCTATTTAAATATAATTTAAGTGTCACATGATCCTTCAGAAATCACTCTAATATGATGATTTGAAGATCAAGAAACATTTCTTACTATCATCAATTTTGAAAGATTTTGCAGGCATGTCTTTTTTGTTGCATTTTTTGTGGAAATCATGATATTGTTTCTTCTTCAGGATTCTTTTGATGAATAAAAAGTTTAGAAAAGCAACATTAATTTTTTGTAACAAATTTCAATCAATTTCATGTGTCTAAAGTACTAATTTCTTTAAGGGAAAAAAATATGTCTGACCCCAAAATTATGAATGGTATTGTACATATTTTGAAGTTGCATTTACAATCTATCATGGGGATGGTACCACTGTGCGTTATGTTATTGTTGTCAGAAATAAATAGGTATGTATCAAAGCTGAAATGCTTTTCACAATAGTTTAACAAGCTCTTATTCAACAGATTTAACAAAGGCAGTATCAAACTAGCAGCATATTTACAAAAGAAATAAACAAAAGATCACTTACAGCAAGGGTTTCAAAGGTCCGTTGTCTTCCAGGTGCGTCTGGATCACTTGCTGGTGTCCAACTGTTCCGTTAGGGTCATTTTGACTGAAAAGTTAAAGAAAGACACTTAGGATTTCAGACTGATTGACAAACGCATTATAAACCAGCCAAAACAATCTTTCAAAAACTGTCTGGAAGAATATCACGCCAAAAGCAGCTGCAACTGATTTTCCATTTGTTTAAGATGCTTCAAAACTCGTTCTTGTGGCTTCAAACCTGTTTCACAGAAGGCACATCCCTTCTTTATTAATAATTCAGCGTTACAACATCATGTCCGATCAATACAAGGCCACTTTCTTTTGTAAGTCCACATGAGACAACTGCTGTGGAAATTAATGGCTGTCAGCGCTTGTGAAAGAGCGTGTTAAGTGTGGACAGGTTGGCACTTAATGCCAAAATATCAACAAGACAGTTCTTGGAGAATAACACGTCAGAGTTCATACACACCTATTATATTCAGTCTATATTAAGAAAAGACTTGTCTTTTGTCCATATAAAAACCTTGAAGTCTGGAGTTCAACTTCTGTCACACTTTCTCTGACCTCGCTTCATGTGTTCTCCCTGTGGATGCGCATTTGAAACTTGTCTCTCGGGTGTAAATCCTACAAGTGTTTTCATTGCTGTGTGTCACTTTTCTGGCTATTGATTTTACAACTGCTGAAGAAGGAATACGTTTTCTCTTGGTTTGGTTAACCTGTTTCTCTCAGAGAACCATGGATACAGAGACATCAAATCAAAACTAGCATTTAGAAAAGATCCAGGCCATAAGATATAATTGTAGTCATGCAACAGTCAGGGTGAAATTTAGACTTGTTTTGCTTCAGGAACCACCAAAATATGCTACTTAAACTTTACATAAACTAAAATGAAAACTGAAAATATAAAAAAAGGCTGAAATGAATACTATAATATATATAAACTAAAATAACACTGATTAAGTGGTGACCCAACACAGTAGGGGTGGGAGAAAAGGTTGATGCAAAATTTCTCAAAAATTCAGCTTTTGCTTATTAAATGCAAATGTTTTTTTGCATTTTTTTTCACTCATATTTCCAACAAATTAAATTCTGAGCCAAAATAACGAAGTGGTGCTCAAGTAGGCTATAAGGCGCTTTCTTTACCATTAATGCTTAATAACACTCCTATGTCTCCGATGCGGTGGCCGGGATATACATAAACCTACCAACATCCGTGGCATAATTTTTGAAATGACTTATTGAATATTGCTGAACTATACTGCACATTGTTTCAAACGAATGGAAAATTCTGAACAAATACTTCGTTTTGGTGAGTAATTCGTTAATGTCTCTAACATGACTGTTGCAGCTCGGCAAGTTTTCTCATGGGAGATGTTATGCACACACACTGAATTTGGCTTCTCAGCAAGCGCTAAAGTTGTTTTTCTTCTGCATTAGCCTTTAAAGATTTTTTTTGTGGCTCTAACCAAAGTAAACTTTTTTTGCTTTAAAGACATTTTTTGTTAAATGTTCTAAAGAAACTGAAAAAGTGTCACACTTAGTTGTAAATTGAGAACTGTTTATTCTTAATGATTGTTCTTTGCAATTGTATGGCTTACTGTGTTTTATTAGAGCGTGTTAATCTTGAATATAACTTTGTTAATAAAATAAAAGTATTGAAAGAAATCTTCACAATCATTTTTAATATGGCAATACTGTCAAACAGATATTCTAACTATAAACAAAAAACATATTAGCTTCAATTTTGGTTAAAAAGTTCATGTATTTGCACAGCAGGATAATTAGTTACCAAAAAAGTATGTTAAGAATCGTTTTGGGAATCGGATCATTACTCCCAGAATCGGAATCGGATCGAATCGTTAAGTGCCTTAAGATTCCCACCCCTACAACACATTACCAAAACTGTTATATAACCTAGTTATGCTAGCATCCGTCTTATTTAGCTAGCTAAATTATAATTTAGCTTGAATCAGTCAATCAGTCCAATTTAGCTAGCAAAATTAGCTAAAGCTAGAAGTATTGGATACACAGCCTTTGACACCAACAGTAAAATATACAGTATAGGAGATCTTTTCTTCTCCCTTTTAAAAGTTTATAAGCCTATTTATTTTCCTACCCTAACTGTGCTTAAATCACAGTATATGGCTAATTAAATTTCATTATTTGCATTTAGAATTGATTTTACCTGTCTGCTTGTCTGGCTATCACCAGACCAAGCTCAATTTAAGTTTGAACATTGGTCTGGAGGGTCTGCTCTGTATTTTCTACTGCACAAGAGGCGTGATCAACGAGAATTATTCAAATGACTGTAAGCAATTGGATAGTCCTTCAACCAATCAGACCACAAGAGGCGTGATCAATGCATCAATCCATCCTGTCTCTATCCATCATAGTGCTAAACCCGCCAATAGCGTGCCAGGTGGATAAGCCAGTCTGTGTTTGGTTCCTGCAAATGTGTAACAGACGCAGGATAAATTAACGCAAAATCAAATCACCGGCAGATCAGGCTGGGTTTACCCAGTCTACCTGTCTGTAATAGTAAACGTAAATAAGTAAAGACAATACATTTAATGCATTTATGGTTTTGCTTGTGAAGTGTATTGAGTTTCACATGAAGATAACGATCAAATAGCTAGAGTTAAATCCAAATTTAAACTATACATCATTGCTAAGCTAATATGAACCAATGACCTCTACATGCCTTTTCATGCTATGCTTAACCCAGGGTTAAAAAGAAGTTAACCCAGGGTTAAGAATAATTTCAACCTTGAGTTAAGGCTTCTCACTTTGAAGGGGTGTTAACACCTTTTTTAACTCTAGATTATTAAGCCCTGCTAAATGTTGTGGTGACTTGATTCAAAACGCTAAATGTCTACATCATAGACTGTAAAAAAATATGGACGATAGTTTTATTCAGCAAGTATGCAATTTGTCAAAAGTGACAGTTAAGACATTTTAATGTTACAAAAGCTTTCTATTTCAGATTAATGATGTTCTTTTGAACTTTCTATTCATCAAAGAATCCTGAAAAAAAAAAAAAGTATGGCTTAAAAAATATATATATTAAAAGAAAAAGGCCTTCACTCTCTTCCGTTGATGTAAGTGAAGCCGCCAGTGTTCAAATATGGCACTGACATCTTGGGTCTCGAGTCTGCGCAGTAGCAACTTGAAGCCAGAGTCAGCGTAGTAGTGAGCACGAAATGGAGCTGCGATATCAAGGTCTTGCCCACACTCCCGCCTAACCAACAACTTTTTGTAAAATAAACAGTTGTGAAAATGTAGAGATTATAGTTAAAGCTTCAATCTCCTCCCGAAGTTCCCGTAAAAAAGTCCATTAGTGCCTCAATGACTACTTATCTCAGAGAAGCTGTCAATCTCAGCTGTCAATCATAACATCACACCCCCATTTTTATAGCATCAAATAACTAAAACCAAACTTATTTAAAGAACGAACATTTGAACTAACATCAGCATGATAAAAAAAAACAGCCTAAAATGACAGATACTATCTTTGGAAAAAATGAATTTGAAGTTTAATTTGATTGTTTAGTGTGTTTATGTCCCATTACATTTCATGGAGGGGGCGGGCTTTATGACCTATACTGCTTCCAGTCACCTGGGGGCAATCGAGACACGTTGGCCATAAATATATCTAGCAATTATATCTAGCAGCTAATGCAAAGGCTGGAAATCCATTTAACCTTTGCTGAAACTTCTTCATCATCATGGAGAATGCGGCTTATGATTGCTTAGAAACGACAAACATGACGGAAGCGTTTAGTTTGTCCTGCAAACTAGGTGTATGCGAGTAAAATGCCTTTAAATGTGACAGGAACATCTGTTTGTGTATGCATTTGTAGATTATATTGCAAACAAATGGTTATGATATTCTTACTATACTATAATGAGAAATCCATGTTGAAATTATTTTTTTTTTCAGGATTCTTTGATGAATAGAAAGTTCAAAAGAACATCATTAATCTGAAATAGAAAGCTTTTGTAACATTAAAATTACTTAACTGTCACTTTTGACAAATTGCATACTTGCTGAATAAAACTATTAATTTATTTAAAACAAATTCTTACTGACCCCAAACTTTTGAACAAGTGTATAATGCTACAAAAGCTTTCAATGGTTTGTTTGTAACAATTGACATTTATTTCTATGACGTTAACATTCTTTTAAGGATTAAATTGTGCATTAATAGGTTAAGCAAAACAAATGTGTTTATGTCTGAGAACCTTTTATACACACACTTAACTGCACTGAACACTGAAATTACATACACTGTGTGGTACAATACAGATACTTTGAGTGTCCCTTTTTTTCTTATAAAGATCCACGATTGTATCTTATTTTCCTTTTATGAAGTTGGCAACCCTAGTTCATACTCTGTTTAGTTTCATTGTCTGAGATAAAAAGTTTAAAAATGTTATTAGCAGTATTAGCGAAATGTGGTGACATTTACACATGTCTACAAGTCACGTTTCACTTGTCTAATGATATAAACCTAGTAAATTTGCATATAAGAAATTTAACCCCTACATTTACGCATTTACAATGAGGAATATGAAAACCATGCATTAAGATGGCACAAGATAACTCAACCAAAAAAAAAAATCAACCTTGTTTAACAATTTCAAGTGTGAAAAGCCTGTTTCTTGGATCTACTGTAAAAACACTATACTTAAGGCCTTATATTCATCTTGCTCTTGTCCTATCTCTTCAGTTTGATGTTATTCGTACATACTGCAGACTCACCTCTTCAGTGTTGTTTAAGTGCACTTGAACAACATGCCAATTTCAACTACTTGGATAACACAAGCAGAACTCAAAGTCTGTGCAGTCTCTGTATACACTAATACACAACCCACACGGCCTGATAGGTCGGGGACAAGAAGGACAAGCCAAGAATACACTCATGCTGAAGGCATCTACTGCTTGACATCAAAAAGGTACGCACACCAGAGCTCCGCGCTCCATATAACACCAGAGGACAAATGTTTAAACAAATCTAGCACAACAGCCTAGCCACTGAAATCAGGTTGAGGTGTGCAAGTGCACGTGTGCACGCTCCGATGTGGTCTTGCCACTGAGCATGCTCGCTCGTGTGTAACCTATAAACCTACATAGAGGCACAAGACATACATCTGCTCATAAATGTCGCTAATATGACCACTAATCAATGATTGAGTCGTTAGCAATCAAGGAATGATTTAGCAGGATAGCAACGGAGCATGTAAACGGAACCACATTGGAATCCAGTAAGGACACAAATGAGGTGCCAACAAACACACCGGTAACACGCAAACTTTACACAAATAAACCTCAATATCTCGTAAAGATGGTCCACGAAAAAGCCAGCACTGCATTGCAGTCCTGCCTGACCTCCAGCTCAGAGTTTCCCCTCACACTGCTGTCTGCAGCTATAAACTCTCTCCCAACATGCCTTACCTACCTCACTCGCCGGTCCGCACGGAACTTCAGCATTTTCCCCCGCATCAATCATATAAGTCAGTGGGATGAGGCCAGGTGGAGAGAATAGCAGGTTTGTGATGCCGACAACAGCGAGCCTTTATTGCAGGAGCTGTAGGGTGTTGGATACAATAATTGCTGTCCTCTTTTCTCTCCTTGAGCATGTGTGCTGTTGCCAGCCAGCTTCAGCCTCTCTCTCTCTCCCTCTCTCGCTCTCTCTCGCTCTCTCTCTCTCAACCTCTATATCTCATTCTGGCTCTCTTGCCTTCTAGATCTGCTCAGCTCAGCTTATTTGGTTACTGGTTTTGTCGGACTCTCTCTCTTCCTCACACACGTGGGGCCTCCTATCACAGATCAGATTGAGATGTAGATGCTACCCCCATGTCTACCCGAGGAGAAGTCATGACCAGAATTCCCCTGGGACGCCCATGACAGCCTTGGATGTGGTGAAGGGGAGTGGCCGAGGCAAAAAAGACGTTACCCACTCAGGTAGATGGCTTTGCATCTGCAGCCGCCCCCTGACGAGCCTTACCCAGAGACACACACATCACTCCCACACCACAATAATTAGATCTGTATATCACACTGAGACAAGCTCAACATTAAAAGCCAGAATCTGGCACACTAAAATGTCACTTTGTCATACATATTCACATCAGATCAACTTTAATCGTGTCTATGAATAATATACCTGGTCATATTCCCCCACTCAAATGACTCTTATCTCTGAGTAAAACAGGATTGAGGCAAGAAATGAGGCAAGTATCACTATTACTATTACAAGACCCTTACCCCAAGTATTGAACTTTGGCTTGTATCTCATCATGAATGACACTTTACTTTCCTACGTGATCAGATATTTTTCATATGGTGGGTGATAAAAAAAATCCCACTGATTTACAGTGAGTGTGACTTAAAGGGTAACTTCAGTGATTTAGCATTAAGCTTTGTATCAGTAGAAACCCGGTAGTATATTCGAATTATGGTACTTTCCCTCCTCATATCCCCCTGAAACAAGAGAATTATGCATTTTAATTCTCCAAAAAATCCTACAATGACGCAACTATCGTCATTTTCCATCATCAGAGGATTTTGGGCAAGAGGCTAGAAACTATAGGAGCTAGTTCCGCATGTTTTCAACCCGCCCACAGGGGAGGGATCTCACTCACAGAATGTAAATGTGCACACCCGCTGCCGCTCGGCTCGGGCATTCATAATGGAGTGTTACGGAGCAAAGTGAGCGTTTCAACTTTTCAATGAATTCCCATGAAAGTTTAGCTTCCATACGCGATCTGATAACGCGCCAGACTGGACACACGCCGAGAATGACAGCCGCACTTACCTCAGCTCTGCTCAGATCTTCTCTCATGATGAATGAAATCTGACTCCTGCTGTGTTTGTCCCGTGACTTTTGTTCGGCTCACTCACACTTTATTGAAAAGACACAGTTTTTAATTGTAGTGTCTATTCTCCAACTGAACGAAATGATTTTATTACTATGAATATCAAAGCGACGGTGGGGCGGTGCCGTGGTGGGCAAGTGATAACCAATAGCCGTGGCTTTGGGAGTGGTCTCGTAGGGCAGCGAAGCAAGTGCATTCTGGGAGTTGTTGTCTTTCATCCACATGAGACGAAAATAAATTTTCTGTCTTTTCTCAGTCTAGAAGGCACCAAATTCAAAAATAATTTCACATTTCTACTACATAAATGACACAGTTTAAATACACATTCATCTTCCCAGCGCTGAAGTGCCCCTTTAAGACAATCTAGAGGCCAGAATAATCCCAACCTTTTTTTACTTGACCTAGTAAGCAATCATCTAACATCCACCAAGAACACCCTAGCAACCCCCGATAGACCCTATAGCAGGGTACCTCAGATCCAGTCCTTGAGGGCCACTGCCCTGCAGAGTTTAGCTCAAACCCTAATCAAACTCACCTACCTATGATTTTCTAGTGATCCTGAACACCTTGATTAGCTTGCCCAGGTGTGTTTGATCAGGGTTGAGGCTAAACTCTGCAGGGCATTCGCCCTCTGGGGAAAGATTTGAGGAACCCTGCCCTATAGCAATCATCAGTAACCAAAAAACACCTTATCATCCAATGAGTCACACAGAACACCCTAGAAAGCACATCTAAATCTACAACCATCTAAATCTCCCTAGGCTAGCAGCCACATATCAACCACCCAGCAACCCCCAAGAACACCCTAGCAACCCCCTGAAGACCCCAACAATCATCCAGAACACCCTAGCAACCTCCTGAAGACCCCAACAATCATCCAGAACACCCTAGCAACCCCCTGAAGACCCCAACAATCATCCAGAACACCCTAGCAACCCCCTGAAGACCCCAACAATCATCCAGAACACCCTAGCAACCACCCAGCAACCCAAGAACACCTTAGCATTCACCTAAAGAACTAAGAGTCAAATAGAACATCCCAGCAATCACTTAGAACACCCCAGCAGCCACCTACCCCATGGTAACTACCTAGAAACCCCCTAGAACACAATAACAACCACCTGGAAAGCTAGCAACCACAAAGAAAACCATAGCAATCACCCAGAACCCCCATCCACCACTAATCATTCATGTAGCAGCTCCCAAACATCCTCCTGGAGACCCAGCCATCAAGAACAACCTAGCGCCCACTTTGCAATGCCCTGGCAAGTATCTACAACCGTCTAGCATTGCAAGCAATTTCATTCAGAAAATGGAAAAATCTAGTTATATTGGTTCCAAAGTTAAATATTTCTCTGCTGATAATCCTTAGATATTACATAATAATCCTTCCACAGTCACATTACATAGTGTACATGTAAACTAGATCAATAAATGAATTCTGTCCGCCTATGTACTGTATATGTAAAAGAAGCCTGAGGCATCTGCTGAGGTCAGTCTCACGCTTTACCTCACCGAGGTGTGTCAGAGCTGTCAAGTCCGGTGAAAACACATGGCGGTCGTCCCAGTTTTTTTTATCAGTGGGCTTCCATTATATGTGGGCTCACCAGATGGTCTCCGTACCACGTCCCCCGCTGTGTACAGATATGACAGGGACACATACAAATAGAAGGCGGCAGCTTACCTGCCCCTCTGAGGGGACTGCATATTGATACCTTCTCCTCATCCAATCTCCATCTCTTGCTTTCTTTAAACCACGAGTTATGAATGTTTTACTTTAACTCTTGTCTATTTAAACTAAGCCTCCAGACATCATGTTAATTATTTGCATTCCTGCTATTCCATATTGTATTTTGAAAGACGTCAGCATTTGTTCCCTCCTTAAACCTTGGATATAAAGAGCAAACATTCATTTAACACTAAGACACAGAGCTGTTATGGAATGTACCATACAAGCCTGTAATGTGTCTGGTTTTTGCTGTACAGGATGAAACGTGGCATGCTGACTCTAAACAGCACATCCATTTGCTAACAATTTACCTGCTGCGTTTGTGCTGTAAAAAAAGGTCCTTCAGTGCTGTGCTTAGTATTGAGAGCTACGCACTCAAATTAAAAGCGTCCTTGCGGTGAAAGAGTGAAGGTCAGCCAGAGAGCCAGTTTGTCATCTGCGCTTGCGGGACCCAAATGGTTTGTATGGCGCAGTCTCCACTAACAGTGCCCACTCAGAAATCATCTGGGAACACCACAGACAATATGCGGTTTATGTTTTGTGCAGGGGTGGAATTTTGATTAGTTAAGAATGATAATGTCTACTCATTTCCAGATTGGCGAGATGGAAATCTTTGTGTGTGTGTGTGTGTGTGTGTGTGTGTGTGTGTGTGTGTTATTTTTGTCAATTATGAGTCATAGCATAATCTTCGGATTTAACACAAAGGTTTGAAAATGTAAATAAATAAATAATAAAAGAAATACTGTGGGGGGTGAGAATATGTAATTTAAAATCTAATTTAAAATACAAAAGAATAAAGAAGAATCAACTCGGAGCGGAAAAGCGCTTTTTTTTCTAAATGAATTTTGCTTTTTTCGAATGAATGGATAGGCGGGTCTTCCGTTGTGGCGACCGTTGCCTTGATTAGACTGACAGGACAGCTGATTCGGGGGTTTCCTAGCAACATAAAAAAAAACGCAGCGCACTGCTATTTTCTAAATGAAAAAACGTCAACCAAAAAACGGCAGTGTGGTGCGCCTCGTGTTTTCGAACCTGAAAAACGCGTTGTGTGTGCCTTACAGTGAAGTCGTCATTTTGCGCCGTCATGTTTCTACAGTAGCCCTAAATGGACAAACTGCTTTACAGAGCTCTAGCTACTTTCAACTGTATCAGATGACAACATCTTTGTCATGTGTCGGCCACTGTAGCTTCTCTATGTGCTCTGAAAGGGAGGGGTGAGCAGTTGCAATTCACAACCTCACCACTACATACCGCTAAAATGTACACAGTGCTCCTTTAAATACTGAATTTAAAAATATTTAAATATTATTATTATTGAATTGGATAAAAAATTATTATAATATTTAAAATACTCAAAATATGGGATTTAAAATGTAATATACAGTAAATTAATAATTCTCTAAAAATATAAAATGTTTAATATTTAAGATTTTAGGCTATTTCTTTTACGTGTGGGTGTAGAGAACGTACATGCGAAAGAGTACAGGATCAAAAACGGTGTTTTAATAAATCCACAATGGAAAAATCACAGGAGATAGCAGGAGATAAACTTAAACACAACCAAACCAACCTTGACGATAACTGACAAAGAGCTAAGGAAAACTCAGGGCTTAAAGACATGGGAAGTAATTAGCGTGAAACAAAACAGGTGTGATAGATTTATGAACTATGGAAACTAATTAACAAACAGGGAAACTAGGAACTAGGAACAGAGTGAAAACGAAACTAAAACTGAGCATACACATTGCAATTTCTAGGTCGCTAATTAAATTTGTGACATTGATCATTGACGGTCTATGCTCTTGGTTTCACAGAAGCACACGATGCATCTCAAGCCATGCAGATTTTACACCATTAAAGCAAACAAGAGGCAAACCAAATACAAAAAAAAAGCTTTGAAAATAATGTAAATATCAACTTTTCACTCAAATTGTCCGATTGATAATATCATTTGCAATGAAAAACAAGCAAAATAGAAGACTCAGACTTCGGAAGCCACTGAATTTTGTCACATTTGACTATTTATTATATTGTTGTGTGCTTGAGACAGTTAAAACACACCCAACTACATGTTTGACAAGTTAACCATGAACAACACTGCTAGTATTTCATGATGTCAGGTCTAATGTACTCCTGTAAATAGAACCACCGTGTTTTGGCAATACTGGTGTTCAGTACTCTGACAGGTTTTCGGGATTTAGCGGAGAGCAAAATCCAGCATTAAACCTGACAGTCTCTCGCTCCCCTGCCATATAGAGAGAACCGAGAAGTATGGCACAGTGGGCTTAAGCTTCAAATCTCCCTGTCATAGCATCAGACAAGTATGATAAAGCATAAAAAAGGAGTGTAGGGAACTGCCTGGAATCACACTGGCTCGTGGACTTTCACTAAACCATAAAGGGAGGAACAATTACAGTGATAAATGTATCTGTGATGTCATTCTAAGGCGCATTGTTAAAAAGATGCAAATTAGACAGAGGACTGTGATGAATGGGATGTGCGTGTACGTGCCTGTGCATATAAATGTGCGCACGTGTGCTTTCATTCTTTCTGCCATTGCTATGAGATGATGCAATCACAAGTCAAACCTCTGACCTCAGCACCGCCAAGATGGTGGTGGCGAGCAACATCACAATTGCCACATCACAGTGACCACATCCTCACCGCTTGCCAGAGGATGAGTGGGAAGAAAGACGAGAGGGGGTTGGAGGGACGATGGGAGGAAAGGAGGGAGGGATGGGGGATGAATAATTACACTTGAGTGCTGCCGCCAATGGGCTTGCAGCGGCAGTATCGCACAGCGAACCACAAAGCGTTGCGCAGAAACCTGATCACTGGCTGTTTTCTGAAGCTCACAACAGCAACATTTTCGCTGAGTCTATTTCAAAGATAAAGATGGAGCGAATGGCATCCTAATGCTCTCTGTAGAGAGAATATGTATGTTCATAGAAACAGAATGACATCACAGACCAAATTAATAATGGATAATAAGGACATGACCGTGATTTAAATCACTCATGGTCATTCTAAACTATTTGACTTCTTGGAGATGTGAGAAAGTGCAGACGTGGTGTTTCAGCAGTTTTCCTAGCAACAGCAATCCTGAGATTGCACACGCGTGTTCACACTCACATGCAATGACTCACCCCGCATTGAGGATGTCAGAGACAGAGCCATTAAAGGAGGTACCACATTAACTACATAATCATACACTATCTCGCTCTCTCTATATATATATATATGTATTTTTTTTTCCCCTTTTTGCAGAACATGTGGCACAGGATGAACTAAGGTTGGATAAAGTGCAACATTTTTAATTTTGCTATTTTTTTCAAGTAATCATTTTTAAATGTCAAAATAATAAAAAGCAAAACTGCATTATTTAAAAAAAAATGGTGAAATGTAATATTGTCAACTGTTATTAAACTGTAAAATAACCCTTATCTATGTTAATATATTATACCTATGGTGTTGTTCGGACCCCCAAAAATGTATATAAAAAAAAGAAGTCACGTCACAAAAATGACCGCCAAAGGAAATGATTGGGAATTTTTTTTGTGCGTACAATCAACAAATCAGCCACGATGCAGAAAAAAAGTGTAGACGTGATTAAGCTCTGATAAAGCATTTCTGTTCATTTTTGTTGCATTTTTTAAAATTAATTTTGATGTTATGTGTAAAATGTCTTTGTGTTCAGATTTGGCTGTAATAAAATGAATGCAAAAAACAACACTTCAAATGAAAATTTCAACAAAAAACAAAACATTCTAAACCTTGACAAAAAGGAGTTGAGAATGTCTTAACATATCAAAATCCGCAACTTAATACAAATGCATTTTCGGTAATGGCCCCGAAAGTACTGCGTAAGTAAAGTGAATTTACAGCATAAATTTTGGTAATTATAGTGTAACTATAAAGTAAGTATGTGTAGGTATTAGGGATGCACCGATATGAACATTTTGGCCGATACCGATAACCGATGATTCTTTATATTTGAAAGCCGATGGCAGATATATTGGCCGATAAATCTGAATACAAATTTTTATAAACTTTGATAACAAAAACAAAAGGCTCACAATTTAAAGCCATGTCCCAAACACGTCAACATAAATCAAACCTATATAGTGCAGTAGCCTATTTGAACCAGTGTAAGATTCCTTACCTTTTCAAATTAATTTTACACTCCTATGGCCAACTTACTTTATATATATATAAAAAAATGGTAACACTTTACAATAAGGTTTAATTTTGTTAGCATTAGTTAACCAACAATGAATGAACAATACTTCAACAGGATTTATTCATCTTAGTGCATGTGAATCTCAACATTTTTAGATCCAAAGTTGTGTCTTTTAACATTAGGTATGCACTGTGAATGGACTGTTAATAAACACAAACATTTTATTACTAACATTAACAAAGGTTATTGTTCTCTGTTTGTTCGTGTTAGTTAATGTATTAACAAATGAGATCTTATTTGTAAAATTTTACCAAAAATTCTATTGCCTTACATTTTTTTAAATAATATACCTAAATAATGCAAACAAGTTATTGAACAACATTACTTAGGCTGCATAATAAAGAATCAGAATGCAAGTGCATAAAATAACCTCCGCACAGACGATAAGGAAATGGTTCTCTTACGAGAGGTTCTCTCGTATTGCGTAAGTTCCTTACGCTACGGGAAAGTATTCTTTCTTCGAGATTTCTGAAAAACCCAAAATTATCCTTAATTTTGTAACATTGTCAACGCAGTGCGGCAGCCTGGCAGACCATAGCAGGCTATTCCAGCGTGCTATTGGCTGCTCTGCTGGCAACTGCAGCAGCCTATCGGTGAGCCCGCGTGACGTGGCGACCAATGAGGGCGCTTCGCGCCCACCTGGCTTCATTTGCCTACAGGTGGGGCGTGGCCACGTGTATATAAGCAGGGCTCACGGGCTGCATATTCGATTTTCTTTTCTTCAGCGAAGCCCTTCGCATCGCTGGATCTGGAACCCGCCGCCGTGATCGTGCAGACGAGCAAGCAGAGGACAGCGCCTGGAGAAGCCGGCAGCATCGCGCCACCTTCAGCCATCCGTGCCTGCTCTGCTATCCGGCAGCATTATATCCTTTCATTGCACGTGTTCTCGCCGTTGCGTCACACGTTTCATAAAAGAGCACGAGCGTTTTTATCAAAACGCCTCGTTCCACCTGCGGCTCGTGCCACGTGCAGCTCAGCACCAGAGACCGCCATGTGTCTGCGCTCTCTGTCTGGGCCGTGACCACGCCGCCGCCGCCTCCTCGCGGGCGAATGCCCCGAGTGTGAGGAACTCTCTATGTCGACCCTGCGGGCTCGACTCGAGCAGTTTTATGACGACATCACTCCGCTGTTCCCCCCCTCTGTTCAAGCCGCGCCACCGCGCCGCTTACAAGAGATGGTTGAAATGAACGGTCTCGGAGCGAGCCTCCTCCCCCTCTGTTCAAGCCGCGCCGCTTACAAGGGATGGTAGGAATGAACGGTCTCGGAGCGAGCCTTCTCCCCCTCTATTCAAGCCGCGCCACCGCGCCGCTTTCAAGGGATGGTAGGAATGAACGGGCTCGGAGCGAGCCTCCTCCCCCTCTGTTCAAGCCGCGCCACCGCGCCGCTTGCAAGGGATGGTAGAAATGAACGGTCTCGGAGCGAGCCTCCTCCCCCCTCTGTTCATGCCGCGCTGATGCGCCGCTTATATACAAGGGATGGCAGAAATGCACGGTCCTGCAGCTCTCTTTACGTTACAAGAGAGCTGTTCCACCCTCGCGCACATTTTTCAGTCCCCTCATGAGTTCAGGCGACTGGAATTGTTCATATTGCTGTACACGAGCCTGTTAAGACACGCACGCCAGCAAACATTCTCTAGCATTTCTCAGCCCCCTCTCCAGTTCAGGCGGCTGGAAATATTACTATTGCAGTAACGAGCCTGTCTTTTATGCACGCACGACTGCCAACAAGCACGAGGACGTACTGCTGTATGCTCGCGCTAACTGAACGCTATTGTGTCCCTCCCGGTAGCACAGTGGCAAAATCAGCGGCTGAAACGCCGGAGACCCGAGTTCGAGCCCAGCTCTCGCGGCAGATAAAAATGTTTTACTGTCCGCTTCCCCGGGCTCGCGGCCAGCTTTTCTTACATACAGAAAGCTAACTCGCACCACGTGGTGCTCGAGTATTTTTGGACGTCTATACATAAGGAGAGAAAAGACGGTTAAGTCCCGCTGCGGCCGGACCACCGTTAAAACTCTGTTTTTCCTGTCAGTCCCCACTCCTGTGGCTACTGCAGATGTTTTCCACGCAGCCTACGAGCCGGCGAACTCGCCCTCTCGCCTGTTTCCAACTGTAGCCCCTCCAAAGTCCTCCTAGCAGAGGGGGGAAGCGACGGTTAAGTCCCGCCGTGGTCGGACCACCGTCAAAACTCTTCTTCCTGTCAGCCCCCACTCCTGTGGCTGCTGCAGATGGCTCTCACGCAGCAAACGAGCCGGCAAAACTGCCCTCTCGCCTGTCTACAACCGCCGTTTTTATGACGAACCAGAGAAATCACGAAGTTGCCTTTTTTCTGGTTGCACGGCTCACGCCGTATGTGTTTTCAAATGCAGTAAACGTGCCCACTTTTGTGTTCACCCCTGCACCCAAGCACCACAAATCCCGTGTCTCTCACTCACATAAAGCGGCCACCGGCCGCTCGAGTGCTAGAGTTAGGTCACGTGTCCGCTTATTTGCGCCCACGCCTAATCACCATACGCGCTGTCACACAGCCACTCTTAACCGGTCATGTTCCACGCGTAAGAGTTGTGCCCGCTCAAACGCGCTCACACATTTTCGCGAACATTCTGCCCCCGGCGCCATGCGCCGCGCCACACACCATTTGTTCTCCGCCCAAGGTGGCCGGAACGACGAGTGTAAGGCCACACACAAGCCACTCCCTGCTCGAAGCGGCAGAGATACAGTGTGTAGGGCGGCCAGCCATCGCGAGCGATCGGCTGGCCCACAGCACAGAGAGCGCGCGCACTGCGCCCGCCCCTCCTATACAGGCCGTCGAACCCGCAAAGCGCGGCGTTTCGAGCCCGGAGGCCGTTCTATCCCGTGTGGCACACGCGAGAGCGTGGGAAGCCATTCCAGGTGTATCAGAATGGGTGCTGAAAACAGTGAAGCACGGCTACACTCTGCAGTGCGCTCGCCGCCCTCCGCGCTTCTGTGCGCGTACGGAGACGAGAGTGAGCGAGGAAGTAGCACATCTACTTCGAGCGGAGATAGCCACACTGCTGTGCGAAGGGGCTATAGAACCGGTTCCCCATTCTATGAGCGAGTCAGGCTTTTACAGCCGGTATTTTCTCGTGCCAAAAAGGGATGGGTCGCTCAGACCGATTCTGGATCTGAGGCGTCTGAACAAAGCTCTTATGAGAAGATCGTTCAAGATGCTCACGACCAAGCAGATCCTCGCGCATATTCGCCCAAGAGACTGGCTAATCTCCCTAGATTTGAAAGACGCATATTTTCAAATCAAGATAACGCCGCGTCACAGGCCATTCTTACGATTCGCCTTCGACGGCCAGGCTTATCAATACACCGTCCTTCCGTTCGGCCTGTCACTAGCACCCCGTACATTTACGAAGTGCATGGACGCGGCCCTCGCTCCCCTGAGAAGTCGAGGGATGCGAGTGTTGAACTATCTGGACGATTGGCTCATCCTGGCGCAGTCAGAGGCCGAGCTCCTCGCCCACAGGGCAATGCTGCTCAGCCATCTGGACAGCCTGGGGCTCACGGTCAATTGGACCAAGAGCTCATTAGTGCCCACGCAATCAACCTCATTTCTGGGTTTGAATCTGGACACTGTGGCAATGTCAGCCCGCCTGTCACCCCAACGCGCGCGCCAAGTTCGGCGCATGGATGCGTACTTCCGGCCGGGCAAAATCGCACCTCTCAAGCTCTTTCAGAGGATGCTGGGACGTATGGCCTCAGCTGCAGCTGTGCTCCAGCTGGGCTTAATGCGCATGCGCCCGCCGCAATGCTGGTTAAACGCCCGAGTGCCTCACAGAGCCTGGGCGTCCGGAGGCTTCAGGATCAGAGTGACTCAGGGATGCGTTTCAGCCCTAGAGCCCTGGTTAGTAGCCGACTGGTACCAGCGGGGAGTGACGATGGGAGCCATCTCACACCGCAAGGTCATCTCGACGGACGCCTCCACCACGGGTTGGGGCGCCGTTTTCGAGGGCAGATCGGCCTCGGGCCTCTGGTCGAGCGGGGAAAAGCTCCTACACATAAACTGTTTGGAGATGATAGCGGTAGAGAACGCGCTCAAGCAGTTTCTCCCGCTTATACGAGGACACCACGTGTTGGTCCGGTTGGACAATACCACAGTGGTGCCCTATGTGAACCGGCAGGGCGGTGTCAGGTCCAGGTGTCTGGGCAATCTGACAGAACGCCTGCTCGTGTGGGCACACAGCTCGCTGCGCTCGCTGAGAGCTGCGCACGTACCGGGCCACCTCAATGTGGGCCCGGACAAGCTGTCCAGGGGCCTCATTCTCCCAGGAGAATGGTCCCTGCACCCTCAGACAGTCCAGCTGGTATGGCGCCTATTCGGCAGAGCGGAGCTCGACCTCTTTGCAACAAAAGAGAACGCCCGCTGCCCGAGGTTTCTGTCCAAAAGCGAGGATGCGCTGTCCCAACCTTGGCCCAGCCTCCCGCTGTATGCTTTCCCGCCGATTTCCCTATTGCCCGAGGTCATAGCGAAAATCAGGGAGACGCGCCGCCTGGTGCTCCTTATAGCGCCGCGCTGGGAGAACCAGATTTGGTACCCAGAGCTGGTGAAGCTGTCGCACTCACCCCCCTGGCCAGTTCCGCTGAGAGCAGACCTCCTCTCTCAAGCAGGAGGGTCAGTTTGGCATCCCCATCCAGAGCGTTGGTCTCTGCATGTATGGGTGACCAACGGATACCCGTTGACCTGCCCGAAGGGGTTATGAACACGATTTCACACTCTAGAGCCCCCTCGACGAGGCGGTTATATAGTTCTAAGTGGTCGGTGTTCACTGAGTGGTGTGTTTCCAAGGGATTGGACCCACAGCAATGTGGGGTCCAGCGGGTGCTCTCCTTCCTCCAAGAGCTTTTGGAACTGGGCAGGTCCCCTTCCACGCTCAAAGTGTATGTGGCGGCTATAGCAGCGTTCGCTCAGACGACGCTAGGTAGCACGCTAGGAAGGAACGAGCTCATCATCCGTTTCCTCAGAGGAGCCAGACGGATGAATCCCCCGCGGCCCCCATCGGTTCCTATATGGGATCTGGCCTTGGTCCTAGAGGCCCTGAAGGCCCATCCTTTTGAACCGCTCGAGACTGTGGAACCAAGGTTCCTTTCGCTAAAAACCGCGTTCCTGATAGCTCTGGCTTCAGTGAAACGCGTGGGGGATCTACACGCGCTCTCAGTGAGCCCGACGTGTATGGAGTTCGGTCCTAATGACTCTAAGGTCATTCTCAGACCGAGGCATGGTTATGTCCCCAAAGCGATTGGCACTCCCTTCAGGGCGCAGATTATCTCCCTCTCGGCTCTGCCAGCATCCGACGAGGGGGACGGTGGCAATGTCCTCTGCCCTGTCAGGGCATTGAGGGTTTATGTCACACGCTCCGCCGCCTTCAGGCGTTCTGAGCAGCTATTTGTTTCATTTGGTGGGCGCACTAAAGGTCTCGCCTCCTCGAAACAGACCCTTTCCAGGTGGATAGTGGACGCGATTGCAACTGCATGCGCTTCCAAACACCTGCAGTGCCCGCTAGGTGTCAGAGCACACTCCACCAGAGGCATGGCCTCTTCGTGGGCTTGGGCCAGAGGGATTTCCATCCACGATATCTGTATGGCGGCAGGCTGGGCCTCCCCGTCTACGTTCGTGAGATTTTACAATCTGGAAGTTCCTGCCTTACAGGCGAAAGTGTTACCAGTTCAATAGGGCTGTTGGTCCTGCCCAGTGATTCTGCGCAGACATAGCTCACATACTGGTAGTAAGTTCGGTACTAGGCTCATGTGAATTTGAAGGAGACCGGCGGTGCCGTTTCCTCATTTACGAGACGAGCTGTTGTGAGTTTGAAGGTGACCGGCGGTGCCGTTACCTCACTCATATAACAAAATATTGTGAATTTGAAGGCGACCGGCGTTGCCGTTCCCTCATTCATGAGACAAGGTGTGGTGAATTTGAAGGAGACCGGCAGGTGCCGTTCCCTCATTCATGGGACAGGGTGTTGTAACCACCCGTTGTAACCACCCGTCAGTTCGAATGAAGTGTCTGTAGATGTGGTGGCCCGTTTTCCTTACCGGCCACCCTGCCCGAGCAGTGTTATGGTCCCCGGTTCCCTGGGATACATATGCTGTACGCGAGGCGCGCACGGCGTTGACAATATGTTCCCGTAGCGTAAGGAACTTACGCAATACGAGAGAACCTCTCGTAAGAGAACGATACTCGGTTACTTAACGTAACCTCGGTTCTCTCTAGAAGAGGGAACGAGTATTGCGTTCCTTGCCGTGCGCCCCGCGGGCTTTTACGCTTCAGAACTACGAAAACCGAATATGCAGCCCGTGAGCCCTGCTTATATACACGTGGCCACGCCCCACCTGTAGGCAAATGAAGCCAGGTGGGCGCGAAGCGCCCTCATTGGTCGCCACGTCACGCGGGCTCACCGATAGGCTGCTGCAGTTGCCAGCAGAGCAGCCAATAGCACGCTGGAATAGCCTGCTATGGTCTGCCAGGCTGCCGCACTGCGTTGACAATGTTACAAAATTAAGGATAATTTTGGGTTTTTCAGAAATCTCGAAGAAAGAATACTTTCCCGTAGCGTAAGGAACTTACGCAATACTCGTTCCCTCTTCTAGAGAGAACCGAGGTTACGTTAAGTAACCGAGTATCGTTTTAATCAAACCATATTGTTGATGGAAATGATACGAGAACAATAAAAGTGCTAGTTATTCAAAATAACGCTTCTGTGTTTTTGAAAAAAAATATGTTTAATATTACAGTAATAGTAAACATCTTTAATATTAGTCTAGTCTATTAGGAATAATGTTGCTGTTTGAGAGCGCGCGCTGAAGCTGGAGAGAATGAACGAACAACCGTAAATTGAAGCGCTTAGAAGGTTAATTAACAACTAAACGCATCATATATGAGAACAATCAGATATTTATACAAAATAAATATAATATTACAACTTATATTAGCACAAAATCACGCATAGGTGAAGGCTTATAACTCCTGTGGATGCTCTTCCCCTGTTTGAGAGCACGCGCTGAAACTGAAGATGATCACCGGTATGAAGCGCTGCGAGTTATTGACTTAACGAAACGCATCCTATATGACATTAATCAGATGTTTATACTACAAAAACGTAATAGCACGCTGAAACACAACAACTAAACCCAGAGAATTCACAACGTTTTATAACAGAAATATTCTCATTACAGTGTTATGTATACAGTCCCAGTAGTTATTAATGCTGTGCATTTCTGTTTGAAATGCGCGCGCTGAAGCTGAAGACCGGTACAATGAAGTGCTTTACTGCATCGTTAATTAACTCAACCAAACGCATCCTATATGAGATTACATAATACATACACAGAATAATAATTATAATATTACAACTTACAATGGCACAAAAGGCTGGGAATGCACAAGCGAACTTGACTGTGCTTGTAATGAAGGTGCAACTCTGTGGGAGCGCTCTTCCCTCAACAAACACCCTGAAACACAACGTTCTTTTACAGCCGTATTCTCATTATCATTTTATGTAGATTATATGTTAGACTTGCACCGCATATGTTGCACATAACTGTATTTTCCTTTTCGAAGTGATTCCAATCATATTTAGAGCAATTCAAACCCATCATGGTGGACAGCGCGTCTGTCTCAGCTGAAGGAAATAATACATTATCTATCGGCTTGATTATATCGGTCAAATTTTCGATAATGATAACATAAAAAATAATCATTTATCTGCCGATAATGATATGTTGCCGACATATCGTGCATCCCTAGTAGGTATAAGGGAACAATATGTAATATTGGGGGAATAAAGGGGTAACTATCAGGAAAATTATCATATTATTTATACTGTAAGTATTTTTTAATTAAGGGGTAATTATCCAAGTAGTTACAGGGCAAGTATGAATCTGCGGGCTGTAAATTAAAGTGGTTCTTGTTCCCCTCTTGTTTCATAGTTACAGGGTATGTATGAATCTGCGGGCTGTAAATTAAAGTGGTTCTTGTTCCCCTCTTGTTTCATAGTTACAGGGTAAGTATGAATCTGCTGGCTGTAAATTAAAGTGGCTCTTGTTCCCCTCTTGTTTCATAGTTACAGGGCAAGTATGAATCTGCGGGCTGTAAATTAAAGTGGTTCTTGTTCCCCTCTTGTTTCATGTAGTTACCCTGTAACTACTCGGATAATTACCCCTTAATTAAAAATACTTACAGTATAAATAATTTGTTAATTTTCCTGATAATTACCCCTTTATTCCCCCAAATTACATATTGTTCCCTTATACCTACACGTACTTACTTTATAGTTACACTATAATTACTAAAAGTTATGCTGTAAATTCGCTTTACTTACGCAGTACTTTCCGGGCCGTAATCTAAAACGTTACCAAGTTTTCATGTCCAAAAACAAAGTTTTTAGAGAATTTATAAGCCTTTTTATATAGAGCTATAGAGGAATCTGGTTACATCACGGCATTACATGTATTTTTCTTTTTTACTCCTACCAGATGGCACTAATCTGCTTTCAAAATTTTGATTTTAAAGGCATTGTCTCTTTTCTAACATGAAATACTGATTTAATTGAAAAGTAATAATAAAAATATTAGAAACATTTTTTACTGACACCAAACTTTTGAACAGCATGAAGTTAATTAATTTATGAATGTAAATGAGTTTGTTTTAAAATCTTTCCGGTCTAACTGACATTTGTTATGACATTCGCTTCAAAAATTACAATGCTTATGATAACGTTTGTTTACTCTACAATAAGTAAATCCACTACCGCAAAAACAGCAGTTCAAACACAAAATTCTAAAGATGGCTGGGCGTTTCTTTCTCTGGTGCATAAGGTCTATAAGTGAGGATAATGCTTAAAACAAGAAAAAAAAACTACTTTAATTCAAAACACATTCTCTGAATACAGCTCTTTTATGAGTTAAAAGGAACATGTTTCCTTTCAAGGTTAGGATATTAAAGCCCGGGGCTGTTGGGTACAAAAGAAAGAAGAAAAATATGAGAATATGAGAAACATGCTTCATAAGTCAATTTATCTCGTTTTAAGAATAGATGTTTCCAAAAGAAAAAGTTTTTGTTTTTCAGTGAACAAGTGTGGATGATCCTAGAGCAGCTTATAAATTTGCTCTCAGCGGGCTCTCCTCAGGGGGAGGCATCATGGGAAATGATACAGGGAGTTTCCCACTACTTCCCTTCATGTTCTTCAAAGCTAAGGTTACATTTTCGAACTGCCAAGAGCTGCCCAGGGCTCTCTGCCTTCAATGAATGTAATCTCATAGTAAAGAGAAGAGGAAAAAGACAGTGAGAGAAAGAGGGAGAGAGAGGGGAAAGTAGCAGTAATAAAATTTAAAAGGAGCAGAGGTGGGGAAATTTACCGGTGTCTAAATAATGATGGGGCTACGGTGAGTATCGATTGTTAAGACTCACCCAAATGGATCAATGCACAATGTGGAAAAGGGCTGCTGACAAAGCTTTCTCTCAGGGCAATCCCATTGAGTATTGCGCTCAGTGTGGCATGAGGCCATCCATTAAACTGCTTTTCACAGAATGTAACAGCAATACATGACTTTAAAGGAATAGTTCACCTGAAAATCGTCATTATTTACTCGCCCTCATGTCGTGACAAACACATATGCAGTTTGGTTTCTGTGGAACGTGAAAGAAAAACATTTTGATTGATTTCTGCAACTCTTTCCATACTGACCATATCAGTCAATTTCCCCCAAAACATATGATTACAATGTTGGTTTGATTCTCACACAAAAGTATCACAACGCACAAATCAAGACCATTTTTATGGTGTTTTTTTGTTTTGTTGTTTGTCATTTTTGAGTTTGACTTTTTTTAATTCCATAAAAAAAACTTGTATACAAAGTTTGGAATGACACGAGGCAAAATAAATGACCAAATGTATATTTTTTAATTCTATTTTTATTTATATTTAAAAATAAATGTTATTTTTATTTAAATTCTATTTTTTAAAACGCTCCTTTACGCTCAGGTAAATGGTTTGAGAAGCTCCTGTTGCAATGAAAAGATTTCGCTGCAAGCTACAAAGTAATGAAATCTTAAAACTATAAAATTTCTCATAAGCTCATCACTCAGGCTTTATCACCACTATCTATTTTGTTTATTAGTTTGATTTTTAATAGTTTCACATAGCCTGCCACGGACTCAATAAATCATGGAATATTAAACATGCACCCAAACGAGGGATAAATCACATGGGTGAATCTGGCTCCGGACCAAGAAAACACAAAGCTTACATGACAATTTGGTAAAATGATTCTCAGATTGTTCTTCCAGGACGGCCTGAATATCCCTCTAGCACTAGCCATCCAGCAGACGGTAAATCTGTCAGACACGCCCAGATGACATCACAGCAGTGGAGAGTGATTAGTGCCCACTCTCAGGTTTGCTGGCCGAAGCTCAAATCCATCTCCCCCTCTTTCGTTCTCTCTCTCTCTCTCTCTCTCTCTCTCTCTCTCTCTCTATTGGAGATATACACACAGACGGGTACTGTGCTCTCCCTGACCAAGTGAAACAATACCTTCCAGAACATTGCTGAGCTGTGCTTTCTTTCGTAACTGTGAGATTTATTACTCAACAGTGCTCACGATAGGCCTGTAATTTCAGGTGGAACTGTGTATGTTTACATATGAAGAGACCTGGCAAACATTCAGGCTCTATACTGATATATGCGCATTTATGATTCCAATAAAACACGCTGCTTTTTGATAACACTCATCAGTATGTAATTTATGATGGTGCCACATCCAGGTGCTTCATTTAAACAAACAATGGACGCTTAATTACAAAAGGAGGAGACACACAGGCTCACATACACACACCTCAAAAAGGTCTGTGATTAAGGTTTTGATTGATAGAAGGAAAAAAGTTGTCCTTCGCTGGCCTGACTGAAGCAGAAATCAGTCAAGTGTTGATGGAGGTGCAGGTGCTACAGTAAAATCAGATCAAGGGGAGATATGGGTAATTTAATCCATCTGATGGCAACAATCCAATTCTGCTTTTATAACTGCTATATGAGAGAGTACTATCATGTGTATACCTATGTCCATAGGTTTTTCCATTTGTAACATACACTACCATTTAAAAGTTTGGGATAAGATCTGTGGGATCTATTCTATTTTAAAATGTTATTTTTTAATAAGTCTCTTATGTTCACCAAGGCTGCGTTTATTTGATAAAAATACAGTAAAAACAGCAATATTGTGAAATATTACAATTTGAAACTGTTTCCTATTTTAATAATGTGATGGCAAAATATAATTTTTAGCATCATTACTCCAGTCTTCAGTGTCACATGATCCTTCAGAAATAATTCTAATATGCTGATTTGGTGCTCAAAAGATATTTCTTATTGCTATAAATGTTAAAAACATTTTCCAGGATTCCTTGATGAATAGACGGTACATTTGAAATCTTCTGTAATATTATAAACATCTTTGCTGTCACTTTGCTGAATAACAGTATACCTGAATATTGTGCATTAGGCCAGGGGTTTTCAAACTTTATGATGCCAAGGACCCCCAAACATGATGAACATTTTAAATACAACATATTGTTTCCAAACTTAAATTGGCTATACTTAATGTTGGATGTATAAACCTGAAGAAGAATATTTTCTATAAAAAATTATTTGTATAAGCAACTTACACAATAAATGTATGTAAGCAGCTTACATACTGCCTTACAACCCCAGTGAGCAAGATGGGACTATAGTTAGAAAAACTCACTAGAAAGATACAAAGCAAACATGTTATACGGCAAGAAATGTTTGGACCACTTTATTTTTGCTTTGTCTTTTTATTTGTCTTTGTCTTAGAACCTTCTGGAGGACCCCTGGGGGTCAAAACCCCTGCATTAGGCCAAAACAATGATGGTGTCAAAGACAAAACATGAGTAAAACTTGTATGTAAGAGTGCCTGTCTCATTAT
Organism: Romanogobio albipinnatus; assembly: GCA_023566225.1. Taxonomy (NCBI): domain Eukaryota; kingdom Metazoa; phylum Chordata; class Actinopteri; order Cypriniformes; family Gobionidae; genus Romanogobio; species Romanogobio albipinnatus. Next base: position 19,113,976 of record CM042254.1, on the reverse strand, counting down.
CATCTTTTTACTATAATATCTGCTTAAAATAATTTACAGAATTATCCAATTAAATCGTAGCATTGTTGTTTGTAATTCAACTAAACATCAAACACAAGCAACATGTTAACACCGTATTGTTAAAAAAATGAACATTTCAAGAATTAATTTGTATCATCAGAATAAAGTATTATTTTGAGAGTAATATCAAATAGGCATTTTATTTTATAATAAAAAATAAAACTGTAACATTACATAAAATTATACTTTTTTTGTTTGTTGACAAAACAGGAAAAAAATATACAAAAATAATAGCATACGATTAGAGGAAATAGTATAGGACATTAAGGTTAAGCTAATGTAACAGATTTGTTTTGGTAAAATGTTCTCATTAGTCCTTTCGTAACCTCTTGTGAGTTGCAGGATCCTTCAACTTAACCAGGGTCCATCAAGGACCTTGTATACTCTTGAGACAAGAGATTAAGAATGAGGCAATATCCTTTCAGGAACACAAGGGAGTTAGCAAATCCCCAACCACAAGACATGGCTTAAGACTGAGACTGGGGTTAAGGCAAAGAATGTAAGTACACACACGCCACCACAACTTCATACGAAGAATGTGTCCTTTGACCTGCATCTCTGACAGACAAAACACAATTACAACTTCAGACAAATCCAGATTTCAATATCACAATTTTTCTATCTGCAAAACAACAGGGACACTACATGATGAGTCTGAAGTGAACATACAGAGCTCAACAAACTAGTTAATATCAGGTTTAAATTAGATTTGTAAACCTGAAACATACTGCCACAAAGGCAGGCGATCAATAAAAAACAATTAAGTTCAATCAAATAATATTGTTGGAAAGTGCATGGTTCCTGTTCCCCAAGGTGACAGCTATGTGGTTGAGTGCAGTTTTTAAAATGCATTTGGGACCAAATGTAGTAAAGCAACGGTTTATTAGGTTTAGAAAATGTCCCTTTCCTTCCCAACTTTGATTGCAAGTAACTGCCCACTGCTGCTTTTAGAAAAACCCTTTTCATCTGTCAGTGTGATACATGTAGTCAGTACAATATACAGTATCTTAATATAATACATTTTTTAAAAATGAAAATCATAGGCAAGAGTATCGAACAGCTAACATTAAAAACATTAAAAACTGATGATTCATTAAGAGATAATCCAGGTATTTTCCTTCCTTCCTTCCTTCCTTCCTTCCTTCCTTCCTTCCTTCCTTCCTTCCTTCCTTCCTTCCTTCCTTCCTTCCTTCCTTCCTTCCTTCCTTCCTTCCTTCCTTCCTTCCTTCCTTCCTTCCTTCCTTCCTTCCTTCCTTCCTTCCTTCCTTCCTTCCTTCCTTCCTTCCTTCCTTCCTTCCTTCCTTCCTTCCTTCCTTCCTTCCTTCCTTCCTTCCTTCCTTCCTTCCTTTTTATTTTACTTACATTTACTTATTATTATTTAAATCATGTAAATGTTCTGGTCTGCAGTGGCCAGTATCTACCAAAAGTGGTCCAAGGAAGGAACATTTTACATTTATGCATTTGGCAGACGCTTTTATCCAAAGCAACTTACAGTGCCCTTATTACAGGGACAATCCCCCTGGAGCAACATGGAGTAAAGTGCCTTGCACACACTGGTGGTGACCGCTGGGATTGAACCAGCAACCTTCTGCGTATCAGTTCCATGGTTTAACCCACTGGACCACCATCTCACAGTGGTGAGATGACAGTGGTGAACCGGTGACAGGGTCATGGAATCATCGTCAGGCTCATTGATGCACGTGGGGAGTGAAGGCTGGCCTGTGTGGTCCGATCAAACAGACGAGCTACTGTAGCTCAAGTAGCTCAAGAAGTTAATGTTGGTTCTGATAGAAAGGTGTCAGAAAACACAGTGCATCACAGTTTGTTGCGTATGGGGCTCAGTAAGTATAACCGAAGTCCAGTCAGGGTGCCCAAGCTGACCCCTGTCCACTGCTGAAAGCGCCAAAGTGGGCACATGAGCATCAGAAATGGAACACGGAGCAATGGAAGAAGGTGGCCTGGTGTGATGAATCACATTTTCTTTTACATCACGTGGATAGCCGTGGTGCGGGTGCGTCACTTACCTGGGGAACACATGGCCCCATGATGCACTATGGGAAGAAGGCACGCCGGCGGAGGCAGTGTGATGCTTTGGGCAATGTTCTGCTGGGAAACCTTGGGTCCTGCCATCCATGTGGATGATACTTTGATGCGTACCACCTACCTAAGCATTGTTGCAGACCATGTACACTCTTTCATGGAAACGGTATTCCCTGGCGGCTGTGGCCTCTTTCAGCAGGATAATGCGGCCTGCCAAAAAGCAAAAATGGTTCAGGAATGGTTTGAGGAGCACAACGAGTTTAAGGTGTTGACTTGGTTTCCAAATTCCCCAAATCTAAATACAATCGAGCATCTGTGGGATGTGCAGAACAAACAAGTCCGATCCATGGAGGTCCCACCTTGCAACTTATAGGACTTAAAGGATCTGCTGCTAACATCTTGGTGCCAGATACCACAGCACACCTACAGGGGTCTAGTGGAGTACATGGCTCTATGGGTTAGAGTAGTTTTGGCAGCAAAAGGGGGACCAACACAATATTCGGTGTATATTACAACATAAGTACGTTCATAAAGAGTTCAAAAAGTACACAATGGCTGTATAATGTGTTTTGAATAATTATGCACTTTGTATGGCGCCGTGCCTGACAATATAGCTATTTAATAATAAAACAAAATCTCTGCTGATGAATACTAAGCTACGCATAATTTATACAGATCCAAATTTGCACACATGCTTTAATCCAAATCACAAACACACTCAAAATGTTTCAAGAGCCCTTTATGTTGTGGTGGGTTTTATGTAAACACTACTATAATAATTCACAGATAAGAGTAGGACATGTGCTGTGGTATTTGCTTAAAAATTATTCAAATACACCCACGGCCTAGATAATCATTTCATATAATTTCCTCCTCGCGCTAACACAAAGCATTCTCACTCTAGAGCCGAGGCCAAATAGAAACGGCTGATAACGGGGAAAATTTATTTCACTTTGCAGAAACTGTGTGGAAATAAATTCAATGCAGTTTAACAGCACTAATTAACCCGAGTCAATACTAGAAATAATACAATTCCAGGTTAACAAGGGTTTATGAGAATTTCTTTGAAAAAGCCCACTAAGCTTAATGAGTCATTCTAACAAAAGACATGCCTAACAAAATATTTACCATGCTAGCTGCCAAAATCGTGAAGTTACTACTGTTTACTACCAAGGAACCATAACACATTAAAATGGGATTTCCTGCGAACAGCGTATGAAGCTTTCAGAATCATTCATTTTATGACAGTGCTGGCTAAGAACAAGCTTCCACAGTTTTACTGAGATCTCAAAATCTTTACCAAGAATAACCTTTTCTATGCAAGTTAAAGGCCCACTGAAACGCACAGCATTATTCAGTGTGTTGATGTAATTTCCACGGAAACAGGAAGACAGGGCGAGACATATCGAACAGTTCCTCCCCCTTTTTTTAAGCCAATAGCGTTTCGTTTATATCACATTCAGCTCGGTAAAGCCACAGTTTCCTCCTAATCTCTAACCGTTTCTCCTCTTGATCTCCTCCATATCGCTTTAAAATATAGCACTTTACCTTTTTTGGCATGCGGCGACTTGCACATATGATCCGCTCTGTGCTATAGTGTCTCTGGACCGGAGCAGACTGCGTGCACTGTGGCGGTTCACGTAACACTAACATGAAACCAGACTTCATTCGCCCCAAAAGAAAGCATATTTACACTGTCTGAATAGTTCCCTATCCCCTGTATAGTGCACTATGTGCCATTCACCATGTAGAAAATAGTAAATGTGTGAACAAGTGAGAGATTTTAGCCGCAGCTTCAGCTTCATTTGGGGGCGGGAAACTGTAGATTCTAGAGAGCATTTGATTGGACAGAACATCTGATGAGTAGCAGGGCTGCGTTCAGCCCAGACAAAACGTTGCAAAAGGTTTTTTAAACGGAAACGGTGCTGCGTTGAACACCCTGTTCTGATGACGCAGGAGTTGTAACTATGGCAGCTGAGAAGGCCATTCTTTGTGTTCTTTTTGAAGAATTTTCAGAGCCTGATGAAATCGATATAAATGCGTATTTAATACTGCAAAAAACACTCGATGCAATCACTGCCCTTGCTGTCCAGAATAAAAGAGAACATCCCCATCCCATTTAATTAACTTTTTCCTGGTAATCAATTCTAATTTAAATCATTTTATTTCTAGTTCTTACTTTTTAAACACCTTGTATTTTCTTTCTCATTTTTATGTAAAGCACTTATCATTGTGTATGAAATTTGGTATGTAAATAAACTTGCCTTGCAATGAAGCTAAAAATATAAACAACTACATCATCATGTAGATATAAAACTATAAAACTCTTGCGACAATCATGTCTTCTAATATATTCAATTGTTGCGTATACTGAACTGCAGCGGACACATTTTTAAACAACTTCACTTGGACCCATTGTGCGAGCAAGCTGTCTCGTTAATACCGCGTGGTTTATTTACATGTTGCTGCTGATTGGGCTGACATATTTTGAATCTGAAGTTCATGTCATCAAATTCCTTGATCCATATTGGCGGAAGCGAGAGACTGGAAGTTTTGAATGCTTATATCTTCTAAATGTGAATTTTGTCATTGTTTTGGAGCACACTAGCTTATAGATAACAGTAAGAATAATATATTCATACTAAAAGCCAAAATAATTCATTTTGATTTCATCGGGATTTTAAAGTGCAATAAGTGAGTTGCACAAACAGCACCAGATTCTATTTACAAACTAATGTTCAAAACTCCCTGGGTGATGACATCTATTAAACTGAGCTAATACTGGAAACAAGTGCTAATTAAGAGTTTCCATTATCTAAGCATGAACAAATTAACACTTATAAATGTATTTTTGGTTTGAACAAACTTTTTCATTCAATCACTTACTCTGGACTAAGCTAAGTAATTAACATGCCCCCAGTGTATAGCACATATCAAGTGTTGAAAAAACAAGAATTCAGTCAGCTATCAGAGGGAGTCTATTGGGACATGTGAAATAAGATATGACAGAGTTGTAAGTGCTTCTTAGAGGAAACTTGCAATTAAAAGTTGTGCAAAAGCGACTAATTGGTGGGTTGCCTGAATGACTAGTCAGCTGCATAATTAGGCTGGTTTCAGGTACACCTTACCCTGAACAGAAACGTTCGAGGGACATTTACAATTATTGCATTTAAAAACTGAACCAATTTTTTTGTACTAGTTTTAAAGGAATAAAGTCTGAATGTGCATGGCTATAGTGTTTCACGAGTTCACACTTATAATTTACACTTATTTATGGAGGGTAGTTTAAATGCGTATTTGGCGTGCTGTCCGGGGGGAGGGCTTCGAGCTCGGAATTTGGCCCAAACCCAAAGTACCCGCCGTGTATGTAAGTGGTTGATGAATAAAAGTGTGGAGAAGGGGTGGTGGAGGGATACTGGCAAACTGTCAATGAACAGAGGTAAGACTGCTGCGTGTATATATACCTCTTATTGATGATTAGCTGATTGCTCTCCACCTGTGTCAATTATCTGAACATGCTCCTCCCGAACTTTGTTTATAAAATATCATTTAAAAGGAGATCAATTTAGTCAACCACTGACTCATTGTGACTACAATCTGTTGGTATAAGATTGATCCTTTCCTGCAGACTTGAGATCAGTATTGTCATTTAATTACACAGTAGAAGGGGCTTGGAAGAACTGGACGAGGAAAACTGAAAAAGGTCAAACTACTCCACAGGCAAGTGACATGGCAGCCTAGATCCCTCACAAGCCAATGAGAATGAGGTCTTGAGCCACACAGTAGAAGTCCTATTTGTGCTTCTGTTCCCGTGTCAGGTCAGAGAAGAAATAGGCCAAGCTACAACAGAGACAACAGATGCCACTCCTTGATAACCTACTGTAGTAAGATTGCAGTGAAACATGAGAGACGATGACACACTTGGACTCAACAAACATGCATTACTTTTGCTTCATACTGGGTAAGGACGTGCATGTCCACATTTCACGTGAGATATGTTGATAAGACTTGTGCTATTCTTTGAAGCGACAGAGGGCGACTCGTAATTATTCTATAAACCATCAGGATAAAGCGTTGTGAAGAAGTGGGCTAATATACACAGGTGACGATATTTATTTTAGTACACTTCACCAAAAACCACACTACAAAAGAATCATGTCAAAATAAACCTTGATATTACTTGTGACATGAGAACAAAATGTATGTAGAAATGTAACGTTAACTTATGCAACTAAATTTATGATCTCTTAAATGTTTCCTAATTTCACTAAACACTTTTGTGAGTTTTCACTTCGTTTCGTGAACTTTTCTTTATTAAACGAGCTTGTTTATGCTTTTGTAGGCTCATTTTGTAAATATAAGCAACTAATTTGTATGTGCAAACTGGACTGGTATTTGGCGTGCTGTCCGGGGGGAGGGCTTCGAGCTCGGAATTTGGCCCGAACCCAAAGTACCCGCCGTGTATGTAAGTGGTTGATGAATAAAAGTGTGGAGAAGGGGTGGTGGAGGGATGCTGGCAAACTGTCAATGAACAGAGGTAAGACTGTTGCGTGTATATATACCTCTTATGTAGGCTCATTTTGTAAATATAAGCAACTAATTTGTATGTGCAAACTGGACCACCCTTACTTTGCATCGCCCGCCACAAGCTCTTTGTCTGCAACACGACAAGAGGCCATAACGGAGAAATTAATTTTGTTCATTTGTAAGGACATGAGACCGATCAGTGTGGTGGATGGGGCAGGCTTCAGGGAGTTCTGTCAAGCAATGGAACCGAGGTACTGACTGAATAGATATTGCATGAATAAAGGATAAATGCACTGCTTCCACTGGTTTGATTATTTACCGTTTCATGTCAAGGAAAAGTTCCATGTTTACCACAGCTCGCTCGGAGCGTTCAATACGCTGTAAAACTTCAATTAATATTTGTTTCAATCACTGAATGAAGCCTGCTATATTTGGGACAAGAGTCGCGACCTTAAATTGCTTGCACAAAACTCTTGATCAGCACTCAAAATGTGTTTTCTTATTTAAACCGTTATGCGCAGAGAGCGTGAGGGTGAGGGCGAGAGAGAGGTCTGCGGTCTTGGTCAATAGTTGATTTACTTGTTTGTGTGTAGGTAATACGTTGTCAAATATGTTTAAACTTAAATAGACTACCTATACAAGTAGTTATGTCTCTTTGTATTAATTTGTCCTATTATTGACATAATGTTGACAAAATGCGCAACCAGATGTTCGAATAGTTCGAATATTCGTGTTTTTTTTAGAGGGAATAATCAAGCGTCATTTTTGAGCAATTTTGACAGCCCTACTTCAAACCACCTAAATTTGCACTCGTTTTTTCCACTGACAAATCCTTTTTGAAGGATGAGACCTAGTCACTCCACACCAGCTGGAGAGGGGCGTTCCCAGAACATTCCAAAGCACAATACCACCTCCAATGGGCAAAACACACTTCTTTCCTTGCATACTTCCTTGTTGGTGAGGGCTGAGGACAGAAAACAGACTAGCAGGCTGCAATCTTTCAACAAATAGGATGACATGTGCTAACAGTAGAGCATTTCAAATCAACACAAATTCCCAACAATACCTTTTAAGTCTTGTCGACCACTTGCTACAACTGGCTACCTGCATAGTTGTTAAGGGATGGGTTCCTCTCATGACATGATGGGAAAGGTTTAGCAGATATAGGTACCCCAGAATAGGTATAGCACAGGGGTGTCCAATGCTGTTGCTGGAGGGCTACTATCTTGCAGAGTTTAGCTCTAATCATAGTCAAACACACTTGAGCCAGCTAACCAATGTCTTCGGGATTACTTGAGACTTCCAGGCAAGTGTGTATTGGGTAGTTTGAAGCTAAAATCTGCAGGACTTTGACCCTCCGTGAGCAGGATTGGACACCCTAGTGAAACTTGCTAGTTATTGATCTGGAGTTCTTGTTCTTGCCTGACAGCACTTTCACGCTTTGAACTTTGCTGCAAGTGAACTGTGCTTAAGTTAAGAGAAATTCTTCCAGTCAAAATACTCTGGCCTTCACTGTGTTTCCCCAAGAGTAATCAAGACTTGGAGGTTCTCCTTCACGTCTGCAAGCAAATTCCCCCTTTACACAAATTTCCCATCTGGGAACAATGAGGAAAAACTCCATTCCCACTTTGTTCACTAATCCCTGCAACCAGACATTTTATTGAAGATATACCTTTAGTAAACATAGAGTTGAGTCATTATTGATAATGTTTTACAAGCAGGTTAAGGGTTACGGATGGGAGGTGGCTCTTAAACCTGATAACCTTCTTGGCATGAAACACTTGTGAGTGTACAACAACCAGTTTCAGTATGAAGACTAGAGATGGGCATTTCAAGCAAAAATAATATTCAAAGATCGCTGGGAATTATTCGATTTTTATTTGAAAATCGCAACTCCTCCCCCACATGCACGCATGTAAACAGAGAGAGAGAGAGGGGGAGAGACCATTCACGCTCTCAATCTGTATGATAACAAACTGTTTAATTAATTAGGGACTAGCCTATATCAACTCAAGACATATAATTATTGTAACATGCTGAAACATATGACTGTAATGTGACATCGCCCCAAGTTACCGCAACCGATAAATGCCACAAGTCTACAGTGTGCGTGTGAGACGATGTGTTCATCTTCTGTTGTCTCAGGTCATCTTTACTCTGGCAGTTTAGTTCGAAATGGGGCACGGTTAGCATGAAAAACTGCTAATGTAAAAGCTTACAGCGCAATCCTTTGCCCAAACTTCAAAAGCCTGTTTAAATGATTAAAACTAGAAGCATATCGTCACTTTAATATTACATGTATCATGTGAACTACTTATATACAACATGTGTGTATGAGACAGAGGGGAACACGGTCGCATTTGCAGCAGATATATGCTGCCCATCATAAATCAAAGCACGAGACAGACAGGGTTCGGAGGAGAAGACCGGAAAATGTGACATAATGGACAATATTCGTCTGTTTTGCAATACACGAGCCGCGGTTCAGCTGCGCGAGACAAACGCTGCCAGTGTGAATGCACAACGGGGGCGCGCGGCTCCCGCTCTCCATATGCACCGCTCCTGCCCTGCCAACGCACTGCTTGCTCGTGCGGTGTGAAGCCGGCGTGAGGTATCGAACCTGAGGAGTTCGGTTGCACTCGGAACTGTGCCGCAATTTACGTGAATGTGAAAACAACACTCGGGTGCGCACTTGTTCAGGAAGAAAATTAACCAGCGCATGCGTTTTAGCCGATTACAATGTCATTAGTTCAAAAAATGATGATAGTGTTGGTGTTTTACCTTAGATACGATTGCGAGAGCGAGCCTGCAGTGTATTCACGCATAGAGTGCAATCAGGGCAGCAAAAGAATGGCAATTCACAGTCTCCTCAAAAGAGTCCGTTTGCAAGCAGCAAAGCCGCCTTCATGCGACACACATACAGTAAAACCCAAGTGTCGTTTACTCAGCTGCACATAATAGCACCAAATTAATAAAAAAAAATATATATATATGACCCGCATTCTGTTTTCTATCATGCCCGTGCTCATTTGTGATGACGTAAGATGAACGCAAACGCACCAGGGTTCAAGTTGAGTGTGAAACCAGACCAACACTGCAGAGGCGGAGGGAAGAATCACACTCGGACCGCAGCAAACGTGTCCAGTATAAAACACCCTGAGAGCTGACTGACAGCTTTTAGGTGTGTTATTGGCAGCGCCTCCCTCTAGTTACATGAACGCGTCACCACCACATCAGCACCGAAAACATGGGGATTTTTTTTGTGGACTATAATCACACAAACTATTTGATATTCTATAATTAATTCAACTAATCGAATATTCGAAAATCGCGACCCATCCCTAATAAAGACACAGCTTAAGCTGCTAGCTGTGTTTTAAAAGTATGCTAGCTGGTCCAAGCTGGTTATTAGTTGGTTAAGGCCGATTGACCAGCCACCATATTCCAAAAAAACACCTTAAACACCTTAAGGTGGCATGATGGCTGATTAACTAGTTTGTCCAAGAGTGTCCAGGCAACTAAAATAATCTCAGGTGACCACAGTAAAAGAAAAGCTATTTTAAAAGAAAGCTATTCAGGTGATTCAATGATTGAGCTAGTATACAAAAAAACAAATACGCTGAGCAAATAAACCATTATGGTATGTGGCACATTCAGAATCCAACTGGTTATCCAATAACATCAAGAGAGACCAATGCTAAGTTTACGCCTGAATGAAAAGAAAAGGAAGTCTCAGAAATAACACACACATTTGAAAGAAGTTACAAGAAACTAAAGAGTTCAAACTTTAAATTAACTTTACAGAAAATGCCATGTACCCACATGCTGTAAGATCTTTGTTGTGGTGCCAGGCTCCTAGATCCCGCAGAAGCACCACGCCCCCATCTATCGATCGATCCACACACATAAATAAACACATGGTCTCCTCTTGCTTCCTATCCAGACATAGTCCAAACAGCCCAGCACAAAGTACTACCTCTGCACCTAAACCAGCATTAACTAGAAAACAAAAACAAAATTTTAGATGACCTACCTCTCTACGCCTTCCTCCTGTGTGTCCTCTTTCATTCTTCTTTCGGTTCCTTAATCTGTATATTGTTCTCTACTGTTCCTTTTGCCTTCGCTTTTATCCTCTCCAACTTTCTCTCAACTCTCACTTTGTCCTTCTCCACACTATACCTCTCTTTTTGTGTTGGCTGTTGAACCAGAGCCAGGGTCCAGGGGCCAGAATGAGTGGAATTTAAACAAGAAAAGCAGAAACAATCGCTTCTTTGCGGGTAATATCTTTTCTTTCTCCTGCAGCTGAACTCGCGCTCACATATGGATTACATTCCCAGGGAGGCAGCCAGCTGGATTTAAGCACAGTGGCTTTCTCTCTTTCGCTCTCTCTCTTTCTTGCTCCCTCACACACTCCCCTACGGATCCCCCACAACACAGCCCCTGTCCGCTCCCTCATTTCTGCGGTGCTGTTTCTACTCTAATCATTAACTCTGATTGGGGCGGCAGTACGTCCTTTAACCCTTTCGGTGGCCTCCTGCCACTCATTCCTCATGGGTTATAAAAACAAAGACTGTTCTTACTCCTGGAATACTCTGTACCATCAACCAGGATGGTGGAAGTGAACATGAGGGCCAACATGATTCAGTGCAAATAGGCTGCAGAATGTTACATAACATAGTGAAGTAGGGCAATTCATCTGAGGTTTGGATGGACTATCATGCTAGGGCTTCCCAGTAAACTGTTGTCATTGGTTTGTGGGGGCATAATCATGTCCTGTCCAAACTCTTCATACTCAGAATGTCTGCAAAAGGTTAAAGGAAACAAGCAGAAACACTATAACATTCGCTAGTTTTGATGTTAAATCAGACATTAGAGTTTACATACACTACTTTAGCAGTATGTGCATGTGCAGTGTACAATCTGTAAATTAAGTAATTATTATTAGTACAAATATGCAATCTCACAACTATATGCCTGAAACTAACACCACACTAAACGACAGTAAATAAAAGTTTCAGTTGCACTGAACTGCAGTAAACACAACAATATTTGCCTAGTGAAATTAACACAGCACCAAATGACAGTTAACAATTTTTAAAAACTATTGTTTGGCGCAATTAATGTCACACTAAACGACACAAACGCTTTTTACCCAGTGAAATGTTAAACTAAACAACGGTAAACAAAATTGTGTCTACAAGCAGTTTTGCATATGCGATAAAGTCCCAAAGTATGGCAAATTGTGGTACTCTACTGTTTCCCCTACAACCTGGTACTCAGAACCAGCCTCCACAAGTTGTGTTCAGAAATGTTTAGCCATGTTTATATCACTAACTTATTTCCATAATTCCTTTAAATGTATTCAGCCCTAGTTTAAAGGATTGTTCCACTAATGAAAATGAAAAATCTGTACAATATCAACTCGTTCCAAGTCTGCATGACTTTTTCTTCTATGGAACAAAAAAGATGTTTAGCAGAATGTTCTTTTCCATACATTGAAAGTGAAATGTGACTAGGAGCTGTTAAGTACAAAAAAATTGCAAAAAAGTCCAAATAATGTGCACTAGATTCAAAATTGCATTAACTTTTTGGCCATGTTTGTTCCATTGCTACTGATTTGCATAAGAACATTAAAAAATGCAGACAGATCATACAAAAAACAAACAAACAAAAAAACAGCGCTATAAGTTAATTCTTAGTAATTTCCCCAATTCAACTTCGTTTAATAACAGTTTTTAGCCTCTATAATATCTTCCATCTCTGTGTTTTCTGCAAAGTGAGACAAGCCACAATGTTATCATGTGCATTGAGATCTTTGTAGTCAGAGAAGAAGGTCAATGATAATGACAGAGAAAAATGTCTGTGGAATGACACCCCTAGGGATTATTTATAATGTTAGGCCACACACCTAATAATTATGATAATGAGTTGTATTACATTATTTTGGCCTGCAATGTTCATTTATAATCCTACAGTGGCTATTTCATTAATTTGTCATTATTGGACCCGTTGACTGATTTATGCGTAACAGGATGTAATGTTCTTGAGGATTGCGCCATAACTTCAAGCCATTACCAGCAACAGTAATGAGGCTGTGTGGGGTTTTGGCAACAAGCATTCTGGTCTTTCAAGAATTCCAAGGTCAAAGCACAGTTTATTTTCAAACGTGCAAATAGCTACATTAGTGTTACCATTTTATCAGACTTCTATTGGTTTATCATCTGTGAACAAAAACAGTTCTACAAAGCTTCTCTTTATTCTCCTGCTCCTCACATACTCAGCCCTAGAGATAATTCCCTCCCAAATTAACATTGTCATCATTTACTCACCTCTTATGGACAACTTTTATGTTGTTTTTGGTTACTTTGAAGCTTGACAGCCCCTGGTTAACATTCGCTTTCATTATATGGAAGAGAGCATCATGAACATCCTGTCTATCTCTGTGCTACGAGTTCTACAATATAAGGCCAATTCACACTGCAGAGACAAACGCCAACAAACAATTCTGTCTGAGTTTGTTGGATCAGTGTGTTATCCCTGTCGGCGTATGTTGCCGTTGGTCTGAGTTTGTTTTCACCCGACTGAATGTGTTCAATCTGTGTTTGTTGGGTCGTGGAATGTCTGAGCAGCGTGGTATGATTTTCCAACAAACGACAACAAACTCTGATGTAATCTGACCTGGACACCAACCATTGCCATGATGATGAGGCAAATCCCTTGCAAAGACGTAGGTACCTTGCGTGTAGGTTCTGGGCGTGTTTAGTAAATTATCCTTGTAGTGAAAAAAATGGCAGGTTTCTGGACAAATCAGAAGACAATTCGAGAAAAATAGCAAGGAGATTTTCACGAGAGCACACTGGACAAAGAACGCACACGTAAAATTTGAGTGAGAGCAGAGCCATATTTGAATGCACGCATCCAGTAAGTTTTGTGCAAGAGTGAAAGAAATCCGCCTGCGAGCAGAAAGATTTGTTAATGGATGCACTCCCGCGATAAAATAATGCACTCCTGACATTTAACACCACAGAAACTGCCTCAAATTATGTCAAATGATTTGATTCATGTCTAAAAGCGACAAGATTTTATTTTTATTGGTTAAAATGAATGGAGAATATAGGTGCTCGAGTTTGTCTGTATCTGTTGGGGCAATGTGAACATGACAGTTATTTTTTCGTAAAATTCTAAATCCAACAGCCAACTTGTGGTTGGCGCTTGTCTGTGCAGTGTGAATTGGCCTTTAGGTGAACTGTCACTTTAAGTCCATCTCTGATTCCTATAAGTGGTTGCAATTTTCACATACAAGGTCTCTGTCCCAGCTATTCATTACTAAAACAAACTTCTAATGAAGACTGTCCTCATAACTTATCCTGGCATCTGATGGCCATGCATGTCCTATTAGTGCTTGCAATGTGGCCACTTGTTTTCCAAAATTCTCATACTGATTTATGGACAAAGCTCTCACAGTGTCAATGCTGTATCATTGAGCATTCTTCAGTGACACTCCTTCCATCTTATCAGACACTCTGGCTGCCTTCTCACAAACACTTCGGGCTCAAGACCAGGGAGGCAGGCAAATCAGATAAAAACATCCCAAAACCTAGCTGACTCTCAACATGATGAGTATAAATGTGGATTGTCTTATAATGGATTCTTGTCTCATGAAAAAACATCCGACTTATGCAAGTTTTAAAAGCACAGAAATTCAAAAGCAACAATGGATTTAGCAAAAAAAAAAAAAAAACAATAAATAAACATACATATTCATTCTGTATTTTTAAATTGTTAGGGCAAGTATGCAAATATACCACTCAATAATAAAAAAACAAAAGGTGTAAAATACTTGTTTACTGGTTGATCTACTGTAGCTTCTCAGTAAGATATTGAGCATTTATTCAAACCACCTTGAAATCTCAGTAATATATCAAGTGGTGACATGATGCAAGGTCATATCCATTTCCTGTTCCATTACCACCTCATTCACACATCATAGTACACCAGACTGGTATAACACAAATGGACTCATGGGTAAATGTGTTCTGGAGTTCTGGTACAAACACATTTTTTTTCATACATGCAAGAGGGATGCATAAGTGCATGTGCCTTACAACTGGTTCCACTTTAAGTTACAACAGCATGTTAAAACATTATCTTCAAATGTATGGCTTAGAGAATTGGAATCTTCATAAAGTAACAGCATTTAAATATAGTAAATGCAATGGCAACAAATGGATGCCCAAATACAACCACAGTGATACTAACACAAACACACCTGATGAAATAAGAACAATAATTAAAAAAATAAATAAAATAAAAATCATCATGATTTACTTAATTTGTTCCAAATCTCTATGCCTGAGAAAGAAAACTTTTTTTAAAAGAATATCCAGACCAGTCTTTTCAATATTAATAAAAGTGAATAAGGATGTTCAGCTTCAGAATGACAAAAACAGTACTATAAGAAGTATCGTAAAAATGTCCATATGATTTGAATGACATCCATATGACATACAAGCAGTGTCCAATCTGTGAACAAATCATTCATTTGAATTGGATTCTTGCAATGAATCAGTTTCTCCAGTTCACAAAACCAGTCCTAATGATTTGTTCATGAATCAAACTGATCCAGTTCTTAAATTCTAACTGGTTTAATAACCCAATCGACCCGGTGGGGGCGATTTACAATAAAAATAAATAAATAAATAGGTCGGTTTGTCACACAAAGCTATTGTTGTAACAGTTTGGGTGTGCACAGCAACAGGCTGAAGAATTGGGAGATAATAAGCAAACATAAACTTTAATCCAAACCTCACAAGGAACTATAGACAGGCAACGGAAACCCAATGTAACATAACAGTGACTAGACAAAGACTGAAGGTGAGGGTGTAAGTTAAGTAGTGAACAGAAACAAGTTGATTAACAAGACACAGCTGGGACAAACTAATGAGGGTAACCATGGAAACTAACAAGTGGCGGGAAACTAAGGCCCCATCCACACTTTTAGCTGTATACATTAAACTTTTGTACCGTATCAGCGTTTCGTCCACATGGATCTGGCGTTTTGGGAGCAAGATCCGATATTTTTTTTAAACGGGTCCCAGAGTGGATAAATCTGAAAACGACACCCTTGCGTTTTCGTGTGTACAGCCAATCCGTATATTTTGTGAAAAGGTGATGTCATCACACCACGTCCTGCGTGGGAAAGACTAGAAAGGGATACAACTACGGGCACTAGGCATGCGCACATCAATATTGCATCATTTAATTACTGTATTTGCATTATTGTAAGGGTAGGTTTAGGGTAGGTGTAGGCGTTAATAAAATACATCTGGTAAATAGCAATTTTATTTATTGTTATTTTATTGTGAGCTTTTGCCTCACTTCCTACCATTGCTGTACCCCTTCTAGCCACAACTCTTCTTCTCCGTTTTTAATTTATTTATGTGGCAGAATTACAGCACCACATACTGGCCTGGCATGTTTATTACATCGTTTTGAGTCGTTTTCATTGCTCTCGTGTGTACGCAGATATTTCTTGAAACGAGGGAAAAAAAAGATTGGATAGGGAAAGCTCTGGCTTCGTGTGGAAAAACAAAAATGTAACAATTGTATGGCTTTAGACACTCTATATGGTCCATTTTTATGGCACGTTAACATATTAACGTTAACATAACATTTTAAGAGCTTAAAAAGCTTCACACTATAATGGAAAAGGGTAACCAGCACAGCCTTTAAAATATCTCCTTTTGTGTTCCACAGACCAAATAGAGTAATATGGGTTTGGAACGACATGAGGGTGGGTAAATAATGACAGAACTTCATTTTTTTCTTTTTCTCAATATCTCTACATGGGAGAGTCCACACAGACTGGCTTTAGAGCGTGCACTGTGTTACCAACCCTGCAGAACTTTTAGACAGGTGGCTTATTTATGCTTCCCTGGTCACCATGGAGTTAGTGCCAGCTCTCTAGCCTTGCACAAACACACACATTTATATTGGAAATGGACTGTGTGTGTGTGTGTGTGTGTGTGTGTGTGTGTGTGTGTGTGTGTGTGTGTGTGTGTGTGTGTGTGTGTGTGTGTGTGTGTGTGTGTGTGTGTGTGTGTGTGTGTGTGTGTGTGTGTGTGTGTGTGTGTGTGGATAAGGGGTGCGAGGGAAACGAACAGAGGGACAGAGCAACAGTGTGAGGACACTTTGTTTGCTCTGGTTACATAAGCATAACCACATGCAAATGTGCACACACACAGTCAACATACAATCTGTTCATAAGGAAGAAAAGTAGCTGGACAGGATCAAATACAAAGGACTTGACATGGCTCTAGCGTACAAATGAAAGCCTGCAGAACATTTTATCTACAGTACAACCAGAGACAAATATTTGAGTACAGCAGGGGGAGGATTCTCCGAATCGATGTGGTCTGTCTGTGATGTCTCAGAAGGAGGAGTCTAGAATGCTTTCAACTTTGGCACTAGCCAAGGTCAGGCTTCAACCTGGAATGGCTCTTGGGCATAAAATGCAGTGCCTTTATCAAGAGTGAGTCAACACAGATGGCTGGCCTTCTGAAACCTACTCACGGACACACAAACAATCACACACACACACACGTTGAGTCCTTTCAACACATGAGATAATCTGTGATAATCGAGGCACACGCATGCTCGGGCGAGGTCCGTTGGGGAATGTTATTTATCTCTATTTGTCCGACCACACAGCAGCTTGATTCATTGCCTGGGGTCCAATGTCTCGTAAGACCCACAAATCTCCCCCTTCTTGGGCCAATTAAAACATTCCAGCAGCAATCCTTTGTTTTCATTGAAGACTATTAACTTGTAATTTACCACTAATCTGTAAACCAACACAACCACAAGCATCTCTTCTCAAACCATAGGGTACAAAATAAAAAAAATAAAAAACACCTGCTCTGTTGTCGACAAACAGAAAACAAGAACAGTCTAATAACACCATTTGTGACAAGTTTGTTTCTCATTAGCCATTAGAGAGTTTATTGGACCACACTTTGATAGGATGGAGGGATGAAACGGGCCACAGAAAGACCCATTATCACTACTCTAAGCTAAACTAAGATGGAACAGGTACTGGCAGGTTCCATGAACGAGGAATTTAGGTTATTTGTGGCTGTATGCCACTTACCCTGAGTGGACTAACCCACTGGGCAAAGAGCACTAAACCTTTTATCTCATCGATGGTGGTGCTAATTTTGAAATCCCTAGTGAGGCGCGAGCTTGCGTTAAAATGCAGATGCAGGTCATTAAATAATTCCCATTACGATGAAGAATTATTTTACCTCAAAGTTCATGGAATAGTACCTAAAATATTTTTTATATTATTAAATAACATTTATACATATTTCTTAAAATATTTAAAAATAAAATAAATCATTTACCATATTTGAAATGTATTCCTACAAACTGATTAAAAAAAACTCTATGAACACACACAATTGCTCATTATGCTTACATCGACACCCTGTGGCCATATTGCAAGAATAACTCCACTGTTTCTCTTGATAAATAGAGATCACATTAATTACAGTCTGTTTTCATGAGGGAAAACCATTCCTTGGCAACAATTCAGTAACAACATTTGGTGAGATAAAAAAATAATGAGCTCTCTGTTACTTTTAATCCAAAACCCTTTACAGTGACCAGGTCAGGTTAGTAGCAGTTCATAGGAAATTATTAAAAGGATTTTTCCATGGACTGGAAAATGATTACAAACCGTCATGTCCAGATGGATGAGGTGTAGCCAGGTTTTTTTTTTTTGGAAATGTTTTGTTTTGTATGTGTATATTAGTGGCTTGTATGAGTCTCGTGCGTAGTTTAAAAAGATGTCAACACCTCTCTCCTGATGACATCCGACTGTGTTTAGACAAAGGTGCATTCTATGTGCCTGCCGTCTCATCAGGGAGGTATTTAACTCTGTCCTGTTCCTCCTCTTGCCTGAGGTGAAATACTAGGGGTGTGATGAACAGGTCTCTACAAGCAACACAACTATATTCCTACAGAAACTTTGTTTTCTGATTTAAGACCATGTTCCACACTCAACCTTACTGTAAATGATCAGCTCCAAATCATTGGGTTATCGTGCATCCCCAAGTTGGCCAGAAACACTCAAATTTGACTTTCAGTAATGGAGAAAAGAAAACGGTTATGTATGTCATCCGGATACTTTTGACCGGATACTATGAATTTGGACATATTACTCTTTTCACATACTTTTATTTGCCAACTTTATAGGGAAGCATGTATAGATTCAACACTGTAGAGTGTAAAAAGTTAGTTGGTTAACAGTACGTTTTTTTTACTATACACTCTAAAAAAAAAAGGTTCTATATGGCACCAAAAATGGTTCTTCGTCGTAATCATAGGGGAACCACTTTTGGTGCTATATAGCACCATATCTTAACATGTTCTGTATATGGTAGCGGTGCTATATAGCACCTTAGTTAGCGGTGCTATATAGCACCTTAGTCAAAGAACCGCTGAAGAACCACTGAAGCACCAAAATTGGTGCTATATAGCATTAAAAAAGGTTCCCCTAAGATTACGAGCCAAGAACCATTTTTGGTGCCATATAGAACCTTTTTTTTTTAGAGTGTATTAAAGGGGCTATATGCAACTTTTTCCCCAAAATAAACGTAACTATAGCCTTTTTATTTGACCATTTATGACTCAAACATCTCCTGATGAGCATACTGACACCTTGTCCGCTCACAGTGGGTGCACCTATAAGCCTGTATCCTATTTTTCATATTTTCTGACGGGTCGTCTTTTCCCGCGCTGTCTGCGGATGTGACGTCAAGCGCGTTCATGTTAAACGTTTCAGATCATTCTGCCACCACCGCTAGTCAGAGAGTAGCCTACACTCGCAAGCAGTGCAATGGATTTAACGAATACACAGAAGAGACCCAGGACAACTCGGACACCAACAGTAACTCCACAGAAGACTAAAAAAGTTAAACCCCTGACAAGTGGCCAAAAAAGGTCGAAGATTGAGAGAGACCGGCGCATTGCAAGGACTAGAGTGAACATCGGCTTCGCATTTGAGCCTTGGAGGATTTATTATATAGCCATGTAAAGCTACATTATATTGTTTGTTGTTTCTATATCTTAACAAAAAATAAGAGGTAAATGAAGATGTAAAGTGTGATGCATTTTATTTCACATAAGACATGTAGTCAATAAATATTGCTAAATAGTATTATGTATATGTGTCTTTCATACTTGGTGATAGTAAGCTACTTGTGTATAATAAGTGGTCAAGGACAGTGCTCAGTCGTCAAGGACAGTGCTCAGATTTGTGTTTTTAATATTCTACGAAAGTTTCGGTCTGTGCGCCCTTCATCAGCGTGTATGCCAATGGCGAAATGGGTTTATTTATTTATTTAATGTATTAATTTTTTGTGTAGTTTGTCAGCTACACGTTTGACGTTTTAATAAGAGAACACTTATCTCAAACAATATATGTATTTGACTGTTCTTACCTCTGTAAACATAATGTTGACCTCCTTGCAGCAGATGACTTGTGAAGTGTACACGTACGAGCACGCGCTGCGAGAGCGAGCAGAAATGAAGAGCATTTCTCTTTTTTGGCCACAGGTGTCAGTCGCGAGTTTAAATTTCAGAAAAACGCATATAGCCCCTTTAAGTAAAAACTGTGATAAATCTAATAGTAAAAAACGGTTACATTTTCAGCAAGTGAAAAAAGAATAAGTCATCGTATGTGACCTGTGAAAAACTTGACATTCCCAATTGTTATGAGTTATGTACGTTTTATGTAACATCTTATGTTATTAAATTAAAAGGATAGTTCAACCAAAAAGTGAAAATTCTGCCATTAACCACTGGTGTCACTACTTTAAATGACATCTTTACTACCTATATGTGGTAGTGAAAGTGGTAGTTGCGTAGGCTGTCGATGGAGGGACTGAAAGCTCTCAGATTTCATTAAAAAGACCTTCATTTGGTTCCAAAGATGAACGAAAGTCTTACGGGTTTGGAACAACATGAGGGTGAGTAATTGTTGACAGACTTTTCATTTTTGGTTGAACTAACCCTTTAATGATTATTGCATTATGTTTTGTATTTGTGTTTATGAAACCGTGCACCTTTTATATAAAAGTATTTACATCAGCTTGTGGAAAAGCTGCTTGTGACGAGCTTTGATGCTTTTCTACCTGTGCTTTTAGGGTGGTTGTCAGTATATTATAAAAGGTACAAAACATATTTTAGCACTTCAGTATGTTGGTATATTAGCATTTATCCCCCTGGCCCCCGCAAATTCAATCTATAAAACCTACAAAAAAATTACAGTCAGGGATAGTGAACTATGAACTAGGATTCATTTAAAGCAACTCTCTGTGTAGCATAATAGTCATAACAGCTCCCCCGCTGGACACCAGCCAAACGTATATCCATGCCAGAAGAGCAGCCCAGCAGAGAGCGAGTGCAGGACCACTCAAAGAGCAATTAAATTGGCCAAAGCGGTTCACAGAACAAAGGAACCATATTACTAAAGCACCATAAGTCAACCCGCTCTCCTGAATCCCTGTCTGATATGACTTCCTGTGCCCCACCTCGTCTTCTGCTCTCTCTCTTTCATATTAGCCATCTAAATGATGCTCCAGAGACAGAGGTGGGAGGAAGTGTGCAGACAGCGCAAAGATACTGAAGGCTCTAATTTACGTTGCGTGTGTGCTTGGGGGGGTATGCTATATGGAAACTGGCTATTGCTAATAATGGTGTGGCTAATTAGGACCCCAGATGGCCTTGCACAGTAAATCAAGAACAGACAATACAAGTTGTCGTTTCGCCTTTTGCCTTGTTATTTAGTCCTGGCTTTTTTTAAGGATCTCTGTCTGGAATCTTTATGACTCATAGCCCTTGCAAACAAATACTGTGGCGGTACATTGGAAAAGTGATGGTAATACTTGATGGTTACTTTTAAATGTACTATGGTACTGCATGTTTTCATTCATCTACTGTGGCATTCACATGGTACTTCAAAACATTCTATGGTATTTTTCCATGAAAAAATGTATGGTATAATTTTTAACAACATACTCCTTAATTTGTAAGAATGTCATAAGACAGTTGTTAAATAACTCTGAATTTCATTAATAAATTAATAAAATTCAATAATAAAATTTAAAATAATAAATGTACTAATATATTTCACCTCAAAATAAAATAAAAGTATTATAATATAATAATAATAATAATAATAATAATAATAATAATAATAATAATAATAATTATTATTATTATTATTATTAATATTACCATTATTATTAAAAAAGTGTATTATTTTAGTACATTTATTATTTTTATTGTATTATGTTGGGAGAAATAATAAATATTTTCATTTGTGTATGTTTGTTAAAAAAAGTAATCTTAAATAAATAGCATTTTGATATTAATTTTAGGATACATTTCCACGAAAATTCTGATTACAATAATGAATTTTAAATTTAATTTCAACATTTAATTTTTTGCATTAATGCCTACTGCATTTTATGCTTTATGCAGTAAGCTTACAATTGAGTAAAGGCAGTTAAATGTCCATGACTGTCATGAAAATAATGTCACGATTCAAAAATATTCTTTAGTTAATATTTAAAACATTTTCTTTATGCAAGAAATAATTTCATATGATTTATTTTTATGAGATTTTCTTTTAATGAGATTCATACAATTATTTAACAATTGTTGTCTTTTACTTAGATATGCTAAGACATTTTCTTGCCACCTTGATTTGTGTCTTGCTTTGATTTCAATTTCTTGTGTTCATTTGTTTTATATATGTATATATATGTAGGGAAAGTGGTAAAGACTTTTCTTAAAATGTAGAGACTATTCTCAGACATTGTGTGCTGCAAGGGTATTTTGGGGAAAGGTGTGCCCAAATGAGCTTTTATCTCTGCACAAACCCAGATAAACATCACAGTGAACACTGAATAGCTCCTTAGACACAGGACAAGTGGGGTATTCTTCCCCTCTCCCGTCTGTCATCTTCAAGCTTTTTGTTCACCTCTCCTGATCCGTCGGCCAGTGCCAAGTCTGTCCATCCAGACACCGAGGCAACTATTCACCCTGTGCTAGTCACGTCGAGGGACGCCAGCCCTGTCCAGAGAACAGTCAATCTGACGACTGCCACTGCCAAACCAACTTCAGCCAACTGACTTCTGCCATAGCAACAATGCTAAAAAGATCATATATTAACATGCAATTACAGCAAGGGTGGATCTTTGAAATTTATGCTGTTTAGCTTTCCATTGAATGTGGATGCAAAAAATAGGCATTATAACTGGTTTGCGGGAAGTTTCATAAGTTTTAGCACAGTTCTCAATGCTTAATCTATGCCTTTTCTGCAGATGATGGCAGCCTGCCCATCACAAATGAGCATCTTTGCATTTCCCCTGAAATCCAAATATAGCGTAGAAATTAGCAAGTCTGAAATTCGCACCAGCACCGCAGTTCCACCACGTGCCACTAAGCTCCAGCTTTTAAACTCGCTAAAATTAAGCCCAGGAGTTTATGGTCTCCCATTAAAATTTTTAAGCTGCCTCGTGGCTTATGCTAATCAGAGGTTTAAACTCAGAATGGCGGGATGTATATCAACAGCCTACAGCATCATCAACCCTTCTGCAGTCTTCAAATCAGTTTGTTTTTCCCGATTTCGGCATATACCGCAGGCGCAAAACAGGTGCTCTGTCCTGAAAGAGTAAATCAAGTAGCAGGGGATGGTAAAACACCTTTCAGGCATGATCCACGTCTATAATTATCTGTTTTTGCTTGGTTTGAGGTGATGATGGCATATTCCTGTTGAATGCTATACACCTGGACATCTGGATGACCTCAGACAACATCTGTCTTAGCATGCATCTCTTGCCTTTAAGCTAACATGATGAATCATAACTGTGTCAGTTCATCTACCTGTGTATGTCGGAGGGTTATTATTGTTAACTAAAACTAAAAACATGTTTTATTATTCGAAATAAAGCAGAAATTGAATAAAATGTAAACATTAGTTGGAAAAAAAATAAATAAATGAAGACTAAAATGTTTTATAAAAATTTAATTAAAACAACTGCTAAAATTCAAATGAAAACTGAAAATATAAAAATAAATGCTAATTCAAAATCTTAAATTTATATAGAATTTTATATAGAAATACTGGTATATTTTTGATAACTTCTAGAAGATCATCAAGTCCATTACGTGTTTGCATTTACACAATCTAAATCATTCAGATCACTCCTAAAATGAGGGCTAAAAATAACCCAACATCTTTCATATTTAACCTACATCTGTAAGATATGCTATCTGTAAGACAGGAAAGATTTGATCTAGTGTCTTCTAGTCTTTGGACAATGCATCAAAACCCCCTTCTCTGTCTAGACACCTTGTATCACATATTGAACGCACACACACACACACACACACAAACTCACATGCATCCATTGATTACTTCACATCTGTTCTGGAGCTAGCAACAGAGAAATGACAGAACAGAAACCAGCGGTTTGGATGTAGAAAGGAGGGCTTTCCTTCTATTTTCCCACCCAACTTGAGATTCCCCAAAAGAAAGAGGTGATCCTACCTTGCTGAGAGTTTTAGTGTCTGAGAATCGTCTCCGTTAAGTCCTCGCAATGCGCTTCCTTCACTGCCTCCCTCTCTTCTCCCTGTTACTGTGCTCCTGAAGCGTGGTGGTGTGGTCTGAAGGGGGGGGTGGCTGGCAAAGAGAAAGAAAAGGAGAGGGTGAGCGAGAGAGAAAGGGAGAGCAAAGAATCAAAAGCTACAGGGTAAAGACGGCGAAACTTGAAACCACCGGTGGCCCTCAGACAATCATTTCCCCCTCTCCTTTCTCTCTCCTCCACTCATCAACCTCGAAGTAAATCCCTTCCTGGTGCGTAAGAACAGCCATTTTTCGCCTCCAATCCAGATTCAATAAAGAAAATGAATAGGAGAATTGTACATCTAGCAGGGCCGTACATAAAAATATAACCCGTCAGCTGACTTCCGTCTTTTAACCACACATTGCACACAGAAATTCAGCATTTTTAATTAATAGTATGATTCTTCCAGAGAGGAGAAGCCATGGCAACATTTTCTAATAAAGGGAAAGGGCTGAGGTCAGGTGCACTGTGGCCGGCCATGATAGAGTGTCTGACTGAGCATTTGGGGAAGGCTAACAACCGTACTAAAGACAGCAGTCTCCTGAGAGGCATGGAGGACATGGGATATAGGTGGTGATTACACTGCACACTTTTCATCCTCTTCATCTTCTCGCTGCCCCAGCATGCTTTTTATTGTTCCTCACGTGCCCGTGCATGCACACAAAGACATGTACTGAGTACATGACACATATTTGTGATGTCATACAGGGTCCTGTGCAGAAACACCCAAACTGTGTAAGTGTGTGTAAGTGTGTGTGTGTGTGTGTGTAGTGAGAATGTGCAGAGACAAATATCACAGGAAAAAAAACATTTTATTCATACAGGAAATCACAGGAAATTTGTATTTACATTTAAAAATAATAAACAAATATAAATAATACATATAAATATTACAAATAAATAAAACATTTAGACAGAAATGTAGTTATATCTGGCTGATACTGATAAGCTGGCAATTATTTTCATGTTATGGCCAATAACTGATACATTTACGATATTGAAATTCAAATTCTGTTCTATTCTATTTTGTCAAATTTAAAAAAAATTTTTTTTTTAAATCAGTCATTTTAAAAAACATCACAACATTACAGTAATGTACAGTTTAAAATTGATTACATTTAACAGTTTATTAACTTATTTTATTAAATGTTAAAATTTACATAAATAGGAAAAAGTACAATTTAAAATGTATTAAGCTAAAACATAAATACAAATTATTTTATATTGTAATATTTTACAATAATGCTCTTTTTACTGTGTTTTTTATCAAATAAATGCAGCCTTGGTAAGTATAAGAGTTTTCTTTGAAACAAAAAATTATATACTCACAACGAATGAATGAAAATATAAGGGCTGTCAAATGATTAATCAGGATTATTCACATCCAAAATTTTGTGTTTGAGTTTGTGTTTACATATTATATGTGTGTGTACTGTGTTTAATTAATACACTATATATATATATATATATATATACATATATACAGTGAGGAAAATAAGTATTTGAACACCCTGCTATTTTGCAATTTCTCCCACTTAGAAATCATGGAGGGGTCTGAAATTGTCATCATAGGTGCATGTCCACTGTGAGAGACATAATCTACAAAAAAAAAATCCAGAAATCACAATGTATGATTTTTTAAACTATTTATTTGTATGATACAGCTGCAAATTAGTATTTGAACGCCTGAGAAAATCAATGTTAATATTTGGTACAGTAGCCTTTGTTTGCAATTACAGAGGTCAAACGTTTCCTGTAGTTTTTCACCAGGTTTGCACACACTGCAGGAGGGATTTTGGCCCACTCCTCCACAGAGATCTTCTCTAGATCAGTCAGATTTCTGGCCTGTCGCTGAGAAACACGGAGTTTGAGCTCCCTTAAAGATTCTCTATTGGGTTTAGGTCTGGAGACTGGCTAGGCCACGCCAGAACCTTGATATGCTTCTTACAGAGCCACTCCTTGGTTATCCTTGCTGTGTGCTTCGGGTCATTATCATGTTGGAAGACCCAGCCTCGACCCATCTTCAATGCTCTAACTGAGGGAAGGAGGTTGTTCCCCAAAATCTCGCAATACATGGCCCCGGTCATTCTCTCCTTAATACAGTGCAGTCGCCCTGTCCCATGTGCAGAAAAACACCCCCAAAGCATGATGCTACCAACCCCATGCGTCACAGTAGGGATGGTGTTCTTGGGATGGTACTCATCATTCTTCTTCCTCCAAACACGTTTTGTGGAATTATGACCAAAAAGTTCTATTTTGGTTTCATCTGACCACATGACTTTTTCCCATGACTCCTCTGGATCATCCAAATGGTCATTGGCAAACTTAAGACGGGCCTTGACATGTGCTGGTTTAAGCAGGGGAACCTTTCGTGCCATGCATGATTTCAAACCATGACGTCTTAGTGTATTACCAACAGTAACCTTGGAAACGGTGGTCCCAGCTCTTTTCAGGTCATTAACCAGCTCCTCCCGTGTAGTTCTGGGCTGATTTCTCACCTTTCTTAGGATCATTGAGACCCTAGGAGGTGAGATCTTGCATGGAGCCCCAGTCCAAGGGAGTCATGTTTAGCTTCTTCCATTTTCTAATGATTGCTCCAACAGTGGACTTTTTTCACCAAGCTGCTTGGCAATTTCCCTGTAGCCCTTTCCAGCCTTGTGGAGGTGTACAATTTTGTCTCTAGTGTCTTTGGACAGCTCTTTGGTCTTGGCCATGTTAGTAGTTGGATTCTTACTGATTGTATGGGGTGGACAGGTGTCTTTATGCAGCTAACAACCTCAAACAGGTGCATCTAATTTAGGATAATAAATGGAGTGGAGGTGGACATTTTAAAGGCAGACTAACAGGTCTTTGAGGGTCAGAATTCTAGCTGATAGACAGGTGTTCAAATACTTATTTGCAGCTGTATCATACAAATAAATAGTTTAAAAATCATATATTGTGATTTCTGGATTTGTTTTATTTAGATTATGTCTCTCACGGTGGATATGCACCTACGATGACAATTTCAGACTCCTCCATGATTTCCAAGTGGGAGAACTTGCAAAATAGCAGGGTGTTCAAATACTTATTTTCCTCACTGAATATATATATTTTAGGGCTGTTAATCGTAAAAAAAAAAAAATGTTTTAATCGTGATTAATCGCACTTTTGTTGTGTGATTAATCGCACACTTAGTGTGAAATTAAACACATGCCATTTATACGCCATTTATCTCATTAAACACATTGATTTTGTCATAATTTGCTATATCCAGCAAAGTAAACAATCAGATTAAAGGGTGATTCTCACAAAACTGTATTTTCTGCAAGCTTCAAGGATCTTTGGAGACTTCAAAATGACACAGAATAACCAAATACAAAGAGTCCATATAATTCTATTATATAATACATTTATACACACCCAAGCACCCATGAAAAAAAAAAAATTACAGAAAAAAACGTTACAGAATTCAAAGTTTATAGTATGTGTACAGAGCAACAACAATGAGAGTTTTCATTTTAGACGAGTGAAGCTGCGATACTGAACAGGACCACACAGAAATGCCCAAAAAATCAACCGCTTTGACTTGACTGCATAAACACATGACAAATCAAACATTATCATTCCTGACTCTGAGTGTGTGTGGAAACAACGCAAATGTACTGAAATGTGTCTGTACATGAATGCAGCGTGCGATCAATGATCGAGAGCACGCACATACATGGTTTGTTGTTTGTGCATCAATATAACAGACTCTCTCTCACACGCTTACTGTATGACTCCTGTACGTCACCTACATCTTCAGAAACGATTGCAGAATACAACAGAGCTCGTGTTTTAAAGCAAAGCACACACTGGAATTAATAATTCACTAAAAACGCAATGCAAGTCTCTATTCTCTCTGATATGTGTGATGTGATCAGCCTGGCCTTCTTTACATTAACGCTGTTTTGGATTAACGGCTTAAAATGGCCTGATCACAAACAGAGAAGCAGAATTGGGTTAAAGAGTTAGAATGGAAATGTACTCCTGCCGTAACCAGGGTTGGGTGCTTGTGATAAACTACCGACTTCTAAGATCATCGACTAATGTGTGACGGAAATTATGCTAAAGGGTTAGTTCACCCAAAAGTGAAAATAATGTCATTTATTACTCATGCCGTTCCACACCTATAAGACCTCTGTTAATCTTCGGAGCACAAATTAAGATTTTTTGTCGAAAAACATATTTAAATCGGTCCATGTAATTACAGTGGTTCAATATTAATATTATAAAGCGACGATAATATTTTTGGTGTGCCAAAAAAAACTAAATAACGACTTATATAGTGATAACCGATTTCAAAACACTGCTTCATGAAGCTTCGGAGTGTATCAAATCAGCGAGTCGAATCATGATTCAGATCGCGTGTCAAACCACCAAACTGCTGAAATCACGTGACTTTGGCGCTCCGAACCACTGAATCGACTCGCTGATTTGATACACTCCAAAGCTTCATGAAGCAGTGTTTTGAAATCGGTTATTACTATACAAGTCGTTATTTAGTTTTTTTTGGCGCACCAAAAATATTATTGTCGCTTTACAATATTAATATTGAATGACTGTACTCACATGGACTGCTTTAAATATGTTTTTAGTACATTAATGGATCTTGAGAGTGGAGGCCTACGGAGGCCTCACTGAGCCTTCAGATTTAAACAAAAATCTTAATTTGGAGGTCGGAGGTCTTATGGGTGTGGAATGGCATGAAGGGTGAGTAATAAGTTACATTATATTCATTTTTGGGTGAACTAACCCTTTAATGATGCAGCTTCACATACTTCTGTAATTTATTTGCATTAATTGTGTGTAAGGACTTTAAATTAATCGCATGCGTTAACAACGTTAACAACGTTAATTAACGCTGACAGCCATAATGTATTTATATCATTATATTATATATATATATATATATATATATATATATATATATATATATATATATATATATATATATATATATATATATATATATATATATATATATATATATATATATATATATATATATATATATATATATAAGAGAGAGAGAGAGAGAGAAATATTTTATATATAAATATTTAAAAAAATCTTCAATATATACATGTGTGTGTATTAATATAAACTATTATTATATAAAAAAGAATAATTATATATTATGTAAACACAAACTTTTATTTTGGATGTGATTAATCGCGATCAATCATTTGAGACCACATATATATATATATATATACACACCTAAAGGATTATTAGGAACACCTGTTCAATTTCTCATTAATGCAATTATCTAATCAACCAATCACATGGCAGTTGCTTCAATGCATTAAGGGGTGTGGTCCTGGTCAAGACAATCTCCTGAACTCCAAACTGAATGTCAGAATGGGAAAGAAAGGTGATTTAAGCAATTTTGAGCGTGGCATGGTTGTTGGTGCCAGACGGGCCAGTCTATTTCACAATCTGCTCAGTTACTGGGATTTTCACGCACAACCATTTCTAGGGTTTACAAAGAATGGTGTGAAAAGGGAAAAACATCCAGTATGCGGCAGTCCTGTGGGCGAAAATGCCTTGTTGATGCTAGAGGTCAGAGGAGAATGGGCAGACTGATTCAAGCTGATAGAAGAGCAACTTTGACTGAAATAACCACTTGTTACAACCGAGGTATGCAGCAAAGCATTTGTGAAGCCACAACACGCACAACCTTGAGGAGCGATGGGCTACAACAGCAGAAGATCCCACCGGGTACCACTCATCTCCACTACAAATAGGAAAAAGAGGCTACAATTTGCACAAGCTCACCAAAATTGGACAGTTGAAGACTGGAAAAATGTTGCCTGGTCTGATGGGTCTCGATTTCTGTTGAGACATTCAGATGGTAGAGTCAGAATTTGGCGTAAACAGAATGAGAACATGGATCCATCATGCCTTGTTACCAATGTGCAGGCTGGTGGTGGTGGTGTAATGGTGTGGGGGATGTTTTCTTGGCACACTTTAGGCCCCTTAGTGCCAATTGGGCATTGTTTAAATGCCACGGCCTACCTGAGCATTGTTTCTGACCATGTCCATCCCTTTATGACCACCATGTACCCATCCTCTGATGGCTACTTCCAGCAGGATAATGCACCATGTCACAAAGCTCGAATCATTTCCAATTGGTTTCTTGAACATGACAATGAGTTCACTGTACTAAAATGGCCCCCACAGTCACCAGATCTCAACCCAATAGAGCATCTTTGGGATGTGGTGGAACGAGAGCTTCGTGCCCTGGAAATCTCCATCAACTGCAAGATGCTATCCTATCAATATGGGCCAACATTTCTAAAGAATGCTTTCAGCACCTTGTTGAATCAATGCCATATATATATATATATATATATATATATATATATATATATATATATATATATATATATTAGGGCTGTCAAAATAACATGTACAAAAAAAATAATGCAGGTTAATCCATTCTGTATTGGACTTTGACCCTGAGCTGTAAAATGAAGGAGGGAGACGAGAACGCGCTGCCTGGATCATTGATTGGAACATTTACGTAGCCTATATAAAAACGGCCTGATGGAAGTGCTGATAAAAATAAAGTCATCTGCGATGTCCTGCAATGTCCACTATCCTACCCAAGAGCGTGTCATATACACGCCATAAAGTGCGTATCATATGCATGCGAAAAACGACGTAGCATATTGAGGATATGCATCGACGTCACTTTCCGGAACACGCCTCCTCAGCCGGGACTGAGTGGCAGAAGCATAGATGGGCAGAAGAGCTGCTGCATGACTCTTTCTCGCAGCGTGTGAATGCACGCGATGTGCATTCACGCATCGCGTGCGAATGCACATGTGCAGCATTCACGCTGCAAACCAATGCTGCCGCTCAGTCTTTTTGCCACTCTGTGGGGCGTAACCGAAGTCTCTCCAGCTGACGGTGACGTCACGTGCATACCCTCTATACATTCCACGACACTGCACACTTGTACTATTAGGCTTGTTCGACTTCACCCAGCGATGCGCAGACCGATCGGCGGCTGACTTGACTTGTGCATGCCGGTTAGAAATTTTGTCCGACTTGAGGCAACGCCGACGCCACGTGACGTATGTCAACAAAGTGCCGCAAGAGCGATTCGAGAGCAGTCGGCTAATACAGCCGGTGCAGTTTCTCCAGAGCAGCTGCACGAGGCTACACGGACTCTGATGACGACACAGCTGTTCCGCGATTGGCCAGATTCACCGCATGACAGCGATCACGCGTGTTTCGTGTTTATTCTAAAACCTTCTGTTCCACTAATGCGTACAAATCAGTTTTTTATAACAGTAAAACCTCCTTTCATGTAGTCGCGATGTTATGTTGTCATGTTTATCAAAATAAAACTGATAGAAAATGTAGACCCCACTTCATTGATTGTGTAGGATTATATGTTGAACTTTATTCTTGTGCAAACACACGCTGTATTAAGCAGTACATAAAGTATTACATGACAATAATGTCTCTGAAACATCTGTGTATTGCCAAATATTGCATTTATTTCACTTCAGCTGATAAAGTATGCAAACACAGAGCGTCACTGCGGGAAGCAGAAAGTGTCCAACTTCACGTCTCCGTTTGCAGCTGCACGCGGCTACTCTCGCTGATCAGTTGCATCCAGCCGCAGCCGATGTCGAACACACCTATTGATACGCAGAAGTTCCCTTTCAAAGCCTACAGCAAACGGCTGGCTTGGACTACATCCTAGTACTTCCTTCATAAATGACGTCAGTAGAACAGACTAACCTCCGCCCACAAGAATACGCAAAAAAAGGGGGCGTGGTCTTGTTGCTGTCCCACGTGGAGAAGAGGAAGTGTCGCGTGGAGAAAAGGAATTGTTGCGTTTGACTGTGTTTGTCGCCATGTCGTCGAGACGCTGTTATTTTCATCCCGGAGTCAATTCACCTTTGTTTGGCTTTCCCAGGGATGCTGTAGAGATCATTAAGCGCATACATCTCCCCGTTAAGAGGCGTGACCTTTCCGTGCAAGTTACGTGCGCTAAGCTGCTGTCGAATCACAACACAGGAACCGTGCCACGTGCGCTAAGCTGCGGTTAAATCACAACACGGGAACCGCTCGCACAATCAGAACTCGTTACGTATTTGTGAAGTAGGGACTTCATATAACAAGGAACTCATCAGCCTGTTTTTAGGACAGTGAAAACATCGGTATAAAAGATAATTGAATTGTGTGAAAAATACTGTGTTTTTACACGCGAAACATGAACACGTTATATTGCACACTGTAAACACAATCAAAGCTTCAAAAAAACACGAAGAACGGGACCTTTAAATAAATGTATTCATATTAAATAAACCTACTGTATATGTATATTTTTTTAAGAAATGTATTATTGTTTTTGTAATTTGCTTCTTTGTTCTTTTATTTAGCCTATATTCAATTTCTCATATTAGCCATGTTGTCCACCCCTTGTCCACCTGCACATACCAGCTGACATATAATGTAGTCTTGATTTGGGTGGTCACTCTGCATTGAAAGTTTGAAAGGGTTATAAATCTTCTAAATCAAGTAAAATGACTCAAACTAAAGTCATTTAAGCATGCCAAATTCAACTTTAATCATATAAAATGTAATTTCCAAGCAGCAAAATTGTGGCCAGTGAAAATGCTGAGTGGCTAGTAACTTTGGAAAACCACTAGCCACAGTGGCTGGTGAGCAAAACAGTTAATGTCAAGCCCTGTTTGTATGTACAGTGAAAAAAAAAATCTTCTTCCTGAAGCACTTTTTAATTTATTTCCTCAGCATATTAGGTCATCTTGTTTATTGTTATGGCCAATATTTGAACAGTGAAAATAATAATAAAAGAGTTTTTGAACTTTAATGTCACTAATGCTGATTATTCATTGATTCATTTGAATTGAAATATTTAAAATACTTTCACAGCAAAAATTATGTATGCAATTAATGATTAATTAATCACAGAGTATGTCATTTATTAGATTAAAATGTTTAATTGATTGACGGCCCTAATATATGTGTGTGTGTGTGTGTGTGTGTGTGTGTGTGTGTGTGTGTGTGTGTGTGTGTGTGTGTGTGTGTGTGTGTGTGTGTGTGTGTATAACTGATAATGTACATTATGCTTATTTAATTTTATACCAACAGTTCCCCCGAATGTTTTCATAACTAGCATAACAGAGTTATGAACTTTGGATTGTATGCATATTTATGGTTTGCTATTTGAACCTTTTCTGAAAAAGAAACCTTGCTTAGCAAGAATTTATCAGCTGAATAAGACATTTTACATTCAGTGAACGACCAAATTCAAACTGGCTAAACAAAGTAGGGTTCGTGCGACTAATCTTCATGCATCACGTTGCTTTTATTTTTGATCTTTTCTCAACAACTTTTTTTTTTTTACATTGTATGCCTAATATTACAAAATATTAGATAAGATTATCAGTAGACTTCCTGTTTGGTTTTCCGAAAACCACAGAAATGATCCCTTAAAAACATGTGCCAGTGCGCCTGTGAGTAATTACTGGAGTGCTCTGAGCCTTTATATTTCCCTATAATCACACACTCCCACAAGACTTCCCGGCCCTCTCTACGCTTCTTCTCGTGTTTAACGTTACGGTTTTCGGCAAGGTCGGAGGTTAAGTGTTGTCAGACCCACTACTGTAGAGTAGCCATGTTTGCGGGAAAGTGGCTCTAATGGCCAACATACACGACGAGCTACTGCAGGCCTGCTGGGAGCGTGGTAACACTTCTTCATATTTTATGAAGCAGTTTTTCAGAACACTGTGACAAATAGCACAATATCTGAAGCTACGACGAAAACCTCTCATCTATTTCTCTGTTGCTATAAACTGGGCTTTAGCTTGCGCTCTTTTTTTGTGTTAAAAGGATATTGCTGCTCTGAATACAGTTCACTATCATTGGGAACAGATAAAGCTTCACCTACACAACACATCTGATATTACTCTGCTTTGTAACTAAATCAGTGTGTTCTGCTCAAGAGAGAATGGTGGGAAAATACCATGACAACTTCTTTGTTCAAGTAAAACAAGTCTATTGTTACCGGATCTTCACGGCTCTGCGGAGGTTGCGCGTTCCCCCAGCTGCCCCTCCACTAATTCTCTCTTTCTCATCTGGTTTTACCTGGTTTAACAGAACAAAAAGACACAAGAAAGACCTCTTTCTCCCACAGAAGATGACCAGGTCAACCGTACCACAGAGTGTTGACATATAGCGCCCTTACAAGGGTGTAGAACTTAACATGGAACAACCACGTGTCTCTAGTTGGAGAGAAAACAGCAAGAGAGATTACGGTGTCCTACGCTTTGACAGTATTATGACCCATAAAGTTTAGACAGTGTCCAGATCTTGTCACTTACAACACACGTGATCCAGAGAGGTTAGCAAACTGACCTTTTGGATTGTCCAGCGATCATTAACCAGGCCATACAGGGAACATGCTGTACATGGCCATGATCAACATTGCAACATGGAAAAGTTTATCAGTCAAAACGGCTTGACCTGACAGAGACACAAAACTCTTAAAGACACAGAATGAATATTACCACTTCCATTTCTTTCTGCCTTTAAACAATTAAACTAAACAATTAAAATGTTTATTTTGGAATTTATTTCCCCCTGCAATAATTTATGAATACGGTTCAAAAGTTTGGGGTTGATACAATTTTTTTTTATATATGAAAGCTGCATGTAAAAAAAATTATTATTATTATTATTTTTTTATAACTAATTTGTTTATATTATATAATGCCTTAAAGGTGTCATTAACTGGCTTTTTATTTTATTTTATACTGTTGTCTGAGGTCAATTTATGACGTTTGTGCGGTTTTTACATTCAAAAACATCATAATGAATAAGTAATAGGCTATTTTCTACCCTGGTTTTGGGGCTCTCTCCTGCACGCTCGGATTTTATGGGAGTGCCGCACTGAAGACTTGGAAGTAAACGCCCACGACTAGGATTGGATAAGATTTGCATATTTAATGAGCTTCGGCTCCCCGCGAGTACACCGTGAGGGATTGTTTTGAAAGTGGCAACCGGAATAATTCATCCCACAGGGCTCGCAAAACATCTTTATCAAACAAACACAATGATTTATCTCTCATCCACCCGCGATTGATTGGAATGTTATTTTTGTATTACTTGGCTCGCCCGAACGGTGGATATAAGCGCAAACCGTGCATCACACACAGACAGACAGACGCGTGCACGTTGCAGACTGCATGATCAAAACCTTGACTTTCAAGTCAAGAGAGTGAACAACGCACATCAAGAACCACAAATAAAGGATTCTCCAGCCTTTGACCGCGTTCTAAGGTATGTTAAGTTAGACACGTACACAATCAATAGATCTATATCAAACAATCTGTAACAATGCAATACTATCACATATAAAAAAACATGTCTTACTCACATTAGTGTGTTGCCTCATTCATGTAATCTCACCCTGTCTGCAAATCCAGTCTCTTGTTTACAAACGAATCCGTGGTTAAATGAAGGAACAAACACAAAGTCTTCCCCACATGAGCTGGATATTCATTAAAAATAAAGTTCCGTATGAAGCTTAAGTGCTATGTTTAGAAACTCGATGCGGTTTAGCTCTATGTAGGCCTGTGTTATGCTAGAAGCACGAGTCGGTGGGCGGGGCTACAGAATCAGGCGTTGTTCTTCTTCTTTTGAGGCAGTGCTTCACTACACTCTGACGTCATAGCCGGGCACATTCTGAGATCGATCGTTTGCTGGGCCTGGTGTCTATAAAAGCTTTTCTTTGACTAACAAGTTTTCAGCTCAAAAGTTCAAGGGAACGTTGATTTCTCAATGTATCACCCCTTTAAAGTTCTGCATAATTAAGGGCATGGCCACTTTGAGTGACAGGTGGATAGCCATTTATCTGCTGTCTGTTATTCATCACGTCACCTCAGCTGCACCCACGTCCCGCCTCTTTGCCCATTTTCTATTATAAAATGTCCCCTTTAAAGTACCAGAGAAGTCACATCACCACTAGTTTAAAAGAGTAGGCTTTGTTTAAAAAGAAGAAAAAAGCTGTATATATATCAAACAATCATATTTAAAAATAAAATGATGATCTAGATAAGAGAGTGGTTTTGTTGGAAAAATACGGAGGTGGTGACATTATGTTGGAAATTTGTCCATATTAGGCAGCCATCCATTTACTTTAATGGCTCTGAAGACATGAGAGCAGGGTCTTTTCCCATGCCCTATAAGCAGAGCTGTGGTAAATCAGGACAGATGAGCAGAGACCATTCAGCGCCTGAGAGAGATGGGTTTGTAAGGGAGAAGGACATGGACTGCAGGACATGTGCTAACTGCATGCTAATAAAGCTGACCATCGATGTCCATCACTGCCATGACTACTTCTGGCCGCAGGGATGAGGGCAACATCAAGGGCAAGAGATCTCGGAGAGGACAGAAAACACTAACATATAAAAATGCATATCCAGCAGTCAGTACATATATCTCATTGCTGATTTCTCTCTTTTACAACAACATAGGCTAATACCCAACCTGGGACCCATATTAGCAATGGAAGTCATATATGCCACAGAAGAAGTAAACAACTGTGAAAATGAGGACAGATGCATCTGGAGGCCAAAGTAAAGAACGATTAAGCAAATTAGCTCTTGAAATAGTTCTTCAGTTCACCGCCACCTCAGACATTTGGATAGTCTGGTTATATCCAGTTAAAGATGGATACACAGTGTGATTTTTTTTTTTCTGTCCTTTTCAATTGTTGTTTCTCAAATTGTATGATATTAGCAGATGAGATCTTGCATAAAAGCGAAAACGATCCAAAACTGATGATGATGCCCTGGTGTTTTCAAATATTTTAATACTAAGGACCCCCAAATATTACAATCTTCTACTAACCTTCTACTAATATAACAGCAGATATTTTCATGTAAATATAATTATAGTGTGTGTGAAAAATATTAAGCATAATATTATGACAACATTTTTTTTTTCGAAAGTAATAATTGGCATTTATATTATCAAAATGTTAAAATACCTTTTAATTAAGTAAAAAAAAAAAAAAACTAAGGCTTAAAAACTATAGCAAAAATCCATGGCATCATTTCTCATCTGTCTTTAGAAATAGAATAAAATAATAAATAATAATATTGTGTTAAATAAAAACATCATTACATTACATTTTGTAATATATATATATATATATATATATATATATATATATATATTACTAATAATAATAATAATTATTATTTTTTTGTAAATCCCGCAGCACCCCTTTGCTGCCCCCTGGGGGGCTCTGAACCCCGATTTGAAAACCCCTGCCCTAAACAGCAAAATAAATCTCTTATGGGTCCTGAAATTTGTTTCACACAGCAAAATTGTGCCTCAAATCGTACAGTATGCACCCCGCTTGAGCCCTTGGCTCATCCTTTCCCCCAGAGGATGTCATCATTGGAGGCTGTTTGGCTGTGTTTGTGCCCAATGGGATGAAGCTCCAGTGGTTGCAGTTCTATACTTAGCACTGCCTCACTGTTCCCCTTTCGCTCCCTGTCCCTCTCCCTTTCTGCTCTGGGCTGTGAAACTGTGAGGATGACTCTTGTTCATCATCCTCTCCCACACTGTGCGCTGGCTACCCTCCCTGAGGAGTGCACATATCCTCATCTCCCTTGAGAACTCCATTTCCCAGAATCCTCCCAATGGCAACAATTATCATCTCCCTTTCCATATATAGTAACATTTAGACACAATTGGGCATGACTCAACAACAGACTTTTCATGCATTTCATTTTCTTCAGTTAAAAGACCTCTAAACCTCTCCAGACTGCAGAAGACTTCTATTAAATAACAAATGACAGTAAGGGCAGATTTTCCTCGAGCAATTAAAGAACTGTCAAAAGTAGGCCAGCAGTAATACATCAAGACGCATGTCCTCTTTTCCGTTCAAGTCCATCTAAATCCTCCTTGGGCTGCCACTGACTGCTCCTCAAACTTGGAGTGTTGACTGAAAAAAGGCTTAAGACTGGCTCATAATAGGAAGATCTGAAGAGAAAGAGGCTTTGCAGCCATTTAATTTTTTTTAAACAGAATTTACAAGGTCAGAATTCTCAGAGGCTGTGCTGGAGAAAATGAAGTACTAGTTGCTTACTGCATATCGCACAGTATGTAGTTCCTGCTATATTATGCTATGTTCCTTGCTGTATGCAACAATAAAAGTAGAATAATATGATATTCAATTCGATGTGTTGCATGCAGTTAACAACTCATTACTCACTCACTCACTCACTCACTCACACACACAAACTCATTCATTTACTCACTCATTCATTTACTCACTCACTCACTCACCTCATTCATTAATTTACTCACTCACTCACTCACTCACTCACTCACTCACTCAATCACTAATTTACTCACTCACTCACTCACTCATTTACTCACTCACTCACACACACACACACTCACTCACTCACTCACTCACTCACTCAATCACTAATTTACTCACTCACTCACACACTCACTCACTCACTCATTTACTCACTCACACACACACACTCACTCACTCACTCACTCACTCACTCACTCACTCACTCACTCACTCACTCACTCACTCACTCACTCACTCACTCACTCACTCACTCACTCACTCACTCATTTACTCACTCACACACACACACACACACTCACTCACTCACTCACTCGCACACACACACACACACACTCATTTTCTCACTCACTCACTAACTCATTTACTCACTTACTCATTTACTCACTGACTCACTCACTCACACACACACACTCATTTACTCACTCACTCACTCACTCACTCACTCACTCACTCACTCATTAATTTACTCACTAACACACACACACACATACTTATTTTCTCACTCACTCACACACACTCAAACACTCACTCACACTCTCTCACTCACTTCACTCATTAATTTACTCACTCACTCACACACACACACACACACACACACACAATCACTAATTTACTCACTCACACACTCACTCACACTCACTTCACTCATTAATTTACTCATTTACTCACTCACTCATTTACTCACTTACTCACTCATTTACTCACTCACTCATTTACTCACTTACTCACTCATTTACTCACTTACTCACTCATTTACTCACTCACTCATTCATTTACTCACTCACTCACTCACTCACTCACTCATTTATGCACTCACTCACTCAAAGTACATGTGCGAAGACTACAAACGTCCTTTAGCAAAAAAAAAGGTAAAACAACGATGTCGGACGATTTTGAAGTTGGAGATGGAGGTTTTTTTTGTAAAGGGTGTTTGTATTAGTCTTGGCACATTCGCTTGGGTCAGTACTTCCTAAGTCTAGCGTGATCTTTCCGACGTGCTTACGTATTCCGTGGCGCGTCGCAGAGCAGTGCAAGATGTTTATACTTCGAAAGCAAGTTCGAATGTTCTTTCGACTACCTCTGAAAGTGGACAAGCACAACACGTTTTACACACCATTTACACCTATATTTAGCATCATCCACTTGTGATCTGATTGACTCACTCACTAGCCTAAATGAAAAGGTTTATGCATTTGTCCTGCAAAACTATATCTGGAGAAAAGGCACTTATAGCAGCAAGGATAGAAAAGTTTTCAGTAACTGCAGAATTGAAATATTATTATTATATTTCTCTCCCATTTAGTTCTGATTTGTCACCTTGGAAATGGAAGGTTGCATTGCATTGTGGAATATAATTAATGTCATCCAGCATGCTGTACAATGTGCATTTTGGAAAATATGCAGTATGCA
This sequence comes from Romanogobio albipinnatus, assembly GCA_023566225.1. Lineage (NCBI taxonomy): Eukaryota > Metazoa > Chordata > Actinopteri > Cypriniformes > Gobionidae > Romanogobio > Romanogobio albipinnatus. Next base: position 19,073,833 of record CM042254.1, on the reverse strand, counting down.
CTGCACAGTATACATTCTACATGCTGCTGAAATAGTAGTATGGTAGCATGCCACATTATGAACACAGCCCGAGTCTAGATAGCCTTGGATACTGTCACTGGCTAAATCCCTCTGGGAAAGATAACCAGAGGCCAAATCTACTGAATCATCAGTCAGAAAGTCACAGTTATATAACAGTCCCGCAGTGAGGATGAACAGCCACGAAGGACAGTGTCAGACAGAAAAGGTGGGAGGTCGGAAGCAAGGGTGCACAATTTCACAACCTTAAACACAAATCTGATACAATCCAATAGTTCATCCTGCTCTATATCCATAGTTTAGCATTAACTCAGCCGGCCTCTCAGCGTACAAGACCAAACCTCTCCTAAAGCCTCGAGATGGAAAAAAAGAAGCAAGGAGCATCAGCTTTTCCACAACCTAAAGTTGAACAGGGTGTTAAATTAAAGCTGAAGCCTTTTCTTGCTTTCACAGTTTCATCATTTAAGACAGGCAACTGTTTTATGCAGTGGATGAAAAAGCTAATCTAATTAGCCAGCGTGTTTTTAGGGCTCTTTGATGATTAGACCTCATGCTGGCCCTTATCAAAGAGGGTTTCTTAATTCATTAGTGAGGACCGTAGCGAATACACACCCTGTCTATTGACTACACTCGCCCTTGTCCTTGCTGTGAGCAGTGTCGTAACATTACGGAAAGATCTGTTTCGAGATGTGTTATCTGCCTGTCGCTTTTAATTAAACAGACTCCATTTTTTTAGGTAATTAGCTCAATCATTAGTCTTTAGATTGAAATGAAATGAAATGAAATTAAGCAAATACATAATCTTCCCTTTTGTGCACATCAAACTCAAAACCATTGCAAAGTCACTACATGCTAGTCACGTCAAGGAAGCACGGCAGAGATTAGAGCAGATTGTGTCAGACATCTGCCGTGACGAAAACACTTGGCACGTGGCAAGGAGGCTGCCACAGAAAAAAAGAGAGCTTAACAAAAGGAGGTAATCACAGCATGGGGCTTTGTGTCGAAGTGGAGGAAGGGAAGGGTAGATGCTCCTATTCAAGTCAATTATGTTTTAGCCGATGTTATTGGTGCTGCCTTCTAATGGCAGCCCCTCCCAACTCTCTTTGCCCCACCCACTTATCAACTGAACACAAAAGGGAGAGACAGAGAGGACAAAGAAAGGATGCTTCATTCCCATTAATATGTTCATTATTTTAGTACAACAAAATTGTTATTTTCATGCACTTGCTAAAAGCCTTGGATACCTAGAGGTTGGCGCACTTGCTTCATCACACAAGTGGCAGTGAGGAAATTATAATAAAATGTATGCAGTCATTTTAATCCAAAATTAATTACAGTTCATTTAAGGGATGCATTGTTCCTGGGAACTGAACAGATGACCTCAGTGAAAATAAAATGAAATAAAGTAAAATAATAAGATAAAATATAAAATAGCAACAAAAATATATATATATATATATATATATATATATATATATATATATATATATATATATATATATATATATATATATATATATATATATATATATATATATATATTTTTTTTTTTACATTTAAAAGTGTTTATTTACTTATTTTTTGGCTATTGTTTGTGCCTAGGAATTGAACCCATACCATCTACATCATGATACCAGCTAAAAAATAACAAAACATAAAATAATTTCATTTTACAAATAAAAAATGAAATTAAATTGAATTAAAATAAGAAAAAAAAATATTAAATTAAAATAGATTTGAATTAAAATAATAAAAAAGATAAGATAGCAAACATTTTAATACAAAATTAACATATTCCTAGTGCCTAGGAATTGAACCCATTTTTAAAATAAATGAATTAGTTAATTAATTAATACAAATAAAATGATAAATTATTTAAAAGTAAATATATACATTAAATTGAATAAAATAATAAATAAGATAAAATAAAATAGAAAAAATAATAATAATAATAATACTTATTTGTGCCTAAGAATTGAACCCATTTAAATTAAATTAAAAAATATTAAATAAAAAATTATTTTAATTTATTAAAAGTATTAAATAAATACAAATAATATAAAATAATTGTAAAAAAAAAAATCATTTTTTGATCCAAGGCTACAAATTGAAGCTGGATGTCATTAAAACTCATCCAGCTGCCTGTGCGCATCATTTAATGAACCCACATCCCACCATTCTCTGCTGACACAAACTGCCAGTCATATTTCACAGTAAAGCACACCCCCAACAGGATATTATGCTGACTATCTGTTAGACCAACAGTTCTGCTTTACAAATGAGCAGCTTTGGGACATGCCTATCATTTGCAAAGCATGTAAATGAGACCCATGGCTGGATAAGCCAATGTTACAGCTTTCAGAATAACTTCACAAGCATGTTCTTCTAAACAACTCTGTTGCTGTATTTCAGTAGCCTAAATGAAATGCTTTATGCCTTTGTCCAGAAAAAATGAAATGAAAGTCCAATGAAAGTGCCAATTAGGACAAAACAAATGAATGATTGATAATTAAAATATATCAGGGTGAGATGAGAATATGAAACTTTTATCAGTATAGAAAGTTTCTTACCTTGTATACATAAAGTCTGTGATTAAAAGGAATCGTTGTTATTCAGCGCAAATCAGAATATCCGGTAGTTGGATGGCTAAATTTGTGAAAGTTTTAAATCATTGATGGTTATATAAGTGTTAGCTATAGGCATTAGTCAGTGTGTTGAGTCAGCAAGTTATCAGTCAGTTCATGTCCCACAAGACTACCGATCATATGCATCAAAAGTACATCCTCTGAAAGGTTTATGTCCTGATTGTTCCATCTTCCGTGCGATGCACACTTACACACCTGTCTAATGCCTTATGTGTGAATCAAAGGACTTCTGGAAAACAAGAATATTTGCCTTCAACACTTTTGTCTTGTGTCTTGAGGCACAAGTTAACCTAACAGAAGGAGACCACACCTTTACATGCTTCAACTGTCTGACAAATACTATTATGTCATTTGACAACCTTCTCATGCTATTCAACTGATCTTTTACACTCCAAACTTCAATTTAAAAGCCCTGTTGGGATCTTATTCATTAATACCCTCTGATTTTAAATGATTTCCCTCATTAAAAAGTTTAACAGTTAAAGAAAGGAACAGTCTAGAAAAATACATTTTTCTATTGGACATGTTTGTATTATGCTACATTATGCTAGCCATATTGGTAAGCACAACATGAACATTTGTGATTTAACCTCTATGTGAATTGTTGTGAACGATTAAGACAAAGCAATATTGCTTATAATCCAATGTGTTTTAATTAATACTGACAAGCATAAAAAAAAAATAGTTAAGTGTATATTTATGTATTTCTGTCCTTAGGATATTGTGCCTTTAGCGTAGCAACATGCTAACGCCATACCAAACTCACTGGGTATTGGCTGTTGCACTTTCCCACAATGCACTAGCTGTATTCTCAATAAACTGAATGCTTGAGAGAAACTTTTTAAAAGCCTGATGACTCATAATGAATGTGTTGAATCTCTCACCCATTCAACAGAAATCCTTCTCGAGATTGTGGGCGGCTGGATGAATGAAGAAAAACAACACAGGATTGAGAGACAGACTGTGAGAGGGAAAAAAAGGAAATAATCTTGTTTTATCGCAGTCTATGAGTCAATGAAAAATGTGGAACAAATGACGGGCAATGCACATGCAGTCCAGAAACCAGCTGTTTTATAATAATTAGTAGACTAAAGTCCACTCACAGAACTTTGAAGGGTGCTATAGAGGCCAATGCTGCCATCTGAGGTCTTTGATGTCCTACTATAATTCTGTGTAGATCATAGGGATTAGGATTAAATGATATGAAAAGGATTGGGTAGGCTGTGTGCTTTATCTGTGAACGGGGTCCACAAGTGTGTTTGACAAAAGACAACCAGTTAACTGTACAGTACTGTCAACTTGTAAAACTTGAGCTAAGTGTGAACTCATGATCATATTACACCTGCTTTTGCTCTAAATCATTTGAACATCACTGTTTACATCTGTTCTGGCTAATTACAGTGCAGCCAATTGATATTACTCAAACATTATGAACAGGATTTGATGTACATAACCCTAAATATTTCAGCAATTAATAAAAAATTAAAACAGATAAAATAAAATAATAAATTAAATAATGAAATAAATAAATAAAAATAACAATAAAATAAAATGCTTGCAATGAATTCAGCCCAAAGCTGCACCACATTAAAACTTAATTTCTTAAACGTCTATTTTTGGCACGCATAACTTTATACCAGTGATGACCCATCACTGAAGAATATCTTAATTTATATATTTCTTCATTAATATTTTTATTTATTATTTTGAAATTTGAAATGTAAATAATATAATTGAATATGATTTGTTCCCTTTCGTTCAGTCACTCCAAGTAACGTCAGTGACTGACAAATGGGGGTTTCGCTTAGAGGCCTATCAACTTTGAGATGTAAAAAAGCGCCAAAGGTGATGAAATGCCATGGGCATGCGGAATTTGCATAGCGTAACTCCGCCCCACCTCGTGGGTATATAAGGAAGTACGCTGGCAATATCGCATTATGTTTCTGCTTCAGAGCCAAGAGCATCTCTTCACTCCTGCAAGCCTGAAGTCTGACTTCTCTCTTCACTTCTTCGAGACGAGCGGTTCTCCAGTGTGTTGGTGTACGGCGCATTCCAGCGATCTCACATTGCCTGCCTGCTGATCTGTGCAGTGATCTGCAACAGCTGTGTGTGTTTTCCCTGGGCGCTTCGGCACTCTGCAGAGCTTCCTCTCACAAAAAGAGCTTGCGCATGGCACGTCTTTTTAAAGACGGTTCGCCCGTGCACTTCTGGGTGCGATCGATCTCCGTTGCCGTCTTATGGGCACAATCACTGCTTAACGTGTTTGGGCAACACCCTCAGGCAGTGTTTGTGGATGTGTAATTTTCCCTCTGCAGGAACGTGACCATCGCGATGTTGCGGTCGAGACTCAATGACCTCTGTAAAGGAGAGAGAGTGCCCCCTCGGGGCGGCCTCCCTATGTCTGGGCCGGTCATCCCGCTTCGCTGCCCCATCGTGGGTACGTCTGTGGCTCGCACGGCCACTGGTTCAGTTTTGGGAGTCTGGCTTCAGCTTCCCAGACTGACCAGCTGGTTCTCCCACAGGCTCGGCTATGCGATTCAGTTTGCACAATCTCCTCCCCGCTCTCGGGAAGTCCGCTTACCATGGTGGATGGCAACGCCCCTGTCATGTGGGGAGTTCATCACCCTACTGGCGCAGGGTGCGGTCGAGGTCATCCCTCCAGCCGAGATGAGGTCCGGCTTCGCAGCCCTGACCTCATTGTACCTAGCAGAGGCGATGGGTCAGGGCCAGTCCTGAGCCTGCACATCTTGAACCAAACCCTTTTCAGGCTTTCTCCAAGATGTTCGCAGCCAACACGTCTTTGAATGTGTTCGCCTCCGGACTGGTCTGCAGCATTGACCTGAAGGACCCGTACTCTCATTTGCCCACTTTTCCCAACCCAGACCGTCCCTGTGGTCTGCCTTCGGATAGTCGGCACTCCAGTACGCGGCTCTCCCATCCGGGTAGCCCTGTCACTTCGTGGCTTTGCAGAAGCCATCGAGGTAGCTTCTGCGCCACCTAGACGCACGCGGTTCGCATCCTGAACAATCTTGATGACTGGCTAATTAGCTCACTCTCGAGACCAGGTTGCGGACGCAGGCACCTAGTGCTCTGGCACCTCACCAGTTTGGGCCTTCGTCATCTGGGAAAAGAGCAGACTCTCCCCTGGGAGAGGATCTCTTTTCTAGGCTCGTTCACCATGTACGCGCAGTGCGAACGTGTGCACTGTCGATGCTGACTTGCCTCCATCCAATCGAGGGTAAGAGTGTGGTTCCACTGAAGTCATTTCAAAGGCTTCTGGGGCATATGGTGTCCATAGCCGCGGTAACGCCGTTCAGACTGCTTCATATGAGACGCTTCAGCACTGGCCTTGGGATAGAGTCCTGAGATGGGCATGGCAACAGGGCACGCTCCGGGCCTACCATCATACCTTCACCCTGTGCAAACCTCATTTTTTCTATGGGCAGAGCTCCCTTAGAACGAGTTTCCGGGCATATTGTTGTATCAACGAATGCCTCTGTCACGGGCTGAGGTGCCATGCGCAATTGACGTGCTGGCAAGGACCCCAGCGCCAAAGAGAGCTGTCAATTGCCTCGAGTTGCTGACCGTGTGCGTCGCCCTGCACGGCTTCTAGCCCTGCTCTAGGTTGGACGCACACTGGTCCATGCGGACAATACGGCGTCAGTAGCATACGTCAACCATCAAGGTGACATATGCTCCCGCTGTATGTCGCGACTTGCCCACCATCTCCTCCTATGGAGTTAGAAGCATCTGAGGTCCCTTCATGCCATTCACGTCCTGGGAGGTCTGAACCGTGCAGATGACGAGCTGTCACAGGCTCAGCCACTTTCTGGAGAATGAAGACTCCATCCCCAGACGGTTCAGCTGATTTGGGAACAGCTCAGTGACGCGCAGGTTGACCTGTTGCCTCCCACAACTCTTTCCACTGCCGCCTGTTTTACTCCCTGTCCGAGGGCACCCTCGGCACGGACGCTCTGGCGCACAGCTGGCCGCGGGGCCTCCACAAATATGCATTTTCCCCAATGAGCCTTCTTGCACACACACTGTGCAGGATCAGGGAGGCCAAGGAGAGGGTCGTTTTTGGTCGACCCGTATTGGCTCAGCCGGACCTGGTTCTCCGAACCCATGCTCCTTGCGACAGCCCCTCCCTGGTCGATCCCTCTGAGGAAGGCCTTGTAGAGACAAGCGGTAAGTCAGCACGACCTGGTCATCAGGTTCCTGAAGGGGGCGAAGGGACTGAATCCTCCTCGCTCTCCCCTCGTATCCTCAAGAGGGTAGGGGACCTGCAGGCATTTTCGGTTGACGAAGCGTGCCTAAAATTTGGCCGGCCGGCCTATTCTTACGCCATCCTGAGACCCTGGCCTGGATGTGTGCCAAGGTTCCTACCACTCCCTTCAGGGACTAGGTGGTGAGCTTGCAAGCGCTGCCTTGGAGGAGGCAGACCCAGCCTTAGCACTGCTCTGTCCAGTACGCGCCCTCCGCTCTTACGTAGACAGGACGCAGTGTTTCAGGACCTCAGACCAGCTTTTTGTCTGTTATGGTGGGAAGCTGAAGGGAAGAGCTCTCTCCAAGCAAAGGTTGTTTCACTGGGTAGTGGACGCCATTGTCTTGGTTTACCAGTTGCAGGGCTGCCCATGCCCCCTAGGGGTGAGGGCACACTCCACTAGGAGTGTGGCCTCCTCCTGGGCCCCGGCGCATGGCGCCACGCTACAGACATCGCTTCAAGTAGTGGCCGGTAGCTGGACAAGCTCAGATGTTTTCGCTTGCTCGCCATTTCACTCCACGGTGGGATACATGCAATATTTTCCTCAGGTGTGCATCTCCGGAAGCCCTGAGTTCCTCCAGCAATGCTGATGCCGACACCAGTGTGCTTACTCATTCGGTTAGCCCTCGTGTCTGGCTAGGCACCCCATGTGCATGGTTCCCCCGCGGGGTGTGTATTTCCACTGAAAGCCACCTTGAGCATGTGTCTTTCCCCTGGCAAGCCATTGCCACTCCTGGGGTGTAAAAATCTTCCTCCTTCGGCGGGTTACCCCAGAGTTCTTCCATATGCAGCCCCCTCAGGGGTCATATAAGCAAAACCCCCATTCGTCAGTCACTGACGTTACGTCTCCGTTCCCTCCTCAGGGAACGAGGGTTAAATACGTAACCGAGACATTTTTAATGTAAAAAATAATAGTAGATTTTTATAGTTATTATAGTTTTTATAATAATAAAATAAAATAAATTCAGCCCAAAGCTGCACATTCAGACCCCATTAAAAGTCAATTTCTAAAAGATCTATTTTTAGCACGCATAACTTTATACCGGTGATGACCCATTACTGAAGAATTGAATATCTTCATTTAGTTTTTTACTATTATTATTATTATTATTATTATTATTATTATTATTTATTTTTACATTTTAAATGTAAATATAAGTGAATATGATTTGTTTTTAATATACATTAATAGAAGATTTTTATAGTTATAATAATATAATGCAATATTTACTTTTGGCCCATGCAAACATTGCAAAGACAACCTTTATTTATGTTTTGCTACTGGATTAAACAGTGAGGCTGCTACAGAGCGAAGACAACGCATCAATTTATTTGTAAGTAAATCTTAACTAAGACCAAATCTGCTTTCAAGAAGCACTTCAAAAAGGTTCCTGCCAGCAAAAGCAACACATTCATAGCAATTAGTCTAAGGTTTGGCCTCCTTAAGCTTTCTGTCCAGGTTTTGCCAGAAACAATTCAAAGGAAATGTTCCAAGGAAGGATTAAACAATGAGATTAAACTCTCTCTATGCTCACTTTAATGAAAGCAGGAAATAGTACGGTGCCCATAAATCGGGTCTCTACCATGACCTGATAAAAGAAATGAGACATTTAAGTGTGTTTTTGTTCGCCAAGTCCTCACTACAGTTGATACAACAATAATCTCAGTAATAACATGGGTTTAAAATGGTCCACTGAGTCAGTACACATCTCGATGGTGTTAGGCCAACCAGGCCTGGACTTTCTGTTTTGGGATATTCTTGATCTAACTGTCTTTTGGAAGTTACCCAACAAACAAAATCAGCAAAAGAAGGTAAGGGAGGAATAAAGCTGGCTTCCTATAACATATGGTAAGGACTAATGGAGCCTGAAGAGGACCAGACCACCAATTTACGATGCAGTTAACGGAGAGAATTACATGATGCTGTACATCTGAAAAGCATGAAAACACAGAACAGGTCAGGATGCTCCTCCTACTATTCAACACTAATTACAAATGTGAGCCTTTAGGCTGACCTGAAGACCTCAACACCAAAATTAGGCTCTTATTACACATTTAACTAATTAACAAGGCCTGTTATTTTCAACCCTCATTCTGGCCCTCTGTCTGAAAAGATCAGTTTTTAAGGGACGGCTTCTTTAAAGGGTTAATTCCCCAAAACCTGAAAATTCTGTTATTACTCACCTTGATGTCGTTCCAAATCCGTAAGACTTTTGTTCATCTTCAGAACACAAATTAAGATTTTTTTGATGAAATCTGAGAAATTACTGTGCCTCTATTGACAGATGCACAACTGAAAATGTTTTTGCCTCCAAAAGTTCATAGAGATTGTAAAATTAATCCATATGAATTAAGCGTTTTAGTACACATTTTCTGAAGAGACAATATCGCTTTATATGATGAAAAGATTGGATTTAGGCCTTTATTCAAATATAAACATTGATCAGCGAACATAAACACAAGCTCAACCAAACCTTCTTGACGTGTGAGAACAAACCTCTTGTGGATGCTCAAACGTGCTGTGTAACATGAGAATGAACCTCATTGGTTCTTGTGGAAGCTCAAATGTGCTGCGTAACATGAGAATGAACCTCATTGGTTCTTGTGGAAGCTCAAGCGTGCTGCGTAACACATGAGAATGAACCTCAATGGTTCTTGTGGAAGCTCAAACGTGCTGCGTAACACATGAGAATGAACCTCATTGGTTCTTGTGGAAGCTCAAACGTGCTGCGTAACACATGAGAATGAACCCCATTGGTTCTTGTGGAAGCTCAAACATGCTGCGTAACACATGAGAATGAACCCCATTGGTTCTTGTGGAAGCTCAAACGTGCTGCATAACACATGAGAATGAACCCCATTGGTTCTTGTGGAAGCTCAACCGTGCTGCGTAACACGAGAATTAACCTCATTTGTTCTTGTGGAAGCTCAAACATGCTGCGTAACACATGATAATGAACCTCATTGGTTCTTGTGGAAGCTCAAACATGCTGCGTAACACATGAAAATGAACCCCATTGGTTCTTGTGGAAGCTCAAACGTGCTGCGTAACACGAGAATGAACCTCATTGGTTCTCGTGGAAGCTCAAACATGCTGCGTAACACATGAGAATGAACCTCATTGGTTCTTGTGGAAGCTCAAGCGTGCTGCGTAACACGAGAATGAACCTCATTGGTTCTTGTGGAAGCTCAAACGTGCTGCGTAACACGAGAATGAACCTCATTTGTTCTTGTGGAAGCTCAAACATGCTGCGTATCACATGAGAATGAACCTCATTGGTTCTTGTGGAAGCTCACGCGTGCTGCGTAACACATGAGAATGAACCCCATTGGTTCTTGTGGAAGCTCAAACGTGCTGCGTAACACGAGAATGAACCTCATTGGTTCTTGTGGAAGCTCAAACATGCTGCGTAACACATGAGAATGAACCTCATTGGTTCTTGTGGAAGCTCAAGCGTGCTGCGTAACACGAGAATGAACCTCATTGGTTCTTGTGGAAGCTCAAACATGCTGCGTAACACATGAGAATGAACCTCATTGGTTCTTGTGGAAGCTCAAGCGTGCTGCGTAACACGAGAATGAACCTCATTGGTTCTTGTGGAAGCTCAAACATGCTGCGTAACACGAGAATTAACCTCATTGGTTCTTGTGGAAGCTCAAACGTGCTGCGTAACACGAGAATGAACCTCATTTGTTCTTGTGGAAGCTCAAACATGCTGCGTATCACATGAGAATGAACCTCATTGGTTCTTGTGGAAGCTCACGCGTGCTGCGTAACACATGAGAATGAACCCCATTGGTTCTTGTGGAAGCTCAAACGTGCTGCGTAACACGAGAATGAACCTCATTGGTTCTTGTGGAAGCTCAAACATGCTGCGTAACACATGAGAATGAACCTCATTGGTTCTTGTGGAAGCTCAAGCGTGCTGCGTAACACGAGAATGAACCTCATTGGTTCTTGTGGAAGCTCAAACATGCTGCGTAACACATGAGAATGAACCTCATTGGTTCTTGTAGAAGCTCAAGCGTGCTGCGTAACACGAGAATGAACCTCATTGGTTCTTGTGGAAGCTCAAACATGCTGCGTAACACATGAGAATGAACCCCATTGGTTCTTGTGGAAGCTCAAACATGCAGCGTAACACATGAGAATGAACCCCATTGGTTCTTGGGACGGCATGGGACGGCATCCCGGGCCGCGTGATCAGAGCGTGCGCGCACCAACTGGCTGGAGTTTTCACGGACATTTTTAACCTGTCCCTCTCCCTGTCTGTGGTCCCCACATGCTTTAAAACGTCCACCATTGTTCCTGTACCCAAGCATTCAAAAACCACCTGCTTAAACGACTGGCGTCCTGTTGCTCTGACCCCCATCATCAGCAAATGCTTTGAGAGAATAATCAGAAACCACATCTGCTCTGTTCTCCCCCCCCCCCTCACTGGACCCACTGCAGTTTGCATACCGCACAAACCGCTCCACTGATGATGCCATTTCATCAACAATTCACACTGCTCTCTCCCACCTGGAAAAGAGGAACACATATGTGAGAATGCTGTTTGTAGACTACAGCTCAGCATTCAACACCATTGTGCCCTCCATACTTGACATGAAACTCCGGGCTCTAGGCTTAAACAGCTTGTTATGCAGCTGGATCCTGGACTTCCTGTCAAACAGACGCCAGGTGGTCAGAATGGGCAGTAACATCTCCTCACCACTGACTCTCAACACTGGAGCCCCTCAGGGCTGTGTTCTCAGCCCACTCCTGTACTCCTTGTACACACATGACTGTGTGGCAACCCACAGCTCCAATACCATCATCAAGTTTGCTGACGATACGACAGTGGTAGGTCTCATCACTGACAATGATGAAACGGCCTACAGAGAGGAGGTGCACACTCTGACACGGTGGTGTCAGGAGCACAACCTCTCCCTCAACGTCAGCAAGACCAAGGAGCTGGTGGTCGACTTCAGGAGGAATGAGAGAGAACACCGCCCCATCACCATCAATGGAGCACCGGTGGAGAGAGTCAGCAGCTTCAAGTTCCTCGGTGTCCACATCACAGAGGAACTCTCATGGTCCGTCCACACCGAGGCCGTTGTGAAGAAGGCTCATCAGAGCCTTTTCTTCCTGCGACGGCTGAGGAGGTTTGGAATGAACCGCCACATCCTCACACGCTTCTACACCTGCAACATAGAGAGTCTGCTGACTGGCTGCATCACCACCTGGTACGGCAACAGTACCGCCCGCAACCGCAAGGCCCTGCAAAGGGTAGTGCGCACGGCCAGCTGCATCATCGGAGGTGAGCTTCCCTCCCTCCAGGACATTTACGCCAGGCGGTGTGTGAAGAGAGCTCAGAGGATCATCAGAGACTCTAGCCACCCAAACCATGGGCTGCTCTCACTGCTGCCATCAGGCAGACGGTACCGCAGCATCAGAACACGCACCAGCCGACTCCAGAACAGCTTCTTCCCACAAGCAATCAGACTACTTAACTCTTGATCCATCAGGATCATAACACACACTGGACAGAATATCACTCAGCACAAACCACTGGAGATACACACATATTATATACACATTTATTTATCATACAGCATCTATTGCACTTTGGATTTCAATTTATGAACATATTGTATACTGTACATTGTATATTATTACTATAGCTTAATGTATACTGTTATTGTTTAATGTATGTTTAGTGTATATTGTTTAAAGTATATGTATATTGTAAGTATGTGTATATTGTTTAAAGCTGTGAGAACTACACTCACATTGTGTAAATTATTTATTGTTTATTGTAGTGTATACTGTGCTGTGAGTAATTGTGTGCGCATCAGATGTGTAATCTGTTGTTGCTTAAATGTTGTACATGTCATGTCATGACTGCTATGTTTGCTCGGACTGCACCTAAGAATTTCACCTACTGTTGCACTTGTGCATATGGTAGAGTGACAATAAAGTGATTTGATTTTGATTGATTTGATTCTTGTGGAAGCTCAAATGTGCTGCGTAACACATGAGAATGAACCTCATTGGTTCTTGTGGAAGCTCAAATGTGCTGCGTAACACATGAGAATTAACCTCATTGGTTCTTGTGGAAGCTCAAATGTGCTGCGTAACACATGAGAATTAACCTCATTGGTTCTTGTGGAAGCTCAAATGTGCTGCGTAACACATGAGAATTAACCTCATTGGTTCTTGTGGAAGCTCAAATGTGCTGCGTAACACGAGATTGAACCCCATTGGTTCTTGTGGAAGCTCAAATGTGCTGCGTAACACGAGATTGAACCTCATTGGTTCTTGTGGAAGCTCAAACGTGCTGCGTAACATGAGATTGAACCTCATTGGTTCTTGTGGAAGCTCAAGCGTGCTGCGTAACACGAGATTTAACCTCATTGGTTCTTGTGGAAGCTCAAACCTGCTGCTTAACACTAATGTTATGTAACACTACTGATGTGTGCATTACTGAATGTTTATATGTTAATAAAATCCTAAATTCAATCTGTTCAGTGTATAAAGCGATCATGTCTCTTCAGAAACCGCTCAATTCATATGGATTAGTTTTACGATCTCAAAGTGGTATTTGACTGCTTCATCTTTCAACAAATGTTTATTTGCCATTACACTGTTCCTCATTTACAAAACAAAATGCTCCAAACAAACATATAATCCTCTGACACGATTCAGGACGCCAATAAAATAAACTTGTTTCTGCTGGGATCCTTCTGAAGTCTGTACAGAGAGGCAAAACAGCTATTTAAACTGGACGCGACAAAGCAAATGTTTTTTTACTCTTCCATTTGTCCTGTTGTCGACAGACAAAGTGTGTGGATTATGTCAGAGACCTAACGCGCATTCAATGTAGACAGCATCAGTGATTATAATGTTCTATTTGCTTTTAAAGTGACGCAACACTCACATCCAGTGTAGGCAAATGTCAGCTGTTAAACGGCTAAATGCTAGTAGGCGGGGCCTATGGTGTAATGATGTATAACTAATACACACATACACACACACACACACACACACACACACACACACACACACACACACACACACACACACACACACACACACACACACACACACACACACACACACACACATATATATATATTACACACACATAGTTATTGGCTTTCTCCCTGTATAACTTCTAGTGAATACTCTGTTGTCCTTAAAATTAATCTGTTGTTTGATCTGTTACAGTTTGAGAAAATTTTTACGGGGAGAAAAGGCTTCAGAGGTTGCTGAGATTCTTCAAAGGTGACCTGATTTTCTAGTTACTGACCCTCCAAACACATCACTGTACTTGCAAATGCCAGCCTGTCTAATTAAGTCTGCATTAATGTTTTGGGGTCACTGCACTCAGCAGTAAAAGAATATGATGTTCCAGGAACGTGTGAACAAAGTTACCGCAGGCCAGTAATCATGAGCTGACGGAGTGAGATGCGACATCTCAGTAAAGTCGAGCTGCAATACTTCCGTCATAACTCAACAGACTTCAAAACAGATAAGAGACTTCCAGCTGATTATGTAAACGCACTCTTACGCGTGTTCAAACGCGTTAGAAAGTAGGTGTATTGTGACACAACTGCATTATGGGGAAATATTATGGTGTGTCATCACCTAGGAAAGAATCAAGACTAAAGAGCTTTTTAATTAGTACCGAGGGAGAAGAGGGAGAGCGTCTTGGAGTCTGGTTTAGTCCCACAATACTCAACCAATCTACAGAGGAAGGAGGATTTGTAATGCCATTCAAATCCTAATGGGTCTATATCCCGTGTGACTGATAATACTGTCTGCTCTGCAGAGCTTGGACTCGTCCAATAGATCACTCACTGAGTGCCAGAAAAGGACCTGGGATCCTTTAGAGATTAGCATTACATTAGAGTTGCTATATACTGCAACATTAGGCCTAATTATCTGGGGATTTCCATCTTCTTCGCTCATACAGTATATGTGTTAAAGCTGTAAATTTAATACCTATGGGTTTAACCTCATTACATAAAAGCTGAATCATAGAGGTTTGATAACATGGGATTTTATGTAAACAATATTGCAGTTACTATGTAACAATAGAAGCTACAGTACGGAATAGATGTGGCTGTCACTTAAATTGCTTTCAAAATCATATTATTCATGCGTCTATGCTTTGTGGGTGTTGAAAAATAACACAATGAACTTCAGTTTCATTGCAGAGCCTTAGAAAAGCCTTTGTGATGTCACAAAAACATGACAAAAGTGATAAACAAAAGTCATCTGTTCCATTGCACATCTGTTTTTGTAACAAATAATGCTTTTCACAAAGCTCATGCTGTGCTGAATTGCTCACTTATTCACTATTCACTACAGATAGCAGTGTCATACTAAGCAGCAAGCTAAACGTGGCAGAGGCCAGAAAAAAGCACAAATATAATATAATAAATATAATATAATATAATAAATGCTGTTCTTTTAATATTTTTATTTATCCAAAAACCCTTTAAAAATGTATAATGGTTTTCACCAAAAATATTACACAACTGTTCTCAATATTGATAAGAAATGTTTCTGCACCAAATCAGAAATTAATTCGGATGGGTCATGTGACACTGAAGACTGCTGAAAATTCAGCTTTGACATCACAGGAATAAATAAAAAATGTAATACATTAAAATAGAAAAACGTTATTTTAAATTGTAATAATATTTCACAATGTTATTACTGTTTATACTTTATTTGTGATCAGAAAAATGCAGCTTTAGGGGAGCATAAAATACTTTTTGAATTACCATTGCTCTTTACTTAACTTTTACACTTAACTTTTGAACAACAGTGTAATTTATCAAAAATAAAACCCTTTTTAGTGCCGGGCAATCAATTAATTGCATTCAAAATAAAAGTTTGTGTTTAGATAATATATGTGTGTGTACGGTGTATAATGATGTATATATAAATACACACACAGGCAATATATTTAAGAAAAATGCTATATTTATATATAAAATATTTCACTTAATGTTAATACTGCTACTGTCACTCTGTTTGCAAGCGTAACTGTGTTACTATGGTTACCAATGTTTATAGTGGCAGTGTCATGAGAAATTGTGTCCTCCTGTGAAATAGTGTCCGCTTAGGACCCAACGTGGTAATGGCTGATCAAAATTGGAGCAATACCATGCCTAACATATTGTAAATGATTTCAATTGATAAACTAAGTAATAAAACCAATACAAAATCATAACATAGTAATGTAACTATAATGTAAATAATCAAGAATAAAAAAACAATAATATACAGATCTCGTTCTTAATGTTTTTTTTTTTAGTTGCTAGCATAGCATACAGCTACTCGATAAACTTAGTTTATACACCACGGTTGCAATTACCCTACATTTTAAAAGCCATAGCACAAAATAAATGCAACAGGATTTTTTTTTTATTGTATAAACATTAAAACGGGGCTATGGCTTTTAAAATGTAGGGTAAGTGCAATCGTGGTGTATAAACTAAGCTAATTGGGTAGCTGTATGCTATGCTAGCAACTAAAAAAAAAACATTAAGAACCGAGATATGCTTGATTTCACAACTTATAGCTTCGTTTATATACTAGTATATGAAACATATGCTTTGCAAGACGTTAAAGACTATTTTAAAACAATTTAAATGACAAAAATCAAAACGTGATTTTGAAGAATTGTAAACAGCCTGTAATCTCTGAACAGAGAGTCACTCTGGGGTCCTAAACTGACACTATTTCACAGGAGGACACGATATCTCATGACAGCGGATTAATTTCGAACTGCAATCAAACTGACTGGAACTACCTGTGCATTAACCGGTTTTACTGCACACCTTCCAGCCAATCAGAATCGAGTATTTAAACAGACCAAAATATTAATTTATATAAATAATGTACATGATATACATGCAAATATTTCTTAAATATATACATGAATGAGTGTGTATTTATATATACATAATAATTGAGAATGAAATTGTTCACACACTATTGCAAAAGGACTGACACCCTATACTGTGGATGATATGGGAAAAGAGAGACATTTTAGATCTGTTTTCAGCTCTGTGAAGATCTGATTGGGATAAGATATACCAGGTGGTTCCTGGTTAAAGACTGACTTGCATATGTATCTACTTGTCCAGAATCATTCAGTTGAATAGTTTAATTCCAGCGGAATAGTTCAATCATTCTGGTTGAATAGCTTGTCACAGCAGGTGAACATCGGGGCACATGTGCTATCATTGCCTTACTACCATACTTCGGTGGACCTCAGGGTTAACACTGGAGGTCAATCAATCTTTGAGCTTTATATGCTCAACCCGACTGACTGATTGGTCAAGGTTGGTCAGGTGATCAGCCAAACCATCCAAGGTAGGTGAAACAACCACCGCATGATCCAAATAGGGATTAACACCCTTGGATGGTGCCAGTCATTTCCTATTGGTGTGGAGTAGACAGCAACGGGAGTTAAAAGGGTTAAAATCCAGTTGAGCGCGATCTGTTGCGTGTTTGGCACATCTTTTGGCAGGCCACCTGGTCCCCTGTGCTAAACGGGCCAAAGACAGAGGCAATCTGTCTCGTCTATGAGCCACCATTCTCAGATGTCCACCGCATTCATAAAATATGCATAAGTACTTATTTCTATGCAAGAATAAACATATAAATGGGTTGGTGTCAGAATTCAGAGTAAACAAGTTCTGGGTGCATTGAAAGAACATCATGGAGCCCCAGGGAAAAATGCACCTGACTCCAAACAATCTCCATCTGTCATGTCTCACTCTCTCACCTCATCAATCCTTTCTTCTCCCACTTATTCAAATGCCACCCTCTCTTCCGGTCTCTTTCTCCCTCCCACTATCTTTTATTCTCTAAAAATGGATATGTGTATTGTCCCAAACACACTTATTTGGACACGTAAGCTACTTAGATTAATTCATAGTTAAATTCAATCTTAAATATGTAAACAATATTATAAATATTTAATATTTATATTAATAAATGTATGCAATTGCCTATCTGAATATTATATTTACCTTTTTTTTTTTTAAGTGTTTATTATAATTATTTAAAATAAAGGCAGTTTGATCAGTGTTGTTTTAGTATTATTTAATATAGTATTTACAATATTAGTATTTTGAATTAGCTTCTATTTTCATATATAATTGTAATTGTATTATGTGCTTTAGTCAGTTTTATTCGTTTTTTTTGTCAGTTTTGTAATTTTAGTACTTACTTTAGTACGTAAACTTATTTTCAGCATTATTTTAAAATGTAATTTAGGTTTAGTTAACTATTAACTGTTATAATTCAATCTATATTTAGATCTATATTTAGTTTACAATAACAACACTGAGTTGGATTGATATTTATCTATCTAATGCAATGACATTCATACATCTTTAAGTGTGGCTCAAGTGTTCAAATACCTATTGGGCCTTTAGGGAGAGGAAAACCCCTTTATAAAAGGTGATGAGTGAGCAGATTAACTCTTTAATGCTCTCCAGCACCTCACCTCTCCTCCTACACCCCTCTTTCTCCGTCTGCCTCAGTAATCCACTCTGAAGGACAATGATGGAGGTTATCTAGCTAAGTGCTGTGCACTTTTCCATGCCTAATTACATTCACTAAAGCATGTGCTGAAAGGTAACACCACCCCCGTAAACACTGAATCAACATCTCAGGTCTGCAGTAACAGTGCTAGTTGATTTCAAACAATAAATATCATCTATCAGCCAGTGTATGTAGTTCAGTGTACTGCAAAGACTTTGATTTGACACAGAGCTAAATGGCAGAACAATAGAGCCAATAGCTATTTATAATGGAATCCCTAGAACTCATTTCGCGAAGTTCTACACATGCCTCACTTGTTCATTTATAGGCTATATGTTCACCAAAATGTTTTTAGCGAGCTAAAAATGTCAGGTGCTCTTCCATAAAAATGGCCAGTTGGTGGTGCTTGAAAGCCTGGTAGAATGAAAGTCGTATTTCATGGTGAACAAAATGTTCCTCCAAGCATTATTTTTTCATATTAATATTGTGGTAGACCAGGGGATATTTTTCAACTCTCCGTGACCAGAAAAAAAGGACATATATAATGGACATTCAGTGCCTTTTCACGCTGCTAGCTAACAATTGAAAAATAAAAAAACAATGCTTTGGTGGACACGCGGCCTTGTTAAATATCTTAGCTACTTTCATAATGCTTTCAGCTACTAATAGACAATAAAACTCAGTTCAGCCTTACACATTTATTTTACACATCAATTTAGATTTCCCCTTTTAAAACAGAGTAGAAATTAAATAAATAAATAAATAAATAAATAAATAAATAAATAAATAAATAAATAAATAAATAAATAAATAAATAAATAAATATATAAATAAAGTAAAATAAATATATATTTTTTTCAAACCTAACAAACCTATTTTTGTGAGATGTTTTGCTTGAAAAAGCTTTACACCTTACATTTATTTAATTCCATTTTACAGAATTCTTCAGATTTTTCCTCTTAATCAGTGCATATATTATATATATATATATATATATATATATATATATATATATATATATATATATATATATATATATATATATATATATATATATATATATATATATATAAAATAACAAAATAACATAACTTGTAGCTCTTTTTGTTACATAATTTTATAATTTTTTTCACTGTTGGTTTCACCTATATTGACATTGCTTAGTCATATGTTTTGTTGCATAAAGAGAAAAATCATAAACAAACCATCCAATTTAATAGATGGCCATGAATTTCAGCTAAATATGACTTTCGGGCTATTTGTAAGCTATCATAAAAAAAATCTATCATACGGCTTTTGAACACTTTTTTATATATATATACGGGAGTTGAAAATATATATAAAAGTGTTCAAAAGCCGTATGATAGATTTTTTTTATGATAGCTTACAAATAGCCCGAAAGTCATATTTAGTTGAATATATATATATATATATATATATCGAATATAGCATACAGGTCATATGGTCTAAAATTATTGTGTCCTTTATCGACTTTACAGCCGAGTCCTTATTCACTTTCATTGTATGAAAAAGAGCCACCAGCACATTCTTCAATTTATCTTCTTTTGTGTTCCACAGAACAAAGAAAGCCATACAGGTTTGTAACAGCATGAGGGCAAATAGTAAATTATGACTGAAATCTTTATTTTTGAGTGAACTATCCCTTTAAGATGCCCCAAGCCTGTTCTCCAGCCTGTTCTAGAAGTACCGCATTCCATCACTACTCAGTATTCGCTCTGGGTTTCAGAGTATCAGCACTGCATCAGATAGTGAAGCTGATGCATACAAGAGACGAGAGAGCCGCACATGCACACACACACACACACACACATTTCCCTCCTTTTTTTGACAGTGCAGGTTTCGCACAACCTGCGTTACCAGCCATCAGCATAGATCCTACATGCACCAACCAATGAGAAACAGAGACAAAAGTGCATTTCCTTTGCACAAACCAATCACACGGCAGATAAACAGAACAGAGCGAGAGTGGCAACACAAACAGATACACTGGGACAGAGAGCTAGTGATTCCAGAACAGATGCGTCTTTTTTAGGGGCAAAGCACCGCATTCATCCCTTTTCCACACAAACATACACACACGCTCGCTCATGAAAAGCCTTACAACTCCCTTCAAATGCATTTAATCCAAGAAAACTTGGATTCAAATGTTTTTAAGCACCAACACGACTTTATATTTGATTAGTACTTCATATGAAAATCATTCCTTTAAAGACGTGTCGCATTTATCCAAATCAACCCGGCTGGGAGAAATCCATTACACAACCAGGCACTAAACAGGATGCCTGTTAAAGTCAATTGAGTTTATCCTCTCAATCTAAGTGCAGTTCATCCAAATAGCTCTGGTTTGGCAAAGCTCGCACTCTCAGATTTGTTGGGATACTCTGCATGCTGGACGGCACTTGATTGGACCAAACCCTGCATTGACAGAACGAGATGTAAAGAGGCAAAAGAGAACGAAAGAGAATGAAAGACAGACAGGTGGCGGCACTCTAGGGGGGGAAAACACAGGCTCGAAACCCATCTGGTGAGACCCAAGCATCTGTAATCACGGACAACACCCCGAAAAACGATGTGGACCAACCAGATCAAAACATTCAGCATTTTGGATGTACCATCTGCATTCAAGCATTCAGAGCTATAAAATATTCACTTAACTTCTTATATGAATTAATCATAAGTGTGTGAACATACTCAAAAAACAGGGGGCTGTTGGGTAAACAAATGTTACATCAAAACAGTCCTAACATGGAGTCATTTCTTGAACAAAATGTAAACAAAACAATCCCACATGCACAAATATCAGCACTTACCAGAAAACTGCTATAAGCTTCCTGACAGTGTTTGGATATTTTTGATATGTCCACAAAATAACAAAATATAAATATAATAAATAATAATTATATTTTAAAAATACAGAATAATGAATCAGTTGTAAGCAAAGAAAAGTCGTCCTTTTAGATGCAAAGCGACAAGACTAGCTGGTGCAGCAGTCACGGCGAGATGCTACAATAACAGCATCCCCTTTTCAGGAAAGGATGGATAAAGGAGGGAGTGACAAGCGTACCGGAGAAACAGAGGCAGGAGGGGAGGAGGGGCATTATGGAGCATGCTCGCTGAAAATCCCTGGGTATTTAAGTGTCACATGACCTGCTCTGAGCTGTCAATCATAGCTGGTTGGAAAATGAAGGGAGGGAAGGAGCAAGAGAGAGAAGGAGAGATAGATGGGGGGCAATTATGTTGATTGGTACAGTGGAGAGCGGTGGGTGACACTATCACAGCTGCTTCTATTTTCCGTTTAATTAAAGAACGAGGGAGAAATGATACTGTAATCTCTCACAGCCCACCCCCAGGCAAGAAGCCCACCAATGGCACTCGTGTTTCCGGTTTAGAGCCGTGGATTAACCCCTTATAAACTGAGATTCAAGCACACATACACACACACACATCCGGTTTCTGTTTTATGGGGACTTTCCATAGACGTAATGATTTTTAACAAACATAATTTTGTATGATTTATAAGCTGTTTTCCTCATGGGGACCAAAAAAAATTGTCCCCATAACAAAGGGAATACGTGAACCCCCCCCACACACACACACACACACAAACACACATAGATATATCTGCATATGGGTTGTTAATGTTCCCTTTTTTCAATATCAGAATTATGATATAAAAATGTTATATATAACAAAAGGAGTATATCATTGAATCTTTAGATTTTTTCCACTGGTGCATTTTGAGTGATTTTCTACTTTTTAAAACAGAAAAATGTCGTCATGTAGCATCTCTATTAATATGAACTCAAAAAACATGCATAATAATTATCTTAAAAAATAGAAATGGGACCACATCATGCCAACTACCCATATATACAGTATATTGCCAAAAGTTTTGGGACGCCTTTACATGCGCATGTAACTAAACCCTTTTTAGTTAATGATCTGCAAGACTGGGGCTTTATTAGTGCTGTTCATTGATTCGAGTAAATGTTTTGACATTTGGGTCTAAAGTGTTTTAATTCTATAATATATGGTATAAAACTGTCTGAGTGCTGCCCTCTTAAGGTTGAATGGTGGCTACTGCAGTTCAATTTTCCTATTGGACGTTGTAGGTCATCGTGACGTATGATGGTTCTTCCAACGGCTCACTACCCACGCCCTCAGAAATGTTTTCCCCAATCACATGATGAGAACGCTACTGGCATCACTCCAGTCATTCTCCATCTTTGCGACTCGCGAGTCAGACAGCTGTCAATCAATCCGTCACTGCGGGTCTCAGGTGCACACCCTCCACTCAGTCCCGCCCTCGGTTCATCCCCTCTGTCTTCACTGGGCTCTGCCCACTTTTCCAGCATTTTTTTAAATATTGCCAGTGGGTGGAGTTAAGCGCTGAGCTGGGGTTTAGTTACCCTTTAAAGACATCCCATTCTTAATCCGTAGGGTTTAATATGGAATTGGCCCACCCTTTGTAGCTATAACAGCTTCAACTCTTCTGGGAAGGCTTTCCACAAGGTTTAGGAATGTGTTTATGGGAATTTTTGACCATTCTTCTAGAAGCCATTTGGTCAGGCACTGATGTTGGACAAGAAGGCCTGGCTTGCAGTCTCCGCTCTAATTCATCCCAAACGTATTCTATTGGGTTGAAGTCAGGACTGTGCAGGCCAGTCAAGTTCCTCCACACCAAACTCGCTCATCCATGTCTTTATGGACATTGCTTTGTGCACTGGTGCGCAGTCATGTTGGAACAGGAAGGGGCCATCCTCAAACTGTTCCCAAAAAGTCAGGGGGCATGAAATTGTCCAAAATGTCTTATGCTGTAGGGGTGCACCGATCCGATATTCATCTATCATTGGTTCAAAGTAAACCAGAGCCAGCAACCTCCTGCTTCTCTAAATTGAGCAGCCAAGAATGGGAAAAGTTCAGAAATATCTGGGTTTAAAGAAATGCCTGCAGTTAACACCATGTGCCGCACTTTCACACAGATGTTCCAAATACCCATCAGGAGCATGATGATTGTCAAGTTTAATTAAGGCCACAAATGTGACCCTGGTCCACAAAACCAGTCATAAGGGTACATTTTTGGCTTCTAAAAGCTGAATAAATAAGCTTTCCATTGATGTATGGTTTGTTAGGATAGGACAATAGAGATACAACTATTTGAAAATCTGGAATCTGAGGGTGCAAAAATAATCTAAATATTGATAAAATCGCCTTTAAAGTTGTTCAAATGAAGTCCTTAGCAAGGCATTTTACTAATAATAATAATACATGTTTGATATTTATTATTAATATTAGGACATTGACAAAATATCTTCATGGAACATGATCTTTACTAAATATCCTAATGATTTTTGGCATAAAAGAAAAATGGATAATTTTGACCCATACAATGTATTGTTGGCTATTGCCACAAATATACCCGTGTCACAAAAGGGTCACAAAAGTGCATTTACTTAAAACTGTCAAGGTATTATTACATGATTATACATGGTTCTGATCAAAATTAAATAAAAATATTTTTTTTCATCGTCTCCATTGTCAAGTTAAATGAAATGTTGCATTTGATTTTTATTTAAATAATATATATAAAATGTTTATGCTCATTAAAAAAAAATCTGTGAAATTAATAAAATATGGTTTAAATCTATTTTTGTATGAAATGTATTGTTTATTGATATTATTTGAGATCTTCGTGTCATTTGGAGCGACCGCTCATGTGGTTCGACCAATAGGCCTAATAGCAATGACTGTATTACTATTAAAGGGGTGGTAAAGCACACTCTTTCGAAGGCTTGATTGTGTTTGTGGGGTACCACTGTAACGTGTTCATGCTTCGTTTAAAAAAAATTGCATTATTTTTCATACATTTTTACCTTTATTCTACACTGCTCTGTCCCTCCTTGTAAAAACGGTCTGATGGTTTCCGGGTTGTATGAAGCCAGTCCCTCAAAAATACGCTATGGGTTCAGATTGGTTAGCTGGACCAGTGTGTTGTGATTCGCTAACCACCTAGTGCACGTTTGTCGGAAATGTCACGCCCCTTACCTTTACCGGTAGCCTGTGCTTTGGGTAGTACAATGGCGTCAATAAAACCATACCAATTTGAGCCCGAATCAGACCCAGACAATTTTAGTGAAGATGATCGAGCAGAACCTGTTCAGTCCTCAAGAGTAAAGACTGCGGATCTATAGTGATCGCTACTGAATGGCACCGTTACTTTTGTATTTTTAGAACGATTTGCCAAATATCTGTCACAAGAACGAACACTAAACATTGGCTTTACTATAGTATCCAAATCAAACACAGAACCATGTTTAGCATGCCTGTAGATAAACAATACATAAAAGCTCTAATCAAAGAATAATTTACACTGATGCCAAGTTCGCTGTTGAGATTTTAAAACGTTTGTAACGTTAGGTGTTTGTCGGACAACGTTAAGTATGAATGAGCCTTTAACAAACTGGTTTGCAGAGCCAAATGAGCGTTGTCATCGGTGTACTTCCTTGCTACAACGTACAATTAACAATACGAACTATTACAGGAAAACACATCGACGAAGAATAAATCATACTTACAGGTTGTGGCCCGTAAACAGCTTCTGTTTTTAAATCCATCTTTCAGGACAAGCCGTTGTGCAAATCCTGCATTGAACTCGCGAAGATTTGTGGAAGCTTTCCTCCGTGAAATGTGCAGCGGGAGCCGCGCGTGCCGGTCGTGCATTCTCACACTGGCAGCGTTTGTCTCGCGCAGCTGAACCACGGCTTGTGTATTGCAAATAAAAGACGAATATTGTCCATTATGTCACATTTTCCGGTCTTCTCCTCCGACCCCTGTCTTTCTCGTGCTTTGATTTATGATGGGCAGCATATATCTGCTGCAAATGCGACCGTGTTCCCCTCCGTCTCATACACGCATGCATATAACGTTGTATGTTAAACGCACTGCAACGCACACCTGTCCATAGGAAGGCTGAACAAAGTGGACCTGCAATCCGGATGAAAATAACAGCGTTTCGTCGGCACTGGCAACAACACTCCAGCCTACTAACCACAACAACGCTTCCCCGCGGCGATACAAAATGGCCTCGCCCCCCCTTATTTCATATTCTCGGAGGAGGGGTTTATGTAAATATTGGGGCTGGTGATGTCAGCAACCCTGGAGGAATGTGTAGTAGTCCCTAGCGGCCGTTTGCTGTAGTCCTTAGAAATTGATTTCTTTAAAAGCAAATATCTCCCTTTGCTTTAAACTTTAAATGTTGTAACTTTGCAGATGTTGTTTATGCTCAAACAGCAACATTACACACTAGCTAAAGTTAGAAAAGTGAAATCGTGGTTTACCACCCCTTTAAATCAAAAAATAAAATATCTAATTTCTGTGGCTGAAACAGGAATCACTGATAGAGAACGCTTAAGTGAATGGTATTTTTAATTTTTTTGATCAGTTTTATGCAATTTACAAGAAAAAATAAGTCTGTTAACTACATTAAGAAGGCAACTCTGAAATTAAAAAACAAAAATGTGAGATCAGCCTTTGCAAAAACTCAAAAGAAATGCAAATACTTTGTTTATAAACACTTTAATTACAGAGAACTTGTAAAAAAAAAAAATGTTAAGCATGTTAAGGAAATAAATTAATTTTAAGATAAATCATGGTCGCACCACATTACATTTTTTAAGGCTACGGCCAATTCATCTACATGAAAAAACAGTAAAAATCACTTTTTTAATATGAATTTATGTGTACACAACATTCTCAATGTATGAACAATTGCAATAGATATTTTTTGCATTTTAAAATTGGCCTGTTGAAAATCCTTATACGTCATTGACCCAGAAGCAGTCTGCATGCCTAGGTGCTTGATGTTATACCTTTGGCCATGGAAGTGATTGGAACACCTGAATTCAATGATTTGGAGGTGTGTCACAATACTTTCGACAATATAGTGTATATTCAGACATCTTCAATTTCATTAAAAGATGAAATCATTAAATTTGCATTCATTGTGTTGCTATTATGACATATCTTTAATTAAAATATGGCCAATTAAATATGTAAATATTCATACACCTATACAAGTCACAGAATAATTTTACCTTTCAGATGAATCTCTTTTACTGGGATTCTGATTTGTCTGACATCAGTTATTCAATTATTCAACTAAATTGTCAAAATTCTATTTTAAATATAAAAGTTGATTTAGTCTTTTTACATTAATGACACTTTAAAAATATATATAAATATTAATAAGAAATATATCAAAGGTAATTTAGCCAGGTAGGGGGCCAACTTACCCCAGTGTTACAAACAGAGGAACACGGAGATCAGTGTACAGCGACAAGGGATCTGGGGTATTGCCAGGCTCTGAGGAAACAGAAACAGAAGGGTGGTGAGGCTTGAGGAGAGACACATGGAAAGTGGGGTGAATCCGACTGTGGTGGAAGTTGGAGCTTGTAGGTGATGGGGTTGATCTGCTGGATGATGGTGAAGGGGCCAATGAATCTGGGATTCAACTTCTCGCACTGCAGACGCAGTCTGATGTCCCGAGTTGACAGCCAAACCTTCTGCCCAACCTTGAATGCTGGGGTCTTGGAGCGGCGAAGGTCGGCGGTCACCCTGTGTCTGTGGAGAGCCAGTTGAAGTTGGGGATGTGCAGAGTCCCAGACCCTCTCACTCTCCCGGAACCAGTAGTCGACCACGGGAATGTCTGATGGATCTCCTGACCACGGGAACAGAGGAGGTTGATAGCCGAGTACGCATTGGAATGGAGTGAGGCCGGTGAAGGGTTGCCATAGGGAATTCTGTGCATACTCGGCCCATCCGAGGAACTGGTTCCAGGAGTCTTCTAAAAAAAAACTTCTACCATATTAATGGAAGATATGACTAACCATTAGTTCGGCAGTCTCCATGGCGGTGGGTAAACCTAGTAAGGGAAGCAGGCGGCAGGATTTGGAGAATCTGTCCACTACCACAAGGATGCAGGTACAGTTGTTTGAGACAGGGAGGTCGATGATAAAATCCACTCCTAGGTGTGACCAGGGGCGGTTAGGAACGGGCAGAGGATGAAGTTTCCCAGCAGGTAGGTGACGAGGACTCTTTGACATGGTGCATTCCTCGCATCCCTGCACGTACCTTCTGACATCGGATCTCATGCGTGGCCACCAGGGGCCTCATTTATAAACGTTGCGTATGCACAAAAGAAGGCGTACGCCACTCTCTACGCAATAATTGGTATTTATAAAAAGCAAACTTGATGGGAAAATGTGCGGTCCTTCACGCAAGCTCTGACCCAGGCGTACGCAGAAAAACGGGTGAAATGAGAAATGGCGACACCGTCGGCAGATCTAAGAAACACGTGAAAGTGTGTGAAACTGTAGACCGTTGTGTAAAAGAAATGGCAATACTGCCTCTTATATATAACATGAAGACTTCACAAAGCAAGTCTTACAATTAACAGCCTATATGAACACCCGTTTGATCGATCTGCAGTGCAAAACAAACAAAATCAAACGAAAATTACAACAGAAATGCAAATGAACACATATTTGCAAAAAGAAAAGTGAAATATGTTCTGCAATAATATTGGCATATTGGCACATTACATTTGCACGGAACTATTTCCCATTTCCACGTAGATTATAACCGACATCTGTAGCTTGTCAGATGCAATTAAATGGATGGAAATAAAATGCCCTATCACAATGCGTAATGACGCACAATGGCTGATCTTGCGCTCTTAGAAGATGTGGCAAATGGAAGGATTCGGAGTGAACGCATCTTCACACAGCAAGAAGACTTGCTGGTAAACGAGGACACACTCTGGCAATGGAGCGCTAGACGCTTTTTTTCCTTGACTTTGATGTCCGACCATTTCTTTTTTATTTAGGCCATGGTCCTGAGGTTGTGAGGCTACAGCATTTACGGCATCTGCAACCTTTTGCCACTCAAGTGCCTTTTTGGCATTAGTAATGCCCACACTGTGCCCTCCAAAACAAAATGTTTATCCTCTTTTCAACCTTGCCAACAATAACTTCTACTTCACATTGAGTGAAGTTACGTTTTTTTTATTTCCTCTCTGTGTTTGCCATGATTTCGCAATCGATGAATATTAATTTGTGGGCGTTTCACGGACTATTTATGGGCAACTATGGGCGTGACATGAAGCCACAAAAGCTGCGCTACATTTAGAATTGATTGTGATTTATTAAGGGAAAACTGCGTAGGATGTGCGTGCGCAATATTTCTGTGCGTACGCACGTCCTATGTTTCATCCATAAGCCACTTCTGACGCAAATCCTACGCAAAGTTTTATAAATGAGGCCCCAGAACATTCACATTTATGCATTTAGCAGACGCTTTTATTCAAAGCGACTTACAACTGAGGAGTACAGGAAGCGATCCACTATGAGGAGGCAGCGAAACACAGAAAGTGCCTGAAGTACTAAGTTTTCGACCTCGCACAGAGCATCACACATTAGGACAGGGAAGAAGTAGAGGAAAATAGAAGGAAAACATTTTTTTTTTTTTTTAAGATAAGGTTAAGTGCCCGCGGAAGAGGTGAGTTTTCAGCGGTCATTTGAATGCTGTCAGTAATTCTGCAATTCGTATGGAGGTGGGAAGATCGTTCCACCAGCAGGGAACGGTGAATGTGGTAATTTCTGATTGGAGGAATTGAGTGTGTTACAATTGGCCCTGGTCTCCCGTACAATGTACAGAAAAAAACTGTGAATCTCTAAATATCTATTAATAATAAATATTTATTTCTATAAATAATGCATTGTATTTACATATTAGCTGCCTTTCTTGCCTCAGAGGATACACCCGATATTTATGAATGTATGATTGTACATCTGATTACTTTGGTTATATAAAAATAACTTGTTTTCCATGTTGTACATGTTACATTAATTTTACTGATTCAAAAGTGACAAATATATTTACTCCATAATGTTACAAAATACTTAGGCAGCACAACTGTTAACAATAATTCAATTGACAATAATAAACATTGACCAAAAAAAATCTTGAGCATTAAATATTCATTAGATTTCTGAAGGATCACGTGACACTGAAGACTGAAGTAATGGCTGCTGCAAATGTTCACATATATTATAATAGAAAATAAAATCTTACCAAAACAAAATCTATCTATCTTGTTTCTCGAACACAGTAAGTTAAGTGTCAGTGGCAGGTGATGGTTCTCAAATTTAATCTGCTGAGTCTAATCTACAGCTGGATTTAATCTAATGCCCAACATTCCACAAACTCACAACTGTAGCAGACACACCTCAGAGAGTATGGAGAAGGAGTAGCCCCATAAACACACATATCAACGAATACAGAAGATTACTGCAATTATATTGTATGTTGCTTCATGTAGGCGAGACAGGCCTAAACACTTAAAGCAACTGCCATTCAGATATTTGTCTTATTCCAGTATTAATTCAGTGCTGGAACTCAAGTATTGTGATTGATAGCTTAGATAACATTTTATCATAACAAATGCTTCTACAAAAATACTATAAAAGTGGTCCTTTGTCACATTGTTCTTTTTGAAAAAAACTTTCACCACTCATTGTAGACCTAATACAATTGGTATACAGCGGCCTCTAGCGATAAACTGTAAACAGTGTTCTCTGTGGACAAATAGGAACAAATTCTACCCAGCGCCCTCTAGTGACGAACGGTATACTGCGCTCTCTAATTCAATTGTATACACAGCGTCCTCTACTGACGGTAAAGAAAATAAAAAGGAGCATTAAAAAAAATTCTCATATTTTTTGCATACTTGTACTGTCGAGCAAGTCTTCTCTAAACATTCAGTCACTAAAACCATCAAAGAAAAATGAATAGCCCGGAAAAATATATACAGACGGGTATAAAATGTAAATATTGACTTTTAGCATCCCTATTCTAAATGTAAATGGAACAAAAAGACTCCTGTTTGAAGAAAGAACCTGTTTGGTCTAAAATCTATTCATCTAAAAGAGATGAACAGAACACACCAATTTAACCTTAGATGTTGCTATCACACATTTGGATTATTGTCAAATTCAAGTTATGTTCCTGAATAGATTAAGACGTATTGTCAATGAGGGGGGGGAATCATTTTAGTTTGGTTTATCATTGGAGGTATATTGGTCGGTCATTTACAGTATTTTTCAACTAAAGTAAACACTATGACTGAATGAACATACCAGAGTGACCAATTGCTCATACAAGCCTGGTTCTGCAAAACAGTTCATACATTCCTGTTACTGTCACATAATCCGCAATTCTACTGTCCTCTCCATGCAAACTCTTGACTCTTACTTCTCATTGTCAATACACCAAAATAGCTAATAAAGACTCAATTTTATGCTATACTGTTTTCCTCATTGTATCAAATATAGGCCTATATACAAGTCACACACCAGGGGCCTGTTTCAATAAGAAGGTTCTCTAACTAACTCTAACTTTAAACTTTGACTTACCCTGAGATGGGAAACTCAGAGTTTTGGGTTTCAGAGTAGACTGACTCTGGTTGCATCCGAAACCTGGAAAATGCTGCCTTCGGAGGACACATTTCAAGGCAGGAAGGCACCAAGGCACGTCTGAATCTAATGTTAGCGTCACTTCCTGTCTCCTGAGATACCTTCATCTGATCGATTTTTGAAGGCAGCATATATGTATCCTTTGCTGCCTTTGATATCCCACAATCCTGTGCTTTCCATTCTGTGACAGCTGAGCTGGAAAAAAAAAGATGGCGTCCGAAAGTTGCATTTGCTGGTCAGTTTGAGTGTAAACGTATGTTTTTTTTAACCAATATTTTCTACTTCTGATGTCATTTCTAGCGCGAAATTACTGATGTAGTAATTCAATATTTGTTTAGTTCTCACCAAAGCTCTCTCCATTTTGCTGTAGATCATTAAACGGTTACACTGCCTAAGTCTGTCTGAAATTAGTTTCGTGAGGTGCCTTCATGCACAAATGCTGCCTTACAAGCCACTGTCTGAAAAGGCAGCGAGGCAACGAGTCACTTCCTAGGTTTTCGGACGCAGCCCCTGTTAAGCGCATGCACCCCAACTCTGAAAAGCCACAATCAATGGTAATTATGATTCACCATGGCCACAGCACCCAACAAAAAGCCGTCCGCATACTTCCGGGTCAATCTACAAGTTTAATTCTTAAGTATTTAATTAAGTAGTTTAATTTTCATGATATCCAAAACTCAAAAAAAAGAATGTGTGCCACTTTTGTGGAGTTTTTCTTTTGCTATTTGAGCAAATGGGGATACAAAAAATATATTTAATGTATTCTCTCATTCACCGCTATAAAAGTTAACCCAACTACTACGACTTCCACTTCTGAGAAACTCGGAAATGTGAAAAGGGTCTATGCTCTTTTCACATAATGAAATGTTCTCTGATCCCATCTGTTACATTTATTAATTAGGGTAATGACATTAACATTTGACTTCTACTCAGGCCAGCCAAACACCAGCACCACGGACAATTGAAGAGGAGATGGAAGAAGAATATTAAAATCCAACAGGAAAAAAAATAAAGTATTTGTAGGAAATAAAGATGACCATAAAAATTGTAAATAAATCTATTTAACAGCTGTGATGGTGGTTATGGCATACATCTCGTACTACCATCTGGCAGCATCCTTCCATTCCATACAGTAATCCGTTTTCAGAAAGTGTGATGATGGGAATATGAGTGTCATCAATGCGTCCAACCACTGAAATCCTAAAGGAAATTCGAATTATCAGGTTACTTCTAGAGGTTTATCAAGTGAACGTCAGGATCCTGTATAAAAGGACATGACATTGTCACTTTGACAGTGTCCTCATGATGAAATATGAGCAATGAATGCATGTACCTGCACTGCAAAGAATGCTATTCTTACTATGTATTTTTTTCAAGTGGCAGATCATTTGTTTTAAGTAAACTTTGCTTACTTTAGATTTAGATCTAATCATGGGCGTCGGAACCATTGTATGTGGGTGGGACAAGACCCACCCACTTTTTACGATCAATGATATTGGACCCACTCACTTTTATCGTCTCTAACATTCAGCACATCTGTTTACCTACCCCTATGGGCAAAACTAGACGCTGTGCGTCTTACCCCCTACATTACTACCGCTCTCAATGAAATGGAGATTTACGTAATTTTGTCTTTCCGAAATACACAGTATATTTGAACTTATTGGCATCTACTCCAGTATAAAAATTCTGAGGACCCATCCACGCTTTTTTTTGCTTCCGACGCCCATGATTTAAAGCCTTCCTTTAAGTATACACTGCAAAAAAACAAAATCAGATAATGTCTTATGAAATTGCATAAAATATTAAGAGTAGTTTTCTGAAAAAAGGAAAACTTTTCTTGTTCTATTGGCACTTTTTCATTTAACGCATTATTATTTTATTTGCACTCACACTGATGTATGCTACAATGGCCGTGTTGTCTGACCTGACTAGCACATGTTGACCCTTCAGCAACGCTTGGAAGCGGTGCAGGGCGAACCGTACTGCCAGCAACTCGAGGGTCCTGTCCAGGAGCCCGCGGCTGCTTGTCCATTGCACATGGCACCCCCAGCTCGTGGCAGAGGCATCCGTCGATACGACAGCATGCCTGGAAACTCGTTCTAAGGGCACACCGGCCTGTAGAAGGCTGAGGTTTGACCACAGGGTGAGAGTCTGTAAGCATCTCGGGACTCGATCGCGAAGCCAGTGCTGAAGCGGTCTCATATGAAGCAATCCGAGAGGCGTTACCGCGGCTGCAGATGCCATATGCCCCAGAAGTCTCTGAAATAACTTCAATGGAACCGCACTCTTGCTCTCAATTTGATGGAGGCAAGTCAGCAGTGACTGCGCACGCTCGCTCGAAAGCTCGCTCGCTGCGTTTCGCAGTCAACATCTTGAATGGAAGCCTGTAAAGGGTTCGGTTCAAGATGTGACGGTCCAGGATTGGTCGTAACCCACCGGTTTACTTGGGTACAATGAAGTAGGGGCTATAGAACCCGGACTTCATTTCGGCCGGAGGGACAGGCTCGATCGCACCCTTCGCCAGCAAGGTGGCAACCCATATTTAGTAATTCGTTGTTTCATAGATATTTTTACACCAGAACAGAATTTAAATAAGAAACTAACTTGATGTAATCGCCATATTTGTCGGTTTTCTTTCCAAAGGCGATGGGAGAGTAAACCCTGAAGTACTGATGGAAGAACGCGCTGGCTGAGAGCCACTGCCAGTTTCCTGCATTTAACGACCAATCAGCATCCAGCAGCAACTCCTCAAACACCTTCAGATGACAGTGAGCAGAAACACAGCAGGTTAATGATTATATCTCTCATCTATCTGTATTTTTCTATAACATTGCTGGTCATGGGCCCAACACAAACCTTTTGGCCCTCCTCCCAGCTTATCCACAGGTCTCCTCGGGTCAGGAAACAGGCGATCGCATTACGGGCCAGATGATGGATCCAGCCCTCCTGACGCAACTGCGTCATGATGGCATCAATGAATGGGAAACCGGTCCGAGCCTGAAATCACACAAACACATCTTCTGTAGTGATCCACAGAAATGAAATTAAAAGGCTGAGAACTGAAATTAAAAGGCACGATATGTAGTTTTTCACCGCTAGAGGTCGCTTATTCAAAACGAAGGCGTAGCTTGATGATGCCTTCATTTTGCGGAATCATGGGAGTTGTTGTCTTCACCTCACAGCCGGTGGAAAAGAATCTGACGCCGACGGGACTTGAGCAGAAATCATATTCATAGATGAGCTAATGTATTAAAGATTTATTAACGTTACTGTAGTATGAAGCAGGGTGGGGCGGAACGAGGACGCTGGAGCGATTGCTAATGAGAGACAAGCGTGACACGCGGCTCGAGAGCAGTGGAGCTTTTATTATGCCGCAGGCGACCGTTTCCTCTTCTTCCGCTCATGTGTATTTGGGCTAACGCAGCGCTGTTTTATCACATTAGATACATTTGAGTGTGTTGAAATTTATCTTATTATGCTACTCTGTGCATTTACTTGGCGGCTACTATGAGACACGTGTTATAAAACAGCAGTGAGCTAGATCAATATTAGGCATGGTAAAACATGGTACTTGCGGTAAATCAAGAAAACCATTAGATTTAAAGGGTAACTAAACCCTAAAACAACTTTTTTTTAGTTATTGATCTGCAAGACTGGGGCTTTATTAGTGCTGTTCATTGATTCGAGTAAATGTTTTGACATTTGGGTATAAAGTGTTTTAATTCTACAAATTCTGAGTGCTGCCCTCTTAAGGTTGAACGATGGCTACTGCAGTTGAATTTTCTTATTGGACGTTGTTTGCTCCCTGATGCAAGTGGTTGCCGTGGTAACGAAAAACAATACTGTAACGTGCTGGTGTATATAGTCTAACTTTTATTTGATTAAATCTGTTTATAATAAGCTATTAGTTTTGAACGTATTGGTCCTGCGCTGCCTATTGATTCAGTTATGGCATTCAGTATAAGGATTTGACTGTTCATAGATTAGGTCAGTGGTCCCATTCTTTGCTAGCATCGTCGGCATCAGGAGGTAAGACCACAGTTTGAGTCAGCATCTCGAATTGATAAGACTCTGGCCCTGTGTCCACAGACAATTCACCCTCCTCTACTTCGAATGACAGCTCTGTTGCAAATCTACTGGCGTTACTCCAGTCACTTTCCATCTTTCGAGTCAGACAGCTGTCAATCAATCCGTCACTGCGGGTCTCAGGTGCACGCCCCCCCCGCTCAGCCCTGGGCTCTGCCCATTTTTCCAGCGTTTTTCAAATATTGCCAGTGGGTGGAGTTAGGCTCTGACCAAGGGTTGAGTTACCCTTTAAACAATACGAGTAACTGCATTGAGCTATATATAACAATGATTAGTTTTCTGTTGATGAATGTCTCCAAACTGTTTCTCACCTGTCTAATAAAATACATAATATAGTAAAGCGTCTTTGGTGTTTCCATGGTTTCTACAAAATAAAACTGGAAATTGAGGGTAATGCGATCCGTGTCCTGGTTAAAATAGCCATATTTTAATCCAAAAATCTTACATATTGTGCCTTTAATGTTTTTATTTATCTGAAAACTGAAACCATATGTTTATTTAATAATTAATCAATTAATCAATCAAATTGTATATAAAAATGTA
This sequence comes from Romanogobio albipinnatus, assembly GCA_023566225.1. Taxonomy (NCBI): domain Eukaryota; kingdom Metazoa; phylum Chordata; class Actinopteri; order Cypriniformes; family Gobionidae; genus Romanogobio; species Romanogobio albipinnatus. The sequence continues at coordinate 19,038,169 of CM042254.1, read as the reverse complement.
AATCACACAGTAAGGCAGTTTTAATATCAGCTTTTTAATGATATATTAATTTGTTGAAATTAGACATTTAAACAGTGGTAATAAAAAGTTGTTTTCATAATTATTTCATGTATGTTTTAATAAATCTGTCAAGACATCACTAACAGGTTAAGTAAAAATAGAATTAAAAATAAATGTAATAGCGCATATGTTTATGATAAGTTGAGACTTTTATAGCACAAAGCTTATTGCAATTATTGGATGGCAATGTTTACTAAAGATTTGTTCACACATCAACTGAATACAATTTTCGGAATAAAAATAGACACTGACAGAGTTTCCGTCAATTATTGCTGCCCTTTCAAAAAAATTTCAGACAAATGTTTTTGGTTGTCAAGATTTTGGTGCATCACTATATCATTACATTTTAAATACATTGGGTCATTAATCAACCAAATTTCAGAAACTTCCCCGGCTCAAATTTTTGATTTTGTGAATATTTATTTAGAAAGAAAGACAAACATAAATAGTGATGAAAGCCAAAATATTAATTGTAATGGATCTACAGTATATCCAACATTTTGTAGAGGGAGGGTCAAAATGACAATTTTCACCTGAGATTTGGTTGATTACATGGGGGTAAAAATGACTTTAGAAAGATGGCAGCATCTTTATTTTATTTACACTGAGATTGGTAGGTCTATTAGTTAAATCTGTTTACTTTAGCCATGTTTGTTGCATTATATGCCAACGGTGACGGTTCAAAAATTGGAAAAAGCATGTTTCACAGTTTTTTCCTAAAGTTTGCATGCTTGTAACTCAAGAAGTATTAAATATATCTTAATATCCTTTTAGAATCTGGTTGTTAATCTCTTTTGGCATCTTAATTTTATAGGCCCTATATGGTTCAATCCCAGATATATGGAGATCTTAATGCGGCTTCATAAGTAAATTGGTAAATTGTTAATATTTTAGTGGTCGAAAACCAAATGTGGGCCACTTTGCATACACCTGATACTTTTTTCTTTTAAGGATTTAATATCTGAACAACAAATAAATGTAGAAACTAGAAAATGTATCTAATTTTTTCTATCAGCACAATTACATAGAATATACCTGTCTGAGTGCCATACATATTTTGTACAAATCTCTGTGTAACAATAAAATAATGATCCTGCCAGCTTTTTAAAGACATTTTACCCCCTGTAATTTGGCTCCAAACAAAACAGTGAAATACTCAGTAAATATACATTCATGACATTTAATATTTTGCCTTTCTTCGTCATTTATGAATTTCTTTCACCATACTTTTTTTTTTTGAGTCAACTCTGAGTTGAGTTGACACGGGAATGACCCCATTGCATTTTAGTACAATACATACTGTACATTTTAATACATTCAAAAAAGCACAAAACCTCACTTTACCTCCCTCCATGCAGCGAGGTGCTCAGGATTGTTTTCCCAGTCCACCTGCACACAGTGAGGGTTGCCTTCCATTCGGTTGAAGTTTGCTTTACTGTCCGTTGGTGTGGATGTTATAATAGTTATAGTTATTGTTCTTGGTGTGAACGAACTTAAGTGATCTGATTATGACAAATTATTTGAAGATCTGATGTGTCACGTTAAACTAGCATTTCCAGATTCTTGCTTCTCAAACAGACGTGTTCAATAAAAATCAACATGGAGAAAAAAAGGCAGACTATGAGGTGTGGGCAGATATCATGTACTGTTGGAACGGAAGAGACAGTCCCCATTTGTAAAGGTTAATAAAGAATACATTGGACTTAATATAAACAGGTCGACTACTTACAATGGGCACAATCTGCACGAGAGTTGAGGCAATAGCCAATGACAGCAGCATAGAATTTTGTATGAGTAAACTTGTATATATTTAAAGAATTTGCTGACTTGGTAAACTGTATAAATTACAGGCTGAACCCGAAATCTCCAACTCTCTAACTCCGAAAACCCTCATTTACTATTCCCTACGTTAGTCCACTAATATAGTTCACTTGAAGGCATGGGCGTCGGAACCATTGTATGTGGGTGGGACAAGACCCACCCACTTTTTATGATCAATGATATTGGACCCACTCACATTTATCGTCTCTAACATTCAGCACATGTCTGTTTACCTACCCCTAATCGATAAACACTTATTATTAAACACATGTTAGACGCTTTATTTCCACTTTTCTAATATTTTCGTCATTTTTATTGAAAATAAATGCCTTTCTGATCTGATATGTGATGGGAAAAGGGAGAAGATTGAGCTTGGCGAAAGGCGGACTCGAACCGCGGGTCGATTTGTGTCAAAACTAGATGCTGTGCGTCTTACCCCCTACACTACTACCGCTCTCAATGAAATGGAGATTTCCATAATTTTGTCTTTCCGAAATACGCGGTATATTTGAACTTATTGGCATCTACTCCAGTATAAAAATTCTGAGGACCCATCCACGCTTTTTTTTGCTTCCGACGCCCATGATTTAAAGTCTTCCTTTAAGTATACACTGCAAAAAAACAAAAATCAGATAAAAATGTCTTATGAAATTGCATAAAATATTAAGAGTAGTTTTCTGAAAAAAGGGGGAGGAGACTGAAAGAACCTCTGGGTTCACCAAAGAAAACTTGCTCCAGACCAGGTTAGGTTCGCAGAGTAAGTTACCCTGGTAACGGACTCTGAGTAGAAGTTACCTCTCTTTTAGAAACGGGCTTGACTTACCCTGCTTTCTCGGGTTTTACATACCTCCCATTCTGAAACAGAAAACTCAAGAGTTCCCCTCATTTCAGGGTTAACATACTTCACTTAACCTCCTTTCTGAAACAGGCTCCTGTTCATTGAAATACCAAATAATAACAATGAAAAAGTCAATTAAAAAAATGTATGTTTGTAAACAGCATACAATCAAAAGGGTTATGAATAATCTTGTGGATGAAATTATGGCGTCTAGGATAACATTATTCTGTTTTGTACAATCCACAGGCCTCTGATCAGGCCTCAGTGCTGAGTGATTATGTCGAGATTGGAATACTACAATACCACAGCACTTCTGAATACTGTGCACTATAACTAGGCTAGGGTGACCAGATGAGATTGGCTGAAATTCGGGGTGGGGGGCGTTGGTCTGCAGTCTGGGGTGACGGAATGGGGGGCTTCTATGACTGCGTAGCCTATAATAAAAGATTTTCAAACATGAACCAAACATTTTTATTCAAAGATCAACAGTCTGTCATTAGTCTTTAGTCTGCCACAAAAAAACAACATTAAAATCATGAACTCAAATGTCATTGTGAAAAGGAAAAAAAAAAAAGACTGTTGTAAGTAACAGTGCGTAAATCAGACCTTTCTGTATAGCCTAAAGCTAATAAGCTTAAACGAAAATAACAAAATAATTGTGTAGTGAAGTATTTTTTGTACACAGTGCCGTGAACAATCAATCACTTCTTTACGCGTGCATCACTGTCCTCCTCGCGGCTGCAGCAACTTGCGCTCTCTTCATCAAGGCTTAAAACAAAAAGGGGACAAAAAAAAGGGGTCGTATTGTCTTTACTTTCATCGCTTAAGGCTGTGGCAATCCATGGATACTTCCCCACCCACTCCTCCCGGTACCTGCAGAGGTGTTTTTGCTTTTTAGCAGCGTGTTGGGGTTCCGGTAAGCTACACCAGCCATGCCAAAATTAGCTTATCAATGCATATCTAAATTCGCGCCTAGCCAGTATTTTTATTTTTTTAACTTAGAAAAAAGATGCTGCAGCCAATGAGCAGCCGGCGGGGACTGGTTGCAGGACGACTCAACCTCCGCAGACAGTTTTTAATGTTTATCAGACAATAATTAGCCTACTCAAGATTTTGCTTTAGTATAATTTTCGGGACAATTAGGGCCCGATTCGGGATTCTGGTCACCCTAAGCTAGGCTATACTGCCAAGTACTTTAGTACATGAAAGCAGAATGTGAAACCGTCGGCATTATTCACAATCCAAGTTTTAAATATACAAATGGTCATTTTAAATCCAGTTTTGTATAAAAATATCTGTGTGTGGCAATAAAATAATGAGGCATAAATAATGGCTCAGGTACAATACTTCCAGTTCATGCATGCTTAGAAAGCATGTGGGAAGGCAACCGGAATGAAGTCCCTCAGGGCTCGCAAAATGTTATTTTATATTAGGCTCCTTGGCCCGCCCGATCGGTGGATATACGCACGCACCAAGTAGGCCTAGGCCTATGTTGCAGACAGCATGACCAAAACTTCCGCGATTCTATTTTTCCTTCAAATATCAAGTCAAGAGAGAGAACAGCAGATCAAGAAAATAATGTTATTTCACTGTTTAAGATGATACGTATTGGTAGCCCGTCTGGAAAACACATAGCCCCGGGACGTTGGGTAAGATATGTTTAGTTAAACATGTACACAATGTAACATTGTATTTGATCTGTAACAATACAATACTATCACATATAAAAACATGTTTTACTCACATTAGTGTGTTGCTTCATTCGTTCATGTAATCTCATCCTGTCTGCAAATCCAGTCTCTTGTTTACAAAAAAGGTTAAATGAATTTATGTACAATGTCTTCCCGACGTGAGCTGGATATTCATTAAAAATAAAGTTCAACCACACATTTCCAATATTAGAATGTGAATGTGTTCTTCCACAACCAGGAAGAGCGCAATGTCTTGCTATCTTTAGCATGTTTATTGCTCGGTAGTGCAATGCCGCAATCAGTTTAGCTCCACGAATCGGTGGGCGGGGCTACAGAATCATCAGGCGTACAGATTTATCTGTTGAGGCGGCATTTCAGCATACGATGACGTCAATGGTCGAGCGTTTTCTGGGCCTGGTGTCAATAAAAGCTTTCTTTGACTAACAACTTCAAGGAAGTTGTCAGTTCCGAAACGTACAGGATATTCTTATATCAAATATTCTTATATTTCATATGTGAAACTGAGGAAACATATTCTAGAAACTGTAAGCTATACTTACAATATACTGTAACAACAGTATGATGCTTTTTCATACTGTCATAGCCAGCTTTCATAAGTAATAGACATAGCTAGAAAGTTCCATTTGCCATCAGTCAAACCAACACATATTTCAACTGTCAGTTTCACAGACAGATCTTAGATTAAATCAGGATTATGCCTTAGTTCAGTTAGGGCATTTAAGTATCTTTTTAGAAAATCCTTAGAAAAAAAACATTACTGGTGAGATCCTTGATAACAATGGCACTGAAATATTATTGACATATCTCAGTGCCAGTTGCTTTCCGTTAAAACAGTTCAAACGTGAGTTTTAGTCTGGGACTATTTTAAACCATGTCTGTGAAACGGGGCGTTTGTTTTAATTTGATAATTTTTTCTTTTAAAATGTATGTTATCTCTTTGACAATAGACAGGTCCAAAGTTTGAGTGTGATATGAAAAGAAAGAGGGAAAAAGGTACACAAAAGTAAAATTTTCTGTATTACTTTTTATTGATTAATTAAATTATGACTATAGTCTTTTGTCACAAATCCCATAACAGATGCTTAAATGCTAAAATGTATTACAAAAATAAAATGCTTTTGTTAATTATACTGATTAACAAATAACCTTTATGCTTCAACATCAAGCATAGTATAGTTCAGATCAAAACCATGCATTTTGTCCCTGCATTTCACCTTTATAGTCAATATTTTACTGTTAGTCACAGCTGCCACAGTTCAAAGCACAGAGAAAAACCCCGCTACACAACAGTGATTTCCACAGATTAAGTCAAATGGTTGTGTCCAATAAATAGTGATAGGGAAAGGAACATCTTTCCATTTAGGATCATGCAAATACATTGCACTAAGGCCCATGTCCATAAATCTTCACTCAAACACAGGAACAGACACTGATATAAGCATTGCTCAGCTCTGGCAAAATACCACTGGGTTTAATGTGGGTAATGAGTGTGATTACTCCGGGGATCGTTCAGCCGCTGCGCCCCTGTAGCATCAAACACTGAGGCCTGGCTTAATGATCCTTTGCAGAGCAGAAGAACGTTATCTTTGGCTTTGAGGTTACAACACGAGGGGTTTGTAAGAAGGCCTGCGAGACGAAAACAACAGGGATTGGAAAGCCAACACATTCCCTCCAGAATACTTTTGCACTAATACAGTTCTAAGAGAAAGACGAACGTCAATTTAGTGTCGCTTAATGAGCTGCAGTTAGTGCACTTGTGTGTATTGTTCGTGCATCACTAAACCAAATCAAATAAACGAATGAATCAACTTTCCAAGTACATAAAATAGTTATTTTGAAACTTTTAATCTTCTGTACTGAGTGGGAATCCTGCGATTAAACAGATGTGTAGCTCTGTTTTTTTCCTTAAAATTAAACTATTGTAATAAGGGCTAGAAAGGACAGTGTGACTTGTAGTAAAGAAAACCCAAAACAAAAATGATTTTGCAAAATCCAAACGACACTCGGCACAAAACATTTCAGCATGACTCGAGTGAGGTGACTTTCCCTGGCAGGAACCATGGAGTTCCTTGGATTTGTGACTTGTGAGCCCTTTGAACATTTAAGGGCCTCCTGATGCCCTGAATTAAACTATTGATATAGATTTTATTTCTTATTTATTGTTTACAATTACTGTCAAACAACAAAAAAGGCTTTTGATTAGCTAGTACTGTAGCGTCTTTGAAAAATGTCCAGGCGGAAAGTTGGAGAAAGGCAGTAGCTGATAGTCTCTTCAACTTCCTGTACACGGCGCTGAAAACGACAGCGGTCCCGGGCGATTTCCTCCCAGGGCCCATGGCGGTCCTCGTCGCTGCTGGCATAGAACTCCTCGACCTCTTCCATAAATGTCACCTGTGAAAGGAATAAACAAAAAAATTGGTATAATAAAGTTTAATCTATTATTCAACAAGTTGTTACATACTATATACAGTGCATTCTGTCATTAAAACCTGCCATCCATGAGCATTCTCTACATTCTTGAAGGCAATCGAATGAGCGACAGCAACTAATAAACTAAAAGGAAAAAAAATTACAATGTATTTACAATTTACACCCAATGCTTATTTCTGCTCCCTTTTCAGACTCGCCCTTTCACTGTTGCCAAGTAACGTGAGATTCTGCTTATACTCACTCGCGTTATATCTTAATTCAGTTTATGAATATCATAACAGTTTATGATTGCTCCTAATGCATCGGAGCAGTTGGGAGTGCCATCACCCTCAGACCAAAGCTAATGACTCTGACTAGTGTGATGACAGAGTCATGAAATGCAGCACTCTATAAAGGTGATAATGAGTAATGGGCAGAGCACGAACTCAGTCTCCTTGGAGACAGCAAAATAGAACCATTGCATCAGATCATCACAGGCAGGGGAGGAAAAAAAAAAAGTAAAAAATGATATTGCATGGCTTTACATCATTTTCTCAAGCTGGCCTATGTTGCCATATTGTCAAAGAATGGAAATAAGGCAGAATAACAGCGTGAAAGAAGATTAGGTGTTGCTACCATTCATCGTATACAATTAAAGATAATTTATCATGCATATAATAAATAGCCTTTTGCTGGTCTAATGAGGACATTAACTGTTATTCTGAATATAAAAGACACAATTCATCCTGTATTCTCTTACCATATTCTTATTTTACAATTATTCAACTGTTCATCTATCGTGACAAAACTATAATAAGGTTACATTTTTTAAATATTGGTTAATGCATCAGGTGTCAAGAAATTGTACCATTCAAAAGCTTGGAGTCTGAAAAATGTTTGGCCTGTGCTCACTAAGGCTGCATTTATTTGAATAAACAGTAACAGTTAAATATTATTACAATTAAAAATAACTTTTCTATTTTAATATATTTTAAAATTTTCATTTATTTGTGATGGCAAAGCTGAATTTTACATCATTACTCCAGTCTTCAGTGTCACATGTTCATTCAAAAATAATTTTAATATGCTGATTTGCTGCTCATGAAACATTTCTTATTATCAATGTTGAAAACAGTTGTGCTGCTTAATATTTTTCAGAAACGGGGATACATTTTTAAGATCATTTAAAGTTCATCATATAAAGTTCAAAAGAACAGCATTTATTTGAAATATGAATCTTTGCTAACAACGTAAAAGTCTTTACTTTTAGAGTCGCAAATTTTAATTAATTTAATGTGTCCTCGCTAACTAATAATATTAATATATACACTACCCTTTCAAAAGTTTGGGGTCAGTAAGATTTTTTTGTTTTTGAAGGAAGTCTCTTATGTGTACCACGGCTGCCTTTATCGAATCAAAAATACAGTAAAAAAAAGTAATATAGTGAAATATTATTTTTTTAAAAATTAAATACACCGTTTACACAGTTAAAACCGGTTTCCACAAAAATATTAAGCAGCACAACTGTTTTCAAAGTAAATAATAATAAATGTTTCTTCAGCCACCCGCAAATCAGCATATTAGAATGATTTCTGAAGGACCATGTGACACTGAAGATTGCTGAAAATGCAGCTTTGCCATTACAGGAATAAAATACATTTCTAAATATATTAAAATAGAAAAAGTTATTTTAAATTGTAATAATATCATAATATTATTGTTTTTACCATATTTTTGATCAAATAAACACAGCTGTGGTGAGCATAAGAGACGACTTTCAAAAACAAAGAAATCAATATTAACATAGATTAAGGCCTAAATGTTCTAAATAAAATGTATTATACCTAATGCATTGACTAAATTGAACCTTATTATAAAGTGTTACCACTTTCTTTTACCAAACAGTATTAAAGTCCCTTGTACCACTGCTGAAAGCACCTCAATTTCCTCCAGGAGGTCAATAAAGTCTTATCTTATCTAAAACTATGTTAAATATTAAAAAAAGGGCATGTTGGCGGTTTTAAATTAACTTTCCTAAGGAAATTGCTTTCTCGATCACCTAAAATTAACTTGCCAAGATTTGATGAAGCATGTGTAATGTTTTTAACATATTAAGCCTTAGAACATATTTTAACAACTGCATGAGTCAAGAAATGAGCTACTGTCTCCATCTGATTCATTCTTCCATCCCAGACATAATAGGGAGGTGTTCTTAAACCAGCCACACCACCTCACACTTTGTAAGCAAACAGAATATTCAGAAAGATATATACAAGTACTTTCAGACTGGAATGTGATAATGCAATAATTGGGGGTCAATGTCATACAAACCTTCCTCAGCTGAACAGCCGTGGCACTGCTTGAGCATGGCAAGGGGGAGATCTCAGAGAATCCACTGTCCAGCCTCTCCTCAGCCTCCTCTCTCTTGTAGCGTGGCGTTCCAGGCGCTTTCTCCTTACGGCACCCTTTGGCCGTTTTCTGAGTCTCTATGGGGGCCTGGAAGTTGAGGAGGCTGTAGGGGTCTGCTGAGCAGCTAAAAGAGTTCCACAATCTCCGATTCTCTTCCTCGTCCATCTCACAGGAGTCTTCGCTGGACTCGTTCTCTGAGAGCGAGGGCGATGATGGAGGCGCAGAAAGCTGGGAGGACATATGCGCTGGTGGAGACTCCGAGGCCGAGGAGTCCGTAGTCGCAGGGCTTGGCTTGGAGGCTGTCCTTATTGGAGCTGTGAAGTTCCTCGGGTTATATGGATCCTCGCTTTGGCACAGAGAATTCCACAGCCTCTCGGTCTCAGAGTTGGCCTCCTCTCCATCCGAGTCTTCATCAGATTCATCGTCGCTGTCTTCCAGATCCTCAGACTCTGAGAACTGGGATGAGCCTTCACTGTCAAAGCCATCATCGTCATTACTGTCCCAATCGTCGTCCTCCTCCGATTCCGATTCTCCGCTGCAAGGACTGCCCATGATGTAAGCAATGACCTTGTTTTGACATTGAGGCGTGGCCACAAATGGCCCGTTTTCAGCAGCAGTTTTTGTGGTCTTCTCTGGGTCCTCACTTTCCTTAATTTCTTCCTCACAAATAACAGGTTCACTATGACTCTCCGTAGTGTTACTCTGAGATGGGATGTCTTCGGCTGTTTCCGACACCACCTGTTCACTGGAAAGCAGCTTCATGTGAAGTTTACTATTTGAGTGTTCTTCCTCCAAGCTGTAGTAGCCATTATCTTGGTCAGGGGTCAGAACTGCCACTTCATTATAGGCTCTACTGCAAACTAGTAGTTGCTGCTTAACATCTAGGGGAAGCTGGTATGAGTTGGGGAGGGATTCTGGTTCGGGCATGTGCAGGTTTTCATTGTGGGTCAGCTCTTTGGAGCACAAGGGTCCAGTGCTTTCGTTGTGCATTGATCGCCCATCCTGGCTACATACACGCAGTTTGGTCGTCATGGCAACGGCCACAGGCGAGCGGCTTTGACAATAGCCGACACTGTGATGTTCTCCACAATGCTGACAGCTCGTATCAGTCTCTTTTCTGCGTTGTGCTACATTTAGCAGCCAGTTTTGAGGTCTGTCGTCGGCCTCACAAAATCCACCCCACCACCAGTTGCTAGTGGATCGCAAGGACACCGTATCCGGGCACGAGTCGCATCCGCGTTCTGGTTTTGCTCGCTCGCCAGCCGCGCGCCTTTTTTCCTGGGTGTTCGTCAAAACATGGCTGAGTAAGCTTCTCGCCGTTCCGAGGTATCCGGCCGAAGCCTGCTTTTGAAGATCGAAATCTTTCTCGGAGGGGTTTTGAATTCCCAGTTCGCTCAACGAATCGTGCGTGAACCAGGCAAGTGTCTCCGGATCTTCGGAGGACGCATGCGCCACGTTTTTATGCTGGCAGTGGAGGTATGCAACTTTCAAAGGGGTCAGAGAGTTTCCAATATCTAGACTTGACTTCATTTCAAATGCAGTCTGGCTTCTTCCCGGGAGATATCTCTGCAGGAGAGACCACGCAGGCCTTGAGACCAGAGAGAACACGCTTATCCACGAGCTGTCAGTGCGCTCGTCACTGTCACGCGCGGGCCGCGTGTCCCCTTGAGAAAAGTGTCCATGTGTGCTCATAGTTCTGAAAAATATGAAATGCGCTGAACTACATAAACGTAACAGAAATAGAACAAACTAATTAACTTACTTCTTTTAGAAGTGGCTCGTTAAACACACTATTTAAACTTCATTTGCATAAAGTGCTCCGGTTTAGAATGCTGCGTTTAAATGTCTCTGGGTGTCAATAATATACAGAACAGTTTCTAATACAACCTAAATATGGCCTTATAAGGCTTAACTTAGCTGGCTAACGCAGCTAGTACCAAGCTTTAATGTATGGCTAAATGTTAGCTACAACAAACTAAAACGCTCCGTTTTCTCATTCCTTTCAGCCCTTAACACCATCCATGAGTACTGATGAATATTCTCCGGGGTAAATGAAAGAGTCCATGTCGTTTAGGCTGTGTTGAGTCCTGGCCGGCTCGTGCGAATAGCTTCAGCGTCCATATTGACCGCAGTGTTAACGCCAACTGTGCTGTCCTGAGGAAAAGAACACCAATTATTTCGGTTTGAAGGGACTGTAGAAACAGCAGACGGGAAGGAAAGACATTTCGAGGTGGTGTAAGAGTAAGATAGGCTGGTATACTCCAAAGGAAAGCTTGAAACAAAAGCCATTTTGATGGTTGAGTGGAAGCGAGCGTCGGTTCTTCAACTGTCAGTCTTCTGTCACCTCAATCGAGCCCAGCTACCGCGTATTCGGAAGAAAATACTGTAAGTTGTAGGAGAAAAAAACGGCAGTACCATCAAAATCGAGTCAACGCGGTCTCCTTGAAGTTACAAAAAAGTCGTTTCACTTTTAATTCGTTTTAGATAGAAATCCTTGGTTTTCAGACTCGTTGACGTCGCCGTTTTGCTCGCTACTAGCCGCGGAGCTAAAGGCAAGTGGAGAGATTTCATCAGAAAAGCTGTAAGGGAGCGTCTCTAAATTCCAGTAGTACTAGCGCGTTTGGGGACCGTCGTAAAATTCCGATCTCACGTGGAAAATTGATACGTGCGTTATATAAGACGATCTGTGCAGGCCACGCAATGCACGGGCAATGCATACATAAATCCCGCAGGATCTTCTAAATCTTTAATGCGACGCTCAGTTCATGCTTCTAGTAGTTTTGACTAATCTAGACTAGTCCAGTGAAACTTTCAGAACGAATTTCACAGATCACTTTTTTTTTGCCTGTGCAGAATCCCTCAGGCACATAACTCATGCTTCATGAGGAATTGACTGCAAATGCTACATGAAAAAAAAAAAAAAAAAAAACCTTTTCTCTACATATCAATATGTGGACACATAGGCCAGTCATTGTTAAAGGTGCCCTAGAATGATTTGAAACAACATTTTAAATTGTTCTCTGGTATCTACATAAAGAGTATATGGCTTATTTAAGGTCAATAATTGTCCAGATACGGTTTTACAGGTCCATTTACAACTCTAGAAATCTTCCCTAGGATGAAATGGTCTGTTTTTGCCTTATTTGGAAGGGTCATGAATATTAATGTGGAGTTCTGCTCTGATTGGCTGTTTCAATGCGCCGCTCAATGATGGTTTCTGAAGAAGATGCAGATTTTGAAGAACAACAACATGTTTTGAGATTGGAAATGAACGCTTCTGAATGGTAAGTTAAGTCTTTATTTTAATTAGGAACCTGCAAAATCATTACGTCCATACCAGAACTTCAGCCTAAACGATAACTAGCATATAGCATAACTAGCATACACATCAGCAGTCACAACTTTTTTAGCATTGTAAAAACATTTTAATTATTGTAATGTGTCCCTGTATGATTTTACAATGATAGCGTCTTCACTTTGAATCACAAACGGAACTGGGTAGCGCTTAAATATGTTGTTTGTACAGTAACGTTTGAGTTTGACAGTAGAGTACTGATTTAAAATACTTCAGTTGTCAAAAATATAAATAAATAAATATCAAATTATCGTTTCAACTTAAATGCTGGAGGTGGGGACGTTAGCTAGAAGGATCGAGTGAGCTATGTGTAAGCAACTAAACTAACATAGTATGTTACGTATCTATGGTTGCATTTTGTAATTTATGACAACACTGGCATGAAATAATATTAACCTTTGTCATTAGACATACTATTTAGTTATGTAAGCTACTTGGATTATCCTATTCTTACCGTATAGCATCTTGCGTTGGATATAAACAACAACAGGAATATTATCGTTAATGTTGTCTCTCTAAGAAACTTTCAATTTAATCAGAAATGGTTTAGACAGTCAAGAAGTGGATAAAATCACTTACTGCTTGCAGGAATATGGTTGGAATTGCCCCTTTCTTCAGTGTTGGACACTGAGCAAAGCCGGCTTGATATTGTCCCAGGTTTGAAAACTGTCCGTGATCAAATGGGCTGAGCAAACTAACAACTTTGAATTAAATTGTTGCGGTATCCGATTATAAATAAACATCAACCATGCCTATTGACATGTTTTATCTGTGGGAAGAGTATGAAACGTCTTCACATCCCCTGCACAGCCTGGAACATAACATTGGTGTCCATGATCTGCCATGTTCGCTATCCTCGCGTGACGCTTGTTTGCCTGCAGAGATGATTCGGCTACGCAGTTTCGCCTGACAGTGAACATGTGCTGCTTATGCAAATGTTGGGGGGCGTACATATTAATGATCCCGACGATTGCATCACTGTTGGTGTTATGTTGAGATTCGCCTATTTTTCCGTGGTGTTTTTCACAAACGAGATTTACATATGAACGAGGAGGCAATGGTGTTTGAGACTCACTGTATGTGATTTACATGCACTGAACTCCTGTTATTTAACTATGGCCAGGTTCATTCAATTTTTCATTCTAGGGCACCTTTAAAGAAATATCACAAGTGTTTTCTATTACCCGCTCTCTGGTAAAAGTAATCCTGGAATATACGGAGGAACATAAAACAGAAGAAACACCTAACTCTGGTCTAATTTATAGTTCTCTACTCTATTTTTTCCACCTATTTGATGTGAAAGAGAATTTTATTCCCAGGTCGTCCTAATTAAACTTACTCTCAAATGAATGTTTTAATTTGTTACATTAACATGGATGAATGAGAAGTCTCATCAGAATTCTCTGGAGTATCAGAATAATGAGTAATGTGGAAGAACGTAGCCTGTTCAGGCAGGCAATTAAAGCCTTTATGATAAACCCCAGTCTGATGTAATTCTTACCTCAGTGTGATGACAGACAAAACAGCATATGGGATAAAGTCACCGGTGTCTCAGTAAAGCGGATTGTGGTCAGTCGTGCCCAACTGAGATTCAACATGGAATCAGTGTGAATGTGCATCTAAACAAGACTTGCACAAGTTTCATCATTTGACATTGATCATTGCAACATCAATACAACAAAGGCAAACTGCTGTAGCCAAGGCAAGGAACACACAGTATTCAAGTCGGTTTCCTTGTGCATTTATTAAGTGCAAATAAAGTTGAAAAACATGGTTTGAAATTAGAAGAGAAACAACTCTTTTCTAGAAATGGAAAAGAAATGGAATAAAGCCCATTTATAATCCATAAATCACATCAAAATTAGATTCTCAGCATTTACATATGACAACCCTATTGATTTTACTCTCACATTCTCTTTAGTTATTAAAATAAGGGTCAGAGATGTTATAAAAGTTCTATACCTTTAAACCCAATCTTTTCTGCACATTCACAACAAAACAATTTTTTCCAAAACGCTCAGTTTTCCATTATAGAGTTGGCATGCAATTATTTCCCATTATTTAAACCTCACACAGTAGTGCCCTTTGGCCAAAAAACAAACACACACACACACACACACACACACAATCATTCATCATTTGAAAGATCAATACTTCATATCTGAAACTGAGCTGGTTTGGGTGGTTAGAAAAAGCTACGGAATGACAGGAACTACTTTGACCTGGATAATCATACCTAAATTTGCTTAAGGCTACTGGATTGTTAGAGCACCTCAACATACAGGGGTTGCACTTTCGACTTGTAGGTTATTGATTTAAAGTTATGAATTCAATAAAAGATTGAAAACGATTCATGTTATGCATTTTGCTCAAAAACGTCATAGTTTCCCTATTTTATTATTTTACACACTAAATGTCAATTCCAATTGGTTAAACTGGACAATTTATAAAAGACTGATTAAACACAATTTAAAGGAAATGTCCAATTACTTCCCTTCCCCCTTCCAACCTTACTGTGAGCTAGAAGATATTTCTTCACAAAAATCAAACTGAGTGCAAAGTAAAGCAAATCGGAATGCAAAATCTTTAAGCATAAGTTTCCCAGGGGAAAAAAGCTACTGTGGTATATTTAGCATTTCATTTACATGCAGTTTTACATAAAAAGGAGGAATGGAAACACTGAAAGAACTACAGTCTAAAGCTTTAATTTCACTCCCCCTTTGAAAAAAAGAAAGAAAATTAACCAATAAAACTTGGAAAAATATGAGGTCAGTGTACTTGACAAACAAATGCAAAAATGCAATATTTATCCAGTAACAAATTTTACAGCATGCAAATCAACTTTTCAAATAGAAATTTCCTTGTGTAGGTGTCATTGTATCTTGACCCTGAAGTCAAGTCCCTTTGAAAGCCTTTTCCGCATAAAGTTGAATGCCATTTCAGAAAGAAACAAATGATAGAGTTTTATGTAAAGAAATAATCCATATTCCTCAGGGTTTGTCTCAGTTGTTCAATATACTGTACATGCAATTCATGTTTTTGTTTTTACACACCCACCTATTTTACATGATCAAAAATCTACATTCACTCTGTTCTGTGTATCTTTCACTGCAGTGGTTATATGAAGCAAGTTAATTCCACCACGGTTTCAAGCCAACGACTTATCAAGTGTTCATCCCTTTTTCATGATCAGGTAAATGCCACAGGCAATGTGGAATTACCAAACTTTACAGTACAAAAGCGGCCCTCGCTATTCATTTTAGGTAAATCTGCAAAATCTGATACAAAGAGACATAACTAATGTCACAAGACACAACATAGCTCAAAATTGAGCCACAATAGAGAAAACATCTTAAAAAGAAAATAACTTAAATTTCCAATAGCATCCTCAAGAAGACAAAAATAGGGCTTTAAGGTTTCATGGACAGCAATTTTCCAGAAATCCCCCAAAAATATGGCGCATGGAAGTGATTTCATCGTTAAATATTCTTTTTTGCCAATCCTTGTGTTACCAAATGCTTTTTGTCCCATAGTGTTACCAAGAACCGCTTCTGGTTCGCATGGTGAACCAGAACAGTATCAAGTGATGACACTCCATCACCGAATCTACACATCTCCTGGGTTGGAGAATCAACAAACACACACCCCCACTGGGGGAAACAGCCTTCTGAGCAGCTGGGCATCTCCAACTCCCGACCCATAAGCAAAGTCAGACAAACACATGCACACTGAAAGACACAAGTGAAATCCTTCATTTCTGGGCATCTATACAAGAGCTAGCGGTTTATGTCAGAGCATCTAGTGCCAAGCTGGTGCCAGTCCACCCTGCGATGGCCAGGGGTGAGGTCTTTCAATTGGATGATGGTTTCACCCAGCAGGGTGTTGTCCCAGAATGCTCCCTCATTCAGTACCCGCAGGTGAATGGTTCTCTGCTGCAAATCGCCACGTGGGATCTTATCATACACCAGCTGAAACAGAGACAAAGGGATGTCACGCAGGAAGATTCATAAAAATAAAGTGCAACAGTACCCACCCACTTTTTTCACGGCCTTGATTCCGTAAGCATTTTCAAAAAGTCTTTGTTATAGAGTTATGGCCGCGTGTCCACCAAAGCGTTTTTATCCAGCTGAAAATGCCTAGATGTGGGTGCTTGAGAGCGTTTTGGCAGCGCAGCCAATTTTTTTTTCAGTTGAGAAACTTTGCTTTCTATGATAAGGAATATCAGCAGAATTGTTACTAGAATCTCATTTCAAAGATAGTTTGATTCTTGTATTGTTTCTGTATAAAAATGTGACAATGAGTGTGACAATGCTCTTGTTTTAAATGATTTTGTTCCGTGTTTAAGTACAAACAGTATGTGACACTTGGTCGGTGTGGTATTTGCCACTCCTATTGAAAAAAATAAAATAATAAAGAAAAATATGCTAGTCGCAGGAAAAAGCGCTTTTTGGGAGAGACACTGCCTATAAGCCATGAACCAAACCAACGAGCTACAAGGTAAAAATAAATAAATTCACAGATGGATGTTAGATGTTATGTATATTAAAAGCAATATTTTTCACATATTCAACAAAAACATACCACCAATTAACCTCAAAACTCACTATCGTAGGTCTATCTTTAAAGGTTTGTAGGTTATCGCTAAAAATGATTTCCCCTTTGGAGATTGATTTTTAAACTGTTACACCCTATTAGGGTTGTAACGGTATGAGATTTTCACTGTATGATAAACGTCTCAGAAAATATCATGGTTTTACAGTATACGGTATTAAACAATCATTGTTTTGCTCTGTTTATTATTATAATCATCAGCTACAATGACCCTTCAATAAATGAAAACATACTGTTTTTTGGTTAAACATATGGTTTATTATCAAACGTAAAAAAAAAAAAAAAAGTCTACCTTTTGGAAGAAAACAAAAAACAAAAACAAGAAATGTAACAAAATGAGGAATGCTATTTCTCTTTAGATTAGAAAAGAATAAACCAAACTGTCCTTCTTCATGAACAGCATAAATGGGAGAGCAAAAAGTGCAGGGCTATGTTTGTTAATATTTTCCTGAGATTATCATAGCAGCATGCATTTGTTTGCTTTTTTTTTTTCAAGCCAGGTTATGATGAAGAAATGTGTTTCAGTCAGTGTATTTGATGATTATTCTTTATAAAATTATAAAATGCTCATTAAGTTCTCTCAGAGCAGCTCTGGATATATTCTTGCGCTCACGTCGTCATATAGTGAGTGAGACGGCTGATGCTTTAAACACCATGACGGTTCTCAAGTGCACGCACACTTGAGTATGTACTACTAGACGAAACGGCGCTGCTCATTCACAAACATATTAGACACGCAGAACAAGCAGAATATAGATTCACAGTATATGGCAGTCTTTTAGCGCTGTATATTCATAGACAAACGCATATCGCGATCTGATTTATTGTAAGGTTATATGTTTGATTTATTCATTCATCTATCAAATCACGCATACGTGACATCTGCGTGATGCCTAAATTCCATTTTCATGACTGGATTTCGGGATTCAACCTGCATCACGGAAATAAAATGGCCTTAAGTTATAAACAGAACATAGGCTACCTTTATCTTCATAGATGGATGGTGTTCACGAATATGGGAGAACATGTTTGACGCAATTCCTCCTTTTTCAGCCACTCTTCGCCCACATTTCTTGCAAACTGGATAACCATCTACAAGGACAACCCCACGTTTGTTTTTCGGATACCCAAAGTATTCCCATACAGCAGACTTTAACTTTTTTTCGGCGGGGAATAGAGATTAGAATTTGTAGCCTCTAGCAAATGCTCACGATATGATAATCGTACATGTCAATATCGCGATAAACCGTCATACCGTTGCAACTCTACACCCTATAGTCTCATCTAAGAGTGATGCTCTCTCACCATCTCATTGTAAGTGGGGTTGCATGTTCGCCGGGCTGCCTTGGTCTTCCTTTTGCTAGTTTTCTGAGGGTCTGGGAGGAGGTACAATTTGACGTATGGATCAGGATCTGTTCCCTCCTGCAAGGGTTGCTAAAGAAAGATCCAAAACACATTGAATGCCAACTCAACATTTTTATGGTGCATTATGTGTATATGATTTACGGCAGACACTCACCAAGCCTCTGATGTGCATCACCATAATGAAAAGCTTGTCGCTCTTGTACAGAATCGAGAGCTTTACTTCACCTGCCACTGTACCGGGCACAGGAGCCCAAGACACATCTGGAGAGGAAGAGGAACTAGATTTAGTGTGGATTTGGCTTGCAATGTACACTTAAGGTGGATTAAGTAAATCAACTAATCGGATTTCCAGACCTCAGACTGACAGGACTGGAACCTGTTGAGCAGAGACCTTTATCACAAATCAGATAAGGTGACCCGACAGATGTTATGGCTGCCACATAGCAGCTTTTACTCATGATGACTTTCAATATTTAACTAGTTGTGAATGTGATAAACTCTCAGGGTTTGATCTATGGAAGTGTTTACAAAATGTCTGATGCAAGCCCGGTTCCATAGGGGTGGCGTCAGATTTCATTTTGTTCACCTTTCCCAGAGAGAAATACAAATGCCTGGTTTGATGCCACAGACCTGAAATAAGATGATCCCCTTGCGAAGAGTATAATTTCATGTAAAAAAAACCCCCTCCTATTTATACTGTGTGAGCAAACAGCAAGATGTTGTTCGCAAAATTAAATAATTGGATTTTAATGTTGTCATTGTACCCAAAAGAATATTGATTAAAATATTCACTGTTATTTAATTTTTTTTATGTACTTATTACAGATTTAAAGAGTACTGTAAGATGTATAAAGCAAATAAACAAACTGTCAACTGGATAAAATAATCTCAATTTCTAAAAGTCTGTAGAAAATTAAATTAACACTTTCTTCGATCTCTGTTTTAAAATCCCTCTCGTCAGTGCATTGGCCTAAAGTTGTGATTGCAGGCACATTACACTAGTAGTTAAAGATAAGACTCTGGATAAGCACTGGGTGTGTCACTTAGTCACAATCTCATGGACTGCAGCTAATTGGCCCAAATAGACATTTCCTTTACACTAACTCATGATTATTTGCTGTGATGACAGGCTGAACTGCATGAACTTTGAATCGATCATATACAAAAACATGCAAGTAGAGGGATTCATACGAATGTATCTGGGTGTGTATAAGACAAACAAGGCAAATAAATATACCTGCTGGTTTATTATGGAGTGCATTAACAACAGTTCCTACACTTCCTGCCCGCTCATCTCTTGGTAGAGGGTGAAAGAAGGTGTAGATCAGATCACACTGAAAGAAGAGAGGGTAACATTAAACCTGAGTTAACTGCAGTCAGTAGTCACAGCAATAGTATGGATGCCATGCGATCTGATAGCATTCTTGAGATGCAACCTAAAGCACAGCAAAGCAAAAGTGAAAGCTTGCGCGCTCTCGCAGTGCACGTCTTGTCTCAATAGGCCTGTGGGTGGACAGTTCCACAGAACATGGCTGATTTCCTAGAAACATGCCAGTAAAACTGAAACCACTTGCATTAAATTACTGCAAGCTGCCCACATTTCCATTTACGATTATTATTATTATTATTATTATTATTGAGGAAATAATATAATGGTGGTGTGGTTAGTGAATGTAAACATGCATTTAACATGATAAAAGTTCACTTTCATTTTAAAATGACACTACTGTGTTAAAGTTTGAAATCAGTCAAGTTGAGCAAGGATGAATTCAATGTATTCAATTAAAAGTGAATGAAGGCATTTTTAAATGTTAAAAAAGTAAAGTTTATACACAAAATATAAAAAAAATAAGTTCTTTAAAAAATTTAATATTTCACAATGTTACTGTATTTTTTGATCAAATAATAATAAGAGACTTCTTTCAAACACATTTTTATAAAAATGTACCGCCCCCAAAGTTGAGAGTGTACACAGATAATGAGAGGAAGAATTATAAAGTATAAAGACAATGATGAAAGTGGGTCAAAGGTTACCTGTGCCACTTCTTGAGCAGCATGGATCAAATGCCAAACATATCCATTTAGCTCCTCTTTCCTTCTGTCTGCCAGGGCCTCCCCTCGAGAGCGACCGATCACAAAGCGGCTGGGGAAGCTGTGGGAACATTACATTGTGAGGGGTGTGAAATTACATGAAAGCATGTTACCACAAAACACATCCCGAAGGGGTGATCAGGGTCCTGTACACCACCCTGAGGGGCTTAATTTTGCAATAATGATTGGACGGTTGAACATTACGTTGCTTAATACATTGATACTAGCAGTACTGAGAAGAAAAGTACAATGACCAGCTTTCATTTGGTTTCATAACTCATGATTTCAGACTAAACATATCCACTGATAACAGAAACCGGCATTCGTTTCCACTACAGTCAGTAGTTTTTCAAATCACTTAATGACCTTGACCAGGTGTATGATGTGTACTCAGTGAGCTTTTGATTCCATATAGTTATTCACATTTCTGTCAGGCTTTAAAATTGTACCTGGGTAGTTTTGAGGAAGGGAAGATGAGCTGCAGTTTACAGTGAAGTTCATGGAACTCCTCGAAGGTCCTCTGGACTAAAGTCGTTGACCCCGGTTGACCTTCCCGCTCCACTTTTACAACATAAGACTGCATGAAGGCATAAATACATGCATGAAGACATGAAGATCTGTATAAATGATTATAATGTACTTTAAATGCATTTAAAAGCAGAAGACTTACATAGCCTTTGCTTGGAGTATAGGTTTTAATGTGTCTGCAAACAAACAGGCTGCGAATGACACCGTCAGTCTTTAGAGTATAGACGCGTGGAGCAAATGATAGAACGGGGCGCTCCTCAGAGGATGCAAACTTCATTTGGGCCAGGTTATGGATGAAGAAATTGAGTTTGGTAGCCACACTGCCAAGACTTGACTCGATCAGCCTAGAAGAGGGAACAAGATTAAGATGAAGGCTAGAAGACAAATGGATTCAAAGGACAATGGCAATAACTTGTAAGTTTTCTGTAGAGAGAGTAGGCTAGCTCCAATAGTCGGTGTTGCCAGTTACATCACTTGCCCACCACAGCACCTTCATTTAGATTTTTTTTAATAGGCTAGTAATAAAATATTCAGTTATAGAACAGAAACTATTAATAAAGATTTAGCGTGTCTGCTTACTACAGAGTGAGCCTAGCGAGAGTTGCAGCACAGACCAGCAGCAAGAGTCCAATTTCATTCATCAGAGAGTGAGGAGCTGACTGACAAGATGGCGGAAGATTTGGTTTCAAAGCTAAATGTAAAAGCGCCTATTCAAGTGAGTTTGTCATTAGCCTGTTATTCTTAATGAAAAACACAACAGCAAAACAGTACAATAAACCCACCATTCAAGCAATCTGCCCTCGATTTGGCGCCAATTCTAACCCGAAAGTAAAAAAGCGCATGGCCGAACATGTCATTAACTTGCAGCGCATCTCGACTGGCGCATTTTTCAGTTCATTCCAATGGAAACTCAATTCCATAGGAATTAATTGAAAAAACACTTGCTTTGCTCCACACAGTTATAAATGCCCAAGCAGCTGTGCACATTTTACTTTAGTTTAGAATTAGCCATTTAAAAGCCTCCGCCGTTGATACCGGTATTACCCGTGTTATCACACGTCGATTAACTGGTGGGAAAATGTCCTCACTGTCATAACCCTAGTAGAGAGTGTGGCACTCTGTATTAATCCTTGTTCTACGTAACCAATTAAAACAAATATATAGATATTTGCATTTCCTTTGTTTGCCTGTCGCTAATCTGTCGCTGCAATGTCACAGTTGGCCTGACAACCTTCCATAATTGCTAGGGTGTTGAGTGGTTGCAATAAGATTGCTTACTGGCACCAAGGGGACCGCTCTTTTTTTCATTCGAATTGTGGACTTCAAGTGCAAAAGGAACAGTTCTCACCTGGTGAAGTGCATGGTGGCATCTGCTTCTGATTCATGTGGTCTCAGAGCATCATAGACATACTTCAGATCATCCACATCAGACAACTCTGGTATCCCACTGGACAGCATCTGCACACAAACACACAGGGGTTAAGTGCAGAAGAATACAATGCATTCAAATAACAGGCAAATGATAAAGCAAGCCAGAGAACATTACTTAACCTCAACTCAGTTTGTGCATTTTGTTTTAGTTGAATACATTCACAAAGGAAAGACCTGGGGCCTATACCATGAAGCCAGTTTAGCTGGCTAGCCAGATATGTTTAAGCTTAGTTTGTGCTAATCCTGGGTTTTAGGTACCATTAAAGTGGTTTGGCTTTTAGCAGTGTTCATCTCCATAGTAACTTACGCTCCACGGCTAACCTGCTCCAGGGCAGGTAATGTTCTGGATAAGAGATCAAACTGAAATTGGACCAATCAGCGGTGAGCAAAGTGACACACCTCTGATGCAATAAAGTCACTCCCCCTGTTTCTACAGGTCACTACATAGCAAATGGCTATTAAAGACTAAATTGTCTGGCTTTTAACAATGCTTATTTATAATAATAATAATTTTGAATGATTTAGATATCATTTATGTAATTATTATACCCATAATCAATTACAAATGTATCATTTTAGATAATCAATCATTAATAGGCACTTAGTTGAAATTAATATAAATAGCCTATACAAAGGTCATACAAATAAGCTTTAAAATCAATAAATAAAGCTATAAAAATTACTACATTACTCAATTCTCTATATATCAACTAAACTAACTTCATAACTTTTACTTGCATTGACGTAGTGAATATTTTCTTTAAGTTGTACTCTTGTATAGACAGCTCTTTTCTTCTTGCTGTGTAAATTTGTTTAAATTCGTAATATTTTTCAATCATATAATATTCTGCAGAAGAGAGAAATTAATCTTGCTGCTTCTCTCGTGAGAAGTGAATCTCAGTTTTACTGATCCACAGTGTGTGATTGGCTGTTCATTACTGATGTCACAGCTAAACTCCTAAACTCAGGATCAAAGCCTGAGTTGACAGAGAAAGCTGATGATCAGCATCATGGGACCAACAAAGCCTGAATAGATTGGTTTGGTTTTGTCAACTCTAAACTAATCCTGTAACCCTGAGTTTGTTAAACTACCATCATGGTACAGGCCCCAGTATGTGGTGTTATCTGGGAACTCACCAGGCCAAGCAGGTTAAGAAACAGATGTGCGTGTTTCCTAATGAGATTGTAAGCCTCGCAGCACAAGTCCACAAAATCGTGAAAACGGCTGGATGGCTTGTCACCTCCATTGATGACATACGCCATGTCAGACGTAAACACGAAAGGAGCCCGGTCGCTGTAAACAACAGGATGATTACAATCTGGGATAACATTTACTATCAACAACCCAGATCTGGTTTAGCTCAAAAACATTCTTATAAAATGTAGTTCCGTTGAATGATTCTGATTGAGCCATGTTCGAAGCCGCTGTAAATTACTCTACAAACATGCACCTGTGACCTCTGCTTCATGTCGTGCCTAACAACGCCCTTAGCGGTTCTAAATTCACTGTAAACCATGGCTTCTTGGGGCTTATTACTTTATTCAATTCCTTTGGGAGGAAGCAACGTGAAAGATTGCTGTAACTCCCATTTCTACATTGTTCTGCAAGATAACAGGCAGAGGAATTCTTTTTTTCAATGTTCCTACCGTTTGATGTTGCCAAACATCTGTGCATGCCCCAGGAATTTGCCGAAGTCAATGTGGAACATGTGTCCGCTTGTCTTTAGCATGATATTGTCATTGTGTCGGTCGCAGATGCCTAGAATATATGTGGCCACACAACAACCAGCACACGAATAGATGAAGTTTTCCACCGCCTGTGAAAAAGCAACAGAAATTGATTTTAACCAACCACTTTGGGACAGAAGGACTTGAAATCTCCAAATCTCTAAAATACATTTTTCACATTATTATTAGGACAGGCAAAATAAGAAACATTATGCAACCCAATGCAACTAAAGCAGCTATGGTCTGACATTACAGCATAACAGTTTGCGCATACCATCTGATTGAGCAAATTAGTCTTAAATGTAGTATAACGATACTGTACAGTACCTTTTCATACTCATCCTCAGTCGGGTTGTGTTTCTGCAGCCAGTCTCCCAATGTCCGGTCCTTAAAGGAACCAGTTACTCCATGCTCAACCTGGATCTTCCTCAGGGTTTCTGCACTTGGAATCATCTCTACCATGCCTACACAAGGGCAATTAGGAGTTATGAAATTACTTCCATTTACATACTTAGAAATTCAAATTTTATACAATCATATTACGGTTTAATCAAGGTTTGGGGCAAAGAGTGTCACAAAATGTTTTTAAAAAATTATATTAAATTCATTTTTAATTTAATTGTTTAATAATAAAAACAATCACCTTCAGGGTAATGTATATTTTTGAAATGTTTAAATGTATATAAAATCTAAAATGCTCCAGGTATTCAGAAGGTGGGGGACCAAAACAATTCTAATACGTTTTCTTTAAAAAAGAAATTAAATAAAAATGTATATAACATTTAATAAATATAATATATTTTAATATAATATTTTTGATTCATTTATTTTTTTAATTAATAAAAACTACTGGTGACATTACACAGTAGAGCGCTCTATAATCTAACATAAGGGCCAATTATTTAAAAGCTTATTTTTATCTTTCATGTAAATGATGTAATTTGCTTTTATTTTACTAACAATTAATTTAGTATTTGGCATAGGGTCATTCACAAAATGTATAGAGTATTTGCATATGGTAAAGAAAAAAATAAATCTCATAAAAGAAAGAAATTGTGATTCTAGGTGGGAAATTATTGTAGAAAATGTTGGATTATGATGAGGTCATAAACAGAAAGCTTGACGTTGGAGGATGGATGTTTACCTCTGCCACGTCCCGTAGAGAAGCAGCGGAAGATGACCATCCTCATGTCAAGTCCCTCCTGGATCCAGATCTTATTCATGATCCGAATGATCTGCAGTGTCAGCATGTCTTGCCGCAGGTCATCTCCAGCCTGAATGAGAACACAACCATTAAAAGACCAAGACAACATCTGAAAAAGTGTAGAACCGCTGATCCATAATGCACACAGACACGGGGTTGGGAAGGTGGTACCTTAAATATGACGTTGATGTTGTCTCCCAGAGGATCCTGGTTCTGGAATGAGAGCTTGAGGGGCACTGCATTAGAGTTGAAGTAGGAGCAAGACTACAAGAAGAGAGAATGAAAGATATGCGTTTTGTTTCTAACATCTTGACAAGAACAATACAATGACTTACAAATGTTTGATGTAGATTACATTAGAATTACATTCTGTAATTACCTGTATGTTGATACCCTTGACAAGCAGGCCTGGGTTCAGAGGAAGTCGACAACTGCTGTTCATACTGAAGAACTGTTTGACCTCCTCTAACCCCTCACGGAGAATAGCCTGAAAACCAGACAAACCATTATTAATGTGCTGACCAGAAGTCTGGAGAACGTTAAAATACCCCTACAATCGGTCTTTGGAGCAGACCTGTTTTTTAAAAATAGTAAGAGCATTGCAGCCATCAACTAAATGAGAAACTTGGAAGCCAGCCCAGTAAAAAAAAAAATTAATAAAAATGCATTTTTTTTTTAGACATAATTGTTCTCATTAGAAAACTGGGCACTGATTGGACCTTGTGAAATAGAGGTTAATACCAGATGTAAATGAGGAACAGTGAATCTGACCTGTCTGGATGAAGGCGAGGCATCTCTGACCCGCTGGGCTACTTTAGCCAGAATGTTGACCAGCCAGCCTTGCCGATCAAACTCTTCCCTCAAACCTCGACCAGAGCAGCAGAGAAGAGCCGCCAGGAGATACTGATACCTCACGCTAAACTGAGAGTCCTGAAGAGTATCTTTCAGCAACCTACAAGAAAGGGACAAAGGAATGATCCAACAACCTTTTAATTAGCAATTCATTTCCTTTTGAAGTGATTTTATATAGACTGCACATTTACAAAGAGCAATTTCTGTCTAATGAAACAAACTCGATGAATCTCTTGAAACCTGTCAAGAAATTTCCAGGTGACATTTCACCCCAAAATAAAAAATAAAAAAACAATTATGATTTTCTTTCGATTACATTGTGACAATATTTTTAGGAGCACTTAAGTAATGCATTTGGTATCAAATGCATTAGCACCCAGTAATGCATTTGGTATCAACCTTCTCATTTTTAAAATGATGATTATTACTTTAATACAGTATTTTTTTCATTTGATTAGTTAAAAAAAAAATGTTTAAACGGATAAAAAAAAAAAAGAGTAACAAAAGTAATGATTTTTAATTAAAAGGCAATGCAACATGCTAAAAATGTATGAATACAAAAAAAACATTTTTTTTAATATACATTTACAAAAATATTTTGTTAATGAAAAATCATAAAAAAAATTAGACAATACCAGATACATTATAGTACTTCAAAATAGTAATTTGCCCCTTTATTAGTAGAATGTGTTTAAAATTCTTAAAATCTCAAAATTAATAAAAGAAAAAAAATTATGTTTATTAATTAAAATGCAGTGCAACAAATGCTACAATGACGTATACATATTTTATACAATTAATATTATTAATCATTTTTTAAATATTGCAATAATGAGAAAAATAATGTGTATGTTGCTGTTAGAGCAATAAGAACTTGTAGGGTAAGCTTAGCTTAACTGTTCTGAAAAGAATGTCACAGTGCAAAAATCTTTATTAGCTTCATTAAAAATATGAAATTAAATATTTTTTAACAAGTGTCATTTTTTTCCTTTTAATTTTAGGGGTAAAATGTAACCATATTCATAAAGGATTTGACTGCTCCAAGAACATTACTGCATCTGTACAGCAGGTGGAGCTGTTAGCTGATTTTATACACAATCTACATGTGCAATGCATGATTTGAATGCTTGATAAAGGTGCTGACAGGTCAAAGGTTCAAATAAAACATTTTTTACACGAGTGCATCAGTTTAACACGGAATGTGAGAGTATGAGGCAGCATGACACGATGTCACACTGGTTCAAGTAGAATCTGAGTAGAGGACACACCAGAATAAGTAGTGAGCTATGCGCACATCCCCGATGGCCCTCCTCAGCAGAAATCGCACAAGGTGACTGTCCAGATAACACTCGTACTTCAGCGCCTGCACAAAGAGTGTTCGTGATTGTTGGATGGTGAAGTGTTGGATGAGGTGGGAGAAATCAGAGGGTGAGGGAACAAAAAGGATGGAAGGTAAAAAGAAAGTCAGGTAGGATAAACAGATCAAGGTCAATGGGAAAGGAGGGAATAGAGTACCAGCATGAAAGGAGGAAGCAAGGCCTTTGTTACCTGCACTAACTGAGGAAGGAAGTCCAAAAGCTCAGGATCAGAGATGGAGTCCATCCACTGTACCGCCGTCCGCCTGCACTCCTGATCTGGAAACCTGGTTTAAAGTGGATGTTATTTCAAAAAATTAAAAATCTACTTTTATGGTGCAATAAACTACTATAAAAGCACTATAACCTGCATTTATTAATATGGATAAAACAAAACTGGATAATGACTATAAATGACTGACATATATTGGATTAAATAATATACACAGTAATAGTGATTATCCAGTCCAAGCAGGTTGATCAGTCAAAGTTAACCTGCTGGACCATCTTGGTTAACCTAGTTGGAGCTGGTAGATCAAACCTTGTGGCTCTCTTTGTTGAGCAGATTTGATTTGATTTAAAAGCTTTATTAGTGTTAAAAATCTAAATCAAATCATGTCAGTAAATGACGAGAGAGATCTGCGCTCCACATGTGCTCTGCTGGACAAATCTAAAAGGTCAATTCTTCATGGTCCACTCAAATCAGCCCGACTGCCAGCCGTTGAAGGACAGTCAAGCTCTGCTTAGCCTCCAGCTAAACAACAGAGCAAGCTGTTGCCATGGTTACCATAACACTCACGTGGCGTTCAGCAGGCCTAGGGCATCCAGGTGGTTCATGCATTCCCACTGGTGGAGCAGGGCATAGATGTCAGGAAGACATGCCCACTCCCAGCTGGGTGCGCTAGCCAAGACCAGCGGCAGACGACTGGCTTCCGCATGGCAGAAATAACGCTTCTCCCACAACAGACGCCGGTCCTCCGGAGTCAACCTAGATAAAGGGAATAGCAATTATTATTTAGCTAATAATTCTTTTTTATGAAAACACCATTAAAAAGAGGATTTTTTTTATTGTTTTATTCCATGTTAGCAGAAACGGTTAACAAACTTGCACAGCACTTACAAACTTATTATATTAACAATACATATTTTCCATCCATCAATCTATCTTTTTCCCTCTCAAATCATACTGGAAATGCAGACTTGGTGATAGACACGTGAGCTCAAGCATACTGCAAAAATAACAGCGCTATGCTGGAAGACATAGCAACCCATCATCTACATCTCACCTCAAAAAGGTTTGCAGCCTTTCATCACAAATGCTATCATTATCAGATTGGGTTATCGTGTTTTTGGACAGTTTAAAAGGAAGCAAATAAATGCAGCCTTGGTGAGCATAAGGGACTTTCAAAAACATTCTTACTGACCCCAAACGTTTGAACGGTAGGTTTAATTATGAGGGATTTTACCCTTTATGCCATTTTCATCGTTAATGAGGGGAGAGAAAAAAAAAACACTTAACAAAAAGCACCTCAAAAAAGGTATCTGATAATCTGATAAATCTTAAATTAAATAAATAAAGCTTAAATGTGTGCAAACATCCCATCTTGACAAAATTAAGATGCTGCTAATACAACAATTAAGACCGTAAAGCATCTCCAAGGAGGTGTGTGTGGGCTCTCACTGCAGTGAAGGATAGAAAATAACCACACTGAATCTCTAGGTAATTTATGCTGCATGTCTTCTACACTGATGTACCAAACCCTGAGGTCTAAGTATGGAGGTAAACACTTGCACTTGGCTCTATTCAAAAACATTACTGTTTACCTTGGACTAATTTCATGAATAATATTTAAATGCACAGAGGGGACTGACAACTAGCTATAGCCTGTACAAATAATGATCAACACACCATCAACGCTTAAAAATATTTTTATAAATGATGTGTTGTGGTCTTTCATGCTTCTTATCTTAACCCTTGTTGGATGTCATTTGTTAAACATACCCCTGTAATCGGCAATGTTTAGCTACCATGTTTTTTTGCTGGCTTATGAATTCATGTTGGGGAGTGGCTTGTTCCTCTAGGGATGACAGCCGTAGGGCAGGACCCCCAGATCAAATTACCTCTGCGCCTGCTGGGCCATAACCATACAGAGTCATCAGACAGCTCAATATACTGGGGGAAGGGTTGTGAATGCTTCATACGGTCACACCCACGATATTCAACATGCAAGCATGACTACATATCCCACAAGTCACAAGAGGCTTGAGGAGTATTGATTCCTGGCTGCAGCTGCCCAAAGCAACCCTGAGGCCGTTCTGCAAATCAATCGTTAAAGAAAAGGACAACCAAATGGACATGAGCTAATGCTAAATTTAATAAACACGGTTCCTGCTGGAACAAAAAAAAAAAAAACGTTTCTGAAGAAATTGTGGGTTGTCCTTGCCAATTTCAGACATTCTACTATTGTTGTGAATGGTTGCCAGGGTGTTCTGAATGTTTTCTGGCATTTGCACTATGCAGTTGCTAGGGTGCTCTGGGTGGTTGCTTACTGAGAGCCCATCAGAAAGATTCTATAATATTCTCATCCATTAGTTTAATTTATTTAATTTTATTTTGGGGGAGAAAAAAAAAACACTTAAATCAGCATGGATGCATTCAATTGATCAAAAGTAACAGTAAATATTTTGTAACAATTTATAATTTCTTTAACCGCTACTTTTGATCAATTGAATGCATCCTTGCCAATTTAAAAGTAGAGAAATTATAAATTGTTACAAAATATTACCATTTCAAATACAGATTCTTTCCCCCAGTATTCTTTAAATAGCCTTTTCCATATAAATAATAAATGTTTTGAACAATGAGGTATAATTCATATCTGTAACCAAAAGGTTTAACATTTTTTTTTTACAAAAACACCTAACCCAAAAATGAGTAGTAGTGGAGCAAAAGCTTCTAGAATCGATAAATTGCATGAGAAGAGAAAAGAGTTTAAACATTAACTCTCCGCTGTCACAAGCCAGATCAGAGAGTTTACACCCAACTCAAATGCTCAACCTTTGATCCGAGAGCTGGAGACAATTTATGACTGAATATTTCCAGGCTGGTGTGGCTCCACGTTTTACACGGTTGCTCAGAGTCTGTGGAGCTCTGAAACATTTGCTGCAGAGACCGAGAGGAAAAACAGCTGAGAGAGGAGGAGAGGAGGAACAGGGCCAGTTGGGGAGGATCTTCACATCAGCTGTCTAAAGCTGATGGTAACAAAGTGAGTACTGTACAGCACCAAGCTCTGCTGAGCACCAGATATGTCGTCATATTCAATAAAGGCCTGATTAATGAAAACACGAGGTTAATCGATTTAATATAATAGTTATTTTTGTTTGTTTAGTATGCATTATATGAAACCATATCATATGATTTAAAGCGATAGTTGTCATCAATGTAAGAGGAATTCCTACAGGTTTGGAACAACTTGAACACAAAATTTGGTAACCAAACAGTTGAGGGACCTCATTGACTTCCATAGCATGTTTTTCCATACTATGGAAATATTCATCAGAAGAAATAAATTCATACAGGTTTGGAACAACTTGAGGGTTGAGTAAATGACAGAATTTACATTTTTGGGAGAACTATTCCTTTAAATACATTACCATTCAAAGGTTTGGATTTTTCAATCTCTTATGCTGCATTAGGACGGCTTATTTTGAATAACTTTTTTTTGTAAAAATGTAATGTTGTGAAAGATTACAATTGAAAATAACAGTTTCCATTTTAATATTTTAAAATGTCACTTATTCCTGCTATGGCAAAGCTGAGTTTAACATAATTACCGTACTACAGTCTTCCGTCTCACAGTATCATTCAGAAATCATTCTAATATGCTGATATGGTTGATTTTGTAAAATTTCTTATCATTATGTCAAAAATAGTTGTGCTGTTTTATTCCTCTTTTTTCAGGATTCTTTAAATGAATAGAATGCAAAAGAACAGTATATGTTTAAAATATTTTGTAACATTATAAATGTCTGTCACTTTTGATCAATTTAAAATGCATAACTATGAGAAACAGAATAAATTACTTTAAAAATAAATCATTCGCCACAAACATTTGAACTGTATATTATATTATAAACTCATTATGAATCATCTATCATTTCCACAAATTAAATGTATAGTAAAAATTCTATTTTATTATATTTAACATTTAATTCCCCAGTCTTAATGGTGTGTGCTGGTTCTAGTGTTGTAGTACTCGAGACCGGTCTTGGTCTCGAGACCGGTCTCAAGACCATTTTTTGATGGTCTTGGTCTTGTCTCGGTCTCGACTGCATTTCTCCTCGGTCTTGTCTTGGTCTCGGACTTAGAGGACTCGGGATTTTATCTCAAGACCAGTCAAGACCTCAACTGCAAGGATATCACTATATTGCCGGTGCATTGTCTGATTTTACATTAATAATGTGATTTGATTTAAAACTTACAGCTTAAAATGCAATCAATAACTTATTTGTAATGTGATGTCTTGTTACTGTGCTGTCGGGTTCAAAATCAATGCAGCATTGTCTCAAAAATGCCCAAAATTACACAGGTGCTGGTCATATAATTAGAATATCATCAAAAAGTTGATTTATTTCACTAATTCCATTCAAAAAGTCAAACTTGTATAGTATATTCATTCATTACACACAGACTGATACATTTCAAATGTTTATTTCTTTTAATTTTGATGATTATAACAGACAACTAAGGAAAATCCCAAATTCAGCATCTCAGAAAATTAGAATATTGTGAAAAGGTTCAATATTGAAGACGCCTGGTGCCACACTCTAATCAGCTAATTAACTCAAAACACCTGCAAAGGCCTTTAAATGGTCTCTCAGTCTAGTTCTGTAGGCTACACAATCATGGGGAAGACTGGTCATCTTTTGGACAACTGTCAAGTCAGCATTGACACCTTGCACGAGGAGGGCAAGACACAAAAGGTCATTGCAAAAAAGGCTGGCTGTTCACAGAGCTGTGTACAAGCACATTCATAGAGAGGCGAAGGGAAGGAAAAGATGTGGTAGAACAAAGTGTACAAGCAATAGGGATAACCGTACCCTGGAGAGGATTGTGAAACAAAACCCATTCAAAAATGTGGGGGAGATTCACAAAGAGTGGACTGCAGCTGGAGTCAGTGCTTCAAGAACCACTACGCACAGACGTATGCAAGACATGGGTTTCAACTGTCGCATTCCTTGTGTCAAGCCACTCTTGAACAACAGACAGTGTCAGAAGCGTCTCGCCTGTGCTAAAGACAAAAAGGAAAAAAAGTGGTCCAAAGTTATGTTCTCTGATGAAAGTAAATTTTGCATTTCCTTTGGAAATCAGGGTCCCAGAGTCTGGAGGAAGAGAGGAGAGGCACACAAACCACGTTGATTGAGGTCCAGTCTAAAGTTTCCACAGTCAGTGATGGTTTGGGGTGCCATGTCATCCGCTGCATTTTCTGAGGTATAAGGTCAACGCAGCCGTATACCAGGAAGTTTTAGAGCACTTCATGCTTCCTACTGCTGACCAACTTTATGGAGATGCAGATTACATTTTCCAACAGGACTTGGCACCTGCACACGGTCTTTAAACCAGGTACTGGTTGCTTTGGCACTATGGCATCCCTGTTCTTACTTGGCCAGCAAACTCGACCTGACCTTCACTCCACAGAAAATCTATGGAGTATTGTGAATAGGAAGATGCGATATGCCAGACCCAACTATGCAGAAGAGCTGAAGGCCACTATCAGAGCAACCTGGGCTCTCATAACACCTGAGCAGTGCCACAGACTGATCGACTCATGCCACGCCGCATTGCTGCAGTAATTCAGGCAAAAGGAGGCCCAATTAAGAATTGAGTGCTGTACATGCTCATACTTTTTCATGTTCATACTTTTCAGATGACCAAAATTTCTAAAAATCCTTTCTTTGTATTGGTCTTAAGTAATATTCTAATTTTATGAGATTCTGAATTTGGGATTTTCCTTAGTTGTCTGTTATAATCATCAAAATTAAAAGAAAAATTTTAAATATATCAATATGTGTGTAATGAATGAGTATAATATACAAGTTTCACTTTTTGAATGGAATTAGTGAAATAAATCCACTTTTTGATGATATTCTAATTATATGACCAGCACCTGTAAATGCCCACAAAATTCTGAGATTTAGTTTTTTTAAATTACACATTTTCATTTCTATGAAAAGACTTCCCACAAATTCTATGTTGTGTAATTTCTGGTAATCAAACGAAGACAAAAACATTAATTTAATTTCTCTTTTAATTTAAATTAAGCATTTTGTTTGACAAAAAAAAAAAAAAGAAGTTACACAACTGGAGGCTTTATACTGTTAAAATTAAAACATTACTTAAAGTTGGTAACTTATTACATTAGTGCTAGTATTATTACTACATTGAGACAACAAATATATTACTGTTGTACAGTAGAATTTAGATGCAAGTTAAACCAAACTTTTATTTTGACGGGTTGCCGTGAAGACCTTTGAGTTTGTGTGTTTAAGTTATGACGGTAGATGACGTTCAGCGTTTATGTCAGAGATGGAAACACGCGACCGTAACGCGCAATTCAGTGTGAGTGTGTGCGCGTGTTAAATTAAACCCCACGTCTGCACCAATCATTCACACGCGGGACAAGCAGGATTCATATTTAAATAGTCTTTTTGCGGTTTAATATTCACAGACACTAGTCTATAAAATCCCCAGATGCATTCTCAAGAACCAAAATTTGGCACAGATTCACAGATTACTCGGTAGTACCGACGTAATTCGGTACTGAGTTCGGTACCAAACCCTAGACACAGAGGACAAGAGGAAGTAGGAAATGTGGTGCGTTATCCTTCCCGGAAACAAGGAAAGATCTGACACCAACTGCTACAGCAGTCTGCTTCATCCTTTCTCTTAGGTGTCTGAACTCCTTAACATCCCTCAGAGCTTGTTCAACCTCTTTTCCAACACAGACATGCTCATTTGGGAGCGGAAAAGTGATTTCATGCTGCGGGTCGCGGAAATATGAATGAGGAGCCATGACAGCTGAATCTGAATTTGCATTAGTTGGTTATTTGTGGTTGCAGCTGCACTGAAACCATCCTTGTCCGTGTAAAACACCCACTATTTGCAGTAACATTACATGACTGAGCTAGAATGATCAAATGAGATGTAAAAGGTTTTTGCTAGTTTTGTGAGCCTGAGAGTTAAAAATCAAAAAGAACCATTGAGCTGTCCTCTTCAAAACAGCCCATCAGAACCAGCCCACCTAAATTCAATCTGTTCGTCATATAAAGCGATTATGTCCCTTCTGAAAATTTGGACTAAACCGCTGAAATCATATGGATTAGTTTTACAATCTCTCTATGGACTTTTTAAAGTGTGGAAATGGTAGTTGCATAAACTGTCAATGGAAGAACCGAAATCTCTCAGATTAGTAAAAATCTTAACTTGTGTACCGAAGAGGAGCGAAAGTCTTATGGGTTTGGAACGACATGAGGGTGAGTAAATGACAAGTGTAATTTTTGGGTAAACAAACCATTTAAATGTAATAAGTAGCAAGAGTAACTAACGTTGTGTCTGTCAAATAAACGTCTTGTTCTGAACTTAGAACATTAGCGGTTTCATTTTGATTTGCGGGAGTGGTTTACGCTGGTGCAGAGTTTACGTTTCTGGCCCAGAATTTGGTGGAAATTCATGGACATTTACGGATTGACAAAAGGAGAAATATTGTCAAGAGAAATGCAGTATTGGTTAAGGTAAGTATTACAAGGAGTACAGCCAACTCACCAGAAAAGGGACTTTTTGTGCAAGACATCCTGTAGCTGCCTTTGGCTGACCTGGTCCAGACGGGAGAACTCGTACTGGGGACTGAACTCTGCAGGAGCGGGGGTGCTGAAGCGTACTTCGAAAGAAGAAGTGGGAAAGTCCACCTGAATAGACAAGGAGAGTTGTGTTGAAAATGAGACCATGTTTAACAATGAAGGGTGTAAAAACACCCAGGAGAACGGTCAAAAGTAACAGTTATTAGCCTGAAATGAAAAACGGTTATGGCAAAACTGTTCTTCATATGACTCTTTATGGTATTTCTCAGACAATTGGTGTATAGATATTAGGACTGGGCAAAAAAGCTAAAATATCTATTTTTCAGCCATTTGGTAATATTCAGCATATTAAAGGAATTTTTAAAAACTAGAGGAACCATCAAAAAAAATAGTTTTAATGTTTAACTGCATGAAATAAAATACAGTATATAAAATAAAGTTACAGATCAGATCATTCAACTTTACTAAAGGTAAAACACTGTTTTTAACTTTTACTTTGTTATATTAGTGTATTTAAATAGTTTTATTAGTAAAATAAGTTCGTAAAAACGCTTGATATTTTTCATATATAAAAACATTAGTATATGATGTATGTGGACCGTGAACATTAAGTGATGGAACAAATGTATTGAAATGTATCATGGAAATGAAATGTATCATGGAAATGATCAGTATGAACAGAGTCACTGAAATCTTTTTTCTTCTGGATCAATAAAAACAACTTCAAACTTGCAAGACAAAATGTCAAAATGGTCTATTCTAATATCACGACTCTAAAAAGGCCCATTGATATTAAAATCACAAATGTTACATATGTCATCAGAAAATAAATGCAAGTATTTCAATATTTGATATAATAGATAGCTATTAGGGCTGATTGTCATGTTGTTCATGGAAGGGTTAGAGATTTAAAAGAAAAACCGCTATCGCAGGTAAAGTTTTTTTCAGCTAATGGGTTGTAAAGGTGGGACAAGAGTGAAAGGTTTATGATCCAAAGCAAACGCTAAAATTTAGTCACGGCTGGCATCAGTTTAACAGGAGTGCTGAAAGCCATGATGACAGCACCATGAACAGCTGAGGCCTTCACCTTAAACTTGCCAAGTTAAATACCACCAACACTAAATGTTAACCGCAGAGATTCAACATACACTGGGTCCATGTGGTTGTAATTTCCTTATGTCTTTAGCTCAGTGACAAAAACAGATTTGAAATCAAGAAAACCATATTAGAACAATGACAAAAAGCTTTAAATGATAGGGATATTTGGGTCAGTTTTCACACTTCTGTCAGTCCGGGTTGAAATCAGTCCAATCACTGCCATATGCCTCTCAGCATCACCCTTCATCCATTAGCAGAACACACCACAATAATGAATTCCAAAGCCCTTCATCCATTTCATGACCTTCACACCAAATGTTCCCCCGTAAAGCAAGTCAGTACACTCAGCAGCCATCTTGGTAGCACCCCTGGGAAGCCATTTTCTGCCCAGGCAGACAACGCATTTAATGGTTCATGAATAAAAGTGAGGTTGTGTGGGATAGAAGCATGCGTTTCATTTGTGGAAAAATGAAATCAGCCTTGTAACCTGACAAAGTCAATAGGTTAAACAAGTTAAACTCATATCTACTTGAATAGGGGAAAAGTCCATTGTCAAGATTTTGCATCAATAATATATTTCAAATCAGCAATAAAAAAATAAAATGCCTTGAATCAGATACACTTTTTTTAAAGTCTGGCAAACACTGTTAAGTAGCAAATTTTGTAAAGGCGATATTACAATTCTACACTCTTTTGAGGGGCACTCGGATGTCTTAAATTATTTACATTTTGTTATAATAATTTAGATAGCTTAAATGAATTACCTAATGAATTACCTGTTACAAGTAGTTCGCCAGGAATATCTAGAACACCCACTAAGAATTTCAAAGAACAGTGTGAATTGACAAAGAACTGAATAGAAAGAATGTGAAAAATGGGGTCAGAGAAATGAGCGAGAGAAAGCATCAGAGGATAGGACAAGGAGAGCGAGCGCACATTAGGCAGTTTTAACGAGCCCCAGATGTGTCATTAGCACCAGATGCATCTTGGCTGTGGGGCGGCTTAACAGGCAGATTGCAGGGCCTGACTGAGGAAAATCTGCCACCTCACATGCACTGAATAACCCCGGCACCTTAATGAGGGGCAAAACCTACTGAATAGGCACAGGACCAGGCTTCGCTCCCAGTTTAAACTGCACAGCCCACTGCCCTTAGACAAAGCCATGCCATTTGGGCACAAAAGAGCCCCATTGGCACTACTATGGGCTGGCTTGGCACCCTGAGATTGCAGAAAGAAGAACGGGGATTGTATAGGAGGAGGCCTGTGCGGAGGGTGGGAATTTCACAGAGGCCCGGTCCGAGTGAAGAGAAAAATATGCGCACATTTACCACACAGATTCAGAACAATACCAGCGGGAAGTGCTGTTTACGCCGGTGAAATGTCATGTCTGAATGTGTTAAGAGGATATTAACGCATGTGGAGGAAGTGGTGACTCAAAGTGCAGAGGGTTGTCTGTGGGTGACACGTCTCAGGTGTTTGTGATGATTGTCTGAGTATGTGTGTGTGCTTAATAGACTGTTTTCTGCACGGCTGCTTAAGCTACAGTGCCATGTTTAATATAATGACAGTAGTGTAGATAGATGTACTGTCCATTCATTGTTCAAAAGTTGGGTTAAAAAAAAATTAATAAAAAAAACCCTACAAATCAAGAATTCAGTTATTTATTTGAATCGTTGTAATGACTCGCCCAACCACTGAATCTTTCAGATCAGTTACTGAATTAACATCCACATGCTCTTAACCACAACTTCAGTCATGTCCCATTCAAAATAAACAAAGTACTATGGCTGCATCCAAAATCACGTACTCTGAAAAAAAAAAAAAAAAGTATGTACTCAAAAGTAGCTACTTATTAAAAAGTATGTTCTATATAGTATGAATGCGTGTATTAATATGAATAATGCGGACGTACTACATTCGCCATGTCGTCATCATGCTACCAGCATCAGTTGCCTCACTTCCCTGCCATTCAAAACCCCCCTCCTGTGGCCTCATGGGATAGTAAAGTGCCCATTATATGCACACTTCAGAATCTCACCAGAAATAGAAATGGGTACTTTTTGCCTTCTGTTTAAGGAGTACTGTGAATTCTGACATAAATCACATTTTCACCTACTTTATAGGGAAGTGTGTGATTTTGGATGCAGCCTAGGTTACTGTTTAAGTAGTACTTGCTTCATTCCTACATTTCCACTAACACAACCCTATTACTGCCAAAGTTCAAGATCCTGCAAACAGTCTAATTCTTGGGAAGGTCCACATGTTTGCTTTAGGATATATCAATAACTTATGCAAGCCAGCTTTGGATTATTTTTTTTTAATTATCGTTTAAACTTCCTGAAGATGAAAGTTAAAAGTATGAAAATTTACAAGTATGAATCTATCTCCATTAAGTAATTTGACCATGAAATATGAGTTCTTAATTCATTCTACTTCTGGATTTACTCTGCTTTAGATACAGTTATCTACTTTTCAATGCTGCATTTCTGCTCAAGGAACCACAATACACTTAAAAATGCACTTGTTTGAGTGTATGTGGTGTTTGTAGGCCACGTTAGATTTGCAGAAGTTGGCCTGTTCTGATCACCACAAATGGTTTACTATTGGAGGTGAGTATCAACAAAACTCTAGTGCTTAAAGAGCCTGTTTTCATGCCCTCCAGTATAGCATGCACTCATGACATATCATTAAATTACAAAAAAAGTGCACCAAATAAAAAATAACAGACGCTTACTTTGAAAGACTTACAAATCATTGAACAAAATCAAGAAGTCACTATTGAGTAAAGTTATTTATTTGAATCTCAACCACTGACCGGTTACTGAATTAATGTCTGACTCACTCTCTGAAGCACAAGTTCAGTCATGTCTGATTCAAAATAAATATGTAACTGGTTATTATCGGTGTTATCTTGATGTTCTTATGAAACAACAAAACCTAATAAAAATGTCTAGTTGTGTGTCGTCATCCTCAGGCAAAATTAAATGCTCAGGAAATTGTCTATTTAGATGCATATAAAATGTCTATCCCTTCTCTCTCTCTCTCTGCAGAGCTACCTGACCTACTTTTAGGACATTTTGCAAAGAGTAGGATAGTTCCTTCCTACATTTCCACTAGCATACTGGCCTGACCCCATTACTGCCAAAGTTATGAGCCAAGCACAGAATTTAACCTTCATTATATTCCTTTACATATAAATCTAATTACACATGCCTTCAAAAATGTACTGCTTGTCAATTATAAACATCTTAAACTTTACATGTGTCCTCAATAGTTAGCTTTTGTGAGTGTGTATGCATAAATGAGAAAAAGATGAAAATGAGATGGTGGGTTTGTTTCAAACAGAAAGCCTCATCCTTAAGGTCTGATAAGGGCCTCTTTGGCACGCTGCAACCTCCTGGATAAAGGACAGACCAACCAAAATATAGGGGGAGATGAAGAAAAACTATTTGTATGGAAGAGGAGTGTGTAGCGAGTAAATGTGAGTTTAATGAGAACGTGGGTGAGAGAGTTCGGTAATGAAGCAGGAAACCGTTTACTATATGATTACACATTGAATTGAGCAAAAGGCAAACCTGAAGGATGACACTGTCTGGCTGGCTGAAGTTGGGCGTACTGGAACGAGCATTTCCACTGCCGGGGGTTGAAGGCCAGAGACCCAGCAGCTTCCTCCCACACGTCAGAACACTGAGGAAGAAAGAAAATAGGGTGCAGGGTCAGAAAACACCCAACATCCGTTTGTAGATGCACAAAATAAGCTATAACAGGATACGGACAAAGACGCAGTATATAAATACATACATACTTGACTTACTAAGTACATAGATTCTTGTGTTTGTATTACAAGCAATGGTAAATATTTTTGCTAGTAACATTCTATGGACCCTGGCTGCAAACAAATCCTTAAGCAAACAGGTGAACCTTTTTAAATTAGGCAAGATCAATAACTTGCATAAGCCCAGGTGTAGAGTTTTTTTTTTTTTTTTACAGTCAAACAAGAGCATAAAAATATTATCTAGATTTAAAAGTTATTTAAGATGGACATTCATGTGCATTTGACCATGAAATGTGTGTCCGATGAGTCTTCAAATTTATTATACTTCAGGTAGGGATGTGTGATACCATGATTTTTGATAGCGAACAATTAAAATATTTCCACCATCTGCTTTTGAAGAAATATTGTAGGTTTATCATAGTATTGTGCTACAGGGCATTCTATCAGTAGCAGTTCTTGCACCTCCGTCCCAACATCTGTACAATGATATGTCACGTACATTCACATGTTAATGACATATCATTAAATTACAAAAAAGTGCACCAAATAAAAAATAACAGACGCTTACTTTGAAAGACTTACAAATCATTGAACAAAATCAAGAAGTCACTATTGAGTAAAGTTATTTATTTGAATCTCAACCACTGACCGGTTACTGAATTAATGTCTGACTCACTCTCTGAACCACAAGTTCAGTCATGTCTGATTCAAAATAAATATGTAACTGGTTATTATATTATACTTCATTATATTTCCACCATCTGCTTTTGAAGAAATATTGTAGGTTTATCATAGTATTGTGCTACAGGGCATTCTATCAGTAGCAGTTCTTGCACCTCCGTCCCAACA
This sequence comes from Romanogobio albipinnatus, assembly GCA_023566225.1. Classification (NCBI taxonomy): domain Eukaryota; kingdom Metazoa; phylum Chordata; class Actinopteri; order Cypriniformes; family Gobionidae; genus Romanogobio; species Romanogobio albipinnatus. The sequence continues at coordinate 18,996,821 of CM042254.1, read as the reverse complement.
TCTGTACAATGATATGTCACGTACAGTCACATGTTAATGCAAAAGTAGGTTTGTCAGATAAAAAAAAAAAACTATTCTTGTCGATTTATAAAGTTATTGTAGAACCACTGTAGTGAGATGGACTTTGTAACAACGTCTTTAGTACCTTTTATGGGTCTTGAGAGTGTACAGTGCATTGTGCCAATGGAGGCCTTTCTGAGTAATTAATGACAGAATTTTCATTTTTGGGTGAACTAACCCTTTAAATGTAAATCAAACAAAAAAAAAGAGAGAATCACTTCAGTAGCTTTAATAAGAATGTGTGTGTGTGTGTGTGTGTGTGTGTGTGTGTGTGTGTGTATAATTTATACAGTGACATCCATGTAGGGTTTTATTTTTAATTAAATTTTTACTTAAATGCTACTGTTAAATACACCTACTGTGAAAAAAGCACAGATTATTCCATTTGTATATTATAGTATTTGTAATGTGCATTGTTCTAATTTTTAAGAACAGATTAAATGAACCTACTTTGGCCTAAATGGTCTGTCTTTTATTTTTAAATATATTTTATTACCTTTTAAAGCTACATTTTTTAAATTAGGGCTATTACTTTGGCTGTGTTGCTCAGTCACTTACAAAACAGCAAAACCAACATGAAAAAAACTGATAAAATCATGATTTTCTTGAAAAGAAAATTTAAAATTACTATTTTGGCATATCACCCACCCCTAACTTCTGTATATACACAGCATACTGTTATCTACTTCCCAAAACACCATTTCTCAAGAATTAAAAAATGCACTTGCTTGAGTGTGCGTGATGTTTGTAGACCGTGTTATACTTGCAAAAGTCGGCCTGTTCTAAACACCACAACTGGCTTGCTGTAGGAGGTGAGTATCAACAGAACTCTAGTGCTTAAAGAGCCCGTTTTCATGCCCTCCAGTATAACATGGACATTATCATTAATGCTAAAAGCACACAAAATGTGACCGTTGGCCAGCAATAATAAAAAAAAAAAAAAAAAAAAAAAAAAAAAATCGATCCATGCTTACTGTCGAAAGTTGAATAGGGGCATGGTGACCCAGCCCAGAGCTTCAATTGTGCGTTTCTGCTTGCTCTTCTCATCCGCACCTCCAGGGGGCGGTAGAGGGGTGGCATATAGCATCACAGTCAGCTGTGACTCCCTTGGCAACTGGTTGATCTGGACGGGGAAGCAAACTCTATACATTGAAAAAGATAAATTAAATTATATAAATAATGCCAGTCAGAACCGTGTTTTTGAAATGGCAATATGTTTTTGTAAAGAATACAATTAGAAATTCTCTAAGAACAAGAATATAAATGAAACATTTTAATTAAACACCTACACTTGGGAGTTATTATAGCACATACACACCTACATGCATGTACCTAAATATATTCACTAGGATGGAGAAAATAAAGGACAATTGTCTACTAAAATATACCAGAAGAACAATAAAACTCTACAGTGAGGGGGCAGAGTACAAAAACAGCCACAGGAAGCTGAGATGGGGGAGCTATTTTCACATTTTACATCTGAAGTACTTAGTAAACAAACTTGGGTCTAACATGTTGAAACATTAGGCCATTTGTTTTCAACCTCAAAGAGATTGAATTCATAGCACTGTAGCATGTGTGGATTTGCATCAGGCTCACCTCTGGTCCCACACCACCAGGTGGAAGAGATATTTGCTGACAGACTGTTTACTGGTGTGCTGGGGGGCACATAGTTCCACCCCGCCATGGGTGAGAGAACAGGACAGGAAGAAATTTTCATAGCTGTGGATGTGTTTGTGAAAGAGAGAGAGAGGGGGCGAGATCAGCAAATGGCAGTATAAAAAAAATAAAACAGTATATAAAAAAAAACCAATTGGATTTTGGGAAACCACATCAGTTAGATATGTGAATGATTCCATTCAGCCTGGTTTTATGAGCTGGATCAATAGATTCCTCAATCATTCTTTTCAGTCAAATCTTTTTAAATTCACAAATCAGACATCGTTACTACTCTGAATACTGACATGTCAAGATTTTCTGTGAAAACAGACTAAAATTTTACTGTTGTAATACAGACTTGTAATGCATCTCAGAATTCAAATGAACTATGTTTATGACACACTGGTGGTCATTTGAAACTTAAAAACTCTACGCTTTTCCATACAATTGCAATGAAAGGAGACTGAATTTTTCAATTGGTATTTTCACAGGAGAAAGTCATTTGGAATCAATTATGACAGTATTTTAATGTCGGGTGAACATTGCCTTAAGATGATTCATTTGAAATTGAAAGGATCAGACTTTTAAATAAAATATACTATATTATATTATATTATATATTATATTATATTATATTATATTATATTATATTATATTATATTATATTATATTATATTATATTATATTATTCAGGAGAGCATGATCATGTCTGCATTCATTTTACTAATGACATTATTGCCATTAGTGTGACTTTTGACCATAAAAAGCCACAAAGTCCCAAGTGACTGGCATGACTTGCTTTATGCAGGTAGGTAGTTAAGATATTAATGCCATGTCTCATGACGATGTGTGTTGTACAGAGTTAATTTTCTATCAATTACATAAGGGTAAAACAAAAACAAGGTGTTATACATGTACATATGATTTAATGAAACGAGTCCTTAATAGAGATTACCAAGTAAAACGGTCATCTACTGACATTAAAGAGATCGAATTAATTTTTGGGTGAACTGTCATTCGCCCTCAAGTTGTTCCAAACCCATATGAATTTCCACTGAACACAAGATGATATTTTGAAGAATATGCTTAATGTTTGATGTTAACCAAAGATTTGATGGACCTCATTGACTTCCAGGGTATGGGGGAGAAAAAGAAAAAAAAAAACATACTATGGGAGGTCAATGGGGTCCATCAACTGCTTGGTTTTCAACATTCTTCAAAATATAATTTGTGTTCAGCAGAAGAAGAAAAATGATACCAGTTTTGGGTTAAATTAACCATATCTTGTTTGACCGCTTTGCTTTTTAAAAAGGAGAGAAAACAAAGTTGCATCTACATCTTGCCTGAGTCAATCTTGCCTGAGTCAATCTTGAATGTTGTTTTCTAAAGCATCAAAGCATACAATGAATGCATACAATGTCGTTTAGAACAAGCCTTTTCTAACAGACATGCTTTTATGCTTGGGTTCGCAAGCTCACTTAATGGTTGTGGAAACCTTGCCACCTTTTCCAACTCCTCTCTCCTAATCTCAACATTATCCACTGTTCTCCCACATCATTCAACTTCAATTTAAGCACTTAGAAACTCCTAAATGGAAATTAACTCTCCTGAGGCCGATTTAAATAGAAGTAAAAACATTCCCATGCTAAATGGAATACCAGAGAGGGAAGAAAAACACGCGAGTGAAACGCTAATGTTACCAATCCTAATACTGATCAGAGGATCCAGAAAAACACTCCAGAGAAAAACCCACAATGGTTAGGGTCTCCTAAAAACCTTTAACCATCTTCAAGATGGGTGAGTGTTAAATAGCCATTTCAAATGTTATTTGAGATCAGATTTGAGCCCCTTTAGGTTTGAATATGAGAAAGGAAGCTGATTATATATCAGCCCTGAAAGAACCATCTGATTGACTCTAACTGCCTAAAGCAGATGGGATGCAGGGGAACGTCAGCCCTCCGTCACCACTGCACAGGTGCCTGGTGCCCAGCCTGCCCTCCGCCTGGCCTCCAAAGGTCAAAGTTTACGCTGAGTTCCCATACAGCTCCATTGTGATGGCTCGCTCCACAGTCAGCATCAGTTGGAGGGAGACAAAGAGCACTAGTCCAGGTCAATGGGCGGGAGAGACCATTCCTGTGCTGTGCGGGGGAAGGGGAAAGAACTGTATTGCTTTATCACTGAATGACTGGGCGAGGTGTAGTGACATTTAGGGTTGGCCAGCATCTGTCTCCATGCTGGTGGGAGTAGTTGTCACAGTTCTAGCTTAGGACAGAGGGTGGAGAGGACTGAGAAAAGCCATTCTAAAAGTTCTCTGTGCACCGGAACGCCAAATAATCCTGCTGAATTACCAAAGGGGATCAGCAATGTGGACAGCTGGTGTACAGCTGCATCTCTGATGCTTCTTTCCAGAAGAGTCAACTTTTCCTGTGCTCTAATTTCCAAAATCCTCAGAATTCAATCTAAAATTGCAACATTCAGATAAGAAAATCTAATAAATGTCTTGCATGTAAAAGTCATTTGAGTCACAAATGAGACCCTGAATGTGATCAACAGATGGCCAGCAAGTAATCTGGAATGCTATTTGCTGGGAAAGAAGCACTTCCTGTACAAAATATAAACACATGCTATTACGCTTAATAAAAGTGAAACCAAGTCAAGGTAAGAATTATGCATTTTTCTGATTATTCTATTTGGTCCATGTTATTTGCCTTAAATGTTTTGAATATTTTTCTACTTTCAGTTTTTAGTTCATAGAAATGGGGCAAATTGCAGAATGCAAGATGATACCACGGAAGGTCTGTTATTAAAACCTGTCATTCCGGATTGCTAATCTGTTGATGTTGGCCAAGCAAACATGAACCTTCACTTCTGCAAATCTGAACTTGCTCAAACTGACAATACAACCCACTATTCACCATCTACCCATTTTGTAAAATGTGTGATGTTGTAGGAAAGAGTCATAGAACTATTCTTTTCACATTCCAATTTTGTTACGGTGTACACTAGTATGGTTCAAAAGTTTGGGGTCGGTAAGATAAAAAAATATATATTAAAAAAAATAATGCTCAACAAGAACGCATTTATTTGATTCAAAATATGTATTTGTACTATTGTTAAATAACTGGGTTCTAATTGAATACGTTTTAAAATGCAAATTATTATTGATAACCCTCAGGGCTGTGTTCTCAGCCCACTCCTGTACTCCTTGTACACACATGACTGTGTGGCAACCCACAGCTCCAACACCATCATCAAGTTTGCTGACGATACGACGGTGGTAGGTCTCATCACTGACAATGATGAAACGGCCTACAGAGAGGAGTTGCACATTCTGACACGGTGGTGTCAGAAGCACAACCTCTCCCTCAACGTCAGCAAGACCAAGGAGCTGGTGGTCGACTTCAGGAGGAATGAGAGAGAACACCGCCCCATCACCATCAATGGAGCACCGGTGGAGAGAGTCAGCAGCTTCAAGTTCCTCGGTGTCCACATCACAGAGGAACTTTCATGGTCTGTCCACTCCGAGGCCGTTGTGAAGAAGGCTCATCAGCGCCTTTTCTTCCTGCGACGGCTAAGGAGGTTTGGAATGAACCGCCACATCCTCACACGCTTCTACACCAGCACCATAGAGAGCCTGCTGACTGGCTGCATCACCAACTGGTACGGCAACAGTACTGCCCGCAACAGCAAAGCCCTGCAAAGGGTAGTGCGCACGGCCAGCTGCATCATCGGAGGTGAGCTTCCCTCCCTCCAGGACATTTACGCCAGGCGGTGTGTGAAGAGAGCTCAGAGGATCATCAGAGACTCTAGCCACCCGAACCATGGGCTGCTCTCACTGCTGCCATCAGGCAGGCGGTACCGCAGCATCAGAACACGCACCAGCCGACTCCAGAACAGCTTCTTCCCACAAGCAATTAGACTACTTAACTCTTGATCCATCAGGATCATAACACACACTGGACAGAATATCACTCAGCACAACCCACTGTAGATACACACACATTAATTTATCATACAGCATCTATTGCACATTGGATTTCAATTTGTGAATAATATTGTATACTGTACATTGTATATTATTATTATTATTATTATTATTATAGCATAATGTATATTGTTTAATGTATGTTTTAGTGTATATTGTTTAAAGTATATGTATATTGTAAGTATGTGTATATTGTTTAAAGCTGTAAGAACTACACTCACATTGTGTAAATTATTTATTTTTATTGTAGAGTTTACTGTGCTGTGAGTAATCGTGGGCGCATCAGATGTGTAATCTGATGTTGCTTTAAATGTTGTACATGTCACGTCATGACTGCTATGTTGCTCGGAACTGCACCTAAGAATTTCACCTACTGTTGCACTTGTGTATATGGTTGAGTGACAATAAAGTGATTTGATTTGATTGATATTGTGATGGCAAAAATGAATTTTCAGCAGACATTACTTGATATGATCCTTTGGAATCTTGTATTATCCATGTTGAAAACAGCTGTGCTGCTTAATATTTTTGTGTTAGTATAATCTTTTTTCTCCCATTCACAGGCTGATGAAGAAAGACAGCACTACCTGGCAGCCCATGTGATGGGAACGCGATGAGCCGCGTAAACACTGAAGGAAAGGACATTGGTGACCATGCCAGCTTCCTGTATGGGGGCTGTGGATCTGCTGCTGTGTGGCATGGTGTGGAAATTAGCATTGAAAGTGCAACAGTACAGCTCCACAAGATCCAAGATGGCTGCAGTCAACTTCTCTACAATGGTCACTGTAAAGAAAAAAAAAAAATGCATCTTAATCTGTATATAAACAGCAGAACCCCAGCGTAAAACGCGTCTGGCAAAAGGCCTCATCTTTCCTGTTTGTCCCTATCGGAGACCACAGACGTCATTGTAGCAGGATGCTACATAAAACACACTCTCCCAACAAACATGAAACACTTGGATACATCCTCAACCATGTTACTCCAGGAAGAGGCACTACTTGTCAAGTATGGACACACTTGAGGTGACCAAACCTACATCTTAAAGGGGACATATCATGAAAATCTGACTTTTTCCATGTTCAATTGCTATATCGGGTCCCCGGTGCATCTACCAACCCAGAAAATGTGAAAAAGGACAACCCAGTAACTTAGTTTCGGTAAGGCCGCTCCGATATCTCTCCCCAGCTGTAAAGACAGCAATGTCTTGTAAACAATGCAGGTGCATTGCCTGAACAAGGGGCAATTCAAAGTTAAAGCCCAAGGATGGATCAGTCCAAACTATTTGTGATCCAGCTTATAGTCTCCGGAGCGATACTTGTTAAGGCAGTAATGAAAGGGAAAGCGTGCACTTTATGCTTTATCAGAGTTGCTTTATGGATATAAAGTTAACCAGTTTATTAAGAAAAGGCATAATGTCTGTATATACACGTTTACTGTTAGTTGTAAGGAGTGTTTGTGTAATTTGCTTTGTATGCTGATGATAAAGCAAATGAGAGAGAGTTTATGGATTAGACTTTAATGTGCATCTCTTTTACTGTGTTTTATTCAGCTCTTGCAGTGATTTTCTGGAGTGAAAATGGATGCTTCATCTTTTGTGTGATGTACAATAAATTTGTACAAACATTTTGGCCATCATTCAGACAGGGTCCGCTACAACATTCTTGTACTAATAGTGGATAAAAGCAATATGGCAACATAAAATATATAAACTAAAATTAAACTAAACTATACCCGTTCTGTCTTTATGCAGCATATATTTTTTGGCTCTGTAGGCATTATTGTCCGAGTCCGGTTCGAACTGAACAGTAGCCGCGTTTCCATTACCCTTCAAATTGCGCAAATTGAAATTGCGAATTGAAAATACGCCCAATGGAAACGCATCAATTTCGCAAAAACTCCCATATATCGCAAAAAGGTTTTTACGCTCGCATGAGGTGGTTTTTCAAGCAATTCGAAAAAGGAAATTGTCGCAAAACTGCAATGGAAACATAGAACATAGGGCCTACATATTTTTTTTCCACTCAAGTATGTCTAACAAGATTTTATGTCGTTAAAACGGCATATATTTTCTCCTAATAAGGAAAGTGGCGTAACTTTATAATGACGGAACCCGGTGCATCCACAAATATAACTATCTATAGGCCTACTGTAATTAAGACATATATTCAACAAATGTATTAAAACAGAAAACGCTATAGTTTCAGCCTTGCTCAAAGACTGAGGAAACAGGCCAGCACGTCAATCCATTCCCGACGATCTTGGTTTGCTTCTTATTTATTAAATATACAGCCAAATAGTTGATTAAACATTGATCAAAATTAAAATACAATTTATACAAAACGAAATTAAATTTTAAATTAATACTTTCTAGAAAACACAATTCAATGAAATGTTCAATCCATGTGCCCGGACATATGCGCATCTAATTATGTGCCTTACTCATGCTGCTCACTTTTCATAAACAACATATGAAATTAAAAGATTATAATATTTAGACATAGCCTAACTATATGAAATTAAATAGGCTACGTTTTCTTTAACCATCTGTCCGACGAAGTCGTCGTCGCCGCCTTCTGATGGATTTTTTCCTTATTCCAGCGCAAACAACTTACAATACTCTGTCAATTTTAGCCATACAGATAGGCTAAGTGCAAGACGTAATTATAAACAGTAAACTGTCTACTTTTATTTGTGTACACTCAATAACAGCAAAGGCCGTGGACTCTGCACGGATTATTTTGCACTCCTTCAAACGCTGTCTTCATTTCAAAAATATATTTTGTTTATTAAACGAAAAGTTTTTCATTTCAAAAGCATTTCTAAATTCAGTTTATATTTACAACAAACGAAATTCCAAGCCAAAATAACGAAGAGGAAAAAAAAAAAAAAAAAAAAAAACCTTTGAGTTACCACCATGCAAATTCAAACTTTTCGCTCGTCTCTGTATGTGGCAATGCGTCACAATAACCTGGCGTATGTAAAAGTCTCATTCTTTATAGATGATGGTATGTTTAGACAGAAGACGAGTTCTTTATTAAACTTATAAAAAACAACAGAATAAAAAAAAAATGCCACAATTTACCTCATGTGTGCCGCTCAAGTAGGGGTGCTTTCCTTGCCATCAGTGCTTGGATAACACACACACACACACACGTCTCATTAAAAATAACAGTGTGCGGTGACTGGGATATACATAAACCTAACAACATACGTAGCATGATTTTTGGAATGATTTATCACGAGAGAAAAAAAATGGTTTTAGTCGCATAACATCAGTTAATGGAAACGGCGTCATTTCGCAATTTTTTTATCGACTTTTAGAAAATATCGCAAAAGTTTTGCGCAAATCTGAAATGGAAACGCGGCTACTGTTAGTTTCTGACATGTTCTGTTGTTGTTGTTTTTGCACAAGCTATCGAAGCTCCGCCCACTTCATGAAAGAGGCTGGGAGCACCAGCTCAATTGCATTTAAAGGGACATACACAATATTTAAAGCACTTTGTAATTTTTCTGCCTCTTCATGACGGATCGCTTCCTGTATTCCTCAGTTATAAGACGCTTTGGATAAAAGCATCTGCTAAATGAATAAATATAAAATGTAACGCTTCAGTGTGACAAAGAACCAAGACCGCAACATAACCAGAAGCACCGTACCTCTGTTTTCTCTCTTCGCCAAGACACTGACATCCTATAAAAAAAAAGAACAGAAAGAGACATACATAAGCATGTACACCAGATGAAGCTACACCCATTTCTGTAGTGAAAATGAAACTTGTAAAACCAAAAACAAACAACATGCACAGCATTTCTAACAGTTTTAAAGGTTAGCGGTTTAGGCAACATAGAGAATGGTCTAATCATTTGAGGAACTAGAAGCAGCAAAAGCTGCAGGTTTGCAGCACTGTGTCGGTGCTCACATGAAAGTAGCCAACAAAAAAACAAAAGTATGCATATTATACGCTTATGAGAGTTTTAAAATATTTCCCGTGTTTGTGACCAAGTGTTCAAAATTTACTACCTTCTGCACTTTAGGCTGTAGTCTGCAGGGGCAAGCTGGCAGCTGGTTTAGGGCAGCAGTGATGTCAGGTGATTCAACAGCTGCTAGAGAAGTACACAGGGCCTTTACCGACTGCACTAACCGCTCCACATGCAATGGTAACTCCACCTGCAAGTGAGAGAAAGAAATAGAAGGATGAATGAAGGCATTTTAAAAACCATATTGAGCATGCGCGTTTAAAAGTTACTTTTTTGAAATTCAAATACTTTAGACATATTGCAGTATTTATGATGAATGATTTTTCCGGGCACATTTATTATTTATTTATTTACAAATCATGTGCCCTCATAAACTTGAAAATAACAACTTCATCTCCCTCTTGCAACGACATCTCTTGACTTTCAGCGAGAGGGAAGGACAACCTGTCATTTGTATGAGATCTCAATAGGAAAACCATATCAATCCAATCAGTTCCTATTGGACAAAAGTCACCTCTACACTTTGAAAGGTAACTTTTAAAAAACAAAAATGCATGGATTTTGCAGAAGCATAATGTTTTGCTTTGGCCCTGCGTGACTGTGCAGATGAATATGGCCCTCTCATAACTAAAAAGAGAGAAAGCGAGATTATCCTTCTGCTCATAAAACATTCACTACTAGGCTTGAGATATAACCAGTTTGGATGGAAAGGATCTCAAGCTGACTAACTGAAGACATTACTGTAGCTATACCCATTAGTAGACCTGATAATTCCAGCACTATAATGCTTTACAATGAACTCCGTTAGAGAGTTACATATGGTAATTTATCTGTTCGATAAAATCTCACTTACCTGTTAAAGGATTAGTTCACTTTTAAATAAACTTTTGCTGATTATTTACTCACCCCCATGTCATCCAAGATGTCCAATCCATGTCTTTCTTTTTGCAGTCGAAAATAAATTAAGGTTTTGGATGAAAACATTCCAGGGGTTTCCTCCATATAATGGACTTCAATGGGCTCCAAACGGTTCAAGGTCATGACAGTTTCAGTACAGCTTCAAAGAGCTTTAAACGATATCAAACGATGAATAAGGGTCTTATCTAGCGACACGATCAGTTTCTGCGAGAAACCGAGCAGTATTTATGCTATTATTTTACCTCTTTTTTTAGACGAGCGTGATCATCTCTGAGCTCAGCCATTACTTCCGCCAAGTGAGGTCAAATACGATCGTGGTCATAGATGTATACGTAGATGCCTCATTAGCGCCTGCACGGATCAGTAGAATGAGGCATCTACGATCGATATATCTATGATCATGATCGTATTTGACCTCACTTGGCGGAAGTAATGGCTGAGCTCAGAGATGATCACGCTCGTCTAAAAAAAGAGGTAAAATAATAGCATAAATACTGCTCGGTTTCTCGCAGAAACTGATCGTGTCGCTAGATAAGACCCTTATTCATCGTTTGATATCGTTTAAAGCTCTTTGAAGCTGTACTGGAACTGTCATTTGGACCTTGAACCGTTTGGAGTCCATTGAAGTGCATTATATGGAGGAAACCCCTGGAATGTTTTCATCCAAAACCTTAATTTCTTTTCGACTGTAGAAAGAAAGACATGGACATCTTGGATGACATGGGGGTGAGTAAATAATCAGCAAAAGTTTATTTAAAAGTTAACGAATCCTTTAAGTAAAAAAAAAAAAAAAAAACATTTCCACATAGCTTTAGCAACATCTCAAATCTCTCAGTTCAGCCAAGCCAATGTTGATTCTTGTTTTATTACAAGCTCTGTTGCATTGCCAACAGACTTTCCTCAGTTCGGCTTGCTTTATTTATTTTTTTTAACAGGTGATTTAGGGTGCTCCATAACAACCTTTCTCAATTGTTGTGACAACTAGCCTATGCCACTCCCACAACCAGGGGCGTAAATCGCGGGGGGGACAGGGGGGACAGGACCCCCCCAATCTGAGGGCTGTCCCCCCCTAAAAACCATGCTGAGTATTGTAAATAATATAACAATATATACTTAAAATAAATGTGTAAGTAGTGAAACAATACAAACGCAAACGGGGGAAAAAAATGCGTTTTAAGTTTAGAAACATTTTGAGTCCCCCCCTCCCCCCTTGCCTCACAGTGGTTTGATCCACCGCGCACCTCAACTAACGTTACATAGAACGTAGAAAAACCACCACACAAGTTTGGGGAGACAACAAGGCTCTTCAGACAGCAGTTGTGAAACACCAGTAAGTAGCTGTCAAGGCTATTATATTCACTTTAAACCTCAGATGAAATTATTCTTTTCTCTTTAATACAGATTAGACAAAACACTGTTAACATCCCTTGCCCACTGCCGCACCGCCCCGCCCCGCCCCGCCCCGCCCCGCTGTACAGTAATAAAATCATTGAGTTCAGTTAGAGAACTGACAAAACTATTAAAAACTGAACGTGTCTGCTCCGAACGAGCAAACCGCTGACAGACAAGATTATCGAAGATTTGGTTTCAAAGCGTAAAAGCGCCTATTTAAGGGAGTGTGTCATTGCACTGTTTTGTTGTTGTGTTTTTCATTACGAATAATAGGCTAATGAACCCAAAATTCAAGCAACCCGCCCCCAAATTCTAAAAATTGGCTAATTCTAAACCGAAAGTTCAGTCAGATCTGTGTAGGGTTTTGCTCAATGTGATAATAAGTGGCAGATCAGAGGGCTTGCTGCAGTTGAACATCTAAATATCTGAATATCATAGTATAAAATACTATGTGGAGGACGCAAGATAATTTAATAATTATAATATGACCGCTTTGTGTTGTTAGTCAGATAAAATGACAGAGAAAAGAAAAACGGACATTAATAATTTTTCAGTGCACCAAAACACCCCCCAATTTTTTTTTTTGTGGTACACATATCCTTACAAGTACGATTTTGGCTGCATTATTTGTGTCCCCTTCAAAAATTGCTCTTGAGAAATTTCATGTTTATTGTCCCCCCCAACTTTTAGATGAAATTTACGCCCCTGCCCACAACATACACACTTCAAAGTAACCAAAGCACCTTCTCCATTTACGGATATGACGAGAGACGCATGGGCATGTGACATGTACACAACTTCCCACGAAAACCAATAATAACATAGGCTTACCATAGTGAATCAGGGTAAGACAAAAACAAGTTTTGGACAAAGGACTGATGGTGTTGACTCGTTACAATGAGAACAACAACAAAATTTGCATGGTGTACCTTTTAACATATTATCAAACCATCTGCAGAAAAGCAATGTTTGTAACAAGCTTACCTCTGATAAAAGAAAAGACTCAGCCTCGTTGTGAAAGGTATCCAGGAGAAGAGTCAGTGCCTCCCTGTCACACAAATGAAAGTCAAACAGTGTGGAATATAAAACAGTCATGCAAACAACAGCCTAAACCTCCTAACCATCGCTCTTACCTGGTCACAGTCTGTTTGATTGGCCTCTCTTGCAGTAGAATATTGTGGTTCATGGTGGATTGACTATCATCATCCTCAAGCTGTCAAATCAACAACATTCATTAAATAATGCAAATAACATTTAAGAATTCAAACACCATTAGCATCTAATGGGGTCTATGGATCCATGAAACAAAAGGTTATTTAGAAAATTAATATTCTTCTTCACATTAAGGTTCTTCAACCGTTATTGCTGTGATAATGTATAAGTTTAAGTGCAACATCTAGGTGTCACATACCAGGCATGTATGCATTTTACTATAAATAAAGGCAACATGAATTGTGTCAGATATCAAATACATGGTTTTCTAATGGTTTCCAAATAAGCTTGAGGAATTGCATGATGGACAAACATGCCTGGCGCAAAGTTTCATATGTTTAACATCCAATAGGGATAATATTGATTGCACTCATTCACACATGTAACTGATCTAGACTTTCAAGAATTGAGTACACAGAACTGTAGACTTGGTGCTTAAAGGTCTAAAAAAAAAAAAAAGTGTTTCCTACAGGTGTTTCCTGCGGTTTCAACTGTTTAAACAAGAAAACATGTTGTTGGGCAAGTAATCCATCTACTGTCAGCTTTGGTCTTACCATTCGGGCGAGCTCCATGCTGACAGAACTCCGTTTCGTAAGAATTAGACGAATGTCCCAGTCAAACTTCAGACATTGCTGGATGTACTCAAAGCTCGCCAGAGTCTCGGTGCTTAGCAGAAAGAAAAGAGGCAAAAGCAAACTTGAGATGTACATTAATGTTGTAAACGTATACAATACCGTTCTAAAGTTTGGGTCAGTATGAGTTTATTTATTTTAAAGAAAATAATACTTAAGCAAGGATGTATTAAATTGATCATAGTTGAGTAAAAGACGTAAGAAATCTATTTTTTAAATAAATGCTTTCTATTCAGAAAAATAATGATTTCTGAAGGACCATGTGACACTAAAGACTGTCATGGCTGCTGAAAATTCAGCTTTGCCAAAGGAATAAAATTACATTTTAAAATATAAAAGTTATTTGGGATATATATATATATATATATATATATATATATATCCCAAACTTTTGAACAGTAATGCATGTATATATAAAATGAAATATTTTATACATGAATACCATTTAAATTAATGCATATTTAATGGATTCAATCATCTTCTTTTAACCCTGGCAAGCAACATTTCCCCATGTAATTTAGCACCCCTTTTGTCTCGTAATACAGCGCACAAACAATTTTAATAGCAGTTAGGCGTCTTTTTTTTTTGTTTCTTTTTTTTATAAATAGCCTTGGTCTAACAATTTGGTATGAAAATCCCACAAACTGTTCTTCTAGATGTCAATGGAACACTAACAATTGTACAGAAACTGAAAAACGAAAGCACGTTTGAGGACCCAGAAAAGGCCTCTGAGTGAAGCCGGTTATTGTTCTGAAACTGTGTGTGACTGTTATAAAATAAAATTCACCAATGTGCCGCCTCCTCACGGCCCTGCACAAGCACATGGTTATCAGGAAAAGACACACTTCCTATCACACAGCTGCACCCACAGCAAAAACAACCAACATTCAACAGATTCACACCTGCAGTTCTTGTTGAACAGACACACTCAGTCTCAGCTCTGTTCGTTTTGCCTTTTAAAAGAAATACAACCAACTGTACAATCAAAAATGTCAAGTGGCCTTTAAAAAAAAAGAACAAGAAAAGCACACGTATGAGTGATTAGTCGTTATGTCTCAAAATGGTGGTCGTGTCATGGGAAAACCAAATGTGGTAACAGCAGTCCACAGACATAAGCACAGCTTGTTTTTATGAAACCACAATTGAAGGGCCACAAGTTATATGATGAGGAACTTTTCAGACCACAAACCGCAGATCATCAGTTCAGCTCTTTTTTTTGGAATCACCCCATTTCCACCCACAACTCAAATGGACTTACAATAAAAATGCTTGTAACATGTAGTTCATTATGCTATTGTCGGGAATGTTTTAGCAACACACTGAAAACTAACAAGTAGGGGGGCCACAATGCTTTAGGAAGAAAATCCAACCGCTCGCTCACATGTTGAGCCAATGTGAGGTGGATGAATCCCCTGGAAGAAAAATGCAGCTGTCCACAAAATCCTATTGTCAACAGTATTTACAAGTCTGGATTATGAGTTATTGCCAGACATGAATATCAGTAGCCTGGATGCCAGCCAAATTTAGCCCCGCACACAACATTTGAGGTCGGGAAGTTCGGTCTGGACTTGATACATTATTGAGGAACTATGCTCGAACCAGAGCTGTTCAGGCGAATCACATTGTCAGGGCAGGCTTTATACGACAATGGACAGATGATTAACAGTAACTTAATCATCCACATCACCAAAAAGTGCTTTGGTAGAATTAGTTCTAATCCCAAACAAAGAACATTTTTTAAAAAATATGCATTCACCTATTGCATTTCTCTCAAAAATGATGATTAAGTACCATAAGTACGTGTATCATTAAATTATTTTTTACCACACAGGCAAAAGTAGTTTACACTCTTCTTCTTCCAGCGTGCGTGCAGTTGAGTTCTGTTGACAACTATGCGGCGCTCCACATACGTCATTTACGCCGTTGCTCTGATTGGTTGTAGGTCCATTCAAATGAGAAAATGCCTCTCCACTTTCCTGGTTCGGTTGAAACACGGCCCAATAATCACAGCCCAATGGAGCAGTATCAGACTCATATTCTGACTAGAATCTGAGTATGACAACGTCAGGCTAGAACATCAGGCTAATCATGTTCCTACATAAAGACTAGTGATGCACCAGTCACAATACGGATATTTTTTCTTTAAGCAAATTTGTGGTTTTTTTGCCCTATGATAGGCAAACTGGCCTTAAATAGCTGTAGCCATTTCAAATCAGAGGCAACCACAGTATTTTACTCACGATCAAAACAAAGATGGTAAACATGTAGCATTGTTTATGAATTTAATTGTATAATTTCAAAATGAAACCCCAAAAATAATGGTCTGACTTTAGATATGTAAAATTGCTACATAGACAACTGCACAAAACAAAAACCAAGCAGATGGACTGAATGAAAATGCAAATTCACTATATGACAGTAGGTGGCCTTGGTCTTTGGTGGTAAGAGGAAAAGAAAATGGCATTAAAACATTTCTGAAGACCATCAGTTCCCTTCAGAGATACATTCATATAAACTCCTACCCCCAAGACAATATTTACATTTTTATTCCTATATTTCGAACATCGCAAATAGTGAGCTCGCTGTGCCTGGTACAGTATTTGCTTTCATCTTCAACGGCTCCCGTCTCTGTCCTGTGTTAACGTCCTATTTACTAACTTCATAATATTTCAACACAAATTACATTTTTGGAATCGATCGCAACAAAGTTTGTGCGCAAGTCCGGAATAAAGATCAGCCAAAATAAACCAAAAAAAGTTTTTGTTTGAAACAAAAAAACAGTTCTGATTTATGGCCAGTCGAGCAGTGCATCTCTTATAAAGATTGTGGAAGAATGTGTTTGGATCATGATCAGTGGATCATAAAATGCAGTGGTTGTCTCTAGTTTTACCTTACAATAAAGCCTATAAAATGCTCAGAGTGAGTAGAATTTTCAGAGAAAGCTTTCACCCCAAAGTTGCTAATTGCCATTTATGGTCATTTGGCAGGCTAAAGATGAAGGCTAAATTACCAGTATGCAACTTTTAATGTAGGTCTATGGACATTCTATGCATTTAGATAGCCAGAAAACAAAAGCATCAATTGAGATTCAGTCAAGTCACTATTGGTGAACCCTTAGTTCTTACTTTTTGAGGAACTCTGCCTGGCCACAGATTTTCAGCAGGTAGTCATCCACATCAATCATATCCAGGTCATCATGTGAATAGCAGAGGGTTTGATAGATCAGCAGGTCTATGGTTGAAGATCCTTTGAGAATAGAAGAAAAATACGGACACGGACATGATTTAACTTTATTAGATGGTTCTTTCTCATCATGCAAGTAGTGTTGGGGAGTAAATAAGTTACATTTTTCAGTAGTATAGTGTAGCTTTTCCAGTAACATGCCACATTTTCCAACAAGTAGAGTTAATAAAACAAAACACTTTAAATTATCATCTGTATTACAACCAAGTGAACTGAGGCAAAACCTCATCTTTCCAGAAAATCCTCCGTCATAAACACTAGTACACTACTTTTCAAAAGTATAGGGCCGGGTAAGATTTTCTTAATGTTTTTGAAAGAAGTCTCTTACGCTCACCAAGGCTGCATTTATTTGATCAAAAATACAGTAAAAACAGGTATATTTTGTGAAATTTTACTCAAATTTAAAATAACTTTTCTAAATAACTTAATTTTTAAATGTAATTTACACCAGTCATTACTCCAGTCTTCAGTGTCACATGATCCTTCAGAAGTCATTCTAAAATTAATTATTTCTGACAGTATGTAGCGCATTTAGCATTGGGAAGTCTGATTCATTTTCGCGAATCCTTTAGTTTGAGTGATTCAGTTCATTGAGCCAGTTCAAATGATTCACTGATTAATTTGTATCATTGTGCATTCTACTTTTTTGTATAGTTTTATACACTCACCTAAAGGATTATTAGGAACACCATACTAATACTGTGTTTGACCCCCTTTGGCCTTCAGAACTGCCTTAATTCTACATGGCATTGATTCAACAAGGTGCTGAAAGCATTCTTTTGAAATGTTGGCCCATATTGATAGGATAGCATCTTGCAGTTGATGGAGATTTGTGGGATGCACTTCCAGGGCACGAAGCTCCCGTTCCACCACATCCCAAAGATGCTCTATTGGGTTGAGATCTGGTGACTGTGGGGACCATTTTAGTACAGTGAACTCATTGTCATGTTCAAGAAACCAATTTGAAATGATTCGAGCTTTGTGACATGGCGCAATATCCTGCTGGAAGTAGCCATCAGAGGATGGGTACATGGTGGTCATAAAGGGATGGACATGGTCAGAAACAATGCTCAGGTAGGCCGTGGCATTTAAACAATGCCCATTTGGCACTAAGGGGCCTAAAGTGTGCCAAGAAAACATCCCCCACACCATTACACCACCACCACCAGCCTGCACAGTGGTAACAAGGCATGTTGGATCCATGTTCTCATTCTGTTTACACCAAATTCTGACTCTACCATCTGAATGTCTCAACAGAAATCGAGACTCAGACCAGGCAACATTTTTCCAGTCTTCAACTGTCCAATTTTGGTGAACTTGTGCAAATTGTAGCCTCTTTTTCCTATTTGTAGTGGAGATGAGTGGTACCCGGTGGGGTCTTCTGCTGTTGTAGCCCATCCGCCTCAAGGTTGTGCGTGTTGTGGCTTCACAAATGCTTTGCAGCATACCTCGGTTGTAACGAGTGGTTATTTCAGTCAAAGTTGCTCTTCTATCAGCTTGAATCAGTCGGCCCATTCTCCTCTGACCTCTAGCATCAACAAGGCATTTTCGCCCACAGGACTGCCGCATACTGGATGTTTTTCCCTTTTCACACCATTCTTTGTAAACCCTAGAAATGGTTGAGCATGAAAATCCCAGTAACTGAGCAGAATGTGAAATACTCAGACCGGACCGTC
This sequence comes from Romanogobio albipinnatus, assembly GCA_023566225.1. NCBI lineage: Eukaryota > Metazoa > Chordata > Actinopteri > Cypriniformes > Gobionidae > Romanogobio > Romanogobio albipinnatus. The sequence goes on along the minus strand of CM042254.1, from coordinate 18,978,069 downwards.
TGGCACCAACAACCATGCCACGCTCAAAATTGCTTAAAATCACCTTTCCTTCCCATTCTGACATTCAGTTTGGAGTTCAGGAGATTGTCTTGACCAGGACCATGTGATTGGCTGATTAGATAATTGCATTAATGAGAAATTGAACAGGTGTTCCTAATAATCATTTAGGTGAGTGTAGCTTTATTAGGTTGTAAATTCTTTTCAAATATAATATTGTCTGTCACACAGATTCTCATTGTTTTTGTGCAAGATAAATGTTGTTAATTGTAAAAATGCATTTAATATGGTAGTTATCTATTAAGATGATATACAAGTTATTAGCTAACTTTATTTAAACCTTTTTTAATGTATCAGTATACATTTTTGACATGGTAAGCTTGACCAAGGCAGTGAGCGCACAAAGAAACGGAACAAGTGCCCAGTATGCCTCAAAAGGTATTGGTTTATCTTGTAGTGAGATCAATAAGAGGTCATCAATTAGTGACAAGTCTGTGCAGTCCTTTCGGGAAATAGACACGCAACCAAATGCTCCTGATACAGTAAATTAGCATCTACTGATCTGAATAAACAAGGCAAGATGATGGGAATTTTCCCTTGGTTCATAGTAATATGTTCGTCACTTCACTAGGAGGATGTGAAAGAGCAGAGGTAGGGATGAACTAGAAAAAGGTTAATCCACCCTCCCCCTCCCCCCTTCCCACAAATTACATCCTAACTGGGCAGATGTACTGCACTGCGGTCACAGAGAGAGCACATTTTGGAGAAACGCCCCTGTCTCTCTCTCCCTCTCTCACACACCTCCATTTCCTCCAGACATTCTCAATAATGAATTGGGCAGTTCTGTTGGAACATGAGTCTAAAGGCTAGGCTCTTAATATTTTTCTCATGTGAATGGACCACTCATTCCAATTAGAGACCACAGAGAGTGCAAGTAGTGCACATGGAAAGACAAGATACTTGTAACCCACATGTGTTCTGCAAGGCACACAAATTCAACATTTCTTATTGCAACTGTTAATGTAATTATTGTTATTTAAAAAAAAAAAATTAGACAAGTAAACCCTCGTCAGTTGATTTCTACTCAACTATATTGTAAACTGACTGTGTGATTTTTGTCTGTTGACATACCTTTACATAGCAATGCGGACTCAATCAATGGTGTGCACTGGACTGTGTTCATATTCACTATATTCCTTTTCATATTAGATTTCTTACTTTCAATATTTTATTTTCATGACTTTTGAAAGTCAGCTTAGAAACTTTTAAATTGCTGGTTATTTCCAGGTTTATGAATCTTGTCAAATCAAAGGGCAGATAATTCACATCAAATGACTATTTTTGGTTACACTTTATTTCAATGGTCCACTTTAGACATCCACTAACTAGAAGTAACTTAGCAACTACATGTCAACTAACTCTCATTAGCTATTAGAAGACTGTTAGGTTAGCGTGTGTTAGTAGAAGGCATTTAGATGTACTTGCAAAGTTTCATATACTCAGTAGATTAAAAAAAAAAAAAAAAGGGTTGGCAGATAGTTAAGCAGACAGTCAGTAATACTCCACTGAGTGTTAGTTGACATAGTTACAAAGTTACTTTTAGTTAGTAGTAGAATGTCTAAAGTGGACCAATGAAATAAAGTGTTACCCTATTTTTAATAATAAAGTGGTTATGATTTTATTTTATTTAAATTATTAATTATTTTAATTTATTAATTAAATGTAATAAATTGTTCTACATTGTTTTGTATGCATGTTTTTTCAAGCATCAAGGGAAGCACATCCTAATTCCGTTGTACATGGTATAATGTCAAAGGCATTCCTATTCCATTCTAAACAACTTACAAAATTATGTTGGGTTCCTATATCTACTTTGATTTTAAAATGTACAATATGAAAAAGGGATATTTATTTGAAAGATATCTTTTAACTGTCTAACTGTAGAGTAAATATATATCACTACCCAACACTCAAACTATGCTTTACATGCCCAAGAAAACATTTCCATGCCCTACAAACTGTTTTGAGTTGACCTGCATCATTTTCGATTATATTTAGCAGATTTCACAGCTGCTTATGACACAAATGGAGACCCATGTGAGAATGGCACCACAGACAGAATTCATCATATACTGGCAGGCAGCCATGATAAAGGGAATTTGTGAAGCAAATCATGAAAGGGCAGCAAGAACAAGATAAACAAGTGCCGTGAATAAGCGAGAGTGAAATCATGTTCACAATATATTTCTCGGGCCACTCTCTAATCTTGCCACATGAGGCCATATCTGTTTGTGCGTGTATGTGTGTGTTCGTTCCTCCAAGGCGGGTGAATGAAAAGCTGCCTCTTTTAATTGAGTACACAAAACAGATGGCTGGCAGAACGCCCATTCAGTGTAATGCCATTAAGAGAATTCAGAGTTTTAGAGCAGTGTTTCCAATGAGATCCTGTGGTACTGTTCAAAAGTTTCAGGATGTGGAACAGAAAATACAACTTTACAATTTTAACCAAGCTCAACAGAGTAGAAGTAGAATATTTCAAATGATTATGATCTGTACTGTTAGAATATAAATAAGGCCAAGCACACGATAGGTTTCAGGAGTGACAACCGCATTTAAATGCGGCTTGAGTACCCTAAATTATTGTTCCATGTGTGTACAGAACACGACTCACTCCCGAAACTGCATTGATTGACACCGTGGTAACCATAGCAGTGTTCTGGCATCTCGCGTGTTTGGCATCCGAGGGGGTGTAACAGTACACAAAACTGACAAGATCGGTACAGCAGTTTTATAAAATTGCTTTTTATTTTTATTTTATTAAATAGTGATTTACTGAAAGAAAAAAAAATATTTGTCCTAAAATTAATGAAATTATAACAAAGTTTATTGAAGATATTGCTGCAAATTATATAGGGAGCCCTTACTTGCACATTCATATTAAAGGTTAACAACAGAGCCCAAACTATTAGCCTAAATTCAGTTATCTATTTTTAGGTATAATAAATCATAATCAAATAACAGTACGCAAACATGTAAACTCCACACAAGGCAGTTTTTGAAATAACTTCTAAATCTAATTATAAAATATTTTTTTCTCCAATTCGTTGTTGAAATAATCATGTATACACAGTGTCTGTCATTTTCATGACAGGTTTATTTAAACATACATGAAATAATCAAGACATCACTAACAGGTTAAGTAGAACATAATGAATATATAGGCTAATATAGTGCATATATTTAGCGAAAGTTCATCTCTCTAGGCAACTCACAGCTGTGAACACTGAATGACTGCCTGAGGTAAATGTGATGCTAAATGACATTGTTTAGTTTACAAGCAGTTATATTGAGGTCTTTCCGCTGTTGAAACACTGATTGAGCGATTACTCCACATATGATACGTGACAGTAAGTTGTAATGTATCTTCAACATACCTTCAGATGTTCGTGCATGTTTATTCTTTAGGAAGAGATGATTGATCGTGTTCACACTCTCAGATGATCGCGTTCACGCACGCGAGTCTCGCAGCCGCTTGAACTGTGATCAGTGATGATCAGTCACGCCACATTAGAGAGCGTCAAAATGGCATTTATCGTTTGAATTTCGTGATAAAATGGACTGAATACTTAATATGTTCATGTGGGAACTCCAATTGAAGTGTGTTCCGCGCTTAAAACAAGCCGACTGTTAACGGTTACAGATTGCATTCGGAAACCGCTCGGTACACGCGTGCACCGAGCCAAAAGCCCTTTACCGAGACGGTTTGTACGAATACGTATACCGTTACACCCCTAGTATCCACTTTTCTGACCAAATAATTACAGTTTAAGCTGTATATCATTGTTCAAGCTCAGCTCACAAAGCAATAGAGTTACCAGAGTTTAAGGGATAGTTCAGCCAAAAACAAAAATCTGTCATCATTTACTCACCCTCAACCGGTATAAAATTTCTTCTTTCTTCTGCTGAACACAAAAGATGATACTTTGAAGAATGTCAGTTGATGGACCCATTTGACTTCCATAGTATTTTTTCCCCCTACTATGGTAGTCAACTATACTCTTCAAAATATATTTTGTGCTCAGCATAAGAAAGAAATTCATACAAGTTTGGAACAACTTGAGGGTGAGTAAATTACAGAATTACATTTTTTTTTTTGGGTGAAATCTCTTTAAAGAGGCAGTGGGGATTTATATGCGTGTCTTCTTTTCAGCATAAAACATTTTGGTTTATTGTGGGCTTTTTCCATGTTCACTGTTTTTCTAGCAGCATATATGTCAAGGCCTGTACCGCTTACCCTGTGATTTCTTGCACTGCACATAAAGAAGAGAAACATTTCTGATGCACATTAAAATATTTCATTAACAACTAGTTGAGTTCAATTCGGTACACACTGCATAGAATTTGTGGCAGTCACTACCTGCATTTTTCCAGCGTTAATTCATTTGTAGAACGCAGTTGTCACTCCCGTAAATTGCTGAACTATGCGCGTACAGAACAGGATTAAGCACTAAAAGGTGAATTGGCAACCGAATTTAGTGTGTGGCTTAAGTGAATAAACAAGTTCTTACCATCACAAGAGAAAGTGTGCGGTTCTCTGAAGTGGTAACTGTAAACGGTGACCTTTATGCTGACCCCTAGGCCCTGCTGCAGTTCATCTTGCGCCACGCATGGGCTCCAAACGAAACCCGCGTTTTTTGAGTAGTCGTTGCATGGGTATGCCAATCGTAGCCTGATGAAAACAGTAAAGGATTTACATATCAATTTGAATTAATATTATAAATATTAAACCATATTAAAAATAATTGTTTGTACAATAATTAAGCATAAAAAGTGGTTACGAAAGACAAACACACAACGTAGTCACTCACAAGTCAAGCACATGACAGAAGGCCGCCACTTCTTCATCCCTCTCTTCAGACACTTGAAAGAGCTCGTAACCAAAGCCATTTGCTCTGGAACCCAGAGATACCTAAAAGGTTTTAAAAGATTTATCAAAATAAATATTGCTTTATCAGAAAGTAAAAAAAATATATATACATTTATGATAAATTCATAGAATTTTTCAACATAACTTAAAATGTTTATAATAAAAACCTTCCAGGAAATCATGAAAGAATCTATGAATACTCACCGGATCAACTGATACTCTGCGCTGGCTTCTAGTGCTCTTCTGCCCCGGAAGATAGGTGCGGGGAGGAACTTGTGGAGGAAGGGTGTTACTGCGAGCTACTGCCTTCCCTGATTTGTCCCCATTTACTCTCTGGCTTCTATTAGGTGACAGCCAATCCCCATTTAACTTGCTCAGGGAGTCATTGAGGTTGTCATAGTTCAGAGTGTCTCCGGAGGAAAGCTTGGGCTGGTCCACCTCAGGAGTGAACAAGTTTACATCCCGTGGAGCTGGGCTTCGATGGACAATAAACGAATCGTTTTGGGGAATAGGATTCCTAGGCGGTACCGGTGGCGGAGGCTCATCTAGGGATGGCAGCCCTTTTGACAGCAACTGCGAAGTTCCTTCAAAGTCACTTTCCCATTCATCCAGGATGTAACGAGGCTCCTTACTAAATCCATGAGACTCACCGCTGGAACGTGAAAGGTTCGACACTCCGGGTTGAACGTGATTGAGCATGGGGTCAGATCCGGACACACCTTGCTGTAAATTATTCCAAGGGGGACTCGGAACACGTCTAGGCAGGGAGGGCTCGCTCCTCGAGGGTGATGACTTGCTGGTGTCAGGGGGCAGCACATTTGCTGGGCCCTTGTCCTGTCGGTGGCGGGCGAGGGCGTCATACTCCATCTGCAGGGCCTCTGCTAAAACCAGCTCCTTTTGGCTGAGGCCGAGGGACTCCAGACAACCCCAGCGCTGTTCCCGGTCATTCTGAGTCTGCGCTGCAGACATGTTCCTGTAAGGGGTGCTGCAGTGCACACAAGGAACGCAGAAAGGAGCTTGACGGCACTACGAGTTGCACAACCGGTTCATTAGGCTCTGTTAAGAGATAAGAATGAAAGAATAAGAAGCATGCTTTGGATAATTTGCCACTCAGAGAATGCAGATATAATTAGAGAAAAATGAGTCTCTAATTAGTAATTTTGTGTGCTGCTATGCAGTTGCTGAGGTGTTTGTCAGCTTTCCTGTAGCTCAAAAAGTAGAGCATGGCGCTAGCAACGCCAAGGTCATGGGTTCGATTCCCAGGGAAAGCAAGAAATGACAAAATGTAAAATGTGTACCTTGAATGAAATGTAAGTTGCTTTGGATAAAAGCGTCTGCCAAATGCATAAATGTAAATGTAAATGTGTTCTGGGTGGTTGCTTTAGAAGCCCACGTCAAAAGATATTCAAAGACTTTAAAATGACAAAAGCATATTTTATGAATGCAGACAGTAAATGAAAACGTATTTGTGTTTGCCTTTTTAATTATTAGACAGAACTGTTAAATATAGATGTTAAACCAAGGAAGGCTTAAATGGCCTTGGTGGTATATAGGTCAACCACTAGCAAACTTCTCAATGATTTGAGATCACTTAGGGATGCACCAATATTAAAAATAAATTGAATTCTGTACCATTTTGTCAATTAATAAAATGAAAACACCGAAAACTAAAAATCAACTTTAAATGCTACATGTGAATTTAAATAATCATAACATTATCATGTACAGTATGAAATTTCATTCATTTTGAGATTTGCTAAAGATTACATAACATCAGCCAATGTTTATCCAATATTGACTGAAACTAGTATTAAATATTTGTTTTATATTTTTATAAATATAAAATATTTTTTCAGCCAATATGGTACATATACAATGTAAAAGGCACCTGCAATATCTAAAGTGAATAATTACATAAAGACTAATGACCCTCTTGAACCACATATGGATCAAAGTGCCCACATGTTCAGTCAAAGATGCGATACATATAGAGAAGCGCACGTGTGACTCTGACTTTGATTGTCTTTGGCTCCAAACATCTGACTCAGATTGTCTGCTTGCTCAGCAAAAAACAGAGCCAAGCAGATCTCTCTTTCGGCACCGTCATCAGTGCAGCGCAGGTTCTTCTGCAGCACGACAGTTTCTCTGAAACTGGAGGAAGCAGTTCTCTCTCCTGCACAGTGACTGATGTGCCATATTAAGAGGCCTGCTCCTGTGGGAGTCACAGCTGGACAGATGCTAAGCTTCGAATTTAAATTGACCTGAAGACCTGCTGAGTGCTGCTAAAATGGATTTAGTGTTCGATCAGCCTTACAACACATGTAGCGCGACACAGCTGCCGGCACATAGAGACACAGAGCCATTGGGTTTAATGGTCATCTAGTTCTGCACAATGGTAAATGGGTTCAGCAGGGAAGGTCTAAGATCAATTTTTTTTTTCCAAAAGCATGATAGTGACAACATGAATAAATCATAGAGTGACCCTAGGCCCCAAAGCGGTTAAAATTATACCACTTGTGTAAAATTATATTGATTGCGGCTCAACTAAGAGGTTCAAAATTATAGTTCCCATAAAAATGAAACTTCGGTCACCGTTTTTGCACCCAAATGTCAATCAAAACCTGTATGACTTTCTTTGGCAGAACACAAAGTTTGTTTTCACTGTTGTGCATATTATTATAGGCCAAGTCAATGGGGTCCCGGTTTCGGTACAGTTTGGTATACGCTATATTAAGGAAGAAAAAAAAAAAAAAAAAAAAAAGTGACAGCAGCCTTATATTATATAATATAAAAGACAATGCACAGATCCAGTACACTGACACTGCGTTGTCTTTCTCGAGTTTACACTCACTTAAGACATAACCTACTTTGTTTGCTAGGATACTCCCAAAGACTGGCATAATTTGTCCACTCAAGCACAAAACTTGAAAGAGAACTCAATATCTGCGCGCTGTCTAAAGCCGGGTGCTCACTGTGCGATTTTGAAATCCTAAAAGATTTCTCTGATCCTAGGCTAAAATCTGAAGTCTTTGATCCTTAGTTTGACATGTGCACGGCAACCGATTAATGACCGTTGCGATCAAATTTTACCTCGGACAAAATTCTGGCAGTGTCAGAAGATTTGAGGCGCAATCCTGCAGTGTGACTTCTCCTAGGACGACCGTCAAATCAAGAACCAATAGGAGCACAGAACCTGATGACGCATTTCGGGCGACAACATCAAATCAAAACAGGGAACATGTCGAAAAGAGTCAGGTTAATGCAAAATGCCACCGCTTGTTTTTGTTGTTTGCTGAACACTACCATTGTGTCTGTGAATGCGGCTCACCGTTACCGAACGTGTCATGGTTTGATGACATAAAACTCAGTCCATACGAGTCTCTTGCTTGCGTCCGTTTTTTTTTTTGCGTCGTACATAATGACAACTGAGATCCTACAGTGTGACATGTATTACATCGGGGATCATATTCATACAGTCTGCCAAGCAACATTCGCAGAGGATTTAGAAAAAAAAAAAAAAAAAAAGAAATTTCACAGTGTGCAGGACCCTTAAGACGCGGATTTCCGTGTGCGCATTTCGGATGAGAGCACACACAGATCTCACAGCGCACGCTATGGTTCCTTCAGGTCTTCTTGTACTTGAATGTTTAAATTGGCAAGGCTTAAAGGGGTCATAGAATGACATTTTTGTACAAGTTAATATGATTCTTTAGTGTCTAAATGAAAAGTTTGTAATATACTTTAATTAAAAATTCTCATTAGTATTGTAAGAAAACACTCATTTTACCTGGTCAAAACCAGCTCAGTTTTCAGCAAGTCATTTCAGTGCATGTGACTTTAAATGATAATGAGCTTTGCTCACCCCGCCCCCTCTGCTCTGTGGGGCGTTCGGTTCGACCCGACACAACACCACAACACACGTGGAGTGTTGCCTTGACAACATTTGAGGGTATATTTTCGAGAAATAATGGCAACGGGAGTCTGAGCAACCTTATCATTTTGAACCGGAGTCGGACTAGGAACAAGATGACGAACCCATCGAAGTTCGAACAGGACATTTCTGAATGGTTGGTTAACGTCATGTCACTTTGATCTATCTTTGTACTGGCAGAGTAGTGTAGTTGCTATGTGTTTACTGATGTGTTAGTTCATTGACAGATTGATGTTATGTTATAAGATTTTTTTTTTACATTACTTCTTAATCAGTAACAGACACCGTTATAAACCATGTACAAAAGTAAGCTTAGTGTAGTGTTACCACGTTAACTTTATCACCCGAGTACACAGTTTGTAATAACAAACATAACGCGTTGTTCATTATAAACGTGGGATTATGAATTATATTGAGAACATCATACACAGAAAGCATGCCGTAATGTAACTTACCCTGTAAACTTTAGCCTCATTCATTGTGAAGCGATTTGCAAAGATTAATATAAAGGTTAATAAAACGTTACACTCACATCTTCCTGAGGTGCAGCAGGAACACGATCCTTTTTTCAAGAGCAGCTTATTAGCAAAACCTGCTTTATACTGACGCTCGTTTATAAAGCAGTCTGCTGAGAAATGATTCACGCAAACATTGACGTTGATCGGGGGGAATATTCCCTTCTAAAACAAAACTCAGCAGCCACTGGGTCTTCAGCAGTTCGGATTTAGGAACATCAAAATGACTGCTGTGTTCGTTATTACACACAACAACAACACAACACCACAATCGCTTAGACGCCATTCTGTTCCAGAGTATCAACAATGGCGGACTGATGACAGCTCGCTCAGGGCGGGTCTGTGTTGAAACGCTGCTGTCAATCAACAATCTTAGGAGGGGCGTACACCGTGTAACGTCACACGGTCAGACGGCTCGATTTGAGACAGGGGAAAATATATAAGGAGATTAAAAAAAAAACACTGGATGTATTTTTATCATTATAGGATGGTTGTGTACAGGCACTGCCAACACACATTTCCGTATAATCAACTTGTAAAAGTGCATGTACCATTCTATGACCCCTTTAAATGAGTTTAAAAACAGATCGCTTTTTTTTTTTTTACAGAGAACAGTTACACCCCTACATTGGACCTCAATAACTTTCACTGGGTTTGGAATGGCATGAAGGTGAGGAAATGAAGACAGATTTTTTATTTTTGGGTGAACCATCCCTTTAAATGCGTGACCATTTGTGACCTGTTGTTTTCTTCATAATGTGACATTGGCAGGGGGTCTGTTTCTCCGCCCACAAACACAACTGTAGGAAATTCTCACACCCTACGCCAGAAGAGTGGCACCAGAACAAAAGACTAAAGAGGAAGCAGAAAGGCATGCGTTTTACAGAAATTCCTGGATCCTTCCATTGCACCACATTTTGAGCCCATTTTACATTTCAAAAATGCAAAAACCTGTATGCCACTGGTCATCTCTGGGGACAATCGTCTGAATAAATAAGGCAAAACAAACAAAACAATTTTCCAGATCAACAGAGAAGGAAGCAGCAGCCTGACTGTGGCCTTCCATCAGCAAATCATTCAGTCACTTGTTTAAATTTCTGCTGAACTAAACATGTACATATGGAGATCAGGGTAAACAGAGAGGACTCAGTATGATCAGTTAACAGCAAGTCTGTCTGCCCGTCTACACTGAAAGTGAACATTTTGCTTGACGCCACACTTGATGTCGCAGAAATACAAACTAAGGTGAACAAACCTTCAGAATAACATGGAAAACACGCTTGCTTAGGACACTGTTAGAGTCAGATAAGCACATAAACACTTGTGCAAAAACACTTCTGAAAACCAGATGTGGCTGTAAACAGCATTCTCAGGCACCAACAGATGGACTGCACAAATATAAATGTATCCCTTTCTAGACGGCCTTTTTGGGGTTCTGCTTCATTCCCAGAAGCTCCGGCCTCCCGTGGGCTTCCCATGCAGTCTCATGATGACGGAGTTTTGGCCGGAGGGGTGCAGCAAGACAGGAGGGGTGGCAAGGAGGGTGGATCTGCATTGTTCCACAGGGACCCCAGGCCAGCCAGATACAGGCCCCCGGAATCAATCCCCTGCTGGGATATAATCCCATTCAATCAGGGGTGGCTCCCAGATTGGTCGAACAAAGGACAGGGAGGAGTGAGGGCAGCCGCGTCACGTGAGGCAGGGCCAACTCAGACACGTTCACACGGCTCGGAGAGCCAAAGACAAAGAGGCCGCTGTCATCCCTGTCCCCCATATACACCCCTCCCCCAACACACCCACCCATCAACAAATATCACATAGCTCCCTTCATGCCTAGGGTGTTCGCTTATGGCAGTTCCAGCTGATCAAGGCTTGTGCGCCGTATGCTGAGGCCTTCCATCATCAATACGCCTCTCTTCCTGTGGCGTTCCCACCCTAATATTGGTTCAAAGACCTCTAAGCTAGCCGACTCTACTCTGATCTGACAGGCAGATGGTGGCGAGCATATTCAACCAATGAAGTAACGTTCAGACTCTTTGGCATCCGGTGGGAAAGTCAGAAGAAAATAAGCATTGACATTTGGCAAATAGGCTACAAAACAAACTTCAAAATAAAGTAAAACTAACCGTTAACAACACTCACAATTTAGAAAAATGGAAACAGAGTGGATGAAAAGGCCAAACTCACAAACGGCGAATCCCACAGGAAGGTGACTCAACCAAACGCATGGCACATCTGACCTGTTGCGAAGACGACGCCTGGCCAAGAACACCTTTAGAGTTCAGACACCACAGTTCTACGTAGTTTAGACAGATTTTTGAGCTGGTAAAATTGGTGCTTTTTTTTACCCTCGTCTAACAGGTCTTGTGTGCGGGTGGTTTCAGAGATACAACACGTGATATTTTGCACACTAATAGGTAAATGTCTGAGACTAATTCCAGATTGTCATGTTGAAAGGAAAAATGCAGGCTGTGATCATGCAGAGGACATATAAACCTGGAAGAAAACATAAGGTCTTAATAAAAGATGAATAACAGTTCTCTCTTAGTCACAAAGCACGACAAAATGCAATTCTTGTTCAGCCAATGTGTCATGGTGATTAAACATGCAGAATCGTGAATCAGGTTTGCAGAGACTAAACAAATCGTGGTTACTATGTCATATAGGCCTACATGTACTTTTATGAATCTAAACACTTGAATCACTAAGTAATGCAAATATTTTGCTGTAAATTACAGTTAAGACTTGAATAAATTGAAGCCTGAGGAGATACATCATACACACACATTTTCAAAAAAGTCTGCATCATGTTTGAGTGCAAACACAACTTTATAAACGGGGCTAGTTATTATAAATGTTATTTCTAATGCATTGACTTTAATTTCTGAATTAGAATACATGCCATTTATTTTATTGCAAAATATTTCTTTTAGATTTTAAAGTTACCTTATGACTTAATATTGTATTGTTAATGACACTTTAACGATGTCACATGGAGATGTTATGCATTTAAAAAGAAACCATTCATTATCAAATGCATTTATAAAGTAGGCCTAAATAATTAAAAAAGACACCATTATGCTCTTTTCTGTTTACAGAACAAGTTCAAAAGATGTAAAACCAAAAACAATATTAATATTACCCAACTAGGCTACACCACGTTCTCTGATTTAATGCGTTACACGTTTCATCTATCAATGACTCAGACTGTCCTACTAAATAAACGTATTTTAAGTAGGCTATATTTATATTTGAGCTCAGAAGCCCAAACTCGTCAAGTTGATAGTAAGTCGTTTTTGAAACAGAAACAGGCGATAATATGAGTCAAAACGCGGCGGTCAAACGCCTCAGAATCTTGCATTAAATGTTACATTTACAGCTGCGCCAGAGTGTTTCGTTCTCAGTTCGGGAGAAGCTCATTCCAACACCAGGATTTTAGAAATATTTACAGCCACTGCGCAAAAACAGCTGGTCGTATATAAATAAGAAGCGTTTGTAACAGCGCTCTCCGTGATAGTGAATGAAAGAGCACATCACATACCGTTTACATGGCCTCTTGAACGCCTGTGTCATAGTCCTCGTTTATTATCAGGCTCAATCGTTGTTCTTTGATAGATCGTGATCAGGCTGCCGTTTCCGGTGTCCAGACGCAAAATATCGTGTATTGATCAGGGCAAAATCACGGGCGCGTTTCTGTTAATCCATATGGGACGCACGCTCTGTCCGCTCTCGCTCTCTCTGTTTGTCTGACCGGGTTGTTTGATTGGCGACTTCGCAATGAGGATTCGGCTTCAAAGCTCACATCGCCCAGTTCTCATTGGAGAATGTGTAGACAGGAGATTTAGCCTGAGAGCAACAGTAGCAGACTCTAGTGGACAACACGGGTAACTGCATTCCATAAGGCCTGACATCAAGAACTTATTCTTTCTGCTAAAACCGAACAGGTTGTAACAATACTTGAAAATGAGGTAATTAGTATCTCTATTTTATAATAGCCTATAAAAATATCAACTTCAATATGGTGCAAACCATTTGACTATGAAATCCTAAATATAGCCTTAGTCTACTCTAGACCTGTATGGAAGCAAACTGAGGCCTACTTATCAAGCAAGAATAAACTAAATGGGAAAAGCTACTAATCACTACATCATTTTTTTTTATACAGGTATATCATAAATATTCAGAGTAAAACAAAATAACAGAGATGTTCACTTATAATCTGGTTCCAAGAAATACCTACAAGAAACATCTCAAGACAAGCACAAACAGAACTCAGAGATAGACAACAGTACAAATAGAAGAAATAAACCTCCAAGTGCCCCTAGCTAGCTAACTGCAACCTAAGCTTGACATTAACCCTAAAAAGAGTATAGCCTACGCATTGGTTTTAATACCAAAATCAATGTTTTCTCAACTCTGGCCATCGAGGTCCCCTTTCCTGCAGAGTTTAATTCCAACCATGATGAAATTCACCTGCCTATACCTATAGAAATCTGGTGTGCTTGATTAGGGTTGGAGCGAAACTCTGGGAGACAGAGAAAATGCTATAAACCAGAAGATGACATTCTGTCAACACTATACAATAATGTCAGACAGAAATGCACTTTCTTGTAACATAAACACATCAAAGACTAATGCATGTCCTATTTTCTTTAGCAAGAATGTAATGGTGTACGTTTTCTCAAATGAAACTGTAGCGCCATCTTGTGGTACGAGCCCTTTGTCAACACAAGAGATTGCTGATACCATTAAAGTCTCCATGAAATCAAAATGAAAAATTCGTATTTTTTTTTATGTAATATTGCAATATTATAAATTATTTATCCATGCACGTAATTTTTTTTAAAATTCATGTGCACTCGTAATCTTTAATCAAAATAGCCTTTTTGCAGCAACATCTCTTCTCTTCGCTGATGATGTGTTTACTGACCTAAGGGCACGGCAACCTGTCACTCACATGAGATCACAGCAATAGCAACCCACAACCATCCAATCAATTCCCAATGGACAAAATCAATTCCCGCCCACCGCCCTACATTTTTTTTCAGAGAACACATCCAAATAGGGAAGAAAAGTCTATCAAAACTTCCGTTTCATGCTGAAACAGTTTCATTTAAACAGTTTTGTCAGGCCTTGTCCACACGTACACAGGTATTTTTAAAACAGAGTTTTTCCTCCTCCATTAAAAATAAATAAATAATTGCGTCCACATGAAACCGCAAAACACGCTATGAAGTGATGTCAAGAGCATGCCAAACCAACAGGTGGCAATATAACCCTAACCGTAAAGCCATGTTGGCCAAATCAGTTGCCTGGAAAAAAGCAAGGGGGTAATCCAGCCCTTGGAAACCGTACCTTCCATAGGCGCAGCCATTGCTAACTAAGCCATCACCTGCTGTTAGCATCCCATTGACTCCCATTCATTTTGGCCTCACTTTGACAGTGAATATCTTTACATCTGAGGCGTTTAAAGACTCCATTCATCCATTGTTTATTTCTAAACAAACACGACAATGTATAAAAGGCTCCATTACCTTGTATCTTACACTATCTCCCCGTTGAAGCTGTTTTTGTAAAATATAGGCTAACGATTGCGTCATAACCACGCGACTGTGTCGCGCTGTTGAGCAAATTACCGTATAGACCAGAGGAGAAGCTCGTAGGCAATCTTTTACTGTCTATGAGGCAGTCGGGGGGACGTGGAGGCATAAACGTAGATAGAGATGTTGCAGATCCTGCTTCATTCATCAAAAGTTGCTCCTGCTCCCCCTCTCTGTCTCTGCAAGATTCGGTGATTCAGATTTCACTTTGCACAACTACTAGAAGACTTGCCACACGTCGTCAAGCTCAGTCCGAGGCTGCACAGTACGCTCAGCCATCAGGAAGTGAGTGCTTCTATCTGACTTCAATTGGCTTTATGCACAGCTGCACTACTTCCTGAACTTCAGCCAGCTCCTTTGTTTCCTGTCTGCCATTATTGGACAAACTGATTAATCCAGGTGTGTCTGATTATTGTTGTTGCGACTACAGAGGTCAGGCACACCTGGATTAATCAGTTTGTCCAATAATGGCAGACAGGAAACAAAGGAGCTGGCTGAAGTTCAGGAAGTAGTGCAGCTGTGCATAAAGCCAATTCTCTCCGTTGAAGTCTATAGGGTCGCTCTGTCCATTTCTTTTACTATCTATGGAAAAAAAGGTTATTGCCGGTTTTCGGTTTGATGCACAAGTCTTGGGTCTTTAATACAGAGACTCCCCTCATGTGTTTGCAGTTTAAATATAATGATGCATTTAAAAGTTAATGGCCGAACGTATCATTACAAAAGTTCACAATGCTGCTGCAGGTGAAATATAATGCAAATAATATTGAATAAATATATTTTCGTCGGGTTAGATACTGATAATTGCTCACTCAAACCCCTTTATCTAACCCTCTGTACTTAACTATCGGACTCACATAACCGTCATGTTTGTAGTTTTTTAATACTTTTTATCCACGTTTGTAGTTCTAATCTAATCCTTGTCCATCTCGCAATGGGTTGTGGGCAATATCAGCCATTAGAGTGCGCATTGATCTCAAGTGGCAACCTCCTGCAGTTTCTCTTGAAGCCAATACGGAAGTGACTTAAACTGCAATTCATCGACTGGCTGCTAGGGACAGGCTCCAGAAGGGAGCAGAATCTCCATGAGCCCCATGTTAAAATGCCCAACTTTACAGCCTGGTACAAATTGTGGTTTTGTTCTATACAGCTAATTTTGCCCTTCATGACAACAGTGAGGGGAGTGCATTTTTTTTATAACTCATTCGTTTACATTATATAAAGCTTTAAAGTTCTGCATAATTAAGGGCATGGCCACTTTGAGTGACAGGTGGATAGCCATTTATCTGCTGTCTGTTAGTCATCGCATCACCTCAGCTCCACCCACGTCCTGCCTCTTTGCCCATTTTCTATTATCCGGGAGTGATGCGTGATGCGTGATGACGCTGCCAGCTCGTCCCTACTTTGCGCTTCAAATCCTATGGGTGACGTCACAGACACTACGTCTTCGAATTCTGACCGGAAATAGTAGACCATCCGGGAATCTTTGGAATACTCTTTTCAACATACTGCGATTTTGGACATACTAATTATTTTTTAGAATACTATTTAGTACGGATAATATGCGAATTGGGACGCAGCGAAAATCTCCGGTTTACAGTGTCCGGATAGTGTGTTTGCGTGTGGACGAATGGCCAAACTGCATAGAAAAAGCTGCTGTTTTGAAAATACCCATGTTCATGTGGACAGGGCCTCAGTCTAGCAGTGTTGTTATTGCTAATGAAACTATAAAAAATATTTTTTCTTAATTGAAATCAAAGTGATTTAAGTCAAATAAAATAAAACTAAAATAAAAATATTCAAATTGAAATATAAAAAAAAAACGAATAAAATGACAAGCACATAAGCACATAAAATTACTAAAAACTTAAACTAAAATTATAATAAAAAAACGAAACGAGAGCTTCCGGTAATGGCGGCGGAGTGATCAGTCGAGTTTTTTACCTCTCCCAGTCCACGTTCCTGTTGTTCATTATTTTCCTTCACCCATCTTCTCAAATTCATTATTTAGTCGCTTCATTGTTAGCTTATCATGCCCAAGCAGTCAAAACAGAACAAGCCTGACAATTCTGCTCTACGGAAGATTGTAATGATTCTAGCGAGTCTAGCGCTAGCAGCGATCATGCGGTTAGCCATGAGAGTTCGATACCTGATTTCTCACATGGAGCTTTGCTTAAACATATTGCCGACGTTGTTGCAGAAGAAGGTCGGCGCACGCAAAAGATGCTGAATGACTCTTTGGAGTCTGGGCTGGACGCGAAAGTTGATAGTATCATCAAACGCATCGATGAGGTCGCTGCGGTCACCGACTCCCTTGCGACTCGCCAGGCTGACACAGAAACTCGTATCTCCTCCTTGGAAGATGACATCGGTCCGCTAAAAGTGAAACTTGCTGCACTCGAGAAACATAACATGGCACTTACGGAGAAGGTTACAGATCTGAAGGGTCGATCCAGGCGGGACAATATCCGTTGAGGGTAGTGATTTTCGATGAGTGTTTGCTGTCTTTACAAAAGACATTGCGCTCTCTCTAAATACGATACGTGTTTGTTCAAACTAACGATGGGTGGTCGGCAAACAGATATGGGAGAGTTTTCTCATCTATAAATCTTTAATTGCCGTAAAGCTTTTGGTTTTTGATTTAAGCTAGGATATTGAGCAGGTGTTTATTTTTTAATTATTATTATTTTTCCTCTTTGCTTTTGGACTAACACATCCTAGTTTTTCATTTTTGTACCACAGGAGTTATAGACATGGGTGCACCCAATCTTCTCCTTGTTCTGTTTTTGTTTTTGTATAGTTCTAATACTAGTTCATCAAAGCCTGGACCAGAGTTTAAAATACCCTTCTCCTCCTTGTCATTTTCTCCTATCTATAGTTTACTTTTTCCATTTACTACATTGTTTATTTTTTTTACTACTTCATAAATAAACATGCTTAATAACCCTTCACAGGTCAATGATACTTTTCGCAGTTTTTACGCTGAATTATATAGTTCGGAGATATCACATAACCAGGATGCTTGTGACAGTTTTTTTAAACAAAATACTGCTTCTGAGGGAGTCTGAGGAAGACTCTTTAAAATTAGATACCCCCATTACTTTAGATGAGCTTTAGGACGCTGCTTCTAATATGTGTAGCGGTAAATCACCTGGGTTGGATGGAATTCCCCCAGAATTTTACACAGCTTTCTGGGACAGCCTTGGCCCTCTCCTTTTTGATATGTTTCAAGCCGCTGTTGAAAGAGGGTCTTTTTCTAGAGATGTGAATATTGCAATTATTTCGCTTTTGCTAAAAAAGGACAAGGACCCTAATTATTGCTCAAGTTATAGGCCTTTGTCCCTTCTAAATGCTGATCTGAAAATTTATGCTAAATTGTTTGCGCGAAGGCTTCAGCCGGTCATGACTATGCTTATCAACTGTGACCAGACAGGTTTCATTAGAACTAGGTTAGCTTCTGATAATGTTAGAAGATTACTCCATATAATACATGGCACCTCTTCATTGACTCTTCCTGCAGCTGTCCTTTCCCCAGATGCTATGAAATCCTTTGATCGCCTGGAATGGCCATTTCTGTGGTCTGTGTTGAAGGTCATGGCTCTGGGGTCATCTTACATTCATATGATCAAGGTGTTGTATGTAAATCCCACAGCCATGGTGCTGACAGGTAGAACTTGTTCCTCACTGTTCGACATAGCCAGAGGTTCTCGACAGGGATGCCCACTAAGTCCTTTTCTTTTTGCACTTTCGCTTGAGCCATTGGCACAGACAATACGCTTAGATAAAGGTATTACCCCAATCACAATATGTGGAACCAGTCATCATATTTCGTTGTCTGCAGATGATGTCCTTCTTTATTTAGTTAATCTGTTGCAGTCCATACCTAACATCTTAACTATCTTTGGCTGCTTCGGTGATATTTCCGGATATAAAATAAACTGGACAAAGTCGGCACTTCTTCCATTAAATGACGCAATGAGAAACACAGCACTACCCTCAGGTATACCAGTGGTTCAACAATTTAAGTATTTGGGAATTATGGTTGGTGCCTCATTGCAGTATATAACTAAGACCAACTACGAGGGTATCCTGTCTAAAATGACATGTAACTTGGAAAATTGGTCATCACTTCCAAATTCTCTCAGATCACACGTTTCGATTATCAAAATGAATGTACTCCCTCGAATCAATTTTGTGAGTTCTATGCTGCCCTTGCCTCCCCTATCCCGTTTTTGGGACAGATTATAGAGCATAATCACCAAATTTGTCTGGAATGGCAAACGGCCACGTCTTAAACTTTCCACAATGCAACGGGATAGATTTGCGGGTGGACTTTCACTCCCCAATTTTAAGTTATATCACTGGGCGTTTACACTTCGTCCCCTGTTAAGCTGGTTTGATGATAAAATTGATGTTTCTTGGCATTCCTTGGAGGAAAATCTGGTTCTTCCTTTGAAGTTATATTTGCTAATATCCCTATAAACAAGTGTAAACTTTGTTTCGGTCCTTTAGTGTCACACGTTCTGTCAGTCTGGAGGGCAACAGAAAAAGTTTGTGATATTCGCTCTAACTGGAATCCCTACTCTCCTATCTTTAATAATAATGGTTTGCTCATTGGTAAGCACCCTATTAAGTTTGGCCAGTGTCGACAGTGGTATGACAAAGGGATTCACTCCTTGGGTGATATAATGGGTGACAAGGGCCTTTACACCTTTGAAGAACTTTCTATTAAATTCAATCTGCAGAGTTCCACCTTTTTTTTTTTTACTTGCAGTTGAGGGCAGCCATGAAGGCCTATGGGGTCCCTTGGATGGCTCCTCTTAAAGACCACCCTTTACTGAAAGTTTTATGTGAGACCCAGGGAACAAGAGGATTGGTTTCTAAATTATATGTTTTTTTTTTCTGGGAAAAATGTATCCTCCTCTGACAATAGACACCTGGCGGACAGATTGTTTTGATTGGGACAGTGTTTGGGTTATGGTAATGCAGGCTTCTAGGAATCCGGATCATCGACAAATCCATTTTAATTTTATTCATAGGATTTATATGACTCCACGTAAACTGTATATTATGAAGCTTAAACCTGATCCTAATTGTACACTCTACCATACAGGGGAAGTTGGTACTTTTTATCACATGATCTGGGAATGCCCTGGGGTAATTAACTTTTGGAACATGGTTAAAGAAAATTTGTCTACTATATTAAATGTTTCGGTTCCTTTGTCCCCATCTGTTTTTATTGCAAATTATCTCTCTGACATCCAACTTAACAAAACTCAGAAACAAGTGTTTTTAGCTGGTTTGACAGCTGCCAAGAAATTAGTAGCAACGAGATGGAAGCCTCCACACTCTCTTAATAAGCAATATTGGTTTCTCACATTCATAGATGTGGTATATCTCGAATTGTCCACTGCACGCATTCACGGTGCAAGAGAGGACACCATCAGACTCTGGGCTCAAACTTTGGAGAAGCTCAAAGGTCTACTGATTTGAATTAAGGAGATTCCACCACACCCCACGCACTCTGGTTTTATGGCTTTTTTTTTGTTTTGTTTAATAAAAAAATAATAATAATAATAAAAAAAGGAAATGAAACGAAAAATGAAAATATAAGGTTATTCATTATATTATTAATACTGTGATAAATATACTAAGATAACACTGTTTGCTATAGTTCACAGATATCCCCCATTTAGTCCCAAATTACATCCGCTCCTCTTTGGATGTCTAGCTAGGGGGAACTAAACATAAGCTCCACATATTTGCTCTGTAGAGAGTATAACCTCTACACAGTTTACTATAGAGTCAGTTTACTAGAGAAAATAAAATATAATTTTTCCCCAAAAAGTGCTGTGGTGGTGTTGTACTAATGCAGGCCTGTACATTGATACTGAATAATTATAATATGCCAATACCATGGTAAGTGTCCACAAAACATGGCATTGTACTAGGCCAGTACCATGATTCCATTGTACTAGTTTAGTGGTTTAAGCAAACTAACCATGACGTGGCAAATTTTAGTCATGCTGTAATGTTCTTTTTGACCAATAGAGGCATCATATGTACACACACAAGAGTACAAGTGTGCAGTGCAGACACATCAGTAACTGCAGGGAAGTTTGACCTGTACATTGTGTGACCTTGGCATAAGCTACATTAAACGTTAAAACATTCACAGCAGGGTACTGAGTGCTTTTACTTTGTATTCTGAACATCACAGTAAAGTTTGTCAGTGCCTGCCAAATCTGTATGTAATGTGGGAATAGCAGTGCAGGCCTTTGTCTTCAAGGTTTAGTATGCAGGATTGACTTTTGCAAACTGAAGAGCCTGGAACAAACTGGCTGCATAAGAGATTCGATTTCCCAGCTTTCAGTATATTTGTCCACTGGACTTTAAACTCCTCAGAGACAGTTTTGTACATCTTTTTTTTAACTATATTTTTCTGCATGTGTTTTTTTTTTTGCGACTGTATTGTTCCCTGAAGGTAACAAGATGCTGCATCATAGTAGCAACACTCTGGGAATGTCTCTGCATGATTGTTGAGCTCTAACAGACATTGTTGATGGTTGTCCAGAAGCCTCGTAAGCAAGTGGAATATAGCCCTGACTGTCCACTTGCTCATCGTCTGCTGGCACCTTAGGCACATGACCCGTTCTCGAGTGTAGAAATGCTTTCACAATACCTGGTGCAAATTCTAAGCATGAACTGAAAGGGCCTAGAGGTCTCCTACTCTCCTCAGAGACATAATGGCTAAAAGAAGCACCATTTTAGAGTCAAAAACCTAACTGGAAAAGTTTCCAAAGGTTCAAAGAGAGCCAAAGAGAGATCTTCCAATACAAAGGCAAGAATACCCGGTACCCTTGTGTGGATTACAGTCCTCAGCCTCAAAGCATCACGGAGGAAAAGTGTCACCAATGAATTCCTCTCCAAAGACTCACCACCCAAAAGGTGTGTGGAAAGCCGCTATGGTGATTCTCACACCACAAAGTGAATACTCTCCACTTCAGGGCATGAAGTTTCCTTGTGTAGGGAGCTCTGGTGTGAGGTATGGTCTCTACAACCTCAGTTGAGAGACCAGAGTCAATGAGTTGGGCCCCCTCAGAGGCCAAACCCACAGCTTCCACAACTGTGTGGTGAAAGATTAAGCCCCCTGTCTGAGACAGAAGGTCCCTCCTGATTGGAATCTCCCAAGGGGAGCCGTTGAGGAGAGACATAAGGTCCAAGAACCAAACTCGAGCCGGCCAGAACGGGACTTCTAACAACAGACTGGAATCTGTTCCAACAGATTCTCTCAAGAACCCCCATGAGCTCTTTGGTCTAGAGAAGATCTGTGTGGAGGAGTGGGCCAAAATCCCTCCTGCAGTGTGTGCAAACCTAGTGAAAAACTATAGGAAATGTTTGACCTCTGTAATTGCAAAAAAAAGGCTACTGTACCAAATATTAACATCGATTTTCTCAGGTGTTCAAATACTTATTTGCAGCTGTATCATACAAATAAATAGTTAAAAAATCATACATTGTGATTTCTGGATTTGTTTTTTTTTAGATTATGTCTCTCAGTGGACATGCACCTACGCTGAAAATTTCAGACCCCTCCATGATTTCTAAGTGGGAGAAATTTCAAAATAGCAGGGTGTTCAAATACTTATTTTCCTCACTGTATCTGTATATGTGTATATGTGTATATGTATATATATATATATATGATTGTAACTCAAAGACTACATGAACATAATACTGAAGTAAAAAAATGTGTAATTATATTGGTGGTTAAATATGTAATGCAATGATTAACCATTAGTAAATACTGAACCCTTAAAAAGTAGGTAAATATCCTGATAGTAATGATAATAACAATAAGCAAATTCAAGCCATTTCATCACACTTATACTCTTCATTTCTGACTTTCATATAAATGATCACTCTCTTGAATTTGTGAAGGATGGAAGAAAATATGCGTAGGCTTTTTTTCTTGGGTAAAGTCCCTCTTTTGCTGCAAGCATAAAATGTGGTTATAATATTCAGACACCTGAGGCCTTTAGAGGCTCTCCAGATTGAAAAATAAAGAAACATAACCTCCTAACTTATTTCATTCTTACTCCCCATCAATTGCTTCACTGAATTCACTCATCCACTCGTCATAGATGTCTATTTTGCCCATTTGATATGATACGCTTGATTTCACCACTCGTTGAACCATACTGCTAATGCATTGAAAAATACATGGCAAGCACATCAATATCAGAACCACAATTGCAAGAATGGGTAACACAGTAAATCCTAACCAAGATCCCCATCCTCTAAGGTCTGTTAACCACCCAAGCCATGAGCTATCAGCTCGTTCAGGTTCTCTTACTGCCTGTTTCATATGTTCAATTATATCAGTTATGTTGTCACTATAGTCTGGAATGTGAAAACAGCATGATACCCCAAGCATTTTAAAAACTCCTCCTTTCTACGCTGTTAACATGTCTAAGAACAGCCTGTTTTGGATTACTGCATCTCTAATTTGTCTCATTTCTGCATTTACCATTGCCAACGCACATTTGCTCCTGGTGTTGTCCACGGATCTGACAAAACATAACCATTATAATTGTTTGGTAAAGTTTCCAATACAGACATAACATTTCTTTTCTGTCTTTTCCCCTTCTCGTTTTCATTGCCCGGTAAATACACAGATGTTCCCCCATTCCTCAAAGCTGGGTAACAACACTCCACCCATCTCCCCTTTGGCATGAAATGGTAAGCCCTGTCTCCACAAACCCAAACTGCCGCAGGTGAAGTGTCATTTGGTTTGTCAAACGGGCAGGTGAAACGTGTTTCAACGCCTCCTATTACCGCTGTACAGTTCTCGGTTGTTTCATTGTTCATGTCGATTCTGACCCTGCAGTCAGACCATCCTGCCCTCGTAGTTGGTTTCGACCACACACACACACACACACACACACACACACACACACACACACACACACACACACACACACACACACACGTCTCCACGTATGTGTATCACTCTGAGTGGGGGTATTAACATCTCAGAGCTGCTCTTGAGCACACAGCAATTATGCAGGGATCTGTTATCAGTAATTCTTGGAACGGTCTTAGTTCTCGTCTTTTCACATACACTGTTGCTTGATATCTTACGATGGGCTCTAACTTGAAGATTGGTTGCTTCAGCACTATCTCTGGTGAATGTCCTTGCTCTTGTGCTGATAACGGAAGGTGGTGTTTATATCTGACCTCTGCCAGCACCGACATGTGCTTTCTGCTGCTCCTGCTCTCCTCTCTGTCCCTCCTCCTCGATCGCTGCCGGAACTTTCCTGCAGTGCGTTGCGTGCACCCACGTGGCCCTCTCCGCCACCTTCACGGCAGTGTGCGTTGTTAGGAGAACCTGGTAAGGGCCCAACCACCGTTTCGCCTTCCAGCTCTTCCTTCTCAGATCCCGTATTACCTATTAAGTCACCTGGTTTCAGGTTGTGCAGAGGAAACTCAGCTGGCTTTCCTTGCGCTGCTTTAACCTGCACACAAATATTAGACAACAGAGAAGACATTACTTTTCAGTAATTCAGCATATTGTGTTCACACAACTCTGTGGATGGCAGCTGTTGATTACCCCCTTCCATTCCCATGAACGGTGGTCGTCCAAAAACAATTTCAAACGGGCTCAGATTCGTTCTGTCCCTTTTTCTCATTCTCATGTACATTAACACGATTGGCAGGGCTTTTACCCATGTGAGTCCAGTGTCCTCACAACATTTTGCTAGTTTGTTTTTGATCGTAGCGTTCTCGCGTTCGACAGCGCCCCCTGATGCTGTGTGGTAGCTACAGTGTGTTCTCATGTCAATTCCCAAAAACTGGCCCACTTGCTTTATCGCCTCATTTACAAAATGTGTTCCATTATCTGAACTGATTATTCTTGGTATTCCCCATCTGGGAATAATTTCAGTCAACAGGGCTTTTGCCACTGTTGTCACGTCAGATTTTGCGGCCGGGAAACATTCGACCCATTTGGACCACATGTCTACCATGACCAAGCAGTATTTCTTTCCCTCACATGGACTCAACTCAATGTAGTCCATCATAAGATATTGAAATGGCCCCGGAGGCGGCGGATGTGATGCTTGAGGCATTTTCACTCCCCTTGCCACATTGTGTGTACTGCAAATCATGCATCTTTTACAAAAATGTTCAGCAAATACTGTGAACCCCTTTGTGAAACATGAATCGTTCATTTGAGTAGTCATTCCCCCTTTCACCACGTGATCCATTCCATGGAAACACTTGGCGAAATGCCCAAAAAATCCTCACTGCCATCCTCGCTCATCCACACTTCATTCTCCACTTTGCATCCACATCGTTTCCACAGCTGCTTTTCCGCTGTTGGTGGCGAACGTCTGCATACTACCTATGGAGGACAAAGCATTTGTGTTTAGTTCAGATAACAAAAGACATTCCGGTTCTTTAGTCTGCTGGCCTGCCGCGACCTTCGCAGCTGCGTCTGCTCTCGCGTTTCCTGTTGAAATAGAATCTTTGTTGTTAGTGTGCGCTGCGCATTTGCAGATTGCGATCTGTCTGGGCAACAAAATTGCGTCTAGTAAAGAAGCCACTAGAGAAGCATTCAAAATTGGCTTCCCATCCGACTTCAAAAATTTCCTGTGTTTCCACAGAGCCCCAAAATCATGCACCACCCCAAATGCATAACGTGAATCTGTGTAAATTGTTACACTTTCACCCTTAATAAGATTGCATGCTTCTGTCAGGGCCACAAGTTCTGCTGCTTGAGCAGAATAATAAACTCACCAGAATAATAAACTCACCTTGTGTCCATTCCACATAGCTGTCTCTCACTGCTTGGGCGATTTCAGGTTTCAGTCCAGTCAGCAGGCTGGTCGCTAAATGGCTTTCCCAGGGGCCAAGTGTCAGGCCGCGGTCTTGCAGCTCTATTATCCCGCTGTGCTTGTTAAACACTGCATACAATCGTTCATAGTATGTTTGGACACTCTCACCTGGCTCTTGAATGCAGTGACTCACCCTGGACATGTCAACGCATGCTGGGAATTCTCTCCTCACAGCATCAGTCAGCCCAGTCACCGCTGCTCTGTATCCGTCGTTTGCAACATGCAACCAGTCGACATCCATTCGTCTGTGATCTACTGTTGATATATCTCCACTTACTTTATTCCAGTTCATTCCGCCCAACTTTGCCATCATCAGTCTTTTCAGTTCGTTTACGGTTGGGCTGAACTCACGACAGAATGTCATCAGCTCGTCAGCGAAACGATCTCCCGCGTCCCACGGATCTGGCAGGTGAGCCATCGCCTCTTTCATGTCGTTGAGTCCCCACGGGCGGTATACGAGTGTAATACCGGTCTGGCCTCCACCGGCTTCCGGCTTCCACCATGGGACAGCAGACACTCACCTCCTCTTCTTTCACTTCCTTTTTGCTGACTTTCTCTTTGATCTGGCGCTTTGTCCACTTTTCTTTTTCGTGGCACGGCGCTTCCTCCTCTCTCTCTCTCCCTCACTGCCTGAGAGAGTGTCAGGAATCAGTTCAAGTTCATCAAAGTCCTCATAATCATCGTCCAGTTCCTCATCCAGTTCCAGCGCTCTGACCAGACTTGGCCCTTGCAACTCGGCAAGTGTAGCACGGGGGTTTATGCGGAAAAACTCACACAGGAGATATGTTAGTTTCATCTTGTGTGGGTGCAGATGCTAGTTTTTCTCCCTGTTTCTCTCCCCCCATACACCGAGGAGTTCCGGTGCATTGAGGATAACAGGAATATCTCGAATAACAGCCCTCTCTTTAAACTGAATCCCCTCATCGACGAGAATGGACTTCCGAGAGTCAATGGACATGTCTCTCAGGCGAACATTAGATTCGAGTGCAATCCCATCATTATTCCACGACAACATCACGTTGCAACCTTGATAGTACGACATTATCATGACCAATCTCAACATCAAGGGAGACATTTTACTGAAGGCGCCATACGTATGGCTGGCTTTTGGATTGTGGGAGCAAAAAGATGTATATGCTCCCTTATCTTTGCATGTGTGATTTTCCGAAGGTTGCGTGGACGAAGTGAAGTACAGAAGATGGCCAATTTACCAATGGACAGGGTGAACGCAGAGCCACCCTTTACATATGTAGGGACCGATGTATTTGGTCCTTGGTCCATTTCTGCTCGTCGTACTAGAGGTGGACTCGCAAATGACAAGAGGTGGGCAGTGTTGTTCACCTGTTTAACCATCAGAGCTGTCCATATTGAGGTAATAGAGACTATGGAAACATCTTGTTTCATAAACGCCTTGAGACGCTTAATTTCCATTAATGGTCCAGTGAAGCAGATACGCTCTGATCGGGGAACAAATTTTGTAGGAGCGTGCAGAGAACTGAACATCGCCTCCAACTTGGACGAAGCTAAGGTGACAAGGTTTCTTGCGGAACAAGGATGTTCTTGGATCTTCAACCCTCCCCACGCCTCCCACATGGGCGGGGTGTGGGAACGGATGATTGAAATAACTCGTAAGATCTTGGACTCAATAATGCTTCGGCTGGGACCGTCCAGAATCACTCATTAGGTTCTCACAACGTTCATGGCAGAGGTGACGGCTATAATAAATTCCAGACCATTGGTGCCAGTTTTCGATGGACCCTGAGGATCCTCTCATACTCACTCCGTCGACCTTGCTCACTCACAAGTATGGTCCTTGTCCTATTCCACCTAGTGAGTTTGACCGTGCTGATCTCTACAGAAAACAGTGGAAACAGGTCCAAAATCTAGCATCTACCTTCTGGGACAGGTGGCAGAAGCAATATCTCTCTACACTGCAACCTAGAAAGAAGTGGTAATCAAAGAGGCAAGACGTCACGGTGGGCAGTGTAGTTCTCATGAAAGAAAGTCAGTCCAAACGTAACCAGTGGCCTTTGGGGCGTATCTCTAGAGTGTTCCCAAGCAAAGATGAAAGAGTTCGGAAAGTGGAGATCAAGGTTGTGGACAAGGAAGGGGCAAAATTGTTCAGCCGACCTATAGGTGAAATAGTGATGCTAATTCCCTCAGACTAATTCAGAGACTGAGTTTCTTCTTTTGTTATTCATAGTAGCTTTGGCATCTTGTGATACCAAACGGGGAGTGTGTTGTCATATGTGACGTTTCAGTAGAGATGCGCTGGCTCCTTTAAGAGCAGCAGCGCCTAGATGATGTCATCAATGTTAGACCAGCTACAATCTGCTGCATGGAAGATAGCTGTCCTTTATTGTGATTTCATCTTAAGCCATCTGCTACATATCTTGTCTTTCGGGAGTTATCGTTGGAATGTAAATTTATCTCAAGATATGATTCAACTAAATTTCATTGTATTTTGGGTTTATTGCAAGTTTTCATTAGTATCATCTCACATACTGATATCTGTGCTGTGCATTTACCATGTGATAACTATTACACTCACGTATTGAATGTTAAAATTATTTCTGGTTAATTACTCATTTTGATATCATTTGAAGTGATCCTGTGTACGTTTGATGTGTCAGTTCTTCACATCCTGTATAATTAAATTCATACATTTATGTACCATATTTTTCTTTTCAGTTTTACCCTACTTCCAGTCATCATTAAACGAAGTGAACTGGGTATCTGCTTCAGCGTGGTGATTGGCAGAGGAGTTAACATTTGCAAGGCGCATTGGGGTGGCAGAACACAGACCTTCAGACTATCGGCAGAAGGTCTGGTCCCCATAGCAGCTTTTATTGGCCAAGGACCGCCCAAAGGCTGTCTGAATGAAATGCAAAGCAACAAATCACAGTTAATTTTGTTCCGCGTAATGTTTAGGGCTGGGAAAATGTAACATTGATGTACTTACAATAACAGACCTGTGTGCAAAACTCTTGGGTGTATTTTAAAGATTCTATGCTACGAACTTTACCTTCATATACTTTTGAAAATCCAGCGTTTAGTTGATCATGATAAGAGCTTATTATCACAGTTGTAAACACAACAGCGTTCAACTTCCATGAGGGAGTTTGGCGTCACAGCATCTTTGTTTCCAGGCGGACTGTTAAAGAACGCTACACACAAGTCTCCTGGACATCCTGTAGAATTTAACCAATCAGATGATTACTTCGAAAATCCTGAAGAGTTTCCAGTTAAGTGTGTCATATGCATAGACAGTAAAAGAAATGGAAACAGCGACCCCATAGGCTTCGACGGGGAAAAGTGAAGTCAATTAGAAGCACTCACTTCCTGATGGCTGAGCGTACTGCGCAGACTCAGACTGATTTCTCTACTGTGCGACAGGGAGTCACGTGGTTATGATGCAATTGTTAGCCTATTTTTACAAAAACAGCTTCTACGGGGCGATAGTGTAAGATACAAGGTAATGGAGCATTTTATACATTGTTGTGTTTCTTTAGAAATAAACAATAGACAAATGGAGTCTTTAAACGCCTCAGATGTAAAGTTATTCGCTGTCAAAGTGACGCCAAAATGAATGGGAGTCAATGGGATGCTAACAGCAGGTGATGGCTTGGTTAGCAATGGCTGCCCCTATGGAAGGTAAGCTTTCCGGGTGCTGGATTACCCCCTTGATAATATGCATCAGACGTTCAGCTAACGGTCCGTGGATGTGATGTCACGAACAGGAAGTTATAAAGAGTACCCAGACCAAACAATGTCAGCTTCTGTGCCGCTTAGTTTGCTTATGCCTTGGGCCGGCTCTGCTGACGCTTGTGTCAAAATATCCTTGTAAACACATTTGTTTTGTCTTAAGTGAACGTAAACAGTTGAGAAAGAAAATGCATGTGTAACATTGTATTGGATCCTAAATGAGGTCTTAAAGTGACAGCAGCAGGTTTATTGCTGTCACTTTAAGACCTCTTGCGGAGGATCCTGTCACTACCGTTAATCAAAGAGCAAAAGAAAATCACTCAAGAAAATGATCTTGTTTGAATAACTTTTGTAACTTCATTACAAAGGATTAATCTATATTTTATTTATACAAAGAACACCATGCCGTGTGTTATGGAAAATTTAAATCATGATCAGGAGGTTCAATTTTACATTAAATGTTTATTAAATTGCATATATTTAATTTCAATAAAATGTTTTAAAGCTGTGAGAACTACACTCACATTGTGTAAATTATTTATTGTTTATTGTAGAGTTTACTGTGCTGTGAGTAATTGTGGGCGCATCAGATGTGTAATCTGATGTTGCTTTAAATGTTGTACATGTCATGACTACTATGTTGCTCGGAACTGCACCTAAGAATTTCACCTACTGTTGCACTTGTGTATATGGTTGAGGGACAATAAAGTGATTTGATTTGATTTTTGATTTGATTTTTTTGATATATTCATACAGAAATAGTGTATCTAGGTAAAAGGTAATATTAACTAGGGGAAAGGTTACAAGACAACTCTTTGGAGATGAACACGTATGGTACCTATGTCAAAAACATGTTTTGTTCGTGAGAATTGGAGACATTAAACTTGGAATTTGACCCATGAAGGTGAAGATGGCCTAGATATAGAGAATTGATGGGATTCGAGCGAAGGGGCTCTAGTCACGGCCATAGATGAGGAATTACGGGAGGAGTCGTAAATTGTTTAGGAAATGTGGATATAAGCAGGACCATGTTGTGTCTCCAATTCAGACACACTCTGCTGACATTCTGTATGTCTGTTGACAGTGGCTCTTTCCTTGCAAGGGAATTAAATCTTTATAAAGGCAATTTGGAGATGTTTTGTCTCTTATTCAGAATTAATAGATTGAATTAGAATTTTGCCATCACAATTTGGTGTCAGAAGGTTAGGATTCCTTGGATGCGACTTCTGTGGCCTTGAGAATGGACGGCGGCCTGATCAGCCTGACGCTTCATGCGCCAACCCTACCCCGCAAAAGAGTTAAGGGAGAGGGGCCGAACGCCTGGGCCCGGAAGGAGCACCACTGGAAATTGAAAGAAAAGAACTCACGACGGAAATAACATTCTGGTAAGAGACAAATCAAATTTAAAATTCAGGGGGGAATTTTATTGAAAATTTGAATTTGTTTAGATTTAAATTTTTAATCTGTTTAGATTGAAGATCTAATAAAGGGGGGGATAAACCATAGTGGGGTCTGACTCTGTGGCAAATGCAACGTGGTTGATTCATTTATGGAATAGAAACTGAAACCATGTGGGCGAATACAAAGTGATTGAAATTTAGAGAATTTTTTGAGATATCACGTGGGCGAGGAGACCATGCTGTGAGCCGGTTTTGGGCTGTTAGGAGCCAATAAGAGAGGACACTATTGGGAGTGCCCGCCCGTCTGGTCTTGGGTGAAGAGATCAGATCTGTACGGAGACGTCCGACAGATTCATTAGCGTACGCTAGAGGGGAAAAAACCACAGAGACAGACAGCCAGTATGGGTGAAAATTCAGCAAATTTGCTGAATATGACACACCGGAATGCACCGGAACTCCTCGGTGAAAGCATCTTGTTGCATGGCACGAATGATGATATTTTTGGCTTGATTCAATTCACTTACACTGTATGGTTTAGAACAGTGATGCCATCCTTTACGATTTCCTGCATCTTTGGCTGGTTCTTTTTTGTAAGTCTGTACAATGCGTGTTAGACATGCAATGGCCCGGAGAAGTATCTTCCAATTGGAGAAACGTTCAAAGCGTTCTGAGCCCAGCTGACTGTGCTTCGTTGTGGTAATGAATGTCGCTATCTCTGGACGGACTTCTTGATTTTGGCTATTGGATCAAGGTCAAACGGGTCTGAGGTAAGGTATGTCTGGTTCGGGCAGGACAAGAATGGTAGACCAGTAAGCCATGTCATATCTTTCAGACAGGCTGCAGGTACGGATCTTGTGGCGTGGTCTGCCGGATTCTGGTCGCTTGACACATAATGCCATTGCTGTGGGAGCGTGCTGCTTCTTATTCTTAGAACTCGATTATTCACGAAAACATGAAATCGACGTTTCTCGTTAGGGATGTAGCCGAGGATGACTTTGCTGTCTGAATAGAAGTTCACAGTGTCAAACTCAATATCAATCTCAGACATTATAAGATCAGCTATCTGTACAGCCAACACTGCGCTACAGAGCTCGAGGCGTGGGATGTCAGCTCTGGACTGGCGCCAGCTTGGCTTTCCCTAAGACAAAGCTTGTCTTGCAGCTTCCATCAGGGCTCAAACTTCTGAGATATGCTACAGCAGCTATAGCTAGAACAGAGGCATCTGCAAAAATGCAAAGCTGTCTTTGAGAAGCTTCTGTAGGAGAACATGTAGAATAATGCCTAGAGATCTGGAGATGTTGAAGCTCTTGAAGGGAGTCCTTCCATTGTTGCCAAGGTCCCAACTTCTCAATAGGCAAAGGCACATCCCAGTCATGTGACTCAGTTGTGAGTTCTCTTATCAAAGCTTTGCCCCTTATGACAACTGGAGCTGTGAACCCAAAGGGGTCGTACAAACCATTCACAGTAGAAAGAACTCCACTTCGTGTAAATGGGTTTTGTGTCACTTGAAAACGTAAATGTGTCAGTTATGAGGTTCCAACTCACTCCAAGAGTACGCTGTACAGGCACTGCGACCTTGGTTCATGTCTCGTAGATTACTGACCCGATCATCTAAAGGAAATGCATCCATGACCTCCTTGCTATTAGAAGCAATTTTGTGCAGCTTCAAATTGGAACGTGCCAAAGCTTCTTGGGTCCTCTTGAGGAGATCAATTGCAGCTTCCCCAGATGGTAGTGACTTTAAACCATCGTCCACGTAGAAATCCCTTTCTACAAACTTTACAACGTCTGCTCCGCACTCTGCCTCAGCCTCTTTTGCCGCTTGCCTGAGGCCATAAATCGCTACGGCAGGAGAAGGACTGTTGCCGAAGATATGAACCTTCATCCTGTACTCAATGATTCATTATGAGTCATTATCCTCATACCAGAAGAACCTGAGAAAGTTCCTATCCACTGGCTTTACGAGGAAACAATGAAACATCTGTTGAATATCCATAGTGAAAGCTACTGCTTCCTTTCTAAATCGCAAGAGCACACCCAAGAGTCCATTGTTGAGATCGGGGCCTTTCAAAAGTACGTCGTTCAGTGAGACACCATCATATTGACAACTCGAATCGAAGACCACTCGGATCTCTCCCGGCTTCTTTGGATGGTAAACTCCAAAAAAAGGCAAATACCAATGCTCATCTTGCTGCTCAAGTGGTGGGGCTATCTCTGCGTGACCTTTCGCCAGTATCTTCTCCATGAACCATCAGAACCATCCAGTGCTGGTCGGACCAATCAGACTCTATGCTACAAACTGTTGTTGGGGAACATTGTCTGTTGTTGTACTTATGATGTCTGTCATTTATGTAATTTATGTCTGAGAGTTGTACCAAGACAAATTCCTATCAACTTGTTGACATGGCAATAAATGTATTGAATTTAATTTAATTGAATTGAATTGATCACGCGGACTGGGAGATGTTCCGGTCGGCCTCTGATGACGACATCGAGGTCTACGTTGATAGCGTAATGTGTTTCATCAGGAAGTGCGTAGATGACGTTGTTCCGACCAAAACAATTCGGCTGTACCCTAACCAGAAGCCGTGGCTAAATGGGGATGTTCGCGCGGCACTCAATGCGCGGACCTTCACTTTTAACTCCGGTAATGCGGAGAAGCATAAACAAGCAAGTTATGCCCTCCGGAAAACCATCAGAGCAGCAAAACGGCAGTACAGGGACAAGATTGAAGGACAGTTCAACACCACCGACTCTAGAAGCATGTGGAGGGGAATTAACACCATCACGGACTACAAAGGGATCACAAACTCCACCGTGAACACCGCTGCCTCTCTCCCGGACGAGCTCAACACCTTCTATGCTCGCTTTGAGGGAACTAACACCGCCCTCGCGGAGAGAGAGCTTGCGGCTGAAGATACAGAGGTTAGTGCACTCTCCGTATCTGTAGCGGATGTAACCCGATCCTTCCGGCGGGTGAACGTCCGTAAAGCCGCGGGTCCAGACGGCATTCCCGGCCGCGTGATCAGAGCGTGCGCGCACCAACTGGCTGGAGTCTTCACAGACATTTTTAACCTGTCCCTCTCCCTGTCTGTGGTCCCCACATGCTTTAAAACGTCCACCATTGTTCCTGTACCTAAGCAGTCAAAAACCACCTGCTTAAATGACTGGCGTCCTGTTGCTCTGACCCCCATCATCAGTAAATGCTTTGAGAGACTAGTCAGAAACCACATCTGCTCTGTTCTCCCCCCCTCACTGGACCCACTGCAGTTTGCATACCGCACAAACCGCTCCACTGATGATGCCATTTCATCCACTATACACACTGCTCTCTCCCACCTGGAAAAGAGGAACACGTATGTGAGAATGCTGTTTGTGGACTACAGCTCAGCATTCAACACCATTGTGCCCTCCATACTTGACGGGAAACTCCGGGCTCTAGGCTTAAACAGCCTGTTATGCAGCTGGATCCTGGACTTCCTGTCAAACAGACGCCAGGTGGTCAGAATGGGCAGTAACATCTCCTCATCACTGACTCTCAACACTGGAGCCCCTCAGGGCTGTGTTCTCAGCCCACTCCTGTACTCCCTGTACACACATGACTGTGTGACAATCCACAGCTCCAACACCATCATCAAGTTTGCTGACGATACGACGGTGGTAGGTCTCATCACTGACAATGATGAAACTGCCTACAGAGAGGAGGTGCACACTCTGACACGGTGGTGTCAGGAGCACAACCTCTCCCTCAACGTCAGCAAGACCAAGGAGCTGGTGGTCGACTTCAGGAGGAATGAGAGAGAACACCGCCCTATCACCATCGATGGAGCACCGGTGGAGAGAGTCAGCAGCTTCAAGTTCCTTGGTGTCCACATCACAGAGGAACTCTCATGGTCCGTCCACTCTGAGGCCGTTGTGAAGAAGGCTCATCAGCGCCTTTTCTTCCTGCGACGGCTGAGGAGGTTTGGAATGAGCCGCCACATCCTCACACGCTTCTACACCTGCACCATAGAGAGCCTGCTGACTGGCTGCATGACCACCTGGTACGGCAACAGTACCGCCCGCAACCGCAAGGCCCTGCAAAGGGTAGTGCGCACGGCCAGCTGCATCATCGGAGGTGAGCTTCCCTCCCTCCAGGACATTTACGCCAGGCGGTGTGTGAAGAGAGCTCAGAGGATCATCAGAGACTCTAGCCACCCGAACCATGGGCTGCTCTCACTGCTGCCATCAGGCAGACGGTACCGCAGCATTAGAACACGCACCAGCCGACTCCAGAACAGCTTCTTCCCACAAGCAATCAGACTACTTAACTCCTGATCCATCAGGATCATAACACACACTGGACAGAATATCACTCCGCACAACCCACTGTAGATACACACACACATTATATACACATTTATGTATCATTTATTATTTATCATTTATCATATAGCACCTATTGTACATAATTGGATCTCTACTGTGAATAATAATGTATACTGTACATTGTATATTATTATTATTATAGCTTAATGTATACTGTTTAATGTATGTTTAGTCTATATTGTTTAAAGTATATGTATATTGTAAGTATGTGTATATTGGTTAAAGCTGTGAGAACTACACTCACATTGTGTAAATTATTTATTGTTTATTGTAGTGTATACTGTGCTGTGAGTAATTGTGGGCGCATCAGATGTGTAATCTGATGCTGCTTTAAATGTTGTACATGTCATGTCGTGACTGCTATGTTGCTCGGAACTGCACCAAGAATTTCACCTGCTGTTGCACTTGTGCATATAGCTGTGTGACAATAAAGTGATTTGATTTGATTTGATTTGATTGAATGCGAAGAAATGTTCTTTCATGATAGGTTTCTTAGAGAAAGACCGCTGTAGAGATCTGAAGCGATCTAGAGCTTGTGTTTTGTTGTTTGGTAGGCGTCGCCTCTGAAGTTTGAATGGAAGAGGGGCTACCCAGCTATTCCTTTCGTCCTTGTAGAAGCCCTCCTTCATTATACGGAGAAAAGTCAAATCTTCGATTGATAGAGCTATCTGTTCATCATCCTTTGTCCTCTTGAAGACATCCCCTTCCACTTAATGTCCATCTTCTTCCCACACAGGCCTCTTTCCAGCAACCGTAACTTGAAGACCTGAAGGCTCGTCACAAACATTCTCCTTGATGTGAAAAGCGTTAGGGCATGGCTTAAAAAGCGATTGGCGGCCACTGTCCAAAGTGTTGGTGAAGAAAACACTGACATTGTCTGGCTTATGCACCTTTCCCAAGCAAACATTGCCCACTATGACCCAACCAAGGTCTAACTTCAGAGCATGTGGGGCTTCCAGAGGTCCATTGATGTACTTCATCACTTTATGTACCTTTATGATGTCTCTTCCCAACAGCATCATGATTGGAGCTTCCCGGTCAATTTCTGGGATCTGTTCTGCAATTCCCTTCAGATGAGGATGGTGAAGAGCAACTTGCCGGGTGGGTATCTCGGAGCGATCGTCTGGAACGTTATCGCACTCTATTAAGGAGAATGAATGACTCGACCATCAATGGATGCCACTTGAAATCCGTGTGCTCTCCTCCCACTCCTTTGGGAGACCCCAGCAGTCTTGAGGTAGTAGGAATAACTGTCACAATCCACATCGAAAAAGTCGAAGAATTCAGATCTTACCAACGATCGGTTACTTTGGTCATCGATGATGGTGTAAACTCTAATAGCTTTCTCCTGCTGGCCACTTGGAAAAACTGAGACGAGACAAATCTAGGAACATGTCTTTACACTCAAATTGCTGCCGCATACTTCTTTGCATTTGGTGGGTTTGTCATCTTCAGAAGAATCTTTCTTCTCCCCGCCATAATCTCTAGTGGTTGTGTGACCTTTAGCAGACTTATTGACAGGGTTTGGGTGCAAGACAGAAAGGTGTGTTTCACTGCCACATTCTGTACATTTGATGAGTTTCTCACAGTTCCTTGCAAAATGTGATGTTAAACCTACACACTTAAAGCAAATCCCAAATCCCATTCTGCTTCAAAAAGGCCTTCCGATCTTCAATGAATTTCTCTCTAAATCCTCGACATTTGTTAAAAGGATGAGTCTTCTTATGTATGAGACAGAACTTTGACAAATCTACCTGAGCTCCTTGAATTTCTCCACCTGTAGACCTCTCAGGAGGGATGTCTGTTATGTGAACTGAGATGGATGCTCTGTTAGCGTTCCTGAAATGTTCTGGCTTTGAATGTTCGGCTTGAAGAGGAAAAGCAAAGCTAGGATCATTACGCATTCTGGCTTGTTCTACGACAAAGTTAACAAGTACAGAAAAGGAGGGAAAGGGAACTGTGTTGTTGTTTGAACAAATAGCCCTGAGTCATCCACTTATCTTGTAAGCTGAAAGGTAGTTTTTGCACTATGTTGGCTACGCCACGTGCAGTGTCCAAACAAGCGAGACCCAGAAGCACTCCCTCAGATTTTGCTACTAGAAGCTCCGTGAGTAGGTCTCCTAATTCTCTCAGTTTCTTCCACTCTTTATTTGAAATCTTTGGGAAAGTCTCTAATCTTCTGAGCAGTGAGCTTTCGACAACTTCAGGTGCCCCAAAGCAATCATCTAATCGTTCCCAAATCATCAAGCAACCTCTGTCAGGGTTTTCCACATGCACTGCTCTAATGCGTTTTGCTTGCTCTCTAGAATCTGCTCCTAACCACTTGACCAAAAGGTCCATCTCCTCCTTAGCTGTGAGATTGAGATCCTTTGTAGCAGTGGAGAATGATGCTTTCCATGCTTTGTAATTCTCAGGACAGTCGTCAAATTGTAAGAGAGCTGTGGAAACAATTTCTCGTTGCGCCATGGATCATGAGGTTAGATATGTCTTGATTATCATCGCTGATTGCCCGAGGAGTGCTGTTGCTAACTGGAATACGAAGAGGTGGAGTTGGAGTACTTGACTTGACCTGCGGATAACTGTGAGCATTTATAACGGTGTCTACCAGCTGCATGTTGGAATGCCAGTAAGCATGCGCTGGGAAGTGGCTGAGATCATCGGGAGGTCTTACACAAGCAAAGTGAGGATTCTGTCTGTTCCTGTTGATCTGGGCCAGTGTTTCACCATATATTGTAATGGATGATGTAAAGTTCCCAGTCAAAGAGCCCTGTGTGTTTGAAACAGAAGGCCATTGATGATTAATGGGTGTGTCACAGCCTATCATGATAAAGATTGTTTTTTATTATTAAATAATCCAGTGCACCAATGTCCTCTATTTCTTTCATTAAACAACACTAAACTACACTATACCGTTCAAACGTTTTGGGTTTGGTGAGATGTCTTTGAAAGAAGTCTCTGTTCACCAAGGCTGCATTTATTTGATACAAAAGCATACAGTAAAACAGTAATATTGTGAAATATTATTACAGTTTAAAATAGCTGTTTTCTAAATTAATATTTTAAAATGCCATTTATTGCTTTCAGCAGCTGGTCCAGACTTCAG
The DNA here is from genome assembly GCA_023566225.1 of Romanogobio albipinnatus. NCBI lineage: Eukaryota > Metazoa > Chordata > Actinopteri > Cypriniformes > Gobionidae > Romanogobio > Romanogobio albipinnatus. The sequence goes on along the minus strand of CM042254.1, from coordinate 18,939,628 downwards.
TGTCACATGATTCTTCAGAAATGTTTGCTGATTTGACATTTCTTTCTTCTTGTTCTTTTTCTTTTTCTAATTATTATTATTATTATTATTATTATTATTATTATTATTATTATCAATGTTGAAAACAGTTGTGCTACTTAATAGATTTTCTTTAAAACAATATTAATTAATTCATTGATTTATTTAACTACACACACTTTTTAATTTGTTTCAGTACCAAGTTAATTTGTAAAAAGTAGCCTACTAGATTTCCTTTCAGAAATAATCTGAATAAATACGAAATTTGTGTTTACATGCAGTCCTGTTTGAATAATCCTGTCAAAATATTATAAAAATAAAACGGCCAGTTCTTTTGGTTAAACCCACGTGCTATAAATACCACGTGACTCTGCAGGTTTTATTAAATCAATGCTAAATTAGTTTTTAGTGTACATATGTGCTTTACCAGTACATGTAATATTGTTATTATTAATAGATGCATTTATCGCGTGATATTAAACTGCCGCTACATATGAACTTATTGTAGTGCAGCACGAATGCAGATGATCGGAACACCTGTCCGGCTGTAATCGGAGGCGCGCCCACAGGAGCGAGCGTGGGAAGTGAGCGCGCGCTCTGTGCTGAAAGGGACGCACAGACAGAGCGAAGCAAGGGAGGATATTACCCGCCTTTACCGCATTACAGTGCGTATGGGAGAATTACACTGCATCGTATGTGGCCAAACCGACAGCGATACAGGTAAGAGGGGCGATGTTATCACCGCGCTGTCAGGGTTAATGAATTACAAGCAACTGGCCTTGTACCTCAGCGGATAACAGCAGACTGGATTTGTGTTGCTTTAATACGGCCGTTACTGCTTCAGTAATCCTCGCGCATCCCGCGTGCTTCAGCCTCTCTGCGCATCTCTGAGTGATGCGGTCTTCTTTCTGCTGCTCTGCGCAAACGATCACAGCCGCTGTGTTATGAAGTTCCCGGCTATATTTTACGAAACGGCAGATAAATACAAATTTAAAGCCACCAGCCATATTTAGATGAAAAAACTCTGGCGTTTGGAGGCTGTCAAGTTAGTTGTGTCGAGGCCGAATGTTGGGCAAGGATGCTTTGGGAAGTGAAAGTGTCGTCGCCCCATCCAGGGCGCTTCTTAGCTCAAGGATATTGTGCGAAGAGGACAAACATTTGCCGCTCTGTTTCATTGTATGGGGAACGCTCAGGGCACTTTTGTTGGTAAATATAGCATTGCAATATAATTCACTTTCTCTTAGGATGCTAGCTTGGCCTGTGTGGTTAAAATAACTTTTGGAGTAGGCTACATATAACATTCAGATTGAAATATCATCGATAAGCATCATATGCTTAGGCTTACACATATATTTTTAATAAATGTGTTTTATATTGGCTTTGATGGCAGTTTGAAAAGTCGTAGGCCTTAAATACATCTGTCTGTCTGTCGGTCAGTCTATCTATACATTTTTTTGTGTGATTTTTAACAGTAAAAGACTGTAAAAATGCTACTGTACAATCTGTTAATTGGTAAACAGTAGTTTCCTTACTATATTGGCATTCCCAGAACTCCCTGCATGACACTTGATTCACATTTGATGTATTTTCATTAAAATAACTGATTCTTCTTAGTTTTTTTATCATTATGTACATTAGGTGTTTGTGTTACGTCTTGTGTTGTTAAATTAATGTTTATTGCATTACTTTAGTGTCATGTGTGTTACCACTATGGTGTCTGCCTTCTCAGCTTGTGATGAGCTTTGATTCATCATGTGACTTTCTCATCACCACCTGTTTTAGTTGGTTGTCAGTGTATTACAATGGTACAAAACAGATACTAGCACTTCAGTTTGTTGAGTATATTAATATTATATATATCTAGTCTGTCTGTCTATCTTGTCTGTCTGTGATCTAAAGTACCAAGTATTCTGGTATATCTGAGAATATAGGACTCCTCTTGCATAGTTGTGATTTATAAAACATTCTGTTTGATCTTTGACTCTAAAACTCAGTGTAAGCCTGCAGGGACAATGTTTCCATTTTAATCTTTGATTGCAGCTTGGGGAAACTCAGATCAGCTGAAGTATCCCGCTAACCAAACTCACCCCCCCCCCACCCCCCATCATGAATTAAAGATGCAAAGCTGCCCGCATCAGATGATCTGTGGCCATGTGACCTGGCCTGGGCCATATTCCCAGTGAGTTGGACCATGGACTGAATGATCCAGAGATGTCATCCCCATTCCCCAGTCTTTGCCATATTGTTTTGCAATCATTTATGGAGGTATTTTAAAGAGCTTAGATGTTAGAAGTGAAGCATGATAACCATTGGCAACCTGACAAAGTTAGTCTATCCTGATTAGGGATGTCTAAAGAGTAATTTAATGAGAACAGAGTCTGATTAAATCTTAGATTTGTCAGAGCAAACAGTACAGCCTGCATTTAAATGGTAACATTATATAGTAGGCCTACATATACAAAAAATGAATGGAGGTTGAATCAAAGTTACATTCAAAATGTAATATAAATGTTTTAGAGTAGATATTAAAATGAATGTGTGTGCTATTTTTGCATCCTTTATTGACATTTTTGTAATACAGCTGAAATGCATCAAACACAAATGTGCTTTTAGTTCAATGTCCATTCTCTGTAAGTTGCAGTGACTTCAGCACACCACTAGATGCTGATATTCTACTCGTTTTCTATGGCTAGCGTTGATGCTAATGCAGTTTAGCCACCAGGAAACATGAATGCGTTGATATTTATAGTTTAACATGACACATTTTGAGATTTATTAAGCTGTTTTTGTATAAAGCTTGGAGGATCACCCACAAATGACCACATGTTTTTACCTGCACACCCCATCCCCCCTCCACCTACAGAGGTATTTTCTGCCATATGGCAAATTTTGAAGAAATCCTTTTACTTGGCAACACGTTAGTTGTGGCTCAAACCCTGTGGATACTCCCACTGAGCCTGCAATTAAAACAGCATTAGAGAAACCTGCTATTCTCTCTCGGCACCTTCTGCCACTTAAAGGAAACTTTAAATGGACGGAAGCTCACATTTTTTTGGTCAAATGTATGTAAATAACTCTGCTTTCACATATGAATTAAAGATGAATAAACAGAAGATTAATTAGGTTATTTGGAAAGATTGATTGACTTGCTGGCTGCTGCATAGTATGCAATGCATCTTTAATGACTGCATTGAAACAAGGTCAAGAGATGACGTACAGTACATAATTTCATTTCTTCCTCCAGCATTCCCGTCTTTCCCCTCCTCTGCAGCTCAGATTCACCTACTCTCAGGTTTCCCACACTGCAATGGGATGCTCACCTTTTACTTCTCAGGGTTTTGTTTCCAGAGGTGCTATTTTTAGCTGTGCAACAGCAGCTTTCTCCAGAGGGGGGCGAGGCAGGGTGAGAGAGGTGCGTCTGGAAGTGGAGTCTGGCCCGGTGCCGATTTCAACTGTTGTACACTGGATGGGAAGGAGAGGCTGAAAAGAATCTAAATCTCTGTCCGTCTCTGTTTCATCTTCAGAGAGGACAAGAACATGGAACAGACCGAAACAATGGGGTCAGCTGAAACATTTGGCTGTATTTTAGAGCAGTATGTTTTAGGAGACGGCTCCAGGGCCTTGCATCTGTGTGCTTGGATGGAGCGCTAATGGAAGATTGTTTTAGCCCCTAAAGTGCTCTTCATCTGGATTCAGCTGAGTCAAGGCAGTTGATAGTTATGGATCTGAGTCTGGCCTAAAACAAGGAGGACAGATTACCAGCTGCATCTGAATTGATTTTTTAGTTTTTTTGCAGAGCTGTACAAGAACAACTTTCTCTCAGCAATGAGTAAAGAGGCCTTGCTGGACACATTAGAGTACATTAAAGTCGGCATGAAATGGAAGTTGCAATAGTCTTTTCTTCCCTATTGTGGTGTATATCAGAGTGAAATGGGTTCTGGAAAGTGTAGGGCAGGATTTGATTGGATCGTAGAAGTTGGGCATTGCCAACTAATGTGCATGGATAAATCATTTATAATAAGCACTGCAACATTTTGTACAACAAATAAGAATTGTAAATAAGAATTGTACATTTTGATTTCATAGTGACTTTAAAACTGGACTCATTTACAAAACTTAGGGATATTAGTTGATTATATTAATTGATATTGGATATTATATAATGATTAATTATAATCAAATTAATCAGATTAATCACATATAATATTTGCTAATCACCCATATTAAGATAATTTAAGACATTACATTATTTTGTCAGATGAAATCATTCAACTTTATTTTGTGATCAATTTGTCATAATATACTGTTAATATATAAATATTTTGAATAATTATAATGATTTTATGTAAAACAGCCCTGACCCGTCGAGGCATGGACTCTACTACATGGTATCTGGCACCAAGATGTTAGCAGCAGATCCTTTAAGTCCTGTAAGTTGTGAGGTGGGGTCTCCGTGGATCGGACTTGTTTGTTCAACACATCCCACAGATGCTCGATTGGATTGAGATTTTGGGAATTTGGAGGCCAAGTCAACACCTTAAACTTGTTGTTTTTCTTCCCATAGTGCATTCTGTCCCATGTATTCACCAGGTAAGCGATGCACACGCACCTGGCCATCCACATGATTCATCAGACCAGGCCACCTTCTTCCATTGCTCTGTGGTCCAGTTCTGATGCTCATGTGCCCACTATTGGTGCTTTCGGCAGTGGGTAGGGGTCAGCATGGGCACCCTTACTGGTCTGAGGCTATGCGGCCCCATACGCAACACATTGCGATGCACTGTGTATTCTGACACCTTTCTATCAGAACCATTATTCCTTCCTTGGACCACTTTTGATAGATACTGACCACTCCAGATCGGGAACATTCCACAAGAACTGCAGTTTTGAAGATACTCTGACCCAGTCGTCTAGCCGTCACAATTGGCTTTATGCACAGCTGCACTACTTCCTGAACTTCAGCCAGCTCCTTTGTTTCCTGTCTACCATTATTGGACAAACTGATTAATCCAGGTGTGCCTGACCTCTGTAGTCACAACAACAATAATCAGACACACCTGGATTAATCAGTTTGTCCAATAATGGCAGACAGGAAACAAAGGAGCTGGCTGAAGTTCAGGAAGTAGTGCAGCTGTGCATAAAGCCAATTTGGCCCTTGTCAAACTCGCTCAAATCCTTACGCTTGCCCATTTTTCCTGCTTCTAACACATCAACTTTGTGGACAAAATGTTCACTTGCTGTCTAATATAGCCAATATATATGCTACAGCAGAGATTCTCAGTTAATATCATTATAGAGAACATGAAGTAGCCCATGCATCTCACTGCATGACTCACTCTTGTTTCCATATTAAAGCCCTTCCTGTCTGATGCACTCTGAATATTTTATCATGGCTCAGTAAGTAAATACCCAACAAAATCATTGTATGTGAGACATTGTCCATATTGTATATGCCACGCCTTCACAAGTGCTGTCTCATACATCCTCTTATGTTCTGTTTGATCTATAGTAGCGCTCACCTTTGCCTTTCCAACAATGACCTCTGTGACTGTGTTTTTGATGTACAACATCAAAGCGTTTGCAGTGCATTGTATATTTGCATCTTTATTCTTCTTATTTCAAAGCATTATAGGCACTTTGGGAAATATCTTTAACAGTCCTCCACTGGCTTTTTACTTCTCTCTGTGTCTGCGCTATATCTCTCACTGTGACTTTTAGCAGGGCGCACATGGTGCCCTACACCCGCAGGGAGCCCACTGGCTCTGTGAAGCCAACAGCCCTGCACCTGCACAGACTTCTGAAGCAATGGTTCATTCGTATGCATCAGGGTCAGAGTTTTCCCAAAGGAACTGCTACTAATAGATTAAGCACATGAATTAAGCATGGGAAATACTGAAAATATTGTCCATGACAATTAGTGAGGACAGTGATGAGACTAATGATGGAGTGTGTGTGTGTTTGTGTGTGTGTGTGTGTGTGTGTGGTCCTGGTTAACCCTATGTTGTGGGGACAAAATGTCCACACAAGGGTGGCAAACTGGCAATACTAGAAATCTTTGACCTTGAGGGGACATTTTTTCCTTATGAGGAAAACAGCTTATAAATCATACTAAATTGTGTTTTTTGAAAAATTAAAAAATGCAGAAAGACTTCTGTGAGGGTTGAGTTTAGGGGTCGAGCTACATGTCTGTACACGTCTATGGAAAGTCCCCATAAAACACGTGTGTGTGTGTGTGTGTGTGTGTGTCTGAATGGCCCATGTGATGTAAATATATCATTATAAAATGGTTTAATGTTTATAGTATTAATTATTATTACTATGGCAGATATTTTTTATCTGAAGCGACTTGCAGGTACATTGCATTGAACATTCTTATGCATGAGAGAACGTTATGTATTGTTTTGCATGTTGCATCTTTTGATATAGTAGTAATAAGTGTAGTTGTTGTTATTATTATTATTATTATTATTATTATTGCAGCCCTTCAGGTGTAACATATGTTGACATCAAGATTGATGCAGTTTACCTGGGTTTTTTTTATTAGTTGCATGTGTTTTTATTTATTTCCCCCCCCAAAAAAAATTAGTTGTGTGGACTTATTTTAAATAAAGTTGTAGGATCAATGCGAAGGCAAAGTCTCCATTCATTACTCATATTGAAGCAGACAATGAACCACAACCAACGTCTTGAATCCTTAAAGAGTCAAAAGTACACAATGCAATCAAACCCTTAAACATTAAATAGAAGCTGAGTTAAGTATAGTTCAGATGTGTTGAACAGAAGATTTGTGATGTATAATGAATTCAAAGAGAAAGAAGCCTTCCATTGATTGTCAATGTGAATCATTTAAAATAAATCTTTTCAGTATAGAGTCGGATGCTGATGTCTTTAGCTGTCAAACAAAACAGACATCAGAGAGGCTTTTTAATCACATGTGTTGACACAGGTTTTACATTGTATATAATAAATATGATGTTGAAAAGGGATGTATACCTTTTATGTGGCTTCTAATTGGATTTACAGTATTGTTTATGGCTGAAAGGAGGAAATCTTTTAACAGAAGACGACTTCTCTTTAGTGCAGAACCATTGAACTCTTTGGGGATTTGTTTTGTTAAAAGTCATTGAATGGCAGATGTTTGAGCTCCCAAAGTCAAAGAATGCACATTAGCTAAAAAAAAAAGCTAACCATTAACTAGACCGTGAGAGCAGTAGTAGGTATTTGTGAACTTTTGTTAAAGACGCACTTACAATGAAGTAAAGCTGTACTGTACTTGATTGGCTGGTAATGAATACAATAGGGTTAGTTAAAACAAATGTTAATGGTAGTCAGGTGCCTCTACGTGTGTTTCTGTTATGTCTCTTTCCTCTAGCCAGCTTCTTAAAAGTCTGGTGTTTTTTAATATGCTTTCAGACAAACCATGTGCAAATTCATAAGTCAACAGTAAAACTACAGTGAAAAAAAGCGCAGTTTGAAATTGCTGGTGTCACAAACTACCTTGTATCCAATCACGTCAACGTGCAGCCGTGCTTTAGCAAATCATCATTGCTATATGCTGGGAAGCAGGGGAGTCTCAAAAGAAGCCAGGTTATCATGGTATATTTTTCTGTTGAAATGAAAAATTGGGTTGGGGAAAGCGGGGCACAACCTAACACGGGGTTAGTTGTAACACACATGGTTTAAAACTTTCCACACATGCTAGGATGACAAAACTTAGAGTATTTACTAGTTGCCATATTAACATTATTTAGAGAAAAATTGGAAGATATCACTGAACATTTATTTAACCATAGCAAAAGTACATTTCTTACTTAAGTTCTGTTTTTCTGAGTTTATTTGAAACAGATTTTTCTATCTGTTTTTTGTGTTTATTTAAAATAAGACAAATCTGATATTATTTGAATCTTATATCTGTTATTTAACAGTTGAGATTACAGCTGATCTAACCAGCAGAAGACACTAGCCGGGGTTAAATCCTAATTGCGCAGATGGGGTGCGTTGTAACTGCGTTACAATGTGACCCTATTAGAACTATGCTATTCTATTCTATACTTTTATGAATTCTTTTGAGAAACCACGAGAAAAGTGTGAATAATGATTGGGAGTCAATGTTCAGAAATTATTAATTAATATTATGTTTTTAACTATGCTGTATAGCTGTTTTTAACAATGTGTTTGTTGTCAAACTCAAACATTTGTATATACACTCACCTAAAGGATTATTAGGAACGCCTGTTCAATTTCTCATTAATGCAATTATCTAATCAACCAATCACATGGCAGTTGCTTCAATGCATTTAGGGGTGTGGTCCTGGTCAAGACAATCTCCTGAACTCTAAACTGAATGTCAGAATGGGAAAGAAAGGTGATTTAAGCAATTTTGAGCGTGGCATGGTTGTTGGTGTCAGACGGGCCGGTCTGAGTATTTCACAATCTGCTCAGTTACTGGGATTTTCGCGCACAACCATTTCTAGGGTTTACAAAGAATGGTGTGAAAAGGGAAAAACATCCAGTATGCGGCAGTCCTGTGGGCGAAAATGCCTTTATGATGCTAGGAGGTCAGAGGAGAATGGGCCGACTGATTCAAGCTGATAGAAGAGCAACTTTGACTGAAATAACCACTCGTTACAACTGAGGTATGCAGCAAAGCATTTGTGAAGCCACATTGTTTAAATGCCACGGCCTACCTGAGCATTGTTTCTGACCATGTCCATCTCTTTATGACCACCATGTACCCATCCTCTGATGGCTACTTCCAGCAGGATAATACACCATGTCACAAAGCTTGAATCATTTCAAATTGGTTTCTTGAACATGACAATGAGTTCACTGTACTAAAATGGTCCCCACAGTCACCAGATCTCAACCCAATAGAGCATCTTTGGGATGTGGTGGAACGGGAGCTTCGTGCCCTGGCTGTGCATCCCACAAATCTCCATCAACTGCAAGATGCTATCCTATCAATATGGGCCAACATTTCTAAAGAATGCTTTCAGCACCTTGTTGAATCAATGCCACGTAGAATTAAGGCAGTTCTGAAGGCGAAAGGGTTCACACAGTATTAGTATGGTGTTCCTAATAATCATTTAGGTGAGTGTATTTAATGATTAATAATGCCATTATTTTATTTTAAAAAGTTAATAATTGTATTTTATTGACAAAATATTTTATATATTTTTTTGCCCTTCACATGTTACAGTGTACCCCACCTAGGGGCATGTTGCCACATTTCACTTCCATTCTTTCAGGGTAAATCAAGGAAAAAGTATACACTGTATTAAATAAGCAAAACCACACAATTGTATTAGACTTGTGAAATTAATGTGGGAAAAAAGAAATACTCCGAATCACAAGTGGATTTAAAAAGCATTAGGTTGTGCAATAGTAATATAGCTGTTAAATTAGGTATATTATATATTAGGTATATTGTGGTGAACTATATTAGCCTGACAAGCCAGACCCACATCAAGATGCTGGGTCTGGGAACACACCATTGGCAGGGCTCAATCCTAGGGGTGGAACAAACGGTTGTCTTTCAAATTCCCTCTGCACGCAATAGGATAGCGCTACAACCAGCCAGAGCAACAAAGAAGGTGAAGCGGAGCTAGTTTATAGATTAAACTTTTGCCGTATCCGGTTGGCAAAACTCTGAACACATCTTCCTTTTTTAAGAATGACTTCAGTGCCGTTCTTTGTTCTTTTCTCAAAGAAAAGCTTAACTCCAAGTCTTCCAGAGTCACAACCAAAGCCGATTCGAAAGACTGCTGTTCTCCAGTTTCTTTGTTTACAAGTAGCACGCGGAACTACAGCAACTCTGCCGTCATTATGTTAAGCCCGCCCACTGACTCTATACACGATGTGATTGGCCTGACTAGAGTTTGTTTTTTCCAGCTCACATGCCAACGGAGAGTTGCTAGACAGGGCGTCTGCAAATTATATTTGTTGCCGCTAGGGTGCGTCTAGATTTCTAGGCTAGAACTACCGGTATATGCTTTTCTCCAATGATGTTCCATGATGTTCAAAGCATTTCTAAGGATACTAATTTTTAGAAGGCAGACTGAGATGGCAAATGGCAAACGGGGCTAATTTGCATATTCATTAATCCACGTATACTAAATGCAGCAAGGGTGTGGAGTTACTTTCAAGCTATTTTAAGGCATGAGTAATTTTTTTTCACAGGAAAAACTAATTTAAATGTGATTTTGGTGATCAAAGGGTTTTTAAGGGATAAAATTATTGACTACAGGGGGACTTTAAATCTTTTTTTAAAGAAGCCAATGCATTAAAGTATTTTGCTGTCATCAACAAAACCTCAGATCACATAACTTTTAACGTAATATTTCAGCAGTATTGCTGCCGCTATGAGTGAAAAACAAGTCAATATTTGAATTTAATTGTGTATTTGATAAAAAAATTTAAATAAAATAAAAACTTTGCATGCCAAATTCAAAGCCATATGGCCAAATCGTTCTTTACAAGATTACAATCAGTTAAGTTAGCCTAGAAAATCAATAACCCTCTGATCAAATTAGCAATGGAGTCATCTGATATGACACATTTTCACATTTCAGCTTGTTTCAGGATGGGTGGGTGATGGGATCTTCATTAGATCTGAACATCCCTTGGGATCACAGACAGTCAGCAAAGCCCTGGAATTTCCCTACCAAGGTGGAAACACCTGTCGCTGTAAACAATGAAGAAAACATGACACATGCCTTGTCTTGTTCTCTAGTGTGAATAGAAGTATGGACAATAACAAACATCTTTATAGATTGTGATGGGATTGGAGGTCAAGGTGTGAGGTTTTGTTATTACTTCCAGGTGCACTTGATGTTGTTAGGAATGGAAAGCCACATTTAGCCTACTATAGAACTGCCTGGCAGCTTCAAATTGGCCTCTGTATTCTTACCAGTGTGGTTTCAGATGGGTTAAGAAGACTGATGTTGAGTCACTTGGGACATATAGCTCAGGGATATTACAGATGATTCTTCATTTATGTCAGCGGCCTTGTACTACCACCTTGCAATTACCGTGAGATTGTGCTTTCTGTATCTGTGTCATGCAGTCAGTCACAGAATAGGATGATGTGAAAAAATGAAGACTCATTCCTGTCAGGAAACCTGAGCCTCGGGGCTTGAGGGGAGGGAGGTTTCGAGAGAGAGAAGAGAGGACTGTTTGTGTCCTCATATAGCGTTTGGGGTAGGGGGGGGGGGGGGGGGGGTGCACAGTGGAACCATTCTGTGAAACCATTGCCTTTTACAGTTTGATAAGGGGATTTCTGTTGGATTTTAAACTTTCTAAAAGACAAATAATGTGTTTAAGTGTTCAATGCATTGTGCCACCACAAGCTACAGTAAATTCATAGGCCTGTCGCAATAATCAATATATCAATATATATCACACAATATATGTACATGACCTCAATAATTTTTTGTGATGCAATATAACGCCCATTATGTTTACATGATGATGAATGTCACCAACATTTTACTCGATTGTGCTGTCATCTTGTATGTTTTCTGTGACTGAGGCGAAAGTGGTTCTTGGGCAATTCCTTACACAGAGCAGTTATCGACAGGTGAAAAAAAGGCGCCATTTGAGGTGTTATAGTGTTTTCCTGACAACTACTGACAGTTTGGAAGAATAAGCCCAAATGGACTCGATTTCAAAGCCGCAATCCCCTGTTCCGCTGCACATATAATTGTCAACGCAGAATGACGAGTGTTAAAGGTCCCGTTCTTCGTGATCCCACTGTTCAAACTTTAGTTAGTGTGTAATGTTGCTGTAAGAGCATAAATAATACCTGTAAAATTATAAAGCTCAAAGTTCAATGCCAAGCGAGATATTTTATTTAACAGAAGTTCCCTTTCAAAGCCTACAGCGAATGGCTGGCTTGGACTACATCCTGGTACTTCCTTCATAACGTGGCTGACGTCACTTGTACTGACGTCAGTAGAACAGTAGAACAGACTAACCTCCGCCCACAAGAATACGCGGAAAAAGGGGGCGTGGTCTTGTTGCTGTCCCACGTGGAGAAGAGGACGTGTCACGTGGAGAAAAGGAAGTGCTGCGTTTGAGTGTGTTTGTCGCTATGTCGTCGAGACGCTGTTATTTTCATCCCGGAGTCAAATCACCTTTGTTTGGCTTTCCCAGGGACGCTGTAGAGATCATTGAGCGCATACATCACCCCGTTAAGAGGCGTGACCTTTCCACGTGCGCTAAGCTGCTGTCGAATCACAACACAGGAACCGTGACACGTTCGCTAAGATGCGGTCAAATCCCATCACAGGAACCGCTGGCACAATCAGAACTCTTTACGTATTTCTGAAGGAGGGACTTCATAGAACAAGGAACTCATCAACATAATAAACATGATAAATGTAATGTGTCCTTGCTGTGCAAAATTAACAGCGCCCCCCCCCCCAGAAAAAAATATTATTTTCAATAATTAAAAAATATTGAACGGTTATGGTGTACCTTCAGAAAGGAAACATGAATAATGCACAGGTTGTCAATGTACAAGCCTTGTTCTAAAGGTTCTGAAACTACAAGGTTTATCTATTTTTTATATTTGAATACATATATTTTTAACAACAGTTTTTTAATATACATTTTTTTTTACTATATTTTTTCATATTTACTTACTATACAACATTTGAATACAATTTTTTTTTTTTTAAACATCATGGTAACAGGTTTGATCTTTTCAAGACAAAAGTAACAAAACATAAAATGAAATGATACAAATAATAGTATTTTAACATGTAGAGTTGATGATGCCATAATGATAACGTTTCTCAGTTTTACTAAATAGTTAATTACTTTAAAAGGGTAACATGTGATGTATAGGGGGACCTGAATTGGGACACGTGAACTAAATGTAAACTAAAATTTGTATCTGAAATAGAAATCGGTCCACATTAATCCATTTTATCATCTATACTTCATTCAAGTAATTTTTTCCACATACAGAATGAAGGACCCAAATGGCATCATTTGACAGCTGACAGAGAGAAGCACGACTGAGTTGTTCGAAACAATGAGATAAAGGCGAGAAAGGCGCGAGAGACGAAAGTCTGTCACTATGTCTCCTTTCTCACTATCTATCCTTCTTCCCTCATTTCTCCCGTTATAAGCAGATGGACAGTGGGGGCCAGGGAATGGAGCTCCTTGGAGTCTGGCGTGGTGTCCATTGTGGGCTTTTGATATTTAAACTCGCCCTCCTCTGCCCTCAGGGGACGCCCGATTGTCTCCATTGTTCAGTAAAAAGTGGGCCAAGAAAGAGAGAAATAAAGAGGGGGGATCAGATTGACATAAAAGGGGAGGGAATGATTGGTAAAATAAAAAACAGAAGAAAATAATATATGACTGACAGTTTTTTCTGGTTCGACCAGATTTGTACCGAAGTGTGTGCACCAAATATGTGACGTGATGGACAGGAGCACAGACAAAGCATGGCAAGGGAGTGTTCCCCCATTGCGAGATGATTTTTTTTTGATGTCAGCAAATAGGGAAGATGAAAAAAGTGTGTGTGCGGCAAGTCAGGTACTGAAATAACAAGATGAAGTCTATACTAGATGAGCTGCTAGACAATAAATAAATATACAACCTAGTAATCCTGTTTTATAAAAGAAGAAATGCATATTCATTTCCCGACACTTTCCTGATTTGCTTTTACCGTTTTGAGGTTATAAATGCTCCGTTTGTACAAATCATTTTGCGTCTCACCTCACCTCAGTGCACCGTGACATGAACAGACAGCGCAGATGCATGGGAGAGAGAACGATTTTCTGTGCCAGATGTATGCTGTGGGGTTTTTAGGGAAAGACCAGCCAAATTGCACACGCTCCCATCTGTACCTCTTGCCGCTAACAAATTAGTGAGAGAACACAGGCCACACAAAGGACTATCAAATGCGATATAGCCTCTGAGACAACAGCTCCTGTTAAATTGGCCTCTAAAGGCCCAATAAATCTGCAGTTTATTTAATAGAAACACCATTTTTGTTTGAAAGAGTCAAAATGAGATTATGATGAATGAGAAATCTTATCTTCAAATGAATCGGCACTTTAGGAAATTGGAATTCATAGGCCCACAGGTCTTATGAGATATTGAGAACCAGAATGGAGCAACAAAGAGTATGAGTTATGAGTTTTGGTTTATTTTTGCTTTTAATTTTTAATCAACCAGGGATTTGTTGCCATGCACATTTAAACATTCCATCTGATCAACTGTGCATTGACATGAATGGACTGAGCTAAATGAAAACAGCAAGTCTTTAATTATTCATTTGTACATTTGCTGAATGAAATCATAGAGCAGTTAGGGTTACAATGAGTAGCTTATTGTCAGTATTTGATGTCAAAATAGTACCAGACATTACAAGATATGTATAAATTACATATAAAAATATGTAATTGTGTGCATGTGGGTTCATGTTTTTCTATCCCGGTGTGGACCTCAACCTGAATGCACACTGACTCATTGGGACTCGTGTCACTGTGCACACAGAAAGAAAAAGGGTGTAAACATTTTACCTGTAGGGGTACAACAGCTTGTCCCTGGGGCAGTACCCTTAAAAGGACATCTTTGTACCTTTTTTACCACAAAACGGTTCATAGTAGTACCTTAAGGTACGTATTTGTATATGCACATTTTGGTAGTAAAAAAGGTACAGAAATGTCCCAGGGACAAGCTGTTGTACCCCTAAAGGTAAACTTTTGACACCATTTTTTCTGTGTGGGGACCTAAATTGAGGTCCTGCGTTAAAAAAAGTAAGAAAGTTTTGTGTTATAGGTATGTTTAGGGGTAGAGTTAATGTAAGGGGATAGAATATACAGTTTGTATAGTATAAAAAAACCATTACGTGTATGGAGAGTCCCCACAAAGATAGCGAACCAGACGTGTGTGTGTATGATTCATAATTTCAATTCAAAATGAAGGAATTGGAATCAAATTCATTTGTCCAGAATTGATGTCTTGGTAATTATTCAAATATTTCAGCTTTCATTCTACATTGGAAACGATAGCTCTGCTGTGCCCCACAAAATACAGGTCATATTGACCTCAGGCCAAATAAGGGCTATTCAGTCATGTCATTTAAGTTGTTTAGACTCCTAGTTACATGCTGTAGCTCCTCATTTATGGTGTTTTAATTGGGTCACCATGGGCTAGTGGCTAATGTGTTCAGACAGTCCTATCCTGAGCATTGCTAAATGGCTAATCTCAGCAAAGGTCAGGAAATTAGGGTTTATTAATGTTGGGATGTCCATCAACCATCAGTCTCAGTTTCTTCTTCATTGTATCACTCTTCCTCATCTCCTTGCATCGCTGTTAATTAGACTAGCATCTCCTTTTACGGCATGCGAATCGATCTGTTTGTCATTGTGATTGCTCGCAGATGACACAGATTGCTCTTTATCTCGGTGAGGTTACAACATGCAGTTTATTTTTCCTTCTCCAGGGCCGTAACCCAAAGGTCAGTGTCACCACGGCTGTTTTGAAGGTCATGACGTGCAGAAGTGTTTTGCCTTTTGGCGTTCATCTGGGTGAGTCACCCAGAAGGTGACTGTGTTTATAACCTAATGCATTGTTGCGGATCCGCTTCAAATGTCAGGGTTTAATTCAGATTGGAGAACATTAAATTAAGATTAGTTTCGATAACTCAGTTGCTTGCTGAGATGTAATAACCGAAGATGAAGGTGGTAGATGAGGGCAAGCTAGCATGGGGGCGGGGGATGCCATTAAAGATTTATGTTGACAGAAGACATTCAAATGTATGTGTGTCAAATAGAGAGTAATTTTTCATTAATTGTGTCTTTTCTTTAGGGATCTAGTTAATATCTCAGTTCTGCATCAAGCTCATTGTACCTGAATCTGAAAGCGTCTCTGTAAGATATGACATTCTCTAGAGTAAAATATATTTTACTCCAATATAGATGTATTAGCTTATGATTCTAACAATTTGCAACATTAAACATTATTAACTCACCTTTTTAAAATAAAATAATGTTTAAATTGACATGAGGGTCAGTAAATAATGGTCCAATTTTCTTTTTTTGGTCAACTAGCACTGATGAAATAAAACCGACACAAGGATTCTTTCTGCCTGCTACATGTAGGTCACATTTAGAAGTTCACCTAATACTCACAGAAACACAGTGACCTTCTTGTTGTATCAGAGTCACAACTCATTTCATTCATTACTAAATTAGCCTAAAATGTGTGATCAAAATTGTTATGGTAATAATTTAAGATTCATGGGTATCTTCCCGTATTCGTTCTATCTAATTAGCTGAGATGTGATAACCTTGCTTTGGCACAAGCGTTTTGTCCCTAGAAATAATAACCATGCCTGCAGGTGCTTCTCAGAGGGGGGTGTCTGTAATTTGACGCATCTAAAATAACCTTATGGTAAGCAGTGACACTGTTATCCCTGTCTTTTCCCACGGCTCTGAGGACGATGAGACTGCAGTCGTGATGGCACTCTTTTTCAGTTTTTTTTATTTATTTTAATATTGGTAACATTTTACATTTAAGGTTCCCTTTGTAAAGGGTTTATTAAGGTGTTTGTTAATGACTAACACATTTTCAAATTCATTATAAATCGTTGATAAGCAGTTATAACAGCATGAATAAAAAGAGTGACTTCAACGCAATGCCTGCCAAACAGTGAGACATTTTTTACTCACATGTTATAAATGCTTAATAAATGTATTTATCACACTTATTTAACTCAATACCAGATTCCTGATTTATTTCATGATGCAGCAAAAATAGACTATCACAGTGAGACTGAAGGGTGTTTGTGGTTTTCTCATTAATATCTCATGACTGCCACTTTTCTTAAAATGTTCTTTACCAGAAAATACTGTCTTACTAAAACTAAAACAAAAACAACTAAAACAAACTAATACATTTATTAAGCATTTATAACATTAGTTAAAAATGTAAGTCGCTTTAAATAAAAGCGTCTGCCAAATGCGTATTAAAAAAAAAAAGGCTCACTATTTTGCAGGCATTGCGTTAAAGTCACTCTTTTTATTCATGCAGTTATAACTGCTTATCAACTATTTATAATGCATTTGTAAATGAGTTATTAGTCATTAACAATCACCTTTATAAACTCTTTACAAAGGGAACCTTAATGTAAAGTGTTACCATATAATTTATTTGCCATTCAAAACGGTATGAATAGATGGATATGAATGTTTTTTTTTTTTTATTATTATTGTTTATGCTCCAAAAAGGTGCAAACTTATACAAAGTGCACTACCACTGGGGTCAGTAAGAATTTTGACAGTAAAGACAATAATAATGTTTTTTATTCAAAATAAATGCTGTTATTTTGAGCCCTCATATAATTCTGAAAAAAAACGATCAAGGTTTCCGCAAAATATTACGCTGCACAACTGTTTTCAACATTGATAATAATAAGAAATACTTCTTTAGCATACAATCAGCATATTGGAATGATTTCTGAAGGATCATGTGACGAGTAATGATGCTGAAAATTCATCTTTGCCAACACAGTATTACAGTTTAAATAATACAATTTAAAATAGAAAACAGTTGAAATTATAGTAATGATCAAATAAATGCAGCCTTGATAATCTTGTTCTATTTTTTTAATCTTATTTATTTTGATTAAATTAGATAAATCGACCTGTTCTTTCTTGCTCTGTTCTCAGTCTGAAGGATAATGCAATAATTTAATTTCTTCCTGTAATTAGTCCAGTGCCATGAGTCCGTAGAGTATCTATAGACACACCTCCTTGCAATTGTATTGTCCTTCCTTGATCCATAAATGCTTTTTTTTGTTTCGCAAGGAGCTTCAAGTCTGAATAAAACCATGTACATGTATTTAGTCTTTTTGAAGGACCCTCAGCAGACCTTCTGAGATCTGTATAGGGTTACAAGTCATGATCAGTGTTTTCATACAGAACAGGTGTCCATTGGGTCCCACTGGGAGGTTACATCATTTTCAAGGCCTATTGTATTAATTCATAGTGTCATACTGTAGAAAGGAAGCTTTGAATTGATATAGGATATCTTTTGGATTAAAAAAAACACTTCCCTTATCTGTTCAAGTTATTGATCTAAAGCAGATGTTATGATCTCTATGGCACAGATGGCTTGTCTTGGTTTTGTAATTACGTATGCAGGGTTGTCTTGTGGTTCTGCCGTCCAGCTGCTTTACCCCATTGTATTCTTAGACATGGGTGCGTGTGCGTTTGGGGGAAACGCACGCGCGCTGGCAGGAGACCAAAGCTTTCCCTCCCTTATCTAGACTTCTTGAGGGCAGATCGGGACTCCGCCAGCAATTAACTGAAGAAATGACAACACCTCCTGTTGATAGAGGCTCCTGAAGAACCAAGGGGGAAGGGTCAACGTGCCTGTGCGCGGCAGCCGCCGTTTGACCGACAAGGAAGGAAGGGCTTTTTGTTAACACTCACTCTGATTCAGCCTTCTGTCAGTGTGGATGTAAAGTACGTCTGGAGACTAAACTGAACTGCGACCCCAGGGCTTAACACACTAGATGTCAAACCCGGGGTTGACTCCTCAAATGACACAGTTAAACGCTCAAGCCCTGATCGGTGGCGTATTTCATCCTGAGCCATATGTTCTCAATGCATCTAGCCCACAAACGTTTGCTTTATAGGTCACATATGCATATGCGCATGTACTTTTCTCAAACTGCTTTACTTGATGATACAGATCTGGAATCTCACACTTGCATGCTGCAAATTTAGCATGTGTTTTTCTTCCTGACAGGAGAAATTGTGTGGAAGTCGTTGATGTTCATATGCAGACATCCCACGTGCAAAAACGAATTTCTGGGCGATGGCATAAAACCCCAGTTTTTTTTATTATAAGCCTAGTATCGTATTCATTCACGAAAGACGCCTAACAAAACGGGTTAGTCATTTAATAGTAGCTTATTTGTGCGCTGAAAGTGAAAGCGTTGTAGTTGAGGCTCTCCACAAAATCCGAACACAAGTGGTCACAGAAGATGCATTTGAAACGCGTGATGTGCTGTAAAGGTAATGCATCTTGGTTGACCACTTGTGATCGGTTCAACGAAAACGCATATTAAAGGGATAGTTCACCTAAAAATGAAAATTCAATCATCATTTACTCACCCTAACGTTGTTCCAAACCTGTATGAGTTTTTTTTTGTTCTGCTGAACACAAAAGAAGAAGAGCAACCATTGACTACCATAGTAGGGGAAAAATACTATGGTTGCTCTATCTGCTTGGTTACAACCTTCTTCTAAATATCTTCTTTTGTGTTCAGCAGAACAAAGAAACTCATACAGGTTTGGAACAATGTGAGGGTGAGTAAATGATGACTGAATTTTCATTTTTGGGTGAACTATTCTTTAATTACACCTTTCTCTCTAGCTTGCTCGATTTTCGGAATATTGTTTATAATTTGCAGGCATCAGGGAGCCGCTATCAATATGCGGGAGACTCCCAGACCTTCTGGGAGAGGAGGGATTTCTGCAAATGGTTAGCTCGCATTGTGTGAGAATTTATTTAGGGGCCGTTTGCACGACACTGTTTTCAACTAAAAACCGCAAGCTTTTTATGCGTTCATTTACACGACAAAGTTTTGGCTTCCGAAAAATGCAAGCTTTTGAAATCAGATTTTAAAGTGCAATTTTTTTTAAAATGTTACTGTTATCATCTCCGTGTAAACAAAAAAAGAGAAAATTTGTGAAAACTGTGACGTCATGCGCATGCGTATTACATGTTCAGTCTATAGGCACTGTGTTTCTTTACAAAGTGACATCGCCAACTTTCATGGCCTGGCATGCATAATACAGGATTTTTTGTCTTTTTCATGGATTCTTGTGAACAGGGATCGTTTTGACAGTGCTGTCGTCTGTATGCGAAAAAAAGCAAAGGAAAAACCTTTCCATTTTTAGTACATCATTGTCATGTGAACCCTTAGTTAAACATATAGAAAATGTTGATGCTCATACAGTTGAGAAAAATTGACTTAAATTTGTGTATGTAGATGGACAAATTAAAAGTGTGAAAATATGGGTCATTTATTTGATTAGATATAATTCAGATTCCAGGCTATATATTTGTGTCTTTATACATGCAGACCCTTAGCCTGGCTCCGCCCTCCTACGTACTTCCGCTCAATTTTCATTTTCCTTCAGTACTCTGTCTGGGATTGCGGTATATTCTCTGGTCAAATTTTAACTGGTCCAATCACAGAGGGAGTGGCTGAGAACGATGACGTTGATGTTGTGCGCTAGTTTGAGATGACATAGGCTACGTCACGACCAAACGTTAGTGATTGGTTAAGGCAGATCTAATAGTTTTAAACTTCAACAGAGTACCAGTCTTCAAGGAAGTTAACGCTTGTCAATGGAGAGTGGCCAGACTCTCTATACAAATGAAAAGTAGGACCAGGCTAGCAGACCCTTACATGCGGGCCTGATTTGGGTCCTGACAGCATATAAACAGTAATTACTGTAGGTAAGCAGATGTTCCACATTATCAGTTTTTCCTATTATTTTGTACAAAATAATGTACCAGTGTAATAATGTAGAACCAGTGATGTAACCACTAGGGGTGGTGAAAAAAATCGATTATCGATTAATCGCGAGTATGTTATGGACGAGCATGAATCGATCATTAAATTTTCAAAAATCGATTTTTTTATTTATCTAAACCTGACTCTACCACTGTGTGTGTGTGTGTGTGTGTGTGTGTGTTCATTAGATGAATGTAAATCTGTCGTTAATGCTGAGATGATTCTGAGTGAACACTCTAGAAATCCTGGCACATTAGCATTAGCGCGTTAGCACGGCTCAGATTCGCGCACAAACACAGAATAAACGCCTTCAATCCGCAGATTTATGAGCGCTTCAGATGAGCGAGCGCGACACACATCGACGCGCACATTCGCGGGAATTAAGGCGATCCTGAGGATGCGATGAGCGGATCACACACACACACACACACACACACACACACACACACACACACACACACACACACACACACACACACACACACACACACACACACACACAGCCAGACTGATGCTGGAAACACACCGCCGCTCCGCTGCACCGACCCGCGGCTCCCGCTCACGGAACCGAACGGGCCTCGACACTCCTCCGACACGAACCCGTTTTTCTTCTGTCGTTTTTTCCCCTTTTGTCTTTCTCGCGTCAGGAAACGAACGAGAGGAGCTCGAGCGTTCCACGCGTTCCCGCCCCCCTCACGCGCGCACCGCATCCATCACTCTTGACATTTTGTCACTGTGTTCTACAGTACAGTATATAAGCTGAAGCTACAGTAAGTTGTTCAAAAATGTTCATTTTGTCTTCTTAATGATTAAATTGGACAATTTTCTTCTAGAAAGACAAGGTGTTTGGAGAAAAAACTTCTTCTTTACCTTGACATGTTTCGACTGCAACCTGCAGTCTTCCTCCACCTGAACACGTTGTCTTTCTAGAAGAAAATTGTCCAATTTCTACAGTATGTTGGTTCTGATCTACTTCCTAAAGGAAATAAGCCTTTCATTTATTTGTGATTGTTTAGTTCAACTTGATGAGTCACAACACAATGTGATGTATTAATTTCTGTGTAACTACACGACACTACACGACAAGTGCTTTGAGTTGTTGTTACTCAATAAAAGAGTTAAGTAATTCAGTAGCTGACTTTTTTTTTATACTGCAATCACTTTGTAGTGTATTTTCGTTTACTGTTGTGAAATGGAAAATCAATAATCGCTAATCGAGAACCGTTAATAATCGAAAATCGACTGTAATCGAATCGGGACTTCAATAATCGTAATCGAATCGGGAAATCAGACAGATTAACCACCCCTAGTAACCACATATTCAATATTGAAGGGGGCTAAATGCAAAAGTTTCAGAATCTGTCATCGGCAATTCATATTGATCAACTATTCAGAATATTTTGGGTGGGGTCTTTGTTAGTTTTAACCCTGACAGGAATACTGCATTGTAGGGCTGCAACGACGCGTCGACGTGCGTGAAATGCGTCGACGCGTCGGCGGCACATTATTTACGTTCTAGAATGGAACAGAAGATCTAGAATAATGGCAGCTTCTGCTCCCGGGCATAGTGAAAATGATCATTTACCATATAAAGCCAGACCGCGACATTCAAAAGTGTGGGAGTACTTTAAACAGAAGCCGAATAAAACTGCTTTGTTCGCTCTGTAACGCCGGTTTCACACTGCACGCGGTGGCAGAGCAGGAGCTGTGCGCGTGGAGAGCGGGAGCTTTCACACTGCAGTCAGTGTTGCCAAGTCCGCTTTTTTCCGCGGAATTGGGCTACTTCTACACTGTTGCCGCGGGCTGTGTCTCATGTCCGCGGGTTGAAGCAAAAAAACACATATATTTAACCCCCCGAACGCGATGTTTACCAGAGAACCTCCCCGAAACGCGATTGGGCTTGTTTTGGGCTAGTTTTGAATAACGAATGGGTGGGTTTTGTTGTGTAAACCTGGCAACCCTGCTGCCAGTGTTCTCTCGCGCAGCTGAACACGCGTGTATTGCAACAGACGGTCACATTTTCCTGGGTTCTTCTCCGACCCCAGTACGTCTCGTGCTTTTATTTATTATGGGCTGCATATATCTCCTGTATATGCGACCCGGTTCCCCTCTGTCTCAAACACATATGCATAATAACTTGCTGTATATAGGTAGTTTACATGATTAAAGTAACATTACAGTTAAGATATGCCTCTAGCTTTAATCATTTAAATGTGTCTTTGAAGTTTGGGCAAAAACTTCTGGCAGCTTTAGTCGTTGTTTATGCACATGTATCTTCAAAATAGACGACTAGTTATACATTAACACTATGCTGAAAGCTCCTGTATGTGAACCTTTTGCAGATAAATACAAGTGCATTTTCGTTTACTACTGACACAAATCAATAAGTAAATCATACTCAACTACTATAGTAAACAACTTTTCCTAATTAGGCCTACTCTGTATACATTTTATGATGAATAGTATTATTATATATTATGTTTAAAAAGCTTCTTGTGTTCATATATTTCATTATAAAATGGCATACTATGTACACTACCCTTCCTGAAATACAATTAATATTGTCATCATTCATTGATTTCATGTTAAAATAATATACAAATTCACTACCCTCTTTGAAATACAGTAATCAGTAAAAAAGAATAATAAGATTAAGCTGAAAAATAATCGTTAGATTAGTCGACTAATCGAAAAAATAATCGTTAGATTAGTCGACAGAAAAAATAATCGTTAGTTGCAGCTCTACTGCATTGGCCAATCAGCATCCAGGACCCGTTTCATAAATATGGATATACTGTAGATGTAGCATAATTTATATTGAGGAGATATTTTTTCTTGACCAGCTGCTTCCTTAGTTCTTTCCCATCTCTATCTTTATGTGATCTGTTGAGTTGCTCTTCAGAGAAACCATCTAGATCACCTAGAACATTCTGATCCAAACACTCTGACATTTTACACCTCTAATAGCCCTGCTGTTCAGGGTCTTTATTGAATTACAGAGTCTGACCATGTTCCTGCTTCATCTAACCCCTGTGCCAGCGGCTTATTGGGGGAAATTCAGACAGCCAGGTACCCTGCTGTTAGAGATATTGTGTTTGTGTAGGGCTGTGGTCTACCTGACATCTGCTCTGTGGCTGGACAAGGGACATGAGCTTAACCTATGACCCTTCAACTATTTAATGGTTACATTACTGATGATGCCACAACCCTGTTCATGAGATCTCAAATGTGGTCACAATTACCGTTACTTAGTGAAATTTGGTGGATTAAATAAATTTTAATAAGAATCTGCATATTCATGAATTTCGCACAAGGGTGAAAGAGTTCCCCGTGCAGATTTCACTAATGGTCAGGTTGGTCATGTGAATTCACTGACCAACAAAAACTGCTTGGTTTGAAAATTACTTCGGTGTGAACTGTGCTTCATAGGCCTACATTGCTACACTATTATTTGCCAAATGTTGCTGAAATATCACTAATGTATTTTTGTGTTAAAGATTTTTGGGGAGGAACACAGGAACTGAAGGAGAGATTTTCACTTTAAATTGCCTAAAGGAAGAGCTTCAGGATATATGGAAGCACATCAATATAATTGATCCAAATCAAATTTATGTTGTCTCGGGTCATAAAAAGTCTTTTTTCTTTCTTTGATTTTTTTTTTTGCTCTTTATGTGGCTGTTAAATAAATGTAAGAAGAGAGGGAATTGAATTATGGAAGAAAGGAAGGACTGTCTCAAGAGTTGCAAGACGAATCTGCTTCGCCTTTGGCAGCAGCTGTTCTGAAGGACCGCTATTAATCTGACCCTCTGACCGGCTCTGTACACAGCAGGTTGAGTGGAGAACGGTCTTCAGATCAATGGAGGGTGGGACAGAGAAGGACAGAATGTGTGTGAAGAGGTATGGACCTGATAAATGAAAGACCAGCTGTCCCCCAAGAGCTCCCAGACCTCATCAACAGGATCAGAGAGAGCTTAAGATACACTTTTCATCATATTTTTACTTCTTACAGGTCTTTTAGGTTTGCATTAGGTATCAATATTAAAGGGATCATTCGCCCCAAAATAATAATACTGTTTACTCACTCTCATGTCATTCTAAATCTATATGACTTTCTTTCTTCTGTGGAACTCAACAGACATTAAGAACTGTCTAAAACAACATTGGACTCCACTGATTTATAATAAAACAAATAAATAAATCAAACATTTCACAAATTAAATAAATTCGTACTGGTTCAGAACAACATGAGGGTGAGTAAATAATGACATATTTCATTTTGGCTGAACTATCCCTTTAAATACATATGTTTAGCAGGCCTTAAATGTTCAAATCGGAATGGTGACATCTATTCAAAGTCATCTCGCTCTAGATAATGGGGTTAGTAGATATCAAAGGTACCAAATTAGTTTTGTATGTTATTGATGTAGGGAAAACTGTCTCATTTGTGATATATAATGCCTCTCATTGGCTGAGGAAGTGATGTATCACATAAGCAGATGGGAGGCGTGGGAATCTACATACAGTATACACCTGGATACTACTTCATCAAGATGACTTTAACACTTTGTTGACCTGACCAACCACTGAGAACAGGATCATTGCCAAGTGCCATTAGCTAATGTGCAGCATGCATCTTACTTAGGCGTGCTGTCTTTGAACAAGACAAAAGATGTTCTTAAAGGATTGTTCATCCAAAAATGAATATTTGGTTATTATTTATTCCTAGAACTGTCTTTTTACACTGCTCAATTTTTTTGGAGCATTATTGAGCATCAAATCAGCATATTAGAATGCTTTTGAAGGATCCTTGTATCACAGGAACAAATTACAGTTTTTTCTTTTTTACATACTGTTTTTACTGTAGTTACTGAAAATGTAGCCTTGGTGATCATTAGAGAAAGCTGACCTACCTTAAACGGTAGCGTATGTTATCATGAACTGTTCCTTTAACTGAGAAGAAATGAGAATACCAGTAAAATTGCCATTGTGTTGATCTGGCTATGCAAATTGTTGTATGGTGTTTTGACGCACAAACAAGTGCTCAAAAGCCGCTGGTTTACACGACCGAACATGTCAGAGTGGGATTCACTCCAGTGGGACTCACATGGACCCGATTCAGCTCATTACTGACAGCTTTTGTACATGGCCTCTCTCATAAACTTGGCAGCTCTCTCCCTTCCCAAGTGTGCTCTCCAGACCTCTCGTTAGTCTCTAATGAGCCGCCCCGTTGATTGCAGGGAAAGGAGAAAAACAAAAAAGCAGAGGAACATCTAGTTTGTCTCATTCCATCTTTCATTTCCCCCCGACACAGACAAAGGAGGCCTTACTTTGCTCAAACAGCCATAATGCTCCACTGTTGCTTTCCTTTGTTTTGCTCATGTCCTGTCCTGGAGTTCCACAAACAACAAGAGCCTTTCTATCTTTCGCAAATACATCCATATTCCTCTGCCCTTTCTTCTCCTGTCATCTCTTTCTCTTCTTCCACCCCCTCTCCCGCTTTTGCTCTTTTTAACCCATGCCCCTCCCTTTCCCTCTCCTTTTGTGTTCCTCAAGCTGGTTTAAATATTTAAACAATGCAATTAGCGTTACACCTGATGCAATTGAAAGACGGGCCCTCTGTGACCGCATGCTTTGGCACGGCAACACAGCAGGAATTTCTTTGCTCATAGCCTTTAATGTCAGCGTCAAATGAATACAGGGTTCTTAACCTCAGAACTATAGTCATTGAATTAAAAAAAATGTCTTCATTAAGCTGAAAAACGAAACCTTAAATAAAGCAACTAAATTATTTATGCTGTTCATACTGTCATGTTCCCAAGTGATAAACTAGTCTTATTAAAGGTGCTCTATGTAACATATTTTTTCAGTAAAATATCTAAAAACCACTAGGCCAGTGTTATATATTTTAGGGATGCACGATATATCGGCAACATATCGTTATCGGCCAATAATGATTCTTTTTGATGTTATCGTTATCGGTCCAATAAGAAAATTTGACCGATATAGTCAAGCCGATAGATAATGTATTATTTCCTTCAGTTAAGACAGACGCGCTGTCCACCATGATGGGTTTGAATTGCTCTAAATATGATTGGAATCACTTCAAAAAGGAAAATACAGTTATGTGCAACATATGCAGCGCAAGTCTAACATATAATCTACATAAAATGATGATATTACGAGAATACGGCTGTAAAAGAACGTTGTGTTTCAGGGTGTTTGTTGAGGGAAGAGCGCGCCCACGGAGTTACACCTTCATGACAGGCACAGTCAAGTTCGCTTGTGCATTCCCAGCCTTTTGTGCCATTGTAAGTTGTAATATTATATTTATTATTATTCTGTGTATGTAATCTCATATAGGATGCGTTTGGTTGAGTTAATTAACGATGCAGTAAAGCACTTCATTGTACCGGTCTTTAGCTTCAGCGCGCGCATTTCAAACAGAAATGCACAGCATTAATAACTACTGGGACTGTCCTATACATAACACTGTAATGAGAATATTTTTAAACGTTGTGAATTCTCTGGGTTTAGTTGTTGTGTTTCAGCGTGCTGTTGTGCATTTTAAGCATTTGTAAGTCGTAATATTACGTTTTTGTAGTAGTTATAAGCCTTCACCTATGCGTGATTTTGTGCTAATATAAGTTGTAATATTATATTTACTTTGTATAAATATCTGATTGTTCTCATATATGATGCGTTTAGTTGTTAATTAACCTTCAAAGCGCTTCAGTTTACGGTTGTTCGTTCATTCTCTCCAGCTTCAGCGCGCGCTCTCAAACAGCAACATTATTCCTAATAGACTAGACTAATATTAAAGATGTTTACTATTACTGTAATATTAAACATTTTTTTCAAAAACACAGAAGCGTTATTTTTTATAACTAGCAATTTTATTGTTCTCGTATCATTTCCATCAACAATATGGTTTGATTAAAACCATTTCCTTATTGTCTGTGCGGAGGTTATTTTATGCACTTGCATTCTGATTCTTTATTATGCAGCCTAAGTAATGTTGTTCAATAACTTGTTTGCATTATTTAGGTATATTATTTAAATTTTTTAGGCAATATCATTTTTGGTAACATTTTACAAATAAGGTCTCATTTGTTAATGCATTAACTAACACGAACAAACAGAGAGCAATAAACTTTGTTTATTTTAGTAATAAAATGTTTGTGTTTATTAACAGTCCATTCACAGTGCATACCTAATGTTAAAAGACACAACTTTGGGTCTGAATATGTTGAGATTAACATGAACTAAGATGAATAAATCCTGTTGAAGTATTGTTCATTCATTGTTGGTTAACTAATAGTAACAAAAATTAAACCTTATTGTAAAGTGTTAACTTTTTTTTTTTTTAATAAAGTAAGTTGGCCATAGGAGTGTAAAATGTATTTGAAAAGGTAAGGAAGCGTACACTGGTTCAAATAGGCTACTGTAGTGTATAGGTTTGATTTATGTTGAAGTGTTTGGGACATGGCTTTTAATGGTGAGCCTTTTGTTTTTGTAATCAGGCTCTCAGAGTTTATTCAAATTTGTATTTAGATTTATCGGCCAATATATCGGTTATCGGCTTTAAAATTATAATAATTATTGGTTATCGGTATCGGCCAAAATGTTCATATTGGTGCATCCCTAATATATTTTGTTCTGTTGAGTACTTACAATATCCAAAACGTTTCCAACTATTTGTAAATCATGAGAAAATTGCTATTTTTACCAAGGAACTGGAACGTGTATGGAAGTCGCCTGTTTAAAATAATTTAAACAACTTTTATTTAACTTAATTATAACATTTTTATAGCATCTCAAATACTAAAATAAATAAAATGTACTTTTTTTTACATGTCTATGGTTTTTGCATAATGCTTGATGAGTTTGATTGACAGCTGTGTTAGGCAATTAGGTGTCAGGCTGTCTCATGTATGTCACGCGGCTCGCGCCTGTGAGTTCATGAAGTGTGTTTACCTATTCACTTAGCCTATAAATTGCAGTTGTGTGATCAGCGATGCATAATTCTATAAAAAGGATTAACGCGGGAGAGAACCCATCCATCAGGCCACAAGTAATGTTAAGACTTTTAAATTCCAAGCGCGCGTTCATTCTGTAAAGCCGGGAACACGCCATCAGTATTTGACAGTCGTGATAGTGTACGGGTAAGGTGCGTGGCACTTAGTTTTGACCCAATTTGACCTGAGGTTTGAATCTGCCTTTTGCCGAACTATCTGTACTTCCTTTTCCAATCACATATCAGATCGGAAAGGCATTTATTTTCATTTAAAAATTAAGAAAATATTTGAAAAGTGGAAATAAAGTGTCTAACGTTTGTTGTAACCGCTGCTCGTGTTATGTATGTGGACAGGTTGTAGCTAGAGTTTTGGTTTATGTTGACAGTGATAGTGACCCCCCCGCGTGAAAGTGCCCACTCACATTTGCCCAGGCCCTACCAAAAATAAAAGTCTGCCTACGCCACTGGCGTTACCTCATAGTCATGACCGGGAAAGCGAAAGTGGCGCCAGTGACTGTGGCATAATAAAAGTCCTGCAGCTCGCAAGGCATGTATTCCACTCTTCTCATTAACAATCCCTCCAGCTGCCTTGCTCAGCTCCACGCTCTGCTTCATACTACAGTAACGTTAATAATCGCATCCATGAACATGATTTCTGCCCGAGTCCTATCCGATTCTTTTCCACCAAGATGTCCCAAGATTCTGCGCTTAAATGTGGCGTCATCAAACTACGCCTTTGTTTTGAATAGGTGACCTCTAATGGACGGAAAAGTTACATAGTGCAGCTTTAAAGTTCTTTGCCAATTTTTGTAAGTACAACTTTAAGACATGCATAGGCTGTAATGTTGCGATCACATTATCAGTCAAATAATATACCTTTTTTTCCTGTTAACCCCCGTATTAGTGGACACTTTCCAGTTGTGAAATAAATTTGTCAGGAGTAGTTTTGGGAAACGTCTTTTTCAGCACCAGTTGCTTTTTCAAAAAATATCGGAACTGAATGATTCACATTTGGTTAAATGTTTTGTTATGCTGGTTGAAAGTCTCTTCACATCCCGATAGCAATACCGTCTGTGTAAGGCGTAGGACCATAAAATGTTCATCCAATCCTAGACCTCGTTCCAAGGGATATGATAGGATGACCTACCTGCCTGTCAACATATGTTTTACATACCCTCTCGCACCCTGTTCGTGCAGACATCATACGTCATCAGCACGTTTTATGCTATGCCGAGTTAGACAAATGTCAGTGCAAGGACCATTTACAGTTCCTCCTAAACCAAAACAATGAGCTTATTCTCTGTCCATGCCATAACTACTGTAATTTGGCAATTTGTGGTATGCGTTCATGTGTGTTCAAGTGTGGGTTTGGAGATGCTCTGAAGGGAGGGTGGGGTCTTATGCGTTCAAAGCTGACTTGCTATTGCTGGCCTCTGAAAATCTCTTAGCATACCTTTAATAATTTAATAATGATAATAATTTGTTATATTTATATAGCGCATTTCTAGGCACTCAAAGCGCGTTACATAGAAGGAGGGAATCTCCTCAACCACCACCAATGTGCAGCATCCACCTGGATGATACGACGGCAGCCATATTGCGCCAGAACGCCCACCACACATCAGCTTATTTGTGGAGAGGAGACAGAGTGATGATACCAATCGTATATATATATATATATATATATATATATATATATATATATATATATAGGGATGATTAGGAGGCCATGATGGACAGGGGCTAATGGTTTTTTAATGACCACAGAAAGTCAGGACCTCGATTTAACATCTCATCTGAAGGACGGTGCTTGTTACAGTATAGTGTTCCCATTACTATACTGGGGTGTTACGACCCACACAGACCACAGGGTGAGCACCCCCTGTTGTCCTCACTAACACCTCTACCAGCAGCTACCTAGTTTTCCCAGTTGGTCCCCCATCCAGGTTCTAACCAGGCTCAGCCCTGCTTAGCTTCAGTGGGAAACCAGTCTTAGGCTACAGGGTGATATGGCTGCCGTTTAATGATTCTCAAACATTTTTTTTTTTTTAGCTCTTCTCAGCAGTGCCACAATGGCACTTCTGAATCTATAGCACAAAACATACAGCGCAACCACTGACCTATTTTCGAACAAATGACTCTTATTCGCTTGTTCTTTTTAGTGAATCAGAAACATACAGTGCAGCCAGTGTAGACCAATTCTTGAACAACTGAACCTTATGATTTTGTTAGTTTAGTATTTTATTTTGATATATAGTTAGGACAAGGTAATAGATTTCATTAATGTTGCCTTTATAAAGTATGTGAAATTTGTGTACAGTTTTTGAAAGAATTATACATTTATTTCTGATTTGTTATATATATATTGTATTGAAATCTAAAATTTTCATCATTTGTCAACAGATTTCTGATGACAATTAGGGAAAAAATAGGATTTACTTCATATTTCTTCATCAAAAGTACTAAACAAATTGTTAATAGAACCATTTCTAGAAACCACAAGAAATCAAATCATTATTGGGAGTCAAAATCAGAACCAGAATCGTTCAATTCATTATGATTCCTGTCCCTATTACATGCATGAAGTTGTGTCAGGGAGTTTTGGTTCTGTTTTCTCCATCTCTGCTTCCCCAGAACGATTTAGATAAGCTCCTTGAAATTTCTGTTCCAATCATGAAGAACTGAAACAAACCTTTTATTTAGTCTTACTCCCTCTGTTTTGCATCTGCCAACACAGGAGCCCCCACAACAGACGTCAGTGGAAAGGAAAAAATGTGAAACATTTCTCATAATAAGGGAAACCCATTCTGCCATTCACTGTGCTTGCACTGTACATGTTTGAGGTCACAAGCAAATACGCTTCAACAACAAACACTGTTTAATCTCAACATTTCTAGATTGTTGCAAACTGGGGAATAGAGAAAATGCTGCAGTGTTTAATCTCGCTTTGCATTTAAAAGAGGTATTGAGCTGTTATCTTTGCATTCGTGCTCACTGTTAAATTACAGCTAATAGATATGCAGTCACGGAGGAGACCCCTTATCATCATTTAATGTGCTTACCACAGAGAACTAAATACCTCCAAATTGCAAATCCACCTAGGAGACATAGGATCAAGGGTCCTACTTAGAGCTAAACTGTCAATCACCTGCAGTCCTTGGATTGTAGATGGTCTATGGTAATTTGCTTTGATCTGTCCGCTCCATTTAGACAGTGAGTGAGGTGAGATTTTCTTGAAAACTTCCAATCATATATTCCATATACACATAACGTTATGACCTAATATTGTGTTGGTCCCACTTTTGCTGCCAAAACAGCCCTGGTCTGTTGAAGCATGGACTCCACTAGACCCCTGAAGATGTTAGTAGCAGATCCTTTAAGTCTTGTAAGTTGCGAGGTCGGGCCTCCATGGATCGGGCTTGTTTGATCAGCACATCCCACTGATGCTTGATTGGGTTGAGGTCTGGGGAATTTGGAGGCCAAGTCAAGAGGCCTCAGCCACCAGAGAATTTCCGTTGAAAGGGTGTACATGGTCTTGAACAATGCTTAGGTAGGTGGTACGTGTCAAAGTATCATCCACATGGATGGCAGGACCCAAGGTTTCCCAGCAGAACATTGCCCAAAGCATCACACTGTCTCCGCCGGCTTGCCTTCTTCCCATAGTGCATCCTGGTGCCATGTGTTTCCCTGGTAAGCAACACACACGCACACGGCCCTCCACGTGATGTAAAAGAAAATGTGATTCATCTGACTAGTCCACCTTCTTCCAGTGGTCCAGTTCTGATGCTCACTGTTGGCGCTTTCAGCGGTGGACAGGGGTCAGCATGGGCACCCTGACTGGTCTGTGGCTTTGCTGCCCCTTACGCAACAAACTGCGATGCACTGACACCTTCTGACACCTTTTTATCAGAACCAGCCTTAACTCCTGTGACAAGGGAATCTCACTAAGGTTCTGTATGCTTTAGCATTTTCATTCGGCCCGTAGTTCTTTCTGTCCCAGGTCCCCCATAAATTTGAGTGACTGCCCTGTATGATAGTACAAAATGGTACAAAACTGGTAGTTTGACACATGTCATGGTACTACATGCATGATTACCATATTTATATACCATGGTATACATTAAAAAGTTTGGGGTCACTAAGACTTTATTTAAATAAATGAATAGTTAATAATCAAATTGATCAAAAGTGATGTAAGGTATAAAAGGACATAATAATGTTACATTGTACGTTTTGGAATACTTTTGTTAATATGCACATTTATAATAAATTATAAATTTATAATATAAAATTTTTGGCAATCGAATCTGATTATAATAATGACAAACCACTAGATTGGAATAACATTCATGACGTACTTGTAATTATTGCTGTTGTCAGATTTTCCATCACCTCATTTTAATTAGATTAATCTCAGAAGGTGTTTACATTATTAGATTGTTCTTAATGATGTTGTTTGACCTTGCTAGTATGTCCCACGCTCCTAGATGTCAACATGCACTAAGCATTTATTATCTTAAATGAAGTTAGAATTAATTGTTATTCTTTTAATGAACCTTTTGTTTGCTTTGACTAGAAGCAAGAGGTCAAATATCTTTATCATTCAACTCTCGCTGTCCGGCTGGCACTGGCATCTATCGATCTCTTTCCATATTAAGCTTCTATAATCATATACAGCGAGTATTTGCATGAAGTTGACATTGTATTGATTTGTCAGTAGGTGACATGAGGGCTGGCGGGGAGTGAAAAGGGGTCCAGACGTACACGAGATTGAGACACGGGTCGTAATGGAGAGGTCAAGCTTAGAGGGAAAGCCATGGAGGAGGGGAGAGTCTTCCATCCCAGCCTGCGAAATGCTAAATTCCCCCCAGCTGAGAGCAGGGGATGGCCCGCTCAGAGAGGGGGAGGAGGGCAGCGCACCCGGCCGTCTCGATTTTACATATATGTCATGTGTTTGTATTTTTCCTTGTCGTGTGTATGCCTTTTTGTTGTGTGAGCACGCGTGTGGATCTTTTTCAAAGGGGGGAGGGGTCTGCCCACATGGCGATTAATTATTCATAAGGTGGGCGGGGAGAAGTCAAAGTAGGAGGCAACAGACGGGGCAATCTGTGTTTGCTGTGTGTGAGGGAGGCAGAAAGAGAGAAGGAACATCAGAGACAGTTAGTAAGGGCTTGAGGAAAGGATGCACCGAGACATAACAGACCCCAGAAGACACGTGATTAAGGAACTACACACATGCTTTGCTTCTTGATAGCACAGATTGTAAGCCACAGTGACCTACTCCTGTAGTCAAAGGATTTTAAACCAAGCCGGCACAAATGAAAGGGGAATCTACTGTAATAGAAATGACAGTTCAGCTCACTCCTACCAGATACAGAGACCTTTTTGCCTGAAAGGTAAATTGGATTTATTTACTTACATATTCATTGGTGTGTCTCTGTCTGGATTCAAAAGCAGACATTGACTACAGCGGGCTTATAATTGCCCTTTTTTTTTGTTTATGCTTGCATGTCTCTGTTCTCTTTCATTCATTCTTGTGTGTATTGCATGCCACATGCTGACTGCATTACGCTGGGCTTTGTTGGTCTGACACGTTTAGACTTGTGGCTAATTCTATAAGTTATGCTTTTAATTTATGTAAAAATAAAATGTAAATGTTTAAATAAGCAGATACATTAAATCAATATTTGACAGATTAAATTAAGAGAGATTATGTTAAGTAAATATTTGTGAGATTGGCAAACTAGGACATTTTCCAGCAATCTTATTAAACTAGTCAAACTGCAGTGTTATTGTCTCACTGACAATAATTGTGTGCCTTTGATCTGTGATTTTGGTTTGTCATTGTGGCTGCACCCTATTCTAATAAAGGGCCTTTGAGACTTTGTGTTCTTTTAATGGGTGTCCACTTGTAGACAATATGTTGAATAATGTATTATTTGTCAAATAATATGAAAAGAGCACAATGCATGTGGTGTTATGAGTTAGTCATTTCCTAAATCAGTCAGGCACTTATTGATGAGCGGTCGGGTACAGATGATGACATATTGATCGCGGAGTTGGCGCTGGGCTACATGTTGCGAGATCGAGGGCTCGTAAACTTCACTGGCTCTGGCGATGACCTTTGTGAACTCTGATGCATTGAACTCTAAAGTCTTCTTTCTGCTTGTTTTGCTGCTACCACGTGCCTAAATGTCATCTTAGTTCCTGTCAGACTGAAGAGGAGTCTTTGTTTTACCCAAAATTAGACCAGAGCGGTCATTCAGAATGCATGTTGTGTTTAGCTGAGCATGTATGGAGCATGTGGCTCACGCTCAGAAGAAAATGCTCCTTTACTGAAGCACATACACCAACACACGCCAGCTGCCCTTGACAACCTGTGAAGCACACCTTGATTTCACTGTATGAACTGTCATTGTCTGTTCTGTGTAGATTGATACTCTGCAGTATTGT
Organism: Romanogobio albipinnatus; assembly: GCA_023566225.1. Lineage (NCBI taxonomy): Eukaryota > Metazoa > Chordata > Actinopteri > Cypriniformes > Gobionidae > Romanogobio > Romanogobio albipinnatus. Next base: position 18,904,589 of record CM042254.1, on the reverse strand, counting down.
GTTTCTGTCTTTGTCTCAGTGTAAGTTCTGAGAGATTGTAACCGTTTTACAAGACCTAATTACAATACTTACTTATTTCCACAGACCATTAAAGAGCAATTAGGGCACACTAATGAAAGTGTTTAGGGCGTTTCTTTTCTCTATTTGGTTATTTTATTTGCGTTCATTCTCAACATAATTTCTTCTCTTTCTCTTTATCTTGATTTTCTCTGATTACACAATGACCTGTGTCGGTTTTGCACTTTTTAACAGTTTAAAGTACTCAACTATTAGTGTATTCGATGCTTACTATAAAGGGAGCATTTTATTGTGTTACTGTTATTGTAATTTTAAAACCGTAAATATAAAGGGAAGGGTATTTTTATACAAATCCTTCACAAACCACTTCAGTTTATTCAATTCAATGCAATAGTTTATGTAAAAATAGTTTTATAAGCGATTTACACTGAATTTCGTCCTGCATTGTTTGTACAGACAGGTAGTCCCGCCTCCAAACTCTTGCAATTGGTTAAGCCAAAATTTGCCAGATGCTGGACCCTGCAGATACTTTTTATATTTTAAAAGTGCCACAGTGTTAAAGGGTTAGTTCACCCAAAAAGGAAATTTCTGTCATTAATTATTCACCCTCAAGTCGTTCCAAACCCGTAAGGCCTTCGTTCATCTTCAGAACACATATTAAGATATTTTTTGATGAAATCCGAGAGCTCTCTGACCAGGGGCGTAAATTTCATCTAAAAGTTGGGGGGGACAATAAACATGAAATTTCTCAAGAGCAATTTTTGAAGGGGACACAAATAATACAGCCAAAATCGTACTTGTAAGGATATGTGTACCACAAAAAAAAAATGTGGGGGTGTTTTGGTGCACTGAAAAATTATTAATGTCCGTTTTTCTTTTCTCTGTCATTTTATCTGACCAACAACACAAAGCGGTCATATTATAATTATTAAATTATCTTGCGTCCTCCACATAGTATTTTATACTATGATATTCAGATATTTAGATATTCAACTGCAGCAAGCCCTCTGATCTGCCACTTATTATCATATTGAGCAAAACCCAACACAGATCTGACTGAACTTTCGGTTTAGAATATGCCAATTTTTAGAATTTGGGGGCGGGTTGCTTGAATTTTGGGTTCATTAGCCTATTATTCGTAATGAAAAACACAACAACAAAACAGTACAATGACACACTCCCTTAAATAGGCGCTTTTACGCTTTGAAACCAAATCTTCGATAATCTTGTCTGTCAGCTGTTTGCTCGTTCGGCTCGTGCTGTATTGAGCAGACACGTTCAGTTTTTAATAGTTTTGTCAGTTCTCTAACTGAACTCAATGATTTTATTACTGTACAGCGGAGCGGGGCGGTGCGGCGGTGGGCAAGTGATGTTAACAGTGTTTTGTCTAATCTGTATTAAAGAGAAAATAATAATTTCATCTGACGTTTAAAGTGAATATAATAGCCTTGACAGCTACTTACTGGTGTTTCACAACTGCTGTCTGAAGAGCCTTGTTGTCTCCCCAAACTTGTGTGGTGGTTTTTCTACGTTCTGTAACGTTAGTTGAGGTGCGCGGTGGATCAAACCACTGTGAGGGGAGGGGGGGACTCAAAATGTTTCTAAACTTAAAACGCATTTTTTTCCCCCCGTTTGCGTTTGTATTGTTTCACTACTTACACATTTATTTTAAGTATATATTGTTATATTATTTACAATACTCAGCATGGTTTTTAGGGGGGGACAGCCCTCAGATTGGGGGGGTCCTGTCCCCCCTGTCCCCCCCGCGATTTACGCCCCTGTCTCTGACCCCTCCATAGACAGCAATTTAATTAACACTTTCAAGGCCCAGAAAGGTAGGAAAGACCTTGTTAAAATAGTCCATGTGACTACAATGGTTCAACCTTAATATTATGAAGTGACGAGAATACTTTTTGTCCGAAAAACCCCCCCAACTAAAATAGTGACTTTATTCAACAATCTCTTCTCGTCTGTGCCAGTCTCCTACGCTGTTGACGTTTTAAATACAGTGCAGCGCTTTCGAATCGCTATGTCAGAACGCCGGCTTCCTATTGGCCGACGCTGTTCATGTGAGCACAATGGCGCATGTGTGTTATGCTGATGCAGGAACTAGCCAATGGTGAGCCGCCGTTCTGCCGTAGAACTTGATAGCGCTGCACTGTTTACACTACGTCAACAGCGTAGGAGACTGGCACAGACAAGATTAAATTGTTGAATAAAGACGTTATTTTTTGTTTGTTCTTTGTGCACAAAATGTATTCTCGTCGCTTTTTAACATTAAGGTTGAACCACTGTAGTCAAATCGACTATAACAATGTCTTTACTACCTTTCTGGACATTGAAAGTGTTAATAGCTGTCTATGGAGGGGTCAGAGAGCTCTCCGATTTCATTAGAATATCTTAATGGGTGTTCAGAAGATAAACGAAGGTCTTACGGGTTTGGAACGACATGAGGGTGAGTAATTAATGAGAGAATTTTCATTTTTTGGGTGACTTTAAATCTTTTTGGAGAAGTCAAATGGCTTACTTGTTGTCTGTTCTTATCAATGTCAAAAAGAATTAAGCATTTCCACTAAAATTCTCATTTCATTATTGTAATATACAGTATGCGCTGTGGTGACAGCAGCTGTTTCATATTTACAGAATAGAAGTCAAATGTGCAATCAGAAAAAGGCTGTTTGGCTGTCCAGACTTTGATGTTTTCCAGGAAACATCAGCTTTCATTGAGCTGATACACAGCATTCACATGTGGCTGATGGCGACATGTCAGGATTTGTTCTGCCATGTGTATCACTGCGACACACATGGGAATAAATAGGCCAGTGTCATTTTACAAAACAGCTTCTGTCAAACCTTATTGTAAATATTGTTAGCGAACTAGACCAGAACCAGATACATGTTGTGTGAAGTTCTGGATGAATGCACCTCAAAGAGAGCAAAAACATCTCGGGCTTGTGACAATGACATTATGATGTTTGCGTAATATCATCAGCGCTGTCAACCATACAACCGGACATGCAATACAAGGGAGTGATTGTGTAGATCTGTGTGTAAATGTATGTGTTTCTGTATATGGGGGGCTGGAAAGCCCATCCTTTTGTGTGGGCTGAACACGAGGAGGTTAATGTGCTCACAGATAATGCACAGAGATACTCTTTCACAGTAAATATTTAGACTGAAGGCTCAAAGACCCATCGATTCATCCCAGGAACATTAAAACATTTCCCACAGTGGCACATTCATACTCACTCCGGCCCCAACGCACACCTTCAGAACTAGTTTCAGAAGAAATACTAGCATAATGTGCAGTGTGTGTGCGCGTCTCCTTGCCAAACTAGCCTGATTTTCTACCAGAATCCACTTTGATTACAAAAAAAGATGAATTACTTTGTAAAATCAAGTGTCTGAATTCAGTAATGTACTTCCATATAATTTCTTCTGCCTTTCAGAGTGGATAAATACACTATTATGGAATTAAAGAGCCATTTACATCCTGGGTTTGGGGCAGACGTGGATGGATCGTTCCAACACGTCTCCAATTAGTCCATGTCTGTGTCTTTTAAAAAGCCTTCTGCTTTCCATAATGAGAGATTTAGCACTGGTGACACCGGTGATGCTCTTCTGGAGTATTAATCGTTTCCCTTGCGTTCGTGTCAACACTAGCTAAGCGCTTCTGCCGCCTCTGTGGTGCTGAGTGAATGTACATAGTCTGTTGTGGCAATCTCAGCAGAATTACCATCATATGCAGCATACTTTCAGCAACAGCATTGTTCAGCTGTTAGTCAGCACTTCCAGACCTTTGCTTCTGTTTTGAAATTGAATGTACTAGTCTTACAGCTAGGCTACAGTTAGATCATACTGTAAGAACTGACATTGTGAAGAGAATATGGAGCCAGATGCTCAAATCCCAGATGGGGAACAGTTGTTGGACCCTTGAGCATTGCGTTTTTTTCCTGAGTAACGTAATGTGATGTAATTTAATATCACACACATTGCCCTGGTTTCATTCAAAAACATACTGAGGAACATGGAAAAGCTATAAATGTTCTTGTTTTGCCAAGATCGCCAGAAGACCAAGGCTAATCTGAAGAGACTTGGCTGTGGGATTAGAGGAAAAGTCTACAGTATTAGCACAGCATCAAAAGCTTGAATATATTTCTGGCTTCTTCGATTTTTGATCCGTCACATTATTGTAGCTTGAAGCTGTCAGAGCATGTTTTATGGATGTCGCATGATGGACGGCGACAGAAACGTGAAGTAATCCACACGCATTTCCTTTAAGTCATAGGCTGTATTACATGCCAAATCCACCAAAAAAGTCAGGAATAAATTCAGAGGTATGATTTATGTGTCTCTAAAAAGCACTGACCTGAATTATGACCTCGTGTTGCCTCATGCGCACAATCACAGCACCTGAGGGCAATAGTATGAGCTGAAGCAGACATGAAGTTCAACAGAGGCTGGCATGGAATACTGATTCATCAGAAGTCAGTTCACTATGATTTGCTGGTGTCTTTAGATCTGACTGAAGGGTGAATCTTGAGGCTTTAAGTTTTAGCATAAACTACAGAATTAAGAAAGCACCGTAAATAGCATGCGCATATATTATCTTCAGTGCCTGAATGCTCCAACTGCACTGACCCTGTGGCGTTTGGAACAGGTTCAATCGGAATGGTTTAGGACAGGGATGGTCTCCCACAAAGCTGCTCTTCTCTGCTTCAGGGGCTTGAAAAACTGCTCATGAGCCCTTTGGTTCCTCTGAGGTGAAGCACAAAGTAATTAGCAGTATTTTTGGGGGATTGTCTCTTTGTTTGAATATGATTAGCAAAGAGTGTTTGTGTGAAACATATTTCAAGTGCGATTATGAGTTTCTTAGCAGCATGCTTGTCATGTTTTAAAGCTGTGCTTTCTTTGAGGAGCTTTTGTTGAAGCATTTGTACCACAGATTTTCCAACCATGGTTTCACTTTTTAACCATTTGTTAAATATTTAACATATAGTTTATTTTAAATAATTGTGATTTATTATCAGCCCATTGTCACGATATTGGAATTTGGATACATTGATATTGATATTCGATACCATTTTGGATACCACAGGAAAAACTGCCATACCACCATACAAATAATTTATTTGCATACAATAATTTAATTGTAATAGCTTACAAACAGCACAGGCTTTATTTAAATAGTTGAACTAGATTTTAAAAAAAGACAAGTAAACAGTCATAATAAAATAAAAACAAAAAACAAATTGTAAACGATAGCACAAATAAATACAGCAGAATAAAGAAACAAATGAAATAAACATGGCTTTACATTTTTCAGGTGGGTCTAACAATTCAGGTAAGAAATAGTACAGAAATGAAAGTAGTCAAATGTAGTTGGATTGTTTTTATTGTAAAAAAAATAAATACAGATTAATGCTTACAATTGAGGTTACAAAAGTTTTTCAGTCGAGAAGCGAGTGATTTTCTCTTGTCTTTTGTTCTTTGATTAATATGACAGCAGCAGGTTTATTAGGCTGCTGTCACTTTAAGAATGTATGCACAGATTCAATATAATGTTTCACAACATGCGTTTTCCCTAAATTATTTACATTCCGAAACTGACTTTGTTTATATGAATACTTGGCAAGATGGACATCATTTTGTATTTGACCATTTAAGTGCAATAAGCCACGAAAAAGAAGTCAGTTTCATATTCACAAGCTGTTTAAGGCTTTATGAGAGCGCCACTTATATAGATCATTGGTTCACACGCTTTTGGTGTGAGTGCAAAACCTGCGATAATGACTTAATCCAGCAAGCAATTGTGCATTTAAAAGATATCTAATAGCCGTCCAAACACAGCCCTGAAGTCTAAGTACAAGGTAAAATTTGGACTGTCAGTGAAAATTGAATAGACGTCTAACCATAGCCCAAGAATAGACTAGTCTAGAACATGAACATGAACATGAACATGTCAAAGAAATGAAACCAAACACCTTGTAATCACTGTTGACTTTTCTTACATGATGGAATATCACACATCTCGCAAGTTATTTAAGTACAAATTGTTTAAATTAGGAGTTAAAACATCATGTCTTGTCTTTGTCTGTATGAGGAGGGACATATTCTCCATTTTCATCTCATTTGCTGGTTGGCCCTCTCTATTACGAGAGCTTTATTGCAGCGTGTCCAGAATAATCACAAAAGAATGAAAAGCCCACCCTCCTAAATTAGCTCCAGGGGCGTTTCTGTAGTTGTTATTTTGCAGTGGAATTATTTCTGAGGTTTAATTAATGGATTTGTCAGCAGCTCATCTCTCGGACCCCCCTATTTCTCATTCACACTTTGCAAATTCAATCAAACGCACACGTATGCATGCACACAAATGCTACAGCCGTTTCTTATCATCTAGCGAGCGAGAGTCTCTAGAGAATATATTCACACCTATCACACTATCCACCAATCCCTCCTTATGATAAGTGGAGGAGGAGCAAAAGACAAGGGGAGGAGTGGGGGGCTGTGTCCCAGGAGGTGGGATGGCACAGCTACGACCGTTAAGAGATCCAAAATGTATTTAATCACCACGGTAACCCCAGGCAGATGGACCCATCCAGGAAATGAGTCCCAGCAGCTATTTTTGTAACCCATCACTCCTAACCACTGTGCATCTTCCCTGCAAAAAACATTGTGTGCTTTTTTCCATAAAAATATATAAACATTCTTAAAATAACATTTGCTTGGAAATTGTATTAATTGAGCAGCAAAATAACATTAATATTAATATTATATTATTGAACGTTTTTTTCCCATACTGGTCAAAGAAAAAAAAGAAGGAAAAGAAAAATATTTTTGTCTCGTTTTAAGGATTTTTTTTTGTGCAGATTTGTGATTCAAATTAATCTGAATAACTTTTGTAATATTTTCTTCTGTGTTGTAAGGATATTTCGTTTTTTTTTTAAAACCCAAAACTACTGATTAAAAATATGTTTAAAAATATTTTTGCCATGGTACTTTTATTTTTAAGGAAGAGGATATTAGATTAAATGTGTTTTATGATACATCAATACTTTTTTTTTCATTCGTGACCTTTAAGGTATTTCTCTAATGCTGTCGATAGAAGAGGGTTATCATGAGCTTCACAGGAATCAGCATGTGTTAAATATTCATGTCTGACCTGTATGTGACCTCTCAATCTATATGTATAAAACATACAGAATACAGTGTCTAAGGCTAGTTTATGGTGTATTTGTTTTGAGTTCACTAAAGCTGTTCCAAAAATACTTAAAAAGGGAAGTCATTCAGAAATATATTGTCTGGTATAATTTAAGCAGAGTATTTTTGGGGGGGAATTACCAGAATCCTGTTCTGTGTAGTAACACACATCTGCTGCACCTCTAATGAACCCTTATTACTTTGTATCCCGGCAACAGCACACAGGTGCGTTTTACACTGTTTTCATTTTTATTTTCCTTTTTTATGCCTGCGTAAGCCTGTCGTTCGAGTCTGATTTAACAACACAGTGCCTAACAGACCTGCTAATGTAAATAAAAGGGCTGTACATTTTGTACCTTCCCTTCTAGACTTTAAAAAAACAACAACCAGCCCTTAACGGGCACACACTCACAGGCTTGGTAATGGGCGTAGCACACACCTCCTCTGGGACGAGCTTTACACTCAAACACATATACACACAAACACCCCTCACCCGATGCTGTTGCTATGGAGCTTTAGCGACCAGGTCGTATACCATTGGCCACGACAGGAACTAAGGATTGGATAATAAGCTATTGGGTTGCGTTTGTGTGTTCAGATGGGGCAGGAAGAAAGTGAGAAAGAAAAGAAAGAAATGAAGTAACTTAGAAACATATAATAGTTTGTGTGAATTGGTTACTGGGTCATCAGCAGTGTTTTGCAGGAGAGCTGGGTTTGGGTGTGTGCTTGGTAGGTTTCGTTCCTACCTATCGCTGTCTTTCCCGAGGCACAAACTCATCTCATCTTATTGAGTTACAGGACATCCACACAGCAAAACAGATTTTTTTATAATCCACTTAAACAGAATAAATGAGATGAAATATCAAATCAATACAAAAACACATCAAAGAAGGTTTTCCATTGGCCTATTTACTTGAAAACTGAAATACTGAATTAAACGGTGCAGGAGGAAATGAGAGGAAACAGAATGTGAAGACAAGAGATTAGACAGAATCCAATTTCACTTTAGAAGGGAAGAGACTAAAGTGGTGCTGAAAGGGTGTAGGAGGGTGGTCTTCTTTAAGGGTTATAGGAGAAGAAGGGGGGTCTTAAATATTTCAGATGTGGCACAGCATGTTTGGGACATGAAATAGGCAGATAGAAAACACTGCTAGGCTAGTATTTGATGAACAGTGGACAAATTAAGGTGCATTTCCCTTTATATATCTAATTCAGAGCATGTAATGGTGTAAAAACTGCATGTTTTCAAAATTGGCTATGCTTTGAAAAGCCCTGGCCTGAATTATTTGGCTTGTTTCGGGTTCTCCTGACCACGATCAGACACATTTCCTCACACAGTGAAGAAAATATAAAGCACTCTTAATAATAGAGATCTCTCTGATGGTGATTAGATTTGACATGGATTCGAATGATTAGTTTGGGTTATATAAAAGCATTTGTGTAGGTATGTTTGGTCAAAACTCTCTTCAAGAGACTCATCATCTATATATATGATGATATAAATCTACATTGAAATATTCAGACTTCTTTCAAAAACATAAAAAAAAAAACATACTGAACATAAACATTTGAGCAATAGTGTATAAGTCGATATTATCAATTTAAATGAACAGTGTTGTTGGAATATTTGTATATTGAACAGCCAATATAGGCCAAAAACACCCTTAAAAATAAAGGTGCCAGGAAGAACCAAAAAGGGGTTTTCACAGTGATGCCATAGAAGAACCATTTTTGGTTCCCTGAAGAACTTTTGTAGAACCATTTTTTTCTAACCATTTTATAGTCTAAAGAACCTTTCTGCGCTACAAAGAACATTTTGTGCAATGGATAGGGGCTTTGGATATTAAAGGTTCTTCATGGAACCATACACCTCGCCAAAGATTTAAGAACCATTATTTTTAAGAGTTAACGCTGTTCATTTAAATTGATAATATCAACTAATAATAAAACTTGGGATCGGTATGATTCTTTAAAATGTTTTTGAAAGAAGTCTCTTATGCCCTCAAGGCTGCATTTATCTGATCAAAAATGCTGTAAAAATTGTAATAATGAAATATCATTACAATTTAAAATATTTATATTTTAATATGTAATTCCTGTGAAGGCAAAGCTGCATTTTCAGCAGCCATTACTCCAGTTTTGATCATTGATCCTTCAGATGCTGATTTGATGTTCAATAAACATTTCTTATTATTATCAGTATTGAAAACAGTTAATATTTTGTGGAAACCATATTTTATGATTAATTGAAACGTCAAAAGAGCATAATTTATTTCGAAAAAATGAATGCATTCTTGCTAAATAAAAATATATATTTCTGCCAAAAATATCTTACTCCAAACAGAAATCAACCATCCTTAAAGTAAGTAAAAGTATTTAAGTCTTTGACTTTCATGCGATTTAAGCCTTCAGGTCATTTTGAACCAGTGCTGTCAAAAATATGTTTTTACCTTTTTTATTTTATTTTATTTGTCACCACAAGCTCTTCAGAGCATCATGACCCAGATCTTCTCCTTGCCGCAAGGATCCTGTGCCACCTTCAGTAGAGTAGGTCAGCATCTGGCAGCTTCCGGTAAACATCCACACAGCTCTTGCCTCTTCTGCTCAGGAGGATTGTATGAATCCACAGGATAACGTTTATGCATAAATGTCTCAAATGTGTCATTTTCCAGATTTTCGCAGGTGTACATTATTTCTGGGTTTACATCAGGTAATAATTGACAGCGATGAGTGGGAGGAAGAGGCAGAAGAGGAAGGGTTTCGGTTCTAATCAGGAAGAGGCAAGATTGATTTATCGTTCCCCTTAGGGCTGGAGATATGCCTCTTTCACTCCATTCTTTTTCCACCATCTTCATCCTTCCCTCCTCCTCCTACTTCCTCTCGCTTTTCACCAAACTACTTCTCATTCTGTTCCTCCATGGTCCCCCTTTTCTCCGTCCCCTCCCTTCCCTCTCCCTGCCACCCCCTCCCCACATCTCTTCTCTCCATCCTGGTATAACTAGGTCATTCTGCAACATTGAACCATCGCTCCTGCCAACCATGAGATCCACACAGCTCTGCACCCTTCTTTCTTACCTTCCCTGAAGTCTTCATAACGTATTTATTTGTCCTTTTTTTTTTTTTTGTATCTTTAGTGCAAGTTTTGGTTTCATTTTAAAGCATAAGTGTGAATAACCATTCACAACCAAGCTATGCCATTGTATATTTGTTTTGCCCATCTGTGTAGGCCGTTATTACTGTGGCCTTCTGACCTGTAAAGGCTAAAAAGATCCGGTAATGGATGATGTCAGAGGTCAGACAGGAAGTATTCCTTAAGGAACAGATGTTACTGGACAATTTGAGATATTTAGGATACAAACAGACAATAGATGTAAAACTAAAGAAGCATGTAAACAGTGCGCTTCAAGGGAGGCAGGGAAAACCTTTTGTGACCTCCTGGAAGTAATGGCTTCTGGCTGTAAATTTGGGAAAGCAGTTTCTGGGTCTTAGCGCCTGTTTATGATAAAAAAAAAATTTGTAAGCTTTATATGTAATCACTGAACACACGCAGAACACTTTTGGCAGAGGTTGCGTTATTCAGCATATCATTATATCTGACGCACACATAGAATGCTAACTTGAGCCCTGTTTCCCCCGAAATGACGGAACAATTTGTCACAGGAACTTTTTCCCAGGAACTCTTTTCCCCCCAGACCTGCTGCTGTCTGCATTTCCATCGCGGTCTAAAGTACCGTGAAGATTAGTCCGGTGACGTAGGACTGTGCGGATTTTGAAACTTGCCGTCGGTCCATCGTCATATTTTTTCAACTCTATTGTTGATACAAATAGCAAACAACAACGTGAAAATAAGTGGGACAGTTTTACCACAGATTTACATTGTGGGGCGTTGCAGAGCTGGGGAGAGCTTAGGCACCTGCTGCCCCTGCCTAGCATCATAATACACGCCTGCCGAAGCCATGCGCTAAATTTTTATATGCTTATTTTACGACTTAAAATAATATAGAATATCTGAAAAATATTGCAGAATGCTGAACACATTTACAATTTATTGTACTGATTCATTTTATATAGAGGTCTTTGTTTTGGATGAATATTTTGGTGGGGTACTGCCCCATATGCCCTTACAGACGAGCTGCGGCTGCCTCCTGGGAAGAGGTCTAGTGAAGTGTGAGCAAGAGACTGTGTATGATTGCATGACTAACTGCTTGTCTGGTTGTCAGTGAAAACAGAAGTTCAAACCAGCTTCCTCCCGGCTTTTGTGGGTTGTTTTTGGTTTGACATGTCCTCATGCCTGTCCTTTACGTCAGAACTGTCCACATTTGTCACACAAAACTATGCAACTGTTATCTTCACCATTTCAGATCTGACTATGCCAGCTGTAGAGAGTCGCTTTCAGCACAATATATCATTCAAAAGATGGATTGTTTGTTGAACTATATTATGCCACATTAAGTTTCTTGATCGTTTAAACTTACGCAATGTGACTACATTACCTTAAAGGTGGACTGTGTACATTTTAGCGGCATCTAGTGGTGAGGCTAGGGCTGCACGATTAATCGTATTTTAATCGCGATAACGATATCTGCTTCTCTCGATTGATTACAAATAATTGTCACGATATTGGCCCGCTCGTTATTTATCCTTAAAGCGTGTTTTTTTGGGGGGGGATTTGTGTTATCTTGCATTGGTAACGAGCCTCCACTAGCAATCATGCTTGTGGTTGCCAGATGCGAAGAGCTTAAATCCCCCAAATAGAGCTTTTCCCTTAAAAGGATATACTTTCTTAGCCTGGCTCCACCCTCCTACGTACTTCCGCTCAATTTTCATTTTCCTTCAGTACTCCGTCTGGGACTATGGTATAGTCTTAGATTTTCTCAGATCAAATTTTAACCGGTCCAATCAGCGAACAGAGGGAGTGGTTGAGAATGATGATGTTGTGCGCTAGTTTGAGTTGTAGTTCAGTAATGGTGGCGGAGAAAGATGCGAGCGAAGCCATTCATTCCGTTGTGGCACCTGCTGCCAAATATCCAGAAGTTAAAACCGGAACAAGAACAATCTTTGCTGAGTTTTGTTGGTGGCCATGATGTTGTGGCCCTCCTCCCCACGGGATTCGGGAAAAGTTTGATTTTTCCAGCTCGCTCCGTTGGAGGTGAAGGAGTTGGCTGAAGCCCTATTCGGATGGTAATTATTTCTCGTGGGGTCGGAAGGCATTGTCGTCATTTACAGGGGCTAGTCAGTGATTTTATTGCCGTCCGTCTCCCACCACCCGCGTAAAAATCCCCGGCCGAATTACCTACTGCTTTTGACAAACACCAAGGTTGTGTGGTAATTTAATTGCTGTCTGAATCCACATCTCTGAGTTTTCAAGAATATATCACTTCAAAATTCACTGTTTACATCCTTTTTGACCACTGCAGAGCACCGTGCGGTTGCGCTTCGCTGTAATTTGGATGTATTTCTAGACTTGTATTTCTTTAAATGCTGGGAAGCATTTACAAGAGCAATATATTTCATCACCGCTCAAAAAATAAAAAGAAGAAAAGCACGTAAACATTTGAATTGGGCCGTTATTTACGGCAGCATTATTCTTATCATACCAAGCATATGACATTTTTTTTACAGCATACAATCATGTTACGGACCATGTGAGCAGTATGTTCTCGTCTCGATCACAAAACTCTCCCCTCCACCATGAATAAATCACAATCCGAATGCATGAGTTTTAGGTTTTATCACTGAGGTGGCGTGCACATTTATTTTTACGGACTTCCATGTGAGAAACAAAAGGCGAATGGTGCATGACATGCGTCACGACCAAACGTTAGCAATTGGTTATGGCAGATCCAGAATGGCTCTGAGCAGATCCAATAGTTTTAAACAACAGAGTATCCGCCTTCAAGGAAGTAAACACTTGTCAATGGAGAGTGGCCAGACTCTCTGCACAAATGAAATGTATGAGAGTCTGGTAAGACCAGGCTAATACTTTATTCCCTGTCTTTTACTTAATCTGTGCAACTCTGTGGAAATGCGGAAGAAGCACTGATGATCTAAAAACAAACGTGTGCTGGAGTTTAGTGATCTCCACAGCAAAATTCATACAAAGTGTCGTACAGCCAGTCTTTTTTTCTTCACAAGCCATTTGTACTATTTGTGTGACTAAATCTGCTATGACCAAATCTTCAGGGATGAATTTCAACAAATGCAACATGGATCTCCACCTTACTGTTTGCAGAATAAATGCACCGTTGCAACCGGTTTGACAGTTAAATCGGGAAAATTAACATAATTTAGAATTATTGGAAATGATATTTAGAGTTTTGCCATTTAATCTTTTGAAGTTCTTAAAGGTTTTACCAGTTTTCATAATGTGAATCAGTTGAAAATGATATTGCTACTGGGACGTTCTAAAAACGCTTAACATGAAAATGTGAAATAGCTTAACGTGGCTTAATTAACAAACCAAACTTATAAAACACCATACTAATAAAGCATATGTACCGAAAAGCAGATGAGCCCTGAATGATGCAACATGTTTAATTAAGCATTTTCCTCCCATAAAGAAAATGCTTAACGTGGCTTAATGTACTAAGACATTAAAAGACCAAACTTAGTAAACACTATACTAATAAAGCATACTATACAGAACATTTGGTTTGTGCAAAATTTGATCTTTTAATATCACTTAGTAAGCTGTATTACTTTTTCTTTTTAACGGTTTTCTATGGGAGGAAAAAATGAACGTGTAATTAAGCGCTCTGTAGAGCAGTTTGTCCATTTAGGGATACTGAAACATGACGGGATGGCGCAAAATGGTGATTTCACTGTAAGGGGACCCGCATTGTATATAGATAGAATTGGCTCATTCTAAGGTAATAAAAACATAACAGGTCATTATGTAAGGTCTTTATACCCGCTGAAAACAGTTATGTATATTATATTGCATTTTTGCCAATAGATCCTCATAAATACTACACACTGCACCTTTAAACAGTCTTATGGGGGGCTGGATGTTCTGGGGGTTGTTAGTTGTTATGCCGTTGTTGTGGGTGGTTTCTAGGGTGTTCTGAATGTTTTTGTTCATGTTGCTATGAAGGTTTTAGCGTGTTCTGGGTGGTTGTTTACTGATTATTTCGCCCATTTTATTGTCTACCATGCAAAAAAAGTAATGGCCCACCTCTTCTCAGCAAGCCATATGATATATCATTCATATTCATAGCACAAATGGTGTTAGCAATAGTGTTTGGAGTTAGATCAAATGCTATGAAGCAAAGTATTGTAGACATCTCAGAATTGTGCAACTGGGAAATGTAACGGACACAGACAAGCTGTCCCCAAGTCGCACATCTCTAGCATGTCTTGATCATGCTCACACCCACAAAGTGTGTATTTCCTGTGTTCTCCTACTCAGCATCTTTAATGTCCGTAGAGATCAGTCTGTGCAGCGTGCCACAGGAGAACGAGACGTCAGCAGGATTCTCTCTCTATCAGCACTTCATCCATCGCTCCTATATTATTCACGTCTCTCTCGCTCTCATTTCTTTTTCACTGTTTTTTTTCTCCTTCCTCTCTCAATATTTTGTCAAGTCAGAAAAGGCCTTATAGTGCCTCTTTTTGACAGAGGTCAAGCTCCCATGCCTCAGAGGTCAAGATTACACAGTGCCTGTCCAGTACTCTGTAATCTTAGCTGTCTTCAGGGCCACAGGTTTAATGCCCCATGTCTGCAGGTAGAGAACAATAAGTTTTGCTTCTATGTTACTTTCTCTATTAAGAACCAGTGGTATGTAGGTGCAGACTAAAATGAGAGCAATTTTAATAAATGAATGCAGGTGAACAGAAAAAAACAGCATGTTTTGAAATGATCATGAACCCCCTTTTTTGTCCCTTTTTTGTCTTCACAGGTCTTAGAAGTCTCTGCCATCATCAGCCTTGACATTGGCCAAATTCCAACCCTTTTGAGTAAGTTTATACCTATTATCTTTATTGCTCTGCAGCTATTTTTATTTTATGGTCAATTCACGAGCAAGGACCACGCCACAACCATGAATGTTGGAGAATTATTTATTGAAGAAGTTAGGGATGAATAGGGAAAGGATGAAGAGGAAGGGAGAAAGGGATGGTAGTCAGGCTGATCTGGGGCGTCTGGTGTTGGCGGCCGGGAGATTCAAAGTGGGGGATTCCTCTCAGTTAATTGTAGGCAGAGTGATTAGGACCCCCGATACAACCTGGAAGGGAAGAGAACAGGGGATGGTAAAGAAGGTTGAAAGGGGTCGATTGAGAACGAGACAAACAATACTGTAAGGGGTAGCCCGATATAAGAAGTTTTTGTCAGGTGATTGGTTGAGGTGTGGCCCCTCTCCCGAACCATTTATACCATTTATTGACCATTGGCCATTAAAAAGTATGATGATGATTTTATTTTATTTTATTTATTATTTTCACAGATTGACCAGTCAGAATCAATTCTAGACAGCTGTATTATAATACAGTACAATATTCATCTACTGTGTTTATTCATTTAAATGTTGCTTAAAGTAGCCTCTATTTTTGATATCAGATGGCCCTGTTATGTTGCTGTAGATGCTCATGGATATACAGGTATCACATATAAATACATATTCTAGTGTCAACAGTGTCTGTGGGATACATAAGTATGGCAAATCTCCTCCATGGCCTCAGGTGAAACGAGTGTAACGTTTTTCAAGACTATTGAAAATGGAATGTTAAAACATGCATATGGTGTGTGCAAGTGACAGCTGTAGGGGGCATCTAGACCAGCATCCTCTGAATCTGTCTCAGTGAGGAACAGTGCTGAAGGGGGCCTGAGGAAGAGTGATTGGGGCGTCTGGGCGGAGAGGCACGGCTCCACTGAGGGTAATTGGCTGTGATGGGCATGTGAGTATTTATAGAACGCGAGTATGGGTAATGTGTGTGCGTGTGTTTGGATGAGAAGACTGCCTGGGGCTGTACTACCATCAACACACTAGGGACATGAAGAGAGATGAAACCCCAGACTGCTAGACCGTCAGACCTACAGTGGCACCAAGGACATTTACCCTCACAGTGCCATTTTAGTTTTTTAGTTTTTTTTTAAATAATTTTAGTTATGGGCTTTAATTATTTATCATTTTAGTTTTCGTGTCTGCACTGATCTGTTTTTTTCTTTTGTCCTGTCTCCATTAGCACCATTTTGTCCTGCCTTAAGGCATTACTCCATTAACACCACCAAACATTACATTATTGTCTGTTTGTTTGTCCTTAGAAACAGTGACATCAAACATCAAATGAAGACACTTGTACATTTGACAATGTACATTTCTTAAAAATATTGCTTTATATGTGAGTATTGCAAATACATTTAAATTCTAAAGTCATTCTTATTCTTCATCTGATATTCGCTTCTGGAAATATTCAAGATGCTCACTCATACTATTTATTACGCTGCATTTAACTAATTCAGAAAAGTAATTTATTGGAAAAAAAAATATTTACATTCATGTCCTTCACATTATGTTAAAATGTTTGCATCTTAGGTTTATCGACAGTGAGAGACTGTGATTTCAACCATTTACATATTGATTTATGGCATTTCTTTTAAAGGTCCCGTTCTTCGTGTTTTTTTGAAGCTTTGATTGTGTTTACAGTGTGCAATATAACACGTGTTCATGTTTCGCGTGTAAAAAAACACAGTATTTTTCACACAATTTACTTATCTGTACACCGCTGTTTTCACTGTCCTAAAAACGGCTGATGAGTTCCTTGTTCTATGAAGTCCCTCCTTCACAAATACGTAATGAGTTCTGATTGTGCCAGCAGTTCCCGTGTTGTGATTTGACCGCAGCTTAGCGAACGTGGCACGGTTCCTGTGTTGTGATTCGACAGCAGCTTAGCGCACATAACTTACGCGGAAAGGTCACGCCTCTTAACGGGAGATGTATGCGCTCAATGATCTCTACAGAGTCCCTGGGAAAGCCAAACAAAGGTGATTTGACTCCGGGATGAAAATAACAGCGTCTCGACGACATGGCGACAAACACAGTCAAACGCAACAATTCCTTTTCTCCACGCAACACTTCCTCTTCTCCACGTGGGACAGCAACAAGACCACGCCCCCTTTTTTCGCGTGTTCTTGTGGGCGGAGGTTAGTCTGTTCTACTGACGTAATAAATGAAGGAAGTACCAGGATGTAGTCCAAGCCGGCCGTTCGCTGTAGGCTTTGAAAGGGAACTTCTGTTAAATAAAATATCTCGCTTGGCATTGAACTTTGAGCTTTATAATTTTACAGGTATTATTTATGCTCTAACAGCAACATTACACACTAACTAAAGTTTGAACAATGGGATCACGAAGAACGGGACCTTTAATGTTTGGAAACGATGTCAGTAAACTTCTCTTGAAATCTCATTACTCCAAAATTACTTTGTTTAGACATGCACAGATGAACAAATATATAGTTACAGTGGATATTAATGACATATATTTGTGAAATAAGAGGAGAATCGGATACAAATGGTCAGAGGACCAGATATTGGATATGTTTCGATTTAGAACCGCATATGAACGTGGTCTGTTTACTCACATGCAACAACCACCAGATATCTATTAGAAGTCAGATTTGGCTGAAAGTATAAATGTGGGCATGTGTTCATTCTCTTTTCCTAAATACTAGATGTCTTGGTGAAGTTTTAGTGCAGCCATGAAGTGCATCAAAACTATTTCAAAATGCATCACTTTTTCTCACTGAATGAGGTCTTCCAGTGGGTGCTGTTGCCATCATGCATTAATAAGCTGTGATAACCGTGACCATTAACGAGTGAAGAGTCTGACACTATGCTCACTCACCTGCTCTGATGGAGCTCAAGTGGGTTTCAGGACTATTATGTTGTTAATCACTGTTTCAGTTCCACACTGAAGCCCACCTCACCTCACTCCCCTCAGTCCTCAAGCCATTTGGGTAAAAACACTCCATCTGAAGGTTTCTGTTTTTCTGCAGTAAAAATTATCTTTTTATTTTTTTGTGGTTGTTGATGAAAGGATGCCAACTTGAAAGGATACTAACTTGAAACATGAATGCCTCTAGACATCAATGCAAATATGAGCAAACAGGCTGTTTAATTATATAGCATTAATGAATCCCAGAATGCAGTTGATGAGCTGGTGTTAACATAATTAAATGTGAGGTCTAATTTAAAAATAATTTAAATAAGAGGAAGAGTTACCTTTCTGTGCATACCAGTGTCCAAAATTAACTTCTCCACACAGTGGCAAGTACATTTAGGTCCATAAATATTTAAGTAGCCATGCATTTTTTCTCTATGAATATATCATTTTCTTTTCCTTATATTTGTATTAAACAGCACATACCTTTGTATCACTTTTACCTTTGAGACTAGTAGTGTTTGTTTTCATGTTATTTTGTCTGTCTTAATGCGTCACCTATGGAAGCCTCACAGTACAAAATAAACCAGATAGATTTCAGTGTGATTTTAGCATTATTTATATGCCATTATAGTATTTAATAATATTTCGAATTTTTATATTTTCAGTAATTTAGTTCTTCAACTTAAACTTATTTTATTTCAGTTAGTTCCCAAACAAAAATAAATAAATTTTCATTTAAGTAATAAATAATGTTAAATAAATGTTAAGTTAAATATATAGGGCCTATTTTAACAATCTAAGTGCATGGTCTAAAGCGAACGGCGTAAGTGCACTTAGGGTGTGTCCGGATCCACTTTTGCTAGTTTAACGACGGGGTAAATGGTCGGTGCGCCCGGCGCATGGTCTAAAAGGGTTGTCACTATTCTCTTAATGAGTAATGGGTGTGTTTTGGCCATAACGTGCATTAAACCAATCAGAGTCTCATTTCCCATTCCCTTTAAAAGCCATTTGCGCTTGCACCATGACGGATTCGCTATTTACATGGTGGAATATATATACACCCTCAACCTGACGAGTCAGTTTAAATACATGTGTGTATTGCCACGATTAGTTAAATGAGTAGGAATTGAATTCGTCATTACTGCAAATAGTTAATTCTGATACATGCAATGAATATCCATTATGACATGTAGGCATTTTTATCTTTATGCAAAAATAATCCCTTACATTGTAACTACGCAATTGACTTTAAATCAGGCTTTTGTTGATCAATGGCGCAGTCGTTTTCAGTTGCCTCAAAATAGCAACGCACCAAAACACTTGCGTTAGCCTGGCACCGCATTGCGGTATGATAGGGCCCCTAATGTTTGGGCCGTCGGTGTGTGAATGGGTGAATGTGAGGCAAGATGTAAAGCGCTTTGGATGGCCATTGGTCTGTTAAAAGCGCTATATAAATGCAGTCCATTTACCATTTACCATGTTTGTTTTTTGCTTTTTTTTTTTTTTTTCAATTAAAAAAAAATAGTTTTTGATAGTTTTAGTTAGGAATCTCATAATGTGACTTTAGGAATTCACATTATGAGATGTAAGTACAAGAAATAATTATTAATAATTAGTCATTAATAATTAGAAATAGTCACAATTACATTATTCTTTAAATAAATGCTTCCATAGTCATAAAAAGATTGGTGCCGTTATAAGAAGTCATTGGGCTTTTCTTTAGTAGACCATTTGTATCTTTTTGATATGATTTGCTTGAGTCAGCGAGGGTCAGACTAACCATTTCTGGTCAATTATTATATTTACTCCCCAAGGTTATTTTTATTTTCATTTAGTGCTTGTTGTTGAATTATTATTAAATTATTAAATGAAGGACATTTAAATGAAGGACTCACTACTCAGTGAGTGACTAACTCATGGCTTGTCTGGCCTTTTCCAGGAAGCAAACCCTGTTCCACCCAGTCTAGGATGTGCCACGGATCATTGCTGGGGTCACAGAAGGGGGCTTAACACATGCTATTAGCCCACGTGTTTCTTTGTAATCTCAATATACTACAGCTCACCGAGCACAAAACACTTAATCAGATATGCCTATATCTCTTGTTTGTTCCATTAGAAAAAACTGAAATGCCTCAGTAGGATGAGGGGAGGGAGGGAGGGGGGGTGAGATTGGCAATGCTGTTGATTTCCTTGGGTCTTTTTACTGTATTTGGGTTAGATCACTGACATTCACCATATTGGGAGTTTCTCAGACAGCTGATCCTGCCAAAGAACTCTTGCCAGAGTTTCATCCTGGAGGCATGTATGCTATATAAATGTGTGTATGTGCGTGTATGCATATGTGTCAGACCGATTATGGCAAGTCGCTTTTACCTTGACACCAAAGTGTTAAAAGATTGAGTAGGTTCCTGTAATTGTGCTTATGGGATTCCCGGCAGCCAAAGAGTTTTGGCTCTTCGAAAGAGTTTGAACGAGAAATAAAAAAAAGACAGTGTCCTCTCTGGCAGGTTTGTTTTTGGCTTAAGCCCATCTTCTCTCCGGGCCTCAGACTGTCTCTCTTTCTAACCACCTGGACTCTGTTATGACGGGTATGATGGTCAAGATGAAGGGTGTTTTTGAGATGAGTTCACTGCATCTTTCAATTTTTTTTTGTTTTTTTGTGTGTACTCTCAATCTTTCTCTCATCACATTCACATACAGTAAGTGTGGAATAACTTTAAAAGTAGCGATGCTACTAATAAATGCATTTTTAAATAGTGTTATTTTAACTCAATGGTTCAATACAAGGTAGTTTTTCTGTAACAAGCTGCTTTATCTAACAAGTAGTAGTGTAGCTACTCACTTTGCTTTTTGCAAGCATTGTATTGCAAGCATGTTTTTTGTATTGTAATAACTTTATAAAATAATATAATATTTAGTTCAATGCTCAGTTTTACCTGGAGGATTGTTGATGGAGATTGTTTTTCAGATTCAAATTCTGCTCTGTTTAAAATTAATAACCACAAAAAATAAAAAATATTTGTATAGTTGTATACATCAACAGTTATATTGTTTACAGAGCAAGGAATAAAGAAGAACTGTAAAGTAACCAGAATTTATCATAAAGTAGTCCAAACTGCAAATATTATTTTGATTTTAAAATACGTACACATTTTTAATAATTTGCCTAACATGTCGAAAACGGCTCTGTAATAATTTTTCTTGCCTGGTCATATTGAGTTATGAATTACATGAATTGTAAATTATAGCCTATATGCTGTATTTGCAATTCAAAATGGGGAAATTGTCAAAACGAAGTCGAACTGTCAGTTGTTTACCATTTTTAATGTAAGCTGTCAGAAAACTCAACTGAAGCATTCCGCTGTAACAGTAAAACCCGCCTTCTTTGCTTTGATTTGTTTTCATACTCTAAAATTATGAGTAGCTTGTATTTAAAAAAAGCTACAAATTTAAAGTAGCTTTCCCAGCTCTGATTTACACACCTAGCATGTATGTTACAGTACAGTTTTAGCCCTTCTTGAGTGGCATGAAGCGGAGGCATGTGTTATCTTCCCTTGGGGCCTGATGAGGTATTTTGAACTCATGCAGCAGATGGTTTGTGTGCAGATATTTAATAATGATCACATCAGTGTGTTTTGCACTTGATCCAATTCTCATTTTTCCATCTGTTTAGTTCATTTCATACTTTGAACACCAGAGCAGAATGCTGGAATATCATTGTTCCAGACTCATTGTGTTCAGTAGAGCGAATAGAGAAAGGAGGCGGCGAGGTATATGCCATGCTTCAACCAGCAATCATGTTTCTGAAATTGCATTTTTTGCATATAATAAAGGGTCTTGCCACCCAGACCACCCTAGGCATGTGAATTACAGGGCCACGACTGCTCATTTGCATAACGGCGCTAAGATCAACTAGAAGATGGTATCTGCAGGGAAGGGTTTGTCACTGACCTCCAGACCGTGTGACCATGCTGTTATTCAAGTAGGGAAAGAGAACGTAGAGGAAAGTCTGGAGAGAATGTCAGGTTTATGAAGGCAGGATTTGACAGATGTACTAGTGCAGAGACAAAGAGCTGCCAGAGCATACAGCTAAAGCCAGAGGAGTTAACGTCTGCTATCAGACCTCAGTGGTTTGCCCTGTCCTCCATCTTTGGATTCGGTGCCCCTGTCTTTTTCTTCCTGGTTTGGAGGTTTGTATGATGTTGTGTAGGTGTGCCATTGGCTACAGGGAATGCTAGTGTCAACTGCAAATGTAGGCCAGCTGAAAATACCTCCACGCATGCACAGACCATGCCTGCAGTACACATTCACATCTGTGTATTTTAGCGTTCAAGAATGTCCCTGCAAAATCTGAATAAACAGGCCTCTATGAGAAGATTTGTTTGTTTGGAAGGCCAGTGGCACCTCCTAAATGTCACAGTAACATCAATAGGATTATTCAGTGAAGTTCCTTAACAAGCAGTTGTTGTTTTTTTCACAGATCACACTACACAGCTAAAAGTGTGCAACTAAATCAGTAGGGAGCTGGGTCGGGACGGGTCAGCCAATTGGAGGAGAGAGATGTGGACGCAAGGGCGGTGGGCGGCACTGGCAGTGTTGTCAATAATCTTGCTACTGTCAAAGGAAGCGGCTCCAATTGAAGTCCCACTGGACCGTAAGTCATTATCATATACGGTATATATAATTATTTATTTTTTTGGGATCCTGGAACAACATCCATGTTTCATGCCCCGAAAATTTGGTCCTAAACCTAACACTACCCCACCCCTAAACGCTAATGCTAACTTATCCATAAACGCTGAGTAACACAATGTTTTTCCAGGATTAACAAAGATGCTGATCCAGGAACATTTTGGTGAAATCGTGTTCACCATATAGGAACAGAGAATCACATGCAGTCCCATCCCCCGTCATATACGAACACGCAGACATTTTTAGACCTCCGCATTGTGCCACTTCAACCCGCAACATAAATGATATATTCTGCACTAAGTGCAGTTTTTAAACCTCCCTTTAAGGTTAATGGCGTTATTGTTCTGCCATTATGCATTAAATAATAGACGTGACATCCATTTACAACTTTGCCAAATATTTTTATGCGAGAAACAAGCTTTCATTACCCTGCTAAACCAATATTATTAGGATGTTTTCTGAGACAAAAACACAGCACACTAAATTATAATGGTTTTGCATTAGGATCCAGATTTTACATTGGACATCAATGCTGTGCCTCAAGAATTGATTGCACAAAATATCTCAGTGGTTTCATGCTCTCTTAGAAGTCCGATTATTCAGCTGAGAAAATTTGAAAATATGTAGTTTTGCACATTCCTACCATGGTCATACCATTCATAAAACACAATAAATGAGGAAAATCCATTATATCCGCACTGCATCTGCAACAAAGAAACCTATAAATCCACTCCGCCTTCTGTTGTCTTACTGTGTTACCCTTACATTTTTTTCAGTTTCCTTCTAATAATAGCAGTCCAGGTTTGGCTTTATCTTTTATGAAAAATGATTTGAAAGCTCATACAGAGCGAGACAACCCCAGCGGCGCTCGCACTCACCAGCTTCAACAATAGAGAGAGATTCTGTCTGACCAGGGGCTGTCAGCACCTCCCCAGCTCCCCTTCTCCGCCTGTATTCCCAAGGCTCCATCGTTCGCTTTCCTTTCTCTTTTTCTCATTTTGCTTTTTTCTCGCATTCCGTCTTTGGCAACTACTCTCCCCCCTCCTTCTCCAGCTTTCACTACAGGCTCTGGGCCCGTCTGTGTGAATCTCTATTGATCTGTGAAGATTGGAGCACTGATCCTGTCTCTGAACACTTCATAATACCCCTCTGACCTCTTGACCTCTCTGAATGTATGCAGCAGCAGGGCTACTGGGAAATGACAAGCATCTGATCACGCTATTAGTGACTGTGTTGTGTCTTCATTTGTACGCTTATACTCCATATTACATGCACCATCATAAGCAGGACTCATCATTTTCAGACCTAGTTTGATAGAGGGACAAAGTAGTTACATACTGTATATGTATATAATAAATATAAAATGAAATTGAGATTATAATACCATATTAATGATTTATATACTTTATGATGCTTAAAAAACAAATATATTACTATACAAAAGTTTGGAGGTAGTTGGATTTTTAAATTCGTTTTTTTTAAAGTAGTATCTTATGCGTACAAAGTCTGCATTTATTTGATCAAAATACAGTAATATTGTGAAATGATTCCTGTGTTGGCAAAGCTGAATTTTCAGCATCATTACCCCCGTTTTCAGTGTCACATGATCCTTCAGAAATCATTCTAATATGCTGATTTGCTGCTTAAGAAACATTTTCTTCTTCTTCTTCTTGTTCTTCTTCTTGTTCTTCTTCTTGTTCTTCTTCTTCTTCTTCTTCTTCTTGTTCTTCTTGTTCTTCTTCTTCTTCTTCTTGTTCTTCTTCTTGTTCTTCTTCTTCTTCTTGTTCTTCTTCTTCTTCTTGTTCTTCTTCTTGTTCTTCTTCTTCTTCTTGTTCTTCTTCTTCTTCTTGTTCTTCTTGTTCTTCTTCTTGTTCTTCTTGTTCTTCTTCTTGTTCTTCTTCTTGTTCTTCTTGTTCTTGTTCTTCTTCTTCTTCTTCTTCTTCTTCTTCTTCTTGTTCTTCTTCTTCTTCAATTTTTTAAAACCATGAAACATTTCAGGATTTTTCGATAAATAGAAAGTTCAAAAGAACAGCATTTATTTGTAATAGATGATTGTTTACTTTTAATGAATTTAATGCATTCTTGCTGGATAAAATGATTAATTTCTTTCAAAAAAGATTTAAAAAAAAAAACCTTTTGAACAGCACTGCATACTAGGAGGGGCAATTGGCTTTATGCACAGCTGGACTACTTCCTGAACTTCAGCCAGCTCCTTTGTTTCCTGTCTGCCATTATTGGACAAACTGATTAATCCAGGTGTGCCTGACCTCTGTAGTCACAACAACAATAATCAGACACACCTGGATTAATCAGTTTGTCCAATAATGACAGACAGAAAACAAAGGAGCTGGCTGAAGTTCAGGAAGTAGTGCAGCTGTGCATGAAGCCAATTGAGGCCTCCATTTAACTGAACTTTGGCTTCTTAACTTTGCCTTAGTTTACCCAAAAGTGAGTAAATGTTATCATGTACTCACCATCATGTACTTCTACACCCATGTGACTTCCATACAATGAAAGTAGATGGAGGCAAAGTCATCTCCAAAAAGGACAAATAAAAACTCACCATAAAAGCATAATAAAATTAGTCCATGACTTGTTCATTACTATGTTCTAAGTATAGGCCTACTGAAGTATAATAATTTTGTGACGTAAAATATATTTGTGTGAGGAACAAACTAAAAGTTGTTAATAACTGAAAATCTCACATTGACAATTTCGGACTGTGGAAAAGAAAAATCCGACCAGTCATACTGTTTCATTTAAAGGTGAAAGTTTTTTAAGACATGTATTTTTTTTTCCTATAAGGTAGTTTGATATTAGTAGTTCAAACAATAATTGCCAGACCCCCTTCAGAAGACCCCTGATCTAAAAGATAAATTGAACTTGAGATGTGACTTTTAGCATCTCTCCATTATTTCCCTAATGTTCCTTCACAACTAATACCCCCCCATCCCAAATGGGATTTCTATTGACGAGGGTTGTCATCGGCTCCCAGCTGACCTTACACATGCGCTCACACACACTAACACATATGTTGCTCATGACGTCCCATCCCCCGTGACCTTGCTTATGTGCTATGATTGATGTCAGATGATGAATGGCACAGAGCCAGAGATGCACCTGTCGCTATCCGATGAAAAGCACCACAGACACATGGATGCTTTCTGGTACTATAACCTGAGGATGATGGTCGTATTCCTTTAATTAGCAAAGCACAATTTCAAAAGCAATTTTCTTGACTCTTCTGATAACAAACATCATAGTGATTGTGGTTATTATCAAATGTGAGCAAAACCCCCGCAGGGCCTGTCGCTTTAACCGTCTGACAAAGAAAGACAGCTGAAGATTAAATATGCTGCCATATGGGGAAGACAAATGCACCGATTATGATTTGCTAATGTGACAGTGATGTATTTTTGGAATGATCTTATTAATATGCCCTCTCTGTTTATTTGCAATTTTGTCTCCGCTTCAATCATCTGGCGACCCATTAACAGGTAGGTTCATTTGTTTGGTTGCTCTTTTGGTATTACTATGCTAAAGTAGACATCATGTTGTGTGTATAATAACTGTAGCAATTCAGTTTGCAGTTTAGCAGCCATTAACTAAACTTGGAACTGTATTAAATGTTTTAATTGTTGTCATTTCTACAGTCATTATTTAACATGTCCCATGTTTCCTCACTGTCTCTTTTAACAATTCCCACAATCAATGTTTTTCTCTTCGTCCGCCCCTCCTTGGAACTAACAGCAAAGATCCAGCAAGAGCGTAAGTGCTTCATTAACACGGATTAACTTGTTCATTAAATCAGCGGCTGGTTTTAATACAGCTTACAACACATTTTATCTCATCAGAAATCTAAAGAACAGAGTTATTGCTGTTGGACATTGCCCAATCTCATTTTACAATTAAAGCAAATACAGTTCACAAAAACTATTGAAAAGACCCTCAAACACAGTCTCAAGAGAGCTCCCATAAGTTCACTGTGCTACTCCCGATAAATTATAAAGTCTATCATTTATTAAAGCTGATTAATATTCTAATGTAAGCCCAAGAGCATGTCTGTTTGGCAGGCCATGTCTTTGAGACAAAGTATTACTTCAGGGATTTGTTAGCCGTGCCAGAATACCCACAGTTCTCATCAGCCAGTTAGAAGTAGAGCATAACCATGTAGGCCGTAACCATGTCTTTGGGGGGGGGGGACCAATTTTTTTTCTGTTTCTGTTTTTTACAAGTTCTGTTGTAGTAATAAAGTAAACTTGTTTTTAAAAAAATGTTTTTTTTTTTCTTTTCTTTTTCTGCCTAACAGTCAGAAATAATGTTCTATTTTCTATTCAAAATGGTGAAATTTCATAAAAAATGTCAAGTAGTTTGCATCTCTTGATATTACTGTTGGTCGGTGAACGTTTTTATCGTAAAACAGATATTAAATGTTTAGCTACTTACGTCTTGCAATGCACTCTTTCACTGCACTAACAGTAAGCCCCGCCTTCCTTGATTTGATTGGCCATCTCACTCATTCTGACACTGATGAGTGGTTAGACCGCTGAGGCAGACCAACCTAAAAATGTTACATTTTACTTTTGTCATCCTAGCAACAAACAGAGCAGTGTTTAATGGAGTACAGCAGAGCAGCATCAAGAATATCAAATATTGGGGGGATAATTTGGCCATTTCTAATTATTCGGGGGGACTTGTCCCCCTCAGTATCTATGGTGGTTACGGCCCTGGAGCAAAGCAGTCAGGAATCTTGTGGCTAATCGTTTATCACGTTCAATGAATATAATACAGTGAACACCAAGACTAATGGGTACAATTTGGTGTCATGCAATAGAGGACAACAGTGCCTGCCCACTTTTTCACCAACCTTTGTTTCGGAAGTATTTTACCCATAAGGTTTAAAAATAATAATAATAATAATAATAATAATAATTGTGAAAGCGCTGTGAGCCACGTACTAAACCAGCCAGCTTTGAGGTGAATCAAAACAATACAAACTTTGATTTAAAGCAAAAAAGTATTTAAACGTTTGTAAAAAAGTAGAAGACTTAACAGCGTAGCGAAAGAACTACAACCCCCAGAAGCATTATGAATGACATAAACTATGGATAAATGTCGATTATGCATATAGAAACAATGTATTTAACGTTAATTGCAAAATATACATGTTCAGTATATACAAATATTTAAGTAGTTTGAGAGCATAGGAAAACTGACTCCGAAATCACATACTTCCCTACTATAGTTGACGAAAAACAGTATGTGACATATCAGAATTCACAGTACTCATAAAAGTAAATCCGGATGACCTATTATTTCCGATGAGATTCTAAAGTGTGCATACAATGGACACTTTACTATCCCATTGTAGTAAGGTATGTTTGTACGGGAAGAAGGAGGCGGGAACCGGCGAACGTTCAAACAAACTTTAATTAAATAAACACAAAATAATAATGGCGACGACAGCCCCTCGCGGGCGACTGTCGCCTACACACCAACAAACACAAAATGAAAATAAAAGGCTGCAGCCCCTCACGGTCGACTGCAGCAACACATAACAAAACATAAATAAAATACAACATAAAATCCAGGCCTGGTCCTCTCTCGTCCCTCACTGTTGTCGCTCCTCCTTTATAGTCCCTCACTCCTCCGCAAGGGCCGAGATCGCTGCGGCGCGCAGCTGGCGCTCATCCTCCCTGATGAGCGCCGCCTCGTCCCGCCCTCACGGTCCCTCGGCCTCGCTGCCCGCCACATACCCCCAACGCCCTTCGCAGGCCGGGGGGTACTCCCGAGTCTGCGCTCTACTCCCCCCCCCCCCCCCCCCTCCCCGGGGGGGGGCCGATCACGGCGGCCGCGGGACCTGGGGGTAAGAACAGCGAGGTGAGAGAACGGAGCGAGGAACCTGAGGAGCGACAGGGACGAGAGAGTGGAGAGAGGATAAAAGAAAAAAAAATTCTGGTCCGGTTCCCAGACACACTGCCGCTCGGTCCTCAGCAAGCCGAGAGGCTCTTCCTCGCGGTGCCATGCGGTGGTACTGGACGGCCGGTGGACGGCTCGACGCTCCTCCGCCCCCTGGCGGCCGGCGGTGGCTCCTCCTGCTGAGGGCGGCCGGAAGCGAGTCCCCGTACCGCGCTCCCTGCTCCTCCCCAACCTGGCGGACGGCAGCGCTCCGGCTCCTCCCCAAAATGGCGGACGGCAGCAGGCTTCGGCTCCGGGCAAGCGCTGGGGACTCCTTCGCCCCCTCGCGGACGGCAGCCACCCCACCTCGACCCAGGGGCACGGCAGCGAGCTCTCCGTCCCACCGACCTTCATCCGCTCCAGCACCACCGCTTCGGGCAGCCGCTCACGGACTTCTCTCCTCCGCGCTGCCCGAACTCCGCGGCACCGCGATCCCCCTCAGCTGCGAGGGCTCCTCGACAGCGCGTCCCTCCTTCCTCCCGGGCTTCGGCACCACTGTAGTAAAGTTGTTTGTACGGGAAGAAGGAGGCGGGAACCGGCGAACGTTCAAACAAACTTTAATTAAATAAACACAAAATAATAATGGCGACGACAGCCCCTCGCGGGCGACTGTCGCCTACACACCAACAAACACAAAATGAAAATAAAAGGCTGCAGCCCCTCACGGTCGACTGCAGCAACACATAACAAAACATAAATAAAATACAACATAAAATCCAGGCCTGGTCCTCTCTCGTCCCTCACTGTTGTCGCTCCTCCTTTATAGTCCCTCACTCCTCCGCAAGGGCCGAGATCGCTGCGGCGCGCAGCTGGCGCTCATCCTCCCTGATGAGCGCCGCCTCGTCCCGCCCTCACGGTCCCTCGGCCTCGCTGCCCGCCACACCCATGAGGAAAATTTTGCTGTTAAACACAATTGTTTTTAAACACATGATGGCTTCAACAAAAGCATATAGGCCTGCCATTGATGTATGTCTTTTAAAGGTTCTTAAGTTATTGTCTAATAATCAATTCCGCTATGGAGAAAGTGAATGGTTTTTACTTCTGGAACCTGACTGTTGCACACTATAGCCTGTATATTTAGTAAAGCGGCAAGGAATTTGTGTTATGAAAGATGAATAAGTAATGTTTTTCCATTAAAACTTTGTCTGTCTATACTAATTGTGTCTATATTTTGTTACTAAGAGTGAATAGAACAAGCTTTTGTTTAGTTTGTACTGTAGACAGCAGCAAGAAATGCAAGGCTTGCATATGTATACATGACATTGAGTTGAGTGTTCTTCCACAGTGCTGTTGAGATAAGACTTTCTCTCTTTGTCCCTCCCTCCACAGTGAAACAGCCCCCCACCATTGTGAAGCAGTCACTAAAGGACTACATTGTGGACCCCAGAGATAACATCATCATTGAATGCGAGGCCAAGGGGAACCCAGTGCCAACGTGAGAATGGATGAAACCTTTTTTTTCTTTGTGCCGTCTCGTCCTCTCTATCTGTTTGTCTCCATCTCTCGCCACTTATACATTTCCAGTTTGTCAGCAACCTCTTACTGTATATACGTCCATTTCCACCTTACTTCACCCTGTCCTTCTCTCTCTCATTCTTCCTCTTCTGTCGCCCTCGAATTAAACCTGACGGCCATTAGTCTCGGCATGACAAAGACCAGCACATTTTTGTGAGAGTGACACCCAATGCCCCAACCTGACAGTAGCACTGCCAGTTTTGTCCACTCTCCCTCCCACTTGTACCCTTCTCATGCCATCAGATATGCAGGGTGCGCTCACTCTGGCTCTGGTCCCTTGTGCTTGCTTGTGAAAAGCAGGCCTGACCAGCTCAACACAGTGTGGCCATTCAGATGGCCTGTTTTTGTTTGGTGTTATGTTGGGCTTTACAAAACCTTCCACTCAGCCTGGTCCGCAAAACCATTGTGGTCTAATAATACGCTCAGTTTAGTGTTCACGCTCACAGAATATCCAGTAGGTTAGTAAATGGCACCCGGTCAACTCCAGGCACGCAATCCTACCGTTTTCAAAGTCGCAATGAAACAGAAGATCTTTTTTTTTTTTTTCATATTGTGACGTGCATCCAAGTGAAAGAAAAAAATTGTTGGTTCTATCCATCGGTTGTTAATTGGATGGATGCAGATCTGAATGCAAACTAGCAATTCTAAGAAAGAGCAGGTTTATTTGGACGAAATGAGAAGTATTTTCTCTGGAATATCGAGTTATGACATTTTTATTAAAATTAGAAAGAAAGAAGAAAGAAAGAAATTTTTTAAATTAAGATGAATAACATGCTATTAGAAAATAGAGGGAATTTCTATTTCATGTCAACTTTGGTTTGGTTTGGTATTCATGTTCTTCTTCTTGTCGGTTTGATGTGTGTGTGTAAACCCCCTTATTAAAAAGCTCCAACAATGGACCTATTACATAAACAGCGTCAAGTTGGCTCAAAAATGTTTGTTACCGGTCTGTGCAGGTTTCAGTGGCGGCGGAATGGGAAGTTCTTTAACGTGGGGAAGGACCCGCGGGTGACCATGCGGAGTCGTTCCGGAACTCTGGAGATCAGGAGCAGCGGGAAACCGGAAGATTATGAAGGAGAGTACCAGTGCTTTGCCACCAACGACTTTGGCACAGCTATTTCCAACAAAATCCTGCTTCGAGTGTCAAGTGAGGGCTTGTTAACATGTCAAAGCACAACATGTACTCTACACAGCATGCGCATAATGCAAACTGACTGTAAATGGATTGTAAATTCTGTCATTTATCTATCACCATCAAGTTGTTTCAAATCATACGACTTTTGTGTTTATTGTGTATATTGTAGTGCTGTTAAGTCGATTAATTGCGATTTAATCACATCCAAAATAAAAGTTTGTGTTTACATAATATATGTGTGTGTACTATGTATAAGTATATTTATGTATATATAAATACACACACATGCATGTATATAGTTAAAAAATATATATATTTATATTTAAAATATTTATATTTGTATATAATATAAATTATATAAATATATATATACAGTATACACATGCAAATATTTCTTGAATATATACATGAATGAGTGTGTATTTATACACATATAATACACAGTACACACACATACATTATGTAAACACAAACTTTTATTTTGGATGCGATTAATCGCAATTAATCGATTTGACAGCATACAAATGCATTTGTATTTAAAAATACAATAATAAATGGTGAACATTACGTGGAACACAAAAGTAGAAGATTTTGTCATAGTGGAAAATATCCACATGATGTTATATTTTAAGTCTTTTGAAGTCATACATAGCATTGGCTTTGGAACAGACCAATAATCTTCCTTTCCTTAGCTCTATTTCATATTTTAGCTCTGCTCATATTTTATCTATGTTTCAGCATATTCTAATTTAGCACAATGCAATTGCAAAAAAACATACAGCAACCAGTGTCATTCGGAATCTTTGATATCAAAAATCATGAATAATCAGTCTGACATTAATGCCCCCCCCCCCCCCCCCATACCAAATGCTATTGTATGCTTTCTGATTTAAAAAAAAAAAAAATTATATATATATATTATAAATATATTTAATATATATAAAAATATATATTATTATTATTATTTTTTTTTTTTCATATGGAGTCATACACTGTCAGAAAGAATGTGTTAAACGTGTACCTTAAAGGGTACAAAAGTTTGTCGCTGTGGCAGTACCTGGTTAAAGGGTCAACTTGGTACCTTATCTACTTATCTAAAATGTAATATTAGTATGTTAGAGTAGTAATATGTACTAATATGTAGAATATTTAGAGGTCAATAAGGTACACAGTTATCCCTTTAAGGGTACAGTGACAAGCTGTTGTGCCCTTAAAGGTACAATTCTTGCAGATATTTTTTGGAAAGTGTTTGGACTACTTTTATGATACATTCATGGTGCTTGATGTATACTATTTTTGAGATTGACAGCATCCATCCTCTTTCATTGTAAGGAAAAAGCAAAAAAATTGTGTTCAAAAAAAGAAAAGGAGAAAGAAAGCAAGTCATACAGGTTTGGAACAGCTTGAGAGTTGACATTTTTGGTGAACTACCCCTTTAAAAGTAATATGTACACCACTTGCAATAGAGTGATGTCATTGTGTTATATTTCCTGATCTGGTGAACTTGTCTCCATTGCTCAGAGTCTCCGCTGTGGCCTAAAGAGGTTCTGGAGCCGATGGTTGTGCGTGAGGGGGCATCTCTCGTCCTGCCCTGCAACCCTCCCCTTGGTCTCCCCCCTCCTGAAACCTTCTGGATGGACAGCTGTGAGTGTTGCTCATCACTTCCTGCTTAACCTTACCCTTCCTCTCCATCACCTTGTCATTCAGTCTTCACCTTCACGCTCTGTTTTACCTCTTCCTCAAACCTCCCTCTCACTTCCTCTTACTTTCTGTCTCTCTCTCAGTCTCTCAGTCTGTGTCCTCTGCAAGGCAGTGTCCGTTACTGCATTAGTGCTGAGCTAGTGCATGTATGCAGATCTGCACTACCTGACAAAAAGCTGAGAGGGCAGAAACAAGCATGGCACTGAAACATTTCAACAGACCTAGAATCAAGCAGCATAGACACACGCGCTACAATGCATTTATCACACATCTTGACTGTTTGTCATCATTAGTACAGTGATAAATGGCTCTTTTGAAATTTGTCAGTGAAAACGAGAAGGATTAAACATAAGGATCTTATAGATGAAGTAACGTCTAGCTTGAATTTCCATACTTTCATAGTATTGCGTATAGTATTCAATTCAATAAAGAACTTGAACTCTCCATTTTCGTTGGTCAAAAAACAGATAACCTTGCCTCAAACTAACACTAATGGATAAGCCAGTGTTTGTTATATTGAAGTCCATTTCTGCCACATAAAAAAAGTAAATCATAACTATGACATTAAAGATTTTTTTCTATGTTATAATTGTGACTTTTTATATTGTAAATTATAATTATTAGGTCATAATTTCAACTTGTCAATTTCAATTTATGTCATAATTGTGACCTTTTATGTCATAATCATGACTTAGTATCTTATGATTTCAACTTTTTGTTATAAGTATGATTTACCAAAGCATAAAATCTTCCATAATATCATCTTTTATTCTTCCGTAAATTTTGGGCTCAAACA
Organism: Romanogobio albipinnatus; assembly: GCA_023566225.1. Taxonomy (NCBI): domain Eukaryota; kingdom Metazoa; phylum Chordata; class Actinopteri; order Cypriniformes; family Gobionidae; genus Romanogobio; species Romanogobio albipinnatus. Next base: position 18,870,696 of record CM042254.1, on the reverse strand, counting down.
AACAAAGAAATGTTTTGATAGCGCCACAATTGGCACATTTTGGCTAAATTAATTTATTCATATAATGTAGTTCTCTTTGCATATTAAACTGGCATAAGATAAATATTTTTAAAAGGATGAACCATTGGCCATTGCTAGTAAGTTGATCACCTATAAACAATGACAGATAAAATGTCATATTTTGTCTAAATATATTAAAATAAAACACTGAAACCTCAATTTTTTGTAAGTACTACAACATTATAATGTACAGTATTAAAAATGTATATTTATTCCTCAGATTTGCTAAAGATTACGTTTAAAAGTAATTTAATATTTATTTATTTTTAATTATTAGTGAGTGTTAGATGACAGCAAAGGTAATCTAAATGTAAAAATAGGGGAAATGAGCACACATGATTAAATATAAAATTCCAACTGATACAATACATTAGAAACATCTCTAACATTATCTGGTCTTTAATATAATGTGCTCACATCACATCATCAAGATACCGTCTAACTACTCTGCACATGAGATAATATCCATTACTAGAATTGTATGTGATCACTACACTCTTTGATCCAGAAGGCCAGAGATAGATCTATACTCCATGCTAAATAGTGCAGAACGTCTTGTCTTCATCCCGTACTCCTCCTCACTGCTCCTTTCACTTGAGTGACACATTTGCTGAGCCTTGTAATGTTTCAGGCCAGAAGAAGATAATCATGCCTGTGATTCTCACGCTCATCTTGAGCATCATTTCTTCTGTTGCCTGTCGGCTATTGCACATCAAATTAAGCTGAACAAATGAGTCTGGATTCTCTAATGTCTCTCTCTCTCCACAGACATTATGCCCATAGCACAGGACAAGAGGGTGTCAATGGGCCTTAATGGTGACTTGTTCTTCTCCAATGTTCTGGCTAAAGATGCCAACACTGACTACAGCTGCAATGCTCGCTTCGAGTTCACACACACCATTCAGCAGAAAAACCCCTACACCCTTAAAGTGCAAACAAGTGAGTAGAGATTTTGGATGATTCAGGAATATGTGTTATCTTTTATTTCATGTTGTTATGTTGCTGTGCTACTGTCTAAGGTGAATATTGTGGTCCATCTAGTGGCGAGGAGGTAGTATTGCAGTATCTCAAAGGACGATTGTCTGTGATGGTTGTATTTTTGCTTTTTAATTGGATTGCCTTCATTGATTGCTATCACAGTTTGTGTGATATGTTTGAGGGACTATGCATTTTCCATTTGATTCAGTGATGTTCTGTTCTTCCCAGTTGCAATTAAGTGCATTTTTTCTCTCTGTATTTGTCTGTATGTTGATTAAACTGCAACTTTATTCGCAGAGGAACCTTATAATGACACCTTTCTCAACTCCACTGATCTGTATGGTGGTGAGTTCCACACACAGCTAGCCTGTTGTCTGTGTGCTTCTGTAAAAGAACACTAACGGAGTTAGCGCTGATTTTTCTAACCACATACAGCAGAGGAAATGCAGAGATAGTGTGTCTGTTATGTAATCCACAATGTAAAGAAAGATGCCCCACATAATATGTTTTGACAGTGGAACTTGCCACTCAGTTACATAAAAAAAATGTAATACATCAGTCTAAGCAGTTTTTGGGGTCAGCTATTTAGTCATATTTTGAAGGACCAGTATTCAAATTTCTCTGGTAATTGCTTTAATTATCCAAATCACGTTGCTGATTATGTAGATATGGATATGGAAGTAAGGGGATTAGGCAAGAGGCATGAGGTGCACATTAATATTTCAGCAGCATTAATCCAATGATAACCATGTGCAAATCCTCACATATGTATCCAAGGATATGGCCTAAGGGCGGCACTGAATAAATGAAGAAAATGGGTAAATCGCAAACCCTGTCAAGAACAAGCCACATATACTATTTATATTCGATATATATTCAAATTTTCTTAAATATTTGTTTCAGAAAAAAAAAAAAAAAAAAAAAAAAAAAAATATATATATATATATATATATATATATATATATATATATATATATATATATATATATATATATATATATATATATATATATATATATATATATATATATATATTTGTTTTACAGAATGATTCTCATTGTATTATGAGAATTTAATTTTTTATTTTATTTTTACTTTATTTTATGAACTACCATGATGTATACATACTATTCGTTTAAATATGTTTTTATTATTTAAATTAAAATTCATACTCTTTGTGTTTCTTGAATGACCATAGTAATGGAGATAAGCATTCTAAATATAGTATATTTTTAATTAATCATTTTTTAAATAATGTAGTTCTCTTGGAATATTAAACTGGCATAAGATAAATATTTTTAAAAGGATGAACCATTGGCCATTCCTAGTAAGTTGATAACCTATTAACAATGACCGATAAAATGTCATATTTTGTCTAAATATATTAAAAATAAAACACTGAAACCTCAATTGTTTTAAGTACTGCAACATTATAATGTACAGTATTCAAAATGTATATTTATTCCTCAGATTTGCTAAAGCTTACGTTTAAAAGTATCCATCGATTGATTGATTGATTGATTGATTGATTGATTTTGGGGTTAATTATGATTTAATTATGAGGTTCTTGATAGGCTTTTTGTGATTCACTCATATATCCATATATAACGATATTGTCAGGACCAGGGTTCACTGACAGACACACTTTTTAAAGCTATTTTGGTTCTTGTCTCAAATGTATAGTCTCCACCAGGGCATTGTGGGGTCGCACTGACAGAGAACTGGTACCGCTGTCACCACAGACACACATGACAGTGGCGTGAAACGTGTTCCTTGCAGCATCATAGTCTAATCTCCCAGGCGTTGTCTTCCCACTTAATGTCACCAACAAAGGCTGTTGTCACTCCCTCTTCAAGAGCACTGTTCGCAATGCAAATAGCTGAGAGCTAATCTTACTGCTAGATATACATTACAATAGAGACTAATACTGCCATGCTCATCAAGTCTTCCTCAGGGAGAAGAATGTCTGTGTCTACACATAACCAGGGTTTTATGTCCACGACTAACCATCTGTCTGTCGTCACAGCTCTTGATTCTTCTTTCATGCTGATGTTATTTTTGCATAAAGATTTCAAATGATTTTACTGAAATTATGATGATACAACAACAAAAGTGTATTATTATGATCCTTTTTATATTTGTTTGAAATAATATAATATAATTTTTATATTTGTTTGATATAACGTTCAAAAGTTTGGGGTCTGTACGGTTTTTTTTTTTATTTTTTTTTTTTAGAAATTAATACTTTTTTCAGCAAGGATGCAATCAATTGATCAAAAGTGAAAGACATTTATAAAGTTACAAAATATTTGTACTTTAAATACATTTTCTTTTAATCTTTGTATTCATCAAAGAATCCTATGTATCATAGTTTCCACAAAAATTTAAGCAGCACATTGATGAAAATAAGAAATAGTATTTGAGCACTAAATCGGCAGATTAGAATGATTTATTAGGATCATGTGACACTATTTATTAAAATAGAAAACAGTAATAATACTGTATTTTGGATCAAATAATTGCAGCCTAGGTGAAGAGACTTACCGACCCTACATTTTTGAATGGTAATGTAAATTAGTTTGAAATAACATATATATGTATAACCAGTTTTGTACCTTTTACTTTTAGTTTGCTTGAATTCTTTAAAGTTTAAAAAAATATATCACTGATAAAAAAAAAGTATTTCCAGTAAATGCAACATTTTCTTCATGTGAGAAACGGAAGCATTGGAACCATGTTTCCACCTCAGAGTAAAAAACTCTGACATTGTTTCTCACAACTGCGACTGTATATATCACAATGTGACTTTATTTCTGAATTTAAACTTTCTCACAATTACCTTTACATTTTTTACTTTGAGATGTGGAAACGGGTACCTATAGCTACCAACACATTACTGATTATTAATTCAACAAAGTATTAATAAAAGAGTATATTGTTCATGTGCAAGTTGAATCTAACATCAATTCATAACAGCGCAACATTATATAATAACTTATAATAATTGTGTGTAGTTGTTCCTAACTCAAACCAGTGTTTTTTTTCTATGCATGTTAACAGGTTTCTCCTTCTTTTCCACAGCACGTAATGTACCAGAAATCCAGCCTGCCTTTCTGTCTCCAAAGGGCTTGTCCAGCTCCAAGATGGTGCTTCGAGGGGAACAGCTTCTTCTGGAGTGTATAGCAGCTGGAGTGTGAGTGTATACCAGTGTTATTTTAGTATTATATAGTTTTATAGTATTTCTTAATATATAGAAGTAGATTTCAACTCAAAATTATTTCAGTTAGTTGCCAAATCAACATTTCTAATTTTCATTCGTTTTTTTAGGTTCTGACATTTTATATTTTATTTTAGCTTTATTACAACACTTGAAACGTTTTTTAAATAGTTTCTAGTTTTTGTTCAAAATAACAATACTGGTGTACATGGCATGTTCAGTTACCAAAAGCACAAAATACTTCTCAATTACAATTAAGTAACATCCTGTTCTTTTTCATCTTCCCCTTCCCCAGCCCAACTCCTTCCATTAATTGGTTCAAAAGAGGAGGAGACTTGCCAGCAAAAAAAGTCAAGCTTGGGAACTTCAATAAAACTTTACGCATCCTCAATGTGTCCGAAGAAGACTCTGGTGGCTACACCTGCATGGCCAGCAACAAGATCGGCAGCATTCGCCATTCCGTTGAAGTCCAGGTCAAAGGTGGGCCTTAGAATAAAAGCTTCTTGTTCATGACATACAGGCTCTTTCTTTTATCTGACTTCTATGATTTCTTTATTGCCCTGGAAAGCTGCACCCTATTGGCTAGATAAGCCCACCAATCTGGTGCTTGCCCCTGATGAGAATGGACGGTTAGTGTGTCGTGCCAATGGGAACCCTAAACCCATTATCCAATGGTTGGTGAATGGGGAACCTATTGAAAGTGAGTCAACTTAATTTTTTTGTTTTAGTTGGAATTATAGTCCACAAAGCTACAATACATACTGTTTTCTGCTCTTTGTGTAACAGGTTCACTACCAAACCCAAACCAGCAAGTTCTTGGTGACACCATCATGTTCCATTCGGCCCAGATCGGCAGCAGCTCAGTTTACCAGTGTAACGCCTCCAATGAGCACGGTTACCTACTGGCCAATGCCTTTGTCAGCATCCTGGGTAAAAACAATGGTGTTAATCGTTCAAGATGTTCCGAGAGAGCACATAATGCACAGATTGTGAGATGTTAGTGTTGTTTTCTTCCCAGACATGGCTCCCCGAATGCTAGGCCCAAAGAACCAGCTGATCAAAGTCATTGAAAACAACAGGACCTTCCTCGACTGCCCTTTCTTTGGCTCACCGTTCCCTGAACTGCGCTGGTGAGCTTACGTTTGATTGTTTGAACAGATACACTACTGTTCAAAAGTTTGGGGTTGCTGAGATTTTTTTTCTCTTGCTTACCAAAGCTGTGTTTATTTGATAAAAAAATACAGTGAAACAGTATTATTGTGAAATATTATTACACTTTATTACCAAAATATTATTACACGCAGTTTTTTATTTTCATATATTTTCAAATGTAATTTTTTCCTGGAATTTTCAGCACTCATTACTCAAGTCTTCAGTGTCACAAAACGGTCGTGCTGCTTTTTACTCTTCACTTTTTATTAGTGCTGTCAATCGATTAAAAAAATTAACTAGATTAATCACTCATCACATTTTTTATGTGATTAAAAACACTTAAGTTTTTAATATATTTTATTATTAGTAGAGACGTATTGTTATTACATAGAGACGTAGCTAAATCTACTGTAGGCTACAACAGTAGCCTAATATATTCTGTCAATTTCATTTTTTTAAACCAAACTTTTATTTTGACGGGTTGCCATGAAGATGGATTGCCGTTGCCCTTGAGTGTCTGTGTTCATGATATGACCATTTTCTCAAAGGAAACGGTAAATTCTCATGAAGTGACGGTTTTTGGGTTTGTGTCCTCATATAGTGACACACGGCAGAGACTACAAAGACAGCGAGCGAGTCTCACGCGCGTGCGCCCACGCATCTGCGCCCGACCGCCCCTCATTCACACAGAGACGCAGAACATGCAGGAGTAATATTGAAATAGTATTTTGCAGTTTAATATTCACAGACACTAGTATTTATTCGACTACAATCTGGAGCCCTGCACTTAGATTAACACGGAAGCGACTGAACACAGCTACGGGTACCGAATATACTCGGGAGTCGGTACTACCGGTTCTACAGAAATGCTGGTATCATCACATTTTTTAAATATCAGCACCGACTTGGTACCGAAGTACTGGTACTTGTGACATCCCTACACTGCACCTTTAACATAAGTGGCTGCTGTCACTTTAAGACATAATGCGGATCTCACACACGTCTTATTTTCTCAAAACTCTTTACGTTCATTTAAGACTGCTCTTATGAGGACACTCAACAAAAATGTATATTATGTATATTATATTGCATTTCTGTCAATAGATCCTCCTAAATATTACACAGTGCACCTTTAATGCATCCTTGATGAATAAAACTATTAATTTTTTAATCTTAAAGACCACAAACTTTTAAACGGCAGAGTATTAGAATAAAAATTTGATAAAAAAAAAATCTAATATACATGTGTGTGTTCAGGTTTAAGAATGGCCTTGGCAGTGGTCTGGATGGTGGTCAGTACAAGCTGTACCGCAACGGTACTTTAGAGATCAATCAAGCCCGGCCCGAAGACCAAGGCACCTACACCTGCGTTGCCAGCAACATCCTGGGCAAGATGGAGAATCAGGTGCGCCTGGAGGTTAAAGGTGAGATCGGAACCATTAATTATTAAGTCAGAAATTTACATTCTCACACTAACTGTGACTTTTTAATCAAGAAAACATTACATTACTGCCCATGTGTGAACCCGTGTTGTGCTTCATTTCAGAGCCCACAAGAATAGTGCGGGCACCCGAGCCTGTCACACAACCCAGAGGGAGCACAGTTCGCTTTGACTGTCGAATTAAACATGATTCTTCCCTTCAGGCTGTGGTCACATGGCTGAAAGATGACAAACCTCTAAGCTTCAGCTGGATGTAATGTCACATAACATTACACTTACACAATATAATCATAAAAATAAAAAAAAATCTTACTGACCCCAAACTTTTGAACAATACTGTATGTCCTGTACATAACATCTAATTCCTGTATGTTTCAGAGGCCGGATAAAAAAGGATGATGAGTCCTTGACTATTCACAATGTCAATCCTGAAGATGGAGGAACCTACACATGCACTGCCAAAACTGAGATAGATGAGGACTCTACCTCAGCTCGCCTTACAGTTATAGGTACACACATTTTCACACACACCTTACAATAAATGTAGGTCCTCTTTTATGAACCTTTCTCATGTTGCTAATGGCTAGTAACTTACTTAATAGATCCTAAGCGGATATGGGCATGTGGAACAGTCACATGTAACATATCCAGAGGATATTAAAATTCCCTAAACATTTTGTTCTACTTTTGTAACTTACAGATTTGTCCTTCTTAACTTAAAAAAAAAACATTTCCTGTTATGGAAAATAAAGCATGTTTTCTTAATAGTTTGCTTGAAGATTACTACTGTTGTTTCTCCTTCATTAGCTATAGTGTTTGGCAGCAACCGAAATCGCATACTTCCCTACTATATAATAGGCAAAAAACAATAGGTGACAAAAGAAGTATGTCCGAATTCACAGTACTCATAGGCAAGAAGCACCCGGATGACCTACTACTTCTGCCGAACTTCTGAAGTGTGCATACTATAGACACTTTACTATCCCATGAGGCCACGGGAGAGGATTTGTGAATGGTGGTAACACGATGCAACTGATGCTTGTAGGTCACGTGATAATGACAACATGTATGAAGTGGATTTATACTACACACATTCATAGAACATACTTTTTTTTGCTGGTTATGAAGTAATTACTTATTCAAAAAAATGACCTACTCTAGAGGGTATGCGATTTTGGATGCAGCCATTGTTTCTTATTATATTTATCTACTAATAGTCACACTAACCCTTGACCTCTGACCTTTGACCTTTACCATAGAGGATGACATCTCTTCTGCCTCAAATCGTAGTGCCTCTGCAGGTAACATAACAAGGACAGTTATTTCTAATGTCCAATTAAACCCTCTAACAATCAATCTGTTTTTTTAACTTCTGAGAATAATTGGTGCTTGTGTAAGTTAACATGGTTAACTAGTATACTGTTCTCTTCCAGATCGACCCGACCCCCCTCAGGATCTTGAGCTCTCGGACCCTTCAGCACGTAGTGTCAGACTCACCTGGGTGCCTGGGAATGAAAACAACAGTCCTGTTACGCGTAAGTTCAGAGTTCAAGTCTCATGTCTTAAAAGGATTTTAAAGTTAAATGAGTGAACTCATCACCTCTTTCACTTTTAATGGTGCTCTTGTGTTTATCAGTCAAGTAAATATGACCTATTGAAATAAGCATTTACAATGTGTGCTGTTGTGGTGTGTTTCTGTTGCAAACAACTCTGAATGAATCTTCTGAGTGAATGATATATGCTCATAATCAGTGTTGCCAACTGAAGTAGCTAAAGCCAGCTTGAACAGTCACAAAATATCACTAGATGACGGCATGCAATTAGCATATTTGTGAAGTCATTGTGTCATATTTTCATTCTGCCTAATCTGGCTGCATCTATGTTCTGTAATCGTCAGTAGATCACACGCAGAACTTTCCACTCCCATCTGCGCTTTTTTGGAATTGCACTCTCATGCTAATCTGCCCTGTTAAGTAAATCTGTCCCACTAAATTGGCAACACTGCTCATAATACCAGGGGGAAAAAACAGTAATCACCATGACGCTATCTAGTGGTGTATAGATTCAAATGATTCAAATGAGTAATTTTTCAGATTGACTCAGCCTTAAGTATATGAGTTTACCTGAATCAAAATATTATTTTATCTTTAATATAATTGCCGTTTTTAAAAATGAATAGTCTACCATTAAAATACTTGAGACATGAGTTTCCCACTGTGTGTTGGACTGATATCTCTATGACTAATAGCAGGAATTTAAACTGTCAAACACTTTTTAGAGAAATGATAATCCTCCCACTCTGTTTCCCTGCATTACTACAGAATTCCTCGTCCAGTTTGAAGAGGACAGGTGGGAGCCGGGAAAGTGGCAGAACCTGTCTATATATGATGGCAACCTAAACTCAGTTAACCTGCAGCTGTCACCCTTTGTCAACTACCAGTTCCGAGTGATTGCAATCAATGCTGTGGGTCAGAGTCAACCCAGTCACCCCTCTGCACGCTATCAGACCAGTGGAGCCCGTAAGTGATCAGTTACAGTATATCGCCCTGATAGGAATGTGTTCAAAAATATACATTTGTGCTTTTTTTTTGCAGCCATAGAAGTTTTAGCTGGTTAGTATTATGTCAAGAATTATAAGTTGAGCCATTTACTAACATATAATGATTTGTTTTAGCTCCTGATGTTATCCCAGGTGGTCTTAAAGGCTGGGGAAGCAAGAAGAACAACATGGAGATCACATGGCAGGTAAATGAACTGGGCTTATTGAAATACTTTGAAAAGGCAGACAGATGTGTCTGTTATTGAGCTAATGTGTCTGTACATGTCACAGGCCCTTCAGCACACAGAAAGGAATGGGCCAAACCTGCGATATGTGCTCTCCTGGAGAAGGAAAGGCACAGAGGAAGAGTGGAATAGCATAACTACAACCAAAGCAAAGCACATTATCCATAATACAGACACCTATGTCCAATACGAGATCAAAATACAGGCCTTTAATGACTTTGGACACAGCTCAGAGTCAAACATAGTCATTGGTTATTCTGGGGAAGACGGTAAGTACTAACATTTCATATTTAATTTTATAGTCTTTATGGTCATCTTTGTTGGTTTATTTTGTACTAATACTATTTTTCCCATCAGAACCGTCCGCTGCACCAACAGAACTCAGGGTGTCGAAGATCAACAGCACCAAAGTAAATGTTCACTGGGTGCCTGTGGACCCAAATACTGTGAACGGGGAGTTTAAAGAGTACAAGGTGAATGACCACACATCTGCACGACACAAAAACATACAGAATATGTACACCGATCAGGCATAACATAATAACAGGTGACGTGAATAACATTGATTATCGCTTCATCACGGCTCCTGTTAGTGGGTGGGATATATTAGGCAGCAGTTGAACATGTTGTCCTCAATGTTGATGTGTTACAAGCAGGAAAAATGGGCAAGCGTAAGGATTTGAGCGAGTTTGACAAGGGCCAGACTGTGATGGCTAGACGACTGGGTCAGAGCATCTCCAAAACTGCAGCTCTTGTGGGATGTTCCCAGTCTGCAGTGGTCAGTATCTATCAAAAGTGGTCCAAGGAAGGAACAGTGGTGAAACGGCGACAGGGCCGGCCAAGGCTCAATTGCTCAAGTTAATGCTGGTTCTGATAGAAAGGTGTCAGAATACACAGTGCATCGCAGTTTGTTGCGTATGGGGCTGCATAGCCACAGACCAGTCAGGGTGCCCATGCTGACCCCTGTCCACCACCGAAAGTGCCAACAGTGAGCATCAGAACTGGACCACGGAGCAATGGAAGAAGGTGACCTGGTCTGTTGAATGACGTTTTCTTTTACATCACGTGGATGGCCCGGTGCGTGCGCGTTGCTTACCTGGGGAACACATGGCACCAGGATGCACTATGGGAAGAAGGCAAGCCGGCGGAGGCAGTGTGATGCTTTGGGCAATGTTCTGCTGGGAAACCTTGGGTCCTGCCATGTGGATGATACTTTGGCACGTACCACCTACCTAAGCATTGTTGCAGACCATGTACACCCTCTCATGGAAACGGTGGCTGTAGCCTTTTTCAGCAGGATAATGTACCCTGCCACAAAGCAAAAATGGTTCAGGAATGGTTTGAGGAGCACAACAACGAGTTTGAGGTGTTGACTTGACCCCCAAATTCCCCAGATCTCAATCCCATTAAGCATCTGTGGGATGTGCTGAACAAACAAGTCCGATCCATGGAGGTTCCACCTCGCAACTTACAGGACTTAAAGTATCTGCTGCTAACTTCTTGGTGCCAGATACCACAGCACACCTTCAGGAGTCCATGCCTCGACGGGTCAGGGCTGTTTTAGCAGCAAAAGGGGATCAACACAATATTAGGAAGGTGGTCATAATGTTATGCCTGATCAGTGTATACTCACCAAATTTTTTTACTGAAATTATTATGTGCTAACATTGCTCATTCGCATCTATTTTATTTTATTCTCAGTTGTACTACTGGCGGGAGGCCAGCGTCATAAAGGGCCTGAAAGTAAATAAGACCAAGTTGCATAAAGGTTTCTTCACCACTGCCGAACATCCCTCTGGCATTCTGACAGAGCTTTTTCCATACAGCAAATATAAGATGTACATGGTGGTGGCTAATAGAGAGCATGAGGGACCACAAAGTAACACTGTGGAGTTTCACACCAAGGAGGGAGGTAGGATTCACCATGCTCTGCTTTAGTGGTGTAGCATTACTGTAGCTACGATGAGACATCAAATATATCATGTTTGCAACAAAAAGCAGAATACGAATGGCTTTCATATTCCTTTCATAGAGCCAGGGGCTCCAAAGTACTTCAAGATTCAGAGGCACACAGACATGGTTCACCTGAAGTGGGATAAGCCACAGGAGCCAAATGGTGTCCTGATTGGATACACGCTCCAATACCACACAGGTGAGCTCATCTTACACCAAAGGAAGCCTCAAAAATGAGTGAATAAACATTTAGAGAACTACACTACACAACTTTTCCCCTGATGTTTGTTATTATTTATTCAAAAAGTGCGTTTGTTCATTCTGTTCCCTTTGTTCTTCTCTAGTGAACGGGACGCAGGCAGGAGAGAGAAAGGTCAAGAGTTTTCCACCGAATGTTACAGAGTATGTCGTGAATCTGCCCCACCGCTTAACACGGTTCAAGTTCTACCTAGCAGCTCGTACACAGGTCGGCGCAGGAGAGGTGTACGCTGTGGAGTCGCCACATTTCGCCAATGAAGGTCAGCAAGTATTCTGTCACTGAGCTGTTAGTGAATCTGAGAGCAGAATCATTAGGTGTTCTTGTCTGTGCTCCACCCTGTCGTTCTCTTTCCTTCTAATAATACTCTTCTGTCTCATTGTTTCCTGATGCTTTGTGGTGTCTTTAGCTCAATCTGTTTCTCTCTTAACGGCTTGATTTCTTCTTTGTCTTCTCTGACTTGCTCTCACCTGTCTCCCCTCTTCTCCTCCTGTCTTTCCTGTGGTGTTGACTGAAGGCACCCCAGATACTGACTCTACAGTTGTAGGTAATGGGGGAATGGACTGCCTGCCTGCCCGTCTATCTCTTGCCCTGCAATCTGTCTCTGCTTCAGCCTCTGTCTGCCTTTCCCTCAAATACTGTCTATCTACTTTTTAAAAATATGGCAGTGCAGCTGAGTTGAGATTCCTAGCCAAACACAAATACTCTCTTAAACAGTTTTACCAACACTAGGAAGTTATACATTTGTTTAATTAAAGGTGAAGTGGGTAAGTTGACCAAAAGGACCAAATATAATTTTTTTCTTTCTTTTTTTGTGGCTTGACTGAATCGGTATTACAAGGCTTTTCTATAGATTATATTTTTAAAGAATTCTTAATCGTTAACTTGTTTTTCAGTATTTTATCAACAACATTTTATTAACAAAATACATTTACTTAAGCAAATTGCATAAGATATAACTTTTTCAGAAGTTTATTGAATTGTATTTGAATGAGAATGCACGATTAATTTATATAAAACCAAAATTGTGATATGGATTAGTGCGATTATCAAATCACAAAGGCTACAATTAAATGAAATAAATATGAAATGCATGTTTCAGAGTGAAGCGTGGCACTGTTCAAATGTCAGAATAAAAGTTTAATAATTTAACATGTGAAAATGTATTAAGACATCTGTATTAGAATTGTTTTTTTACAGTTGTGATGTAAAATAAAATTACTATATTATTTTTCTTAAATACTCATATACATATTACAAGAGCAATAATAATATTATTATATAGCCATATTGATATATAATCACAAAATTTGTACAAACAAGCACAATAAACCTGGATTGCAACTTGTATCAGAAAAGTCACAAAAAATATTTTCAAATCGTGCAGCTATAATTGAGAATATTTATGAAATAATGTATTTATTATATATTTAATATAATTTATTGTAAATTATGAACAAAATTTGTCTTGCATAATTTTGCTTCTCAAGTAAATGTATCTTTCTTTAAGGATATTTTTACTGAGGAAAACTCAGGAGATTATTTGAAATTCATTTGAAAAGATAACTGTTTTCTTTTATTTTATTTTGCTTGGTGCCTCAGGAATTGCCCACTTCACCTTTAACTCTTATATTTCCCTTGATGAAAAACACAGCTCAGCCGCACTGTCTATTAATGCCTGTCCCAATCCGTCCAATTGTCTGTCTGCCTTCATCCATATCACTGTGTGCTTTCAGGGATGGGCTACACTCTTGCACTTTTGTGAAGTCACTGAATCTGCTCTCAGTGTAGATAATTAAAGTTTTATCTCTTTGTAATGCTGGTAAGATGCTACTTTAACCTTATTTGTATGGCACTTAAGGCAAAGTCATGTGTGGCTCTGATGTAATTTGTGATTTATAGATTGACCCCTAATCCCTGATGGCACTTTGCTACTTTAGCCCTGACATCACTTCCTACCACGTGCCTTGCTTGGCATATCCCAGCATGCTCTTCTCATAATTTTGGTTTAAAATCTAGCCAGAAGCTAGAATGAAGCACTTTGTTGTTATAGGAAACAGAGACCTCTAGTGGTAAAACTTTTATACAGTCATTGTGTTAGGGCAGGGGTGTCCAGTCCTGATCCTGGAGGGCCAATGTCCTGTTTAGATCAAACTTGCCTCAACCCATCTGCCTAGACCAGGGGTAGGCAAGTTCAGTCCTAGAGAGCCGCTGTCGTGCAGAGTTTAGCTCTAACCCTGATCAAACACACCTGAACAAGCTCATCAGTGTCTTCAGGATTACTAAAGCTACAGGCAGGTGAGGGTTTTTCAGGGTTGGAGTCAAACTCTGCAGGACAGCGGCTCTCTAGGACCGAACTTGCCTACCCCTGGCCTAGATGTTTATAGTATCCTTAGTAAGACCATGATTAGCTGGTTCAGGTGTGTTTAATTGGGGTTGGAGCTAAACTTTGCAGGACAGTGGCCCTCCAGGGTCAGGACTGAACACCCCTGTGTTAGGGGAAGGGAATTGGATCCATTGATCATGCACTTTGTGTTGACAGTACTGAAATATCAATTTTCTCTTTCTCTTGTGGAAATAAAGGGCAAATTGTTATGAATACCGAATACAATATTGCATTCGAGGATAGCAGTTATACAATAAGCCCATTGCATTGTACCTGTTGAACCATTTGCGATTTTTCTTTATTAAAATAACGTTTGTAGATTTAACGCATTTGTTACAGATAGTCAGAGAGGGAACAGTGTTTTATTTATGTAAATTAATAATTTCCTGTGCCAATTACTCTTTCAAAGTTGATGCAAATGAGGCAAAATTATGATGAATACTCCAAAATGTAAAATCTATCAGTATTTTCCTAGATAATTAATGCTGTGAACATGCAAGACTAAGCTTTACAAAAATCATGCTGCGCAAGCTTACAATGAAAAATAGCCTGCATGCAGTCATGTTAATATATGGATGAGATGCAGCTGCTTATAGAACAATATTAATGGATTGATGATGCTTGGCTGTGAATCCATCCATGAGGAAAATGGCAGAATAGTAAATAAGTGAATTAGTAAAGCAATTATGGGCTGTTTTCTAGTGTCTCCAGTAACTCCTCCAGAAAAGATAGTGAGTGTTGTGCAGCTTAATGAATAAAAAGAATAAGTGTTAAATCAGCTCACCATTAGTCCGTTGCTTTTGCAATGCACGTCACCGCTTCTGCTTGTGCCACCTTTATTTCTCTTTTACTGAGCATTTTTTAATTTTGTGTCAGTCAGATGGAGACATACAGGTAAGAGTGCACTGAATTGTTGGCTGATTGGCTGTTGATCTGAAACAATACCCCTGTGCAAAAGATTCACATCCATTAGCATCTCTTTGTCTGGCAAATCTTAATGTCACCAAGCGCTCCGGGGCTTTCTGACATAAGCTGTCTGGCTCAACCTTCCCAACATAGTACGGATTGAGTTTGAAACTGCTTGTATCGTTTTTGTCATGGAGTTAGTTAATGGTACACAAAGCATCATTGTTTCCAAGGTAAAAGCTTCAATAAGCAAAGATGTACAATAATGAATATTTTTTTCATTATGAATCTCTATATTCCATGGTAATGACTGTGTGTTCTAACTGATTTCCACACATCTATCAAGTTTATTGTTTAAGTCAAGTCCCAGTAGATATGATTTTTATGTTTCATAGTTTCAAAATGCCAAGAAATCTGAGAATACTGTAGCATTTTGCAGTTGTCTCTTTAGTATTACACAGCTTTAGCACAGTGGTTTGTAGTGACCCTATATTTCCCCTGGGTGGTGCACAACAATCAATTTTTAGATACCCTCTATGCAACCTCTGCAGTATTCCTCAGCGGCATGACGTGCCGACATTCATGCTCACAAATATCACAAAGTATATGTACTACAATTTTAGAAGTGCACTATTTCAGTATATGTACTACAAACTTAACAAACAATGTAAGCATTGTTGCAAATATTCTTTGAGGCATGACATCATGCCTGGTTATATGTAAGCATGGTATTTAAATGTCTGCCATGACCAAAAATTTGATATTGGCTATGTTCAGAATAGCATACTATTATGTCACCCACACTATTTTCACTGTATGCTCGGAATATAATAAATAGGAATAAATATAATTCTTATATATTTTTATGCGTACATATACAATACATTACTGTTCAAACGTTTGGGGATGGTAAGATTTTTCAAACTTTTTGAAAAATTATTCTGGTCTCTTATGCTCACCAAGGCAACGTTTATTATACCAAAAGATAGTAAACACATTATTATTGTGAACTGTTTTCTATTTTAATACATTTTATTCCTGTGATTGCAAAGCTGAATTTTCAGCATCATTACTCCAGTCACATGATACTTCAGAAATCATTCTAATATGCTGATTTGATGCTCACAAACATTTGTTATTATTATGTTATGTTATGTTAAAAACGTAATATTTTTGTGAAAAACCCTGATTGATTATTTTACAATTCTTTGATGAATAGAAAATTAAAAGAACCGCATTTAGCATTTATCAATTAAAATCTGTTGTAACATTATACATATCTTTACTGATACTTTTAATGCAACCTTTCCTGAAATGGTATTGATTACTTACTTAAAAAAATATTACTGAACATTTGAACGTACTCGTATGTATGTGTATGTGTGAATATATGCATCACATTTTGTCAAACAAAAGTCAAGATTGCAATAAAAGAATTTGTTTTCACAGAGTTCAAATTACTGTAGATATTACTAATAGCAGGTAGAACACAATGAAATATGCAGTTAGCAGTGTGCCAGTATTCCATTCAGAACATAGCCTCTTAATTTGTTTTGGAAAAAGGGAATTGTGGGAATTCCATTTGATTAACTCATTCTTGTTTGTCTTTTCTCGCATCTCTTTGTCTCTCTTGTGCTGAACCCTGGAACCTCCACATAACGTCTCTCTGTTCTTTCTCTCAGCCGTTAACTTTACAGATGCCTTGATGTTCGAAACTCCTCCTCCTCCCCCTCCCCTCTCCACTGACCCAATCCCAACAATACTTACCCCAGAACCAGCCACACCAACCCCTACAACTGCTGCTCCGCCCAAACCTACTACCACTTCCACCACTACTACCACTACAACAACTTCTACTACAACTACCACAACTACTACAACTACTACCACCACTACAACAGCTTCCACCACACTTCTTCCTGTCTGGCCCATGTCTACTAAAAAAGTGGATTGGAATTTGCTGGGTATCTGATAATGACAGTGTGCATTGGAAAAGCCCACAGTACAGACAAAGTAGATTAAATTAGTGTGTCCTCTTGTTCAGATGACATTTATTATGTATGTTTGACTATGTTAGCAGACCATCTAGGACAGGGGCATGATTGATGTTCGTCCTGTGCTCTCACGGACACACAACACTCAGATAACATAGAATTAGTATTGACATTTGCTTTACAAATAGTCTAGTTGCATTAGAAAATTAAATGCATGATGTTGCTCACTAAACTATGAGATATTTAGTAAAATCATATCACATATATTAGCAAATAACATTTTCTAGCTAAGGTATTCAGCTGCTTTAAAGACCCCATGAAAGTTTTCTTTGCTGTGTGCGGTATTTAGTGACAGTAATTTACAGTAAATTTACGTGGGATATAGCTATATTTTTAATAGCTAATAAGCTTAAGCTATTGCTAACTGATGGTATAAAGGCCCGATATACTCATGGCAAAGTTCTTTTTCATTCTGTACTCAGGGGTAAAAAGAAGTTTGAAATGGCTGAGACACAATGTACTGTTTTTGAACCCTCTGATACCACCCACGCTGCTGGAAGCGGTGTTTAGATGAATATTCAAATATGTGCTTCTGTCAGATGTGTATGAAGGGATACGTTGAGAACTCAGACGCAGGGAACAGTGGGCTTTTTATTAATAATGAAATAAATAAAACAAACAAAAACTACTCTATAGGGGAAAAAACTAAATGGCAATGGCCAAGGCAGGGTTGTGCATGACAGGACAGGACATATACTTCAGGACATGATGGACAACAATCTGGCACAGGACTAAGAACAAATAAAGGGAGAATAAATAGGAGAGGAAATTAGGAGGGTATCAAGGGAGAGCAGGTGGGAGAGCAAATAAATCAATAATCAAGTAACAAGAAAGACAGGGTTCAGACAACAGACATCAGAGCACATGGCACATAGACAAAACAAAGCCATGTCCTCACACAAAACATGACAAGAACATGCAGTCAATGAAAAACACAAGCCGTGTGCAACACAGAACATGATGAGAAAGCATGCAGCCGATGATAAACACAAACCACGTACTGCATAGAACACGAAAACATGACCGCCTAACCAAAACACACAAAACAAGAGCCCATTGCCAGTGAATGAAAACCGAAGACTTTATATATGTAGGAAGACATGTATACTCTAATTACTTTTGAATGGGAGAAAGTGCAACAGCCAATATGGCGAATAAGCCCCGCCTTCTAAATGAAAGGACCAATCATTGATTAGTATAGTCATAGCGTCACTGCTGCTGCCGTTAGAAGCTCCGGTTGCTATAGAAACAGACACGTTCTGAGAAACAAACAGTTCTGAGACGCGTGCTTAGGACTGCACATGCACATTAGCTTTGTCAAGGCTGATAAATGTAGTTTTTTGGTCATGATTCGAGAGTTTAGAATTTTTGTTGTTGTTGTTGATTTCAAATATGAAATTTAATTGTAAGCTTGGCAGACAGTTTTGGAGAATTCCATGTGTCCCCATCAAGCGGCAACCTCCTGCAGTTTCTCTTGAAGCCAATACGGAAGTGCCTCAAACTGCAATTCATCGACTGGCCGCTAGGGACAGGCTCCAGAAGAGAGCAGAATCTCATTGAGCCCCATGTTAAAATGGCCAACTTTAGAGCAGAATAAAACATGTTTACAGCCTGGTACAAATTGTGGTTTTGGTCTATACGGCTCATTTTGCCCTTCATGACAACTGTGAGGGGGGTGAATTTTTTTATAACTCATTCGTTTACATTATATAAAGCCTTAAAATTCAGCATAATTAAGGGCATGGCCATTTCGAGTGACAGGTGGATAGCCATTTATCTGCTGTCTGTTAGTCACGCGTCACTTAAGCTCCGCCCACGTCCCGCCTTTTTGCCCATTTTCTGTTATCCGGGAGTGACGCGCGATGACGCGCTGCCAAGATGGCTCGTCCCTACTTTGCGCTTCAGAACGGCTCATCAGAATCCTATGGGTGACGTCACGGACACTACGTCCATATTTTTTTACAGTCTATGGTCCCCATTCAAAGAGATAGGAGCTGCACTTGCATGCCCGAGAGGCATTTCAAAGATGGCCGTTGAGTGAAATGACTTGTCTTAAAGGGACTTGAACACTTAACTCATGAGACAAAACATGGAGCATGAATGTCCAAACCCCTGACACTTAGCTGAAACCAAACTAGACAGAAGTGTCGAGATCCGAAAACCATGCTCCGCACATATCGCACAGACAATAGAGTGTATGGCTTGAGCAAACTCAGAACCGCATGCTCACAAGAAGACAGAAGGAGTGTCAGGGCTCTGCCACCAAACCAAGAATAAACCAGATCGAAGTGAGCGAACCCTGACAGCTGTGCGCTATCCTTTTAATAACACAACACACACACAACAAAAAATGACAATTTTGAGAAAAGTAAATATAATGGAACCTTTTCATAGTTCTTAGAACTACTGGCAGTAGTACTCACTTTTTGGCCTGTTCGCACCGCAGGAACTAGGACCTCCTTTTGGGGAAACCAAACATCTTACATCATAGTAGGGTCTAATCCAGCACAATAGAAACCAGTGACATAATTGTACTCTGATTGGCCAAACGCACACAAAACACCTGCACCCGGCATTTAAAAAAAAAAAAATGATAGCCTATAAATATTTACTCTACAAACTAACTCTACGAACATGGAAAACATTGATAGATGGACCTCTTAACCTTTGATGGTAATGCGAAAATACGACGCAACTTTGGACCGTGAGCAAAACGTGACTATGTACTTCTGCTCAGCTAGCGACATTGGGCATAAACCACACAGCAAACACAAATACTTTTTCATGCACTGTCTACTTTATTTGTATAACAGTATCTAATAATGTATTAGAAAGGACTGTTAAACAGATCATAAACTAATGGAGAATAGGAGCGCTGTGTGCTCAGGTTCTTGCATTCTCAAAAGTCTGTAAAAATAAGCTTTTTTACAGACTGTAAAAGCACTGTAAAAATAAAAGTCACAACAACAAGCATGCTTATGTCACTTAGAGTCAGTGCCGCCGCTCCCACCATGCTCATCATGTGCAGTGCATAGGGCACCAAGTGCTGGGGTGGGGACCACCACAAGAAAATGCTCTCCGTTATAGTTCCTATAACTACCCGGTGCGAAAGCCCCTAGTTATATATAGCGTAGAGTGGCCCTTATTTTTGGACTTTTGAAATCTTCTTCTCTCACCTGCCCAGTCAACTCCCCTTCACAAGAAATGGTAAAAAAAAAGAAAAAAGATTGGACTACGTTTGAGATGTGCTCAACAAAATAGAAATTTGGTCTTAATGACCATAATAGTGAATTAGGTTAAAAACGAGAACAGTGTTGTTAGTAGAGCTCCTTTATGGGCTGCACTGTACCATTTTTTTCCCATTCGGTGAAGACATACTCAAAGAACATTGTCAATGAGCACACATTAGGAATAAGTACTCTGCATTTAACCCCTCCAAGGTCATGCACACACATTAGGAGCAGAGTAGTAAGTAGTGAACACCCACTGCAAACTGTGGACACACACACGGAGCAATTATGCTGTGGAGCTGGGGAGCGATTATGGGTGAGGTGCCCTGCTCAAGTAATTTCGTCAGTCATCTCCTGCCAGTATTGGAATCGAACCAACAACCTTTGAGTTACCAGTCGAACTTGCTAACCATTAGGCCACGAATACCCCCATGGAAGATTACAGCTAGTAATGATAGACCTCTCCTTGCTGCCAAGCAAGTATACTTCATCCTGGTTATGCAAAGTGTCAAAAGTTTATTAATGAGCAAAACCTTAGCTAATATCACATCAGATATGGAAGTACCTGTTGAAAAAAAGATGCATTCTTTGAGCATACCCTACATTACAAATTTTCTGGATGATATTTTGCATATATTACATACTTCTAATGGAGAAACAAATGAGGGGGTGAGAGGTTAACATTTCCACAAAAAAAAAATGTTTTACCCCCCCCATTAAGGGCCACCTTAATATAGCGCTTTATACAATACAGATTATAAACCGAAAAAAATAAGCAAAAGTATTTCAAAGTTCTTCTATTTCAGCAATGATAATTTTTAATTATAATTAAAACCTTTTAAAACGTCAGTTCTAACTAAAGCAGCTCTTCAGTGAAGGAATGAATGAGAAGGTGGAACCCCAGATCTCACACTTATTATGTAATCTCCATGAAACAACAAAGTTTGAAGTTGTTTACCAGTTTACCAAACTTTTCCAGAAAGTTTTGAACTGCAAACGATTTTCTTCTAAATAACATCCCAACAGTTCGTTCTCCAATTTCCCTTGAAGTATATCGGGCAGTAAAAGTCAGGTCACATTTACCTTTGTTCAGCGAAATTCCATGGACGAAATGCAGTCCTCTCAATAGGAATCCTATATGGAATAATATGGAATGTGGAATTTCGTGTTCCCAACCAGATTTTGCATCGAATTCAAGTTTGTTAAACATTCAACATGCCAATTTGTACTAATAAAAAACGTAGTTTGTACGTGGTACTTTATGCATCGCTACGCTATTGATAATAGACAGTGGAAGTCCAAGTTTTGCTAATGTGACTGCGCCTTAAGAGGGAATTCTAGATCATTGTATTAGACACAAATTTGAATATGCCTAATGTACAGGATGATATGCATATTTTTGGTCCGTTTCCCCCGAGGATCGAGAAAGTCTGTACACTTTAAATGTGTATATATATTTGTTAAACAGTTTGTCAACTATAATAACATAGAGATAACCTAAAAGCTGAGTAATCAACATTAACCAAAAAGATACAAAAGTCTAATTTAGGTTTCATGGGGTCTTTAAGATTAAATATACAGTATGTAACCTAACCAGTGTCTGTATCAAAATATTTAAGTGTACTCCTCTCCTACCTGTTCTGCATAGCCCCGAATATAAAGATCTGGAATCTGACCGTGGATGCTAACAATGACTATGCTAACGTCAGCTGGAAGCACAACTTCTCCGTTGACAGCAGCGAGTTTGTGCTAGAGTTCACACTGGACAGTAAGAGCCAGATGCACCTTCCGAGAGCTTATAAAGGGAACGCTTGATTTTACAGAGCCTACTGGTGACCCAAATCATCCTCTCATAATGTTTAATTGGGCCTCATTTCACTGCAAATTGACAGAACATCACACAATAAATATTACAGGGAGCTCAGGTTACTTGAAAGGGAAGTATTGTAAATGTTATTTGAATTGTTCAACATTTATGATATCTCCCTGCTGTGAATCTCTGTAATGTTCTTTTCCCACAGTATTTGTGTAGCTTGTTAACTTAAAATGTGTTTTAACACCAAACTGATGCAGTCCTCCAGCAATGTTATTGAATAATATCATGTCTAACTGCAATACTGCATCCTGCTTTGTGTCATCAGCAGTCATGCATGTTCCCTTTAGAAAGCTCTATTTCTCAATGGTGGCTACGAACAGGGAGAGATTTGACTAAATCTATGAGGGGGAGAGACGCCCTGAGACTTAAAAAGAGACGACCAAGACCTGCTTGTTTGACTCTAATTGGGCCACAGAGAATTTTGGTCAGTAAACTGGTGACTTTAATGCACCCTGCAGTCTGCACTCACTGCAATATTTTAGCCACAAAAAAAAAAAATTCAGTAAAAAATATATTTTTTAGGTGTGTGTGTGGGGGGGTGGGGGGTCATTATGCAGGTGAACATGATTCTGTTCTGTTGTGCCTGTGCATGTTTAAGGCGGTCACAGCATGAAAAGAGACATGCAATACTTAACTAGTGTATATTCCTCTACAAAAGTCTCTCTCTCTCACTCATTTTCTTGCTCTCTCTCTCTCTTTCTCTCTCTCGCTTGCTCTTTCGACCTTGAGCTATCTGTTTGGCTCATCAGATGTGATTTTTCACTTCCACCCTTACCTGAACCATTGGCTTCCCAGCAGCACTTGTTGTATGACTGCCCACAGCTGCTTGGCTTATTGTTCACATTGGCCACCATTGCTCCATCCCATGATTATGCCAGCAAGCCTGCCGTATCTGATTGATGCCCCTTAGGCCTCTGTTTATTATCTTTGGTGGAAAGGTTTCAGAAAAACATGAGGTTAATGTTTCTCCTCAAGGGGAGAGTCAGAGTAACATGTTTAACCTTGAAACATGTTGTAAAGTACGTGCTGGTGCAATACACCACCCAGCAGGTGTAAATGTAACTGAAGCAATCTGGGTTTCATCCAAGAGGTGCATCACAGCTTTGGACTCATTTGTTTTACATTTAGGAATATTTCATTATTATGGGATTCAATTACACCAGGACCTTTCTCCAAAAGTACTTCCCACGTAGACTCACCATACCATTATATAAGAATCCCTCTTCTTTCTTCCTCTTTCTCATTATCTCACCCTGTCCTGTCAAGATTGTGGCAGCTGCATGCTGTCAGTGTGAGGCATGGTGTCTGATGAGACAACTAGCAGCCCATATGAGATGTTTTGTTGATCTCAAAGCAGGGCATTGTGACATTGAAGAGTTATCAGACAATTTTGTGCATGTAATATGGGAATAAATATAATTCAAATGCACATAGCTGATGCAGAGGTAGGAAATACCTTGGCTTTGAATCAGCACCTTTATCTATAGAAGAACTAGAGGAACATTTGAAGGAAATATGAGTCCTTGCAAGGCCACAAATAAGGATGCATGATAGAATAGTACCATATCACTTATTGGCCGATATTAGACTTTTCTTATTTATTGATATTGGTCAATATTGGATATTTAATTTTACATTTAGATGACCTTTTATCATCATCTAATGCTAACTTAATCTTTAAACACCAATTTAATAACTGTTAAATATCGTCTTTAGCATTATCTCAGAACAAATATTCATTTTTCATACTGACATCATAATGCTGTGATGCATAAAGTAGGGGATTTTAGTTGTTTAATTTATTTCATTTAGACAAAACAGTGAAGGATTTTAATATTGGCTATGTTTAGGCCATAACATACTTACAAATAATAATTGTTATTAGTCAGAATGTTTATAACTGTACTCTAGTGTAAATTCAGATTAAAATTTAGTTTCAGGGCTGTTTTGGCAGCTTTTCAAGGTTAAATAGGTGCAAGTTGGCCAGTCAAAAATCAGTATGTACTGTTTCTACAGTTTTACATCAATTGCAGAACAAACCCTAACCAGAATGTCGGTGTAATACACACAGTTTTGCAAGCATTGGAATTAAAGCTAAAGCTACAAAACAAAAGACTAAAAGCTTCTCTTTTTTTAATGGATAAATAGACGGGAATTGTCTAAAAAGGATAAGTACTTCCTTTCCAGCTAGTAGCTCTTGTATCTCCAGGTCTGCACTTTCAGACACTTTAATTGAATTTTGCTATGCAGATTGCATAATCCAATGACTGCTTGCTTCAAAGGCTGTTGTATATGGCCACATTTTGGATATGCAGGGTTTTGCATCAAACTCATGCCAAAACATGAGTTACACGGTGCCTGATGATTCCTTATGAACATCGTGGAACCTCATTGGAACATCACGTCCACCTCTTGACAATGCCATTGGGATTTGTCTCTCCACTTCTCAGCTTCCTCAGAGATGAGATGAGGTCTATATGGATAATTGAGACAAGGTGCACCTCCCTCCACTCTAGACCTGAGTTCATTATAGCAAATCCAGTGTGAGATGTTAAGCGGCAACTTCACATCAAAGCTTTTAACAGGCGTCACTAAAGCAAATGATGCCCCTAATACACCAGTGCCAGACTTTGATGTGTGCTGAGCAAAGATTTTCCAGTATTTTTGCTCCCAGCATGCTTAAAATATTATTTTTATACATTCTCACTTAGGAGTGGAAGGGATGCAGCACATTTCCTCAGTTAACAAGCACGACCTGCTATCTTGTGGAAGAGGCCAGTGTTGTGTGCTTAGTTTTGGTCAGTTTAGCTTGATGGGCTCGGTTTGATGGACACCTCTCTTGTGTCTCTCCTTGAAGGTAATGGGTCGATGAAAAGCATACAAGTAAACAACCAGCCTGTTAAGCTGGCTGGGCTGGTGGCCGGGGCCAAGTATCGGTTGCGGGTGTATTCCCATGAGCACCGCTCCATCAGCAGCGACTATGTCACGTTCGAGACAGGCAGAGGTGAGGGGTAGCCAAGACACAAGGGAGGAAGAAAGGCTTCAACATGTTACCTTCTGAAGTAGATAAAACTACAACAAACAGTATTTTGTCTTATTTACCAATGGGTTGATGTAACTGGTAACTTGTAGAGCACGAGAAGCGCATGGGTTCAATTCCCGGGCAACAAATGGGAAAACAGTGTAAGCATTAAAGTTAAAAAAGTGTAAATGTTATCAACATACAGTAGGTAATGCTTGGTAAGTTATTTTGTGAGTTTATCTTTGCAGATCATTTTTCAAAGCTTGCACTAGCAAGCGTATTTTTCCAGCAGGATGCATGTGTACCTCAGGTGGTGCAAGCAAGCTGAAATCTCACAGCATTTTCTGTAAGAGCACGCTCAATAAGATATTGATCATCATGATGATAAGGATCCTTGAGCCGTGCAAATGTCATTTTAGGTGGGATGTTTTTCGGATATAGAAGATTGAGCTCATAATAATCCATCAGCTTTATTGTTTGTTCCTCTCGCTGTTCCCTCTGTGATTTTCCACACAAAAATGCCACTATTTTTAGTTTTTTATTTGATTTATATTCTATATAAAATGATATATTATATTTATTATATTAATTAAATGAATTATATTATATTATAGTGTTTGAGAAGCACATAAGATGCAATGTAGTGTATGCTATAGTTCAAAAGTTTGGGCTCAGAATGATTTTTTTGAGAGAAAGACAGAGAAATTAATAATTTTATTCTGCAAAGAGGAATACAATTTATCAAAAGTGACAGTAAAGTTATTTATAATGTTACAAAACATGTATATTTCAAATAAATGCTGCTCTTTTGAACTTTATATCCATTAAAGAATCATGATGACTGCTGAATATTCAGCTTTGCATCACACAAATAAATTATACAAATATTTAAAATATATTAAAATAGAAAACAGATATTTTTAATTGGAATAATGCCTCACAATAACATTGTTTTGACTGTATTTTGATCAAATAATTGACCCCAATCTTTTGAAACGTAGTGTATATCCAAAAACCTTTATCCAAAAAAGTAGAGAATTGGGAAAACCAACACAATCTTACTGCAATTCGTAACTATTTTATGTTTTGCTGAATTGGTGGCTAATTCGTACAAATTTGTACAATCTCATTCATAAATTTCCGTACGATCTTGTTTAAACCCCAGTGACGGGTAAGTTCAGGGGCGGTCCTTCATAATGAGATTTATTTTTGTATGAATCAAACTATACAAATTCATATGAAATCGCCACCTCGTAATATACTTACATTTTTTTCCCTGTGAGATCGGGTTGAAAACACTTAGTCCACCCTCTAGAATCACTCTCTAAAATGTTCAACTCAAAAAAAAAGATAAATACATTTTTTTTAGAATAATCGATGATGTGGTCAAACCAAGCTGCTGGCTTTACTGGGTTTCTGTTTTCATCAGATAACTCTTTATAGAAAGAGAGCCCTGTGCTCTGATGTTATTATCAGGATGGGTAATTCAAATCCAGATCCACTCACCGCTAATGTGTTTTTGATAAAGGATGGCTGTCAACTGACTCCTACCATGTTGCTGAAAGTCAGTGAGATTTATTAGGGTCTCTGTTTGGTGTTACTGTGTTCAGCTGTTCTCCTGACTCAATGAATCATACAAGAAGAGAACAAAGTTCTTAATGTGTAAAATGATCTGTGAGAGTTGATTTCTGCCATTCTTGCTAATGGGTGTAATGTTACGAAACTTAAACATTTTATTCTGTATCTCTTTTTTTCCTCCCCTCCCTGTGTGTTTGCTTGTTAACAGCCTACAAGGAGCAGGAAGACATCGCTACTCAGGGCTGGTTCATTGGGCTGATGTGTGCCGTCGCTTTATTGGTTCTCATTCTGCTCATTGTTTGTTTCATCAAGAGGAGTCGTGGAGGTAAATACCGAGGTACAATCCAGCAAATACACAACACACGTGATCACTTTCCTTAAACCATTGTAATATATTAAACCAGGGTTGGTTGGTATTTATTTATCTAATTTATTTATGGATGGTAACAAAAATGTAAACATTTTATTTTATTTTATTTTTACTTATTTTATTTTTATTTTAGTTTTGATTTGATTTGTATTATTTTATTTTTATTTTGGATGACGATCAGAAAATCATAATAGAATAATTATTATATAGTCATAATAATATTAATGTTGTTGTTGTTGTTTTGTAAACTAAGAGCATTTCTGTTAACATTAATAACCTTTAACCACAATACAGGGAGTGCAGAATTATTAGGCAAATGAGTATTTTGACCACATCATCCTCGTTATGCATGTTGTCTTACTCCAAGCTGTATAGGCTGGAAAGCCTACTACCAATTAAGCATATTAGGTGATGTGCATCTCTGTAATGAGAAGGGGTGTGGTCTAATGACATCAACACCCTATATCAGGTGTGCATAATTATTAGGCAACTTCCTTTCCTTTGGCAAAATGGGTCAAAAGAAGGACTTGACAGGCTCAGAAAAGTCAAAAATAGTGAGATATATTGCAGAGGGATGCAGCAGTCTTAAAATAGCCAAGCTTCTGAAGCGTGATCATCGAACAATCAAGCGTTTCATTCAAAATAGTCAACAGGGTCGCAAGAAGCGTGTGGAAAAACCAAGGCGCAAAATAACTGCCTGTGAACTGAGAAAAGTCAAGCGTGCAGCTGCCAAGATGCCACTTGCCACCAGTTTGGCCATATTTCAGAGCTGCAACATCACTGGAGTGCCCAAAAGCACAAGGTGTGCAATACTCAGAGACATGGCCAAGGTAAGAAAGGCAGAAAGTCGACCACCACTGAACAAGACACACAAGCTGAAACGTCAAGACTGGGCCAAGAAATATCTCAAGACTGATTTTTCTAAGGTTTTATGGACTGATGAAATGAGAGTGAGTCTTGATGGGCCAGATGGATGGGCCCGTGGCTGGATTGGTAAAGGGCAGAGAGCTCCAGTCCGACTCAGACGCCAGCAAGGTGGAGTACTGGTTTGGGCTGGTATCATCAAAGATGAGCTTGTGGGGCCTTTTCGGGTTGAGGATGGAGTCAAGCTCAACTCCCAGTCCTACTGCCAGTTTCTGGAAGACACCTTCTTCAAGCAGTGGTACAGGAAGAAGTCTGCATCCTTCAAGAAAAACATGATTTTCATGCAGGACAATGCTCCATCACACGCGTCCAAGTACTCCACAGCGTGGCTGGCAAGAAAGGGTATAAAAGAAGAAAATCTAATGATATGGCCTCCTTGTTCACCTGATCTGAACCCCATTGAGAACCTGTGGTCCATCATCAAATGTGCGATTTACAAGGAGGGAAAACAGTACACCTCTCTGAACAGTGTCTGGGAGGCTGTGGTTGCTGCTGCATGCAATGTTGATGGTGAACAGATCAAAACACTGACAGAATCCATGGATGGCAGGCTTTTGAGTGTCCTTGCAAAGAAAGGTGGCTATATTGGTCACTGATTTGTTTTTGTTTGGTTTTTGAATGTCAGAAATGTATATTTGTGAATGTTGAGATGTTATATTGGTTTCACTGGTAAAAATAAATAATTGAAATGGGTATAAATTTGTTTTTTGTTAAGTTGCCTAATAATTATGCACAGTAATAGTCACCTGCACACACAGATATCCCCCTAAAATAGCTAAAACTAAAAACTACTTCCAAAAATATTCAGCTTTGATATTAATGAGTTTTTTGTGTTCATTGAGAACATGGTTGTCGTTTAATTATTAATGTTGTAAAATCAATCCTCAAAAATACAACTTGCCTAATAATTCTGCACTCCCTGTATACTGTAAGTATGCAATGTAAATTATCTTTCTACTGTTTTAATGTCCTGCTGTTCGTTTTTTTTTATTTATTTTTTTTATCAGTGAGTGAGAAGAAAGACCTTCCCTTAGATCCTGTTGACCATAAAGACCAAGATGGATCATTTGACTATCAGTAAGTTTTCACTTTCTATCACTTTTACCATAAAGACAAGCGGCTATTCAGGTTCTGCTATTTATAATGTTGAACCTGTTGATGAATCACTTTGTTTTACCTGTTACAGGACCTGAACATAGCTCTCACCCTGCAGAGGGGAACATGTCTTTCTCATTTTAAACAACTAACCATTTAAACCAAACAAATACTAAATCACACCCCCGATACATTTGTTTATGAGGCTTTTGCTTTACTTAAACAGAAAATAAGCTTGCTAGTGTGTAATGTGTCTCAGTTCACTGACCAGCAGCTGGAAACCAATGCACCAGATTCTCAGGAACTGTGGTTGCCATGGAGTTAAACACTCTCCAGTGTGCTTCTTATCACCATCCTCACCAACATACTGTAAATGAGTCCTTCCTGTACAGTTCTACCTCTACTCTCTAAACCAGACACATCTCATAACTTCATACCCTGCAGTCCCATAATGGCAGGAAGACTTAAGTGTGGGGCTCTGAAGAGGAGTTCACACTGCCCCAACAAACTCCAACATCCAGCATTACTTTAGTTTGTTATTTTAATAGGCCTACTATTATAGTATTTGTTAATATTTTGAATTGGGTTATATTTTTTGCCGTTTTTTTAAGTGTACGTTTTCCATCTAATATGTATATATCGTTTATTTCAGCTATATTTTAATTATTTTAATTAGTTCAATCGTTTTAAATTTAGTTAACAAAAACAACATGGGCGCTTTATTGCTTTTGTTTGAATCAGTTAGCATTTAAGGCAGTGTGAACCTTTACAAACAAACATTTTTCTTTCTGTCATCCTTATTAGTTTTGAAGGTTTTGTTGTATAAGCCTACATATTTCAAGTTGGTGTGAATATTATAATATGTGTACAGAGAGTAAAGGGAAGTGTCAGAGAGGGCTCCAGGCAACACAGTATATGTCTGAACCAATATCTCTAGCTCGATAAGCTAATACCTGTCATGCTACTTGTTGGGAAAGTACTCTATCATGCAGTGTTGGGAAAGTACTCTATCAACACTTCAAACGTAACATTTTTTCATTTTGATAACAATATAATTAGCTTTAACATTGTAGTTAGCTTTTTTTTTTTTTTTTTTTGTGATTTTTAACTTTTGTTCACTCCTTTAAAAAAAAAGATTGATTAGCTTGGCAGGCTAAAGTAGCTTATCCAACACTGCACCAAAGCTGGATACAGACATATCTGTAGAAGTATACCATGGGTTTATACAGTAGGTTGATTCAGTGTAATCCTCTAAACCACTAATTGAAAAACGTGCTCCAACAGTTTGGACTATATCATTTTGAATAAAACCACTTAAAACCACGCAGTTTTATGTTTTATGATTAACAGCTAGTTACGTGATATTAAATGGTTTGCCTAATAAGCTAATACTTTTTAAGGAGATCAGAGACCAGCGATCTTCAGTAACTGATTAGCTTAGTAATGCTAAGCCTTGCGCAGCGGCTCTAGTACTAACTTCTCTCTCCATCTAACGTGTGAATGATGAACCCTTTTCTTCCCCCTCCTCTTTCAAATTGGCGGCTGGGTTGTTAAGGAACGAGAACAGGTATTTGGTTTCAGCACATCATCTCAGCCTGAGCATGTCATTGGTTAGCCTACATGTGGATGGTAGAACAGGGACTAAAACTGCTGCTCTTCAAAGGTGTTAAACTCCTTGGTCCCTCAATTTTGGACGTAATCCAGCAATTTTATGAAAGTTAACACACCGTGTCCTAACCAAACATGATGCGATAAAACAGTGAGTGCTAAAAGCCACCTGCTAGCAGCTTAGTTTTGGTGTGGCTAGTGGCAGGATGTTTTTAAATGTGTATATTAAAGGTCCCGTTCTTCGTGATCCCATTGTTCAAACTTTAGTTAGTGTGTAATGTTGCTGTTAGAGCATAAATAATACCTGTAAAATTATAAAGCTCAAAGTTCAATGCCAAGCGAGATATTTTATTTAACAGAAGTTCCCTTTCAAAGCCTACAGCGAACGGCTGGCTTGGACTACATCCTGGTACTTCCTACATAAATGACGTCAGTAGAACAGACTAACCTCCGCCCACAAGACTACGTGAAAAAAGGGGGCGTGGTCTTGTTGCTGTCCCACGTGGAGAAGAGGACGTGTCACGTGGAGAAAAGGAAGTGTTGCGTTTGACTGTGTTTGTCGCCATGTCGTCGAGACGCTGTTATTTTCATCCCGGAGTCAAATCACCTTTGTTTGGCTTTCCCAGGGACGCTGTAGAGATCATTAAGTGCATATATCTCCCGTTAAGAGGCGTGACCTTTCCACGTGCGCTAAGCTGCTGTCAAATCACAACACGGGAACCGCTGGCACAATCAGAACTCGTTACGTATTTCTGAAGGAGGGACTTCAGAGAATAAAGGAACCCATCAGCCATTTTCAGGACAGTGAAAACAGCGGTATACAGATAAGTAAATTGTGTTAAAAATACTGTTTTTTTTTACACGCGAAACATGAACACGTGTTATATTGCACACTGTAAACACAATCAAAGCTTCAAAAAGACACGAAGAACGGGAACTTTAAATATAAAATATGTTTGAATTGGCTGTGATTGTGGGGCATCTTGCTATGGAAGCTTGTTGTGACTTTTTATCCCACAATTCTGACTTTATAACTCACAACTGAGAGTATCTCTGTAGAAAAAAGTCTTAATTGCGAGATATGATATTCTTAGTATTACGAGTTTATAAAACTAGACTTTAATTACTTTTTTCTCTATTGTGAGATATAAACTTGCAATTGTATGTTATACAATCCAACTTGCTATATTTAAACTTGCAATTCAGGGGGGAAAAGGCAGCTCACAAAGCGCTGAATGAGTTTATATTTAGCGCAAGTTTACTAAGTTCAGCACATGCACAAATCCTATTATTATAATAAGCCAAGCGGAGACGCGATGTAACTAAAAGATTAATTGTGCAGTTTTGACATGATTGATTAAAACGCCAGTTTTCACTAGCTGAACTGACAGCTTCAGTGATTAAGAAGCGCTCTTTACGCAATGTCTAATTTCGTTCACATTTTGAAGAAAAGTTTTTGTTTTCATGAGACTTTTTGACTTTTCCTGCATACTTCAGTACAAAAATAGACCAAAATAGATTTTTTTTACATGTTATAATAGTGATTGCGGTCACTATTCATTGGGCTATAGTGGTAATTTAAAGAAAGACGCCAACTTTTTGGGACTTTGGCTTATTAACTGTATTCCCCAGAGTTAGATAAGTCCATACATACCATTCTCATTTCCATGCGTGCCATAACTCTGTCTGACGCGTGCTGCTCCTTCTGAGAACATAGTCCCCAGTATGTATACGTTTATAAGATGGCTGTGTCTCATGTAACCTTGTTATTTGTAAACGCTGTGACTATAAACATCACAACATGTAAATAAGAATTTTTTTACAGTTATTTTGTCACTTATTGAGCAGTAGGCTAGCTGGAGCCGTTTACCTCCAGTCTTTGTGCTAAGCTAGGCTAGCGGTGGGTGTGTCAGACAGAGTTATGGCACACACGGAGATGAGAATGTTATGTATGGACTTATCTAACTCTGGGGAATACAGTTAATAAGCCAAAGTCCCAAAAAGTTGGCGTGTTCCTTTAAGATTTAGATTTTAAATCTTTGGTCTTTTTAGATTTTAAAATACGTTTTTTTTTATCAAGTGATGTATCCTACATCTTAAAACTTCATACTTTTTTTGTGAAATGAATGTGAAGTAGACTATTTGAAAGTGGGACTATCAAATCAAGGGAGTAAGATTGGGTTTGCCATACCTCGGCTTTTGGTGAATTGACGTCACTGCAATTCTGAGACAAAAGTCAGGATTGCCAGATAAATTTGAGTTTATAAAGTCTAGTGTCATAAACTCGCAATTCTGAGACAAAATGTCAGAATTTTGAGATAAAAAGTTGCAATTACCTTTTTTATTTTTTATTCTGCGCTGGAAACTAGCTTCCATATCTTATCACTTTTCGCCTGGTTAGGACATGGTATAATACTGTAAACATCACCTTGCACCACTTACAACTTATTGCACGGTTCATAAAAAGCAGTTCATCTCAGAGAGTGAATTGGAATATGTATTAAAATTTTGGCCTAAAATAAAAGGTCAAGTACTGAAACATTTTATTCCCTTATAAAATAATTTTGTCTCTTTATTATAAGAAAAATAGTTATCACGATTCATTGGTTTTTATTGTACGGTTAATATTTTAAAAGCCAGTACTGTCATGTCAAGGTTAAATTAATTTGTCAAAAGGGAACCAAGGTTCTTCCTCCATAGTTTAACACCCTTGAAATGTTGTTCAATGGAAAGTGCAATACACAACATTCAGTGACAGGGCGACCATGGTCAGATGCACAGAAACATGCATGAAACTTGAAAATGATTCTGCTTTGTTCAGAGGAAACTTGGTTGAACATAACTTTGCATGCAAGGCTAGCAGAATGTATGGTTTTTCAGTTCATTGAGTCTACGATACCCTTTGGCTTTCAGAATGTATAATGCATTTCCTCGAATCTGAGAGGAGAGTCTACTGGAGATCAGAGCCTTTGGGTTTTGTCAGTAATCTGCATTCAATGGGATACCACATCTAGGAAATAAACAAAAAGCTAACAACAGATTATTTGCTGAGGGCTGTTTATAATTATGTTCACTGCATCATTTTCCTTTTCCTCTTAGTTTTGTGCCTCTTTAATGACACAAATGTTTTGTTTTATTCATAATTTTTTCTCACTTTTTCTCCCTTAATTATTTTTTATTCTTGGGTGTTTTCCATCCTGTTGGTCCAATGAAGGTCTCTTGAAAGGGAAAGGTATGGAAAGAGCTGCACTAATTTCACCTTGCCTTTGGACTTTGGTCATGAACTAAAGCATTTTTTTGCCTTGTGTTTTTGATTTCAATCGATTAACACGCCCTTCTCCTTTAGTATTGATAATGATTGAAAGCATTAGGCGCATAACATTTCCTGTCATTCTAACATGATTCATAATTCATGATTTCAATTTTGATTCAGTGGCAATATAGCAATATGCCAACACTAATAGTGAATTTACTAACTTTATTTATAGGGCTATTGATTTAAAGTGTTAATTTAGTACAATTAAAATGGAAGCAAAAACTGAAAAGTTTTATTTACTGTATTTACTAATATTAATGTTATTAATTTGATTCATCTGCATGCCATGTAATTAACTAACTGACAGTCCTATTTATTTGTTTATTCATCCATCCATTTCATACTCAAAATCAGGAATATGAAAAAAAGCCCTGATTCATGCCAAATTTTGTATAATGTCTACTGCTGTTAAATCGATTAATCGCATCCAAAATAAAAGTTTGCGTTTACATAATATATGTGTGTGTACTGTGTAGGGCTGGGCAATAAAACAATAACGATATGTATCGCGATAGACACGTCATCGATATCAATAAAAAAATGTGTTCGATAAAACGTTAGATCATTTTTTATTTTCTTCGTCGGAAGAAACCAGAGGTTGCGAAGCAAGTTTGGTTGCACTAACAAAGGCACTCTCTCTGTGGTAACCAAGCAACGTAGGGAGTGACAGGCTAGCAGCCAATCAGATAACTATATCTAGTTTGGTTGCACCATATCGTTGTCTCTTGTTGGATTGATTCTTCAGAAACAGAACCGGCGTGGAGTGATAAGTGGAAAATGAGTGCGGCAGCGAGCGAGGAAATTGATGATAAAACAGGAAGTCAGCTCGCCAGTATGGCAGTTTTTTGGATTTTATAATGTAGATTTTATAATGTCTGACTGTCGTCCCCACCAAGACTGGTCAGCGCGAGCCTCCGCTGACAGCGCGCGCGCCTCGTTCGTTTGTGCTATTCTTGACTTTGGCTGAATCCGAAATTGCCCCCTAAACCCTCAATCACTATTCCCTAAGTTAGTCCACTGATACAGTTCACTTGAAGGAGTGAATGAAAATAAGTGAGCGAATTCGGACAGCCGCTGTGTGTACATCAGTTGTACACTCATTATTGCGGTGCAAAGTGGGATAGAATGAGTGCACTCAATAACGTCCACTATGGTTTCGGACTCCACTACAGACGGCTGTCCCCTCAAATAATGCCCTATTTAAGGGTATAGGGGGCGATTTCGGATTCAGCCTTTAAAACAACATGGAGAAGTAATGTTACTCTGCATCAGTGCCTTATGACAAAGCATCTAAACGGTAACTGTTACAAAGAAATAACGGAGGCACTGCACCTTAATGTTGAGATAATTGTTATATATTCATTGTGATTTTAGACTTGTGTTTATATTTTAATTATTTGAGTGTTTTCCATGGTTGTGTTGACATTTCTAAGTTTAAAATAACATTTTTAAATGTAAAATATTTTTCTCCTGGTCCTTATTTTAAATGGGTCATAAAACATATCAATAATTATCGATATCGACCGATATAAAACACATATCTCGTGATACAGTTTTCAGCCATATCGCCCAGCCCTAGTACTGTGTATAAGTATTATGTATTTATAAATACACACACATTCATGTACATATTTAAGAAATACTTGAATGTATATTTATTTATATAATTTATAGTATATATATATATATATATATATAATATATATATATATATATATATATATATATATATATATATATATATATATATATATATATATATATATATATATATATATATATATATATATAACACCCTGCTATTTTGCAAGTTCTCCCACTTAGAAATCATGGAGGGGTCTGAAATTGTCATCATAGGTGCATGTCCACTGTGAGAGACATAATCTAAATAAAAAAATCCATAAGTCATAATGTATGATTTTTTTTAAACTATTTATTTGTATGATACAGCTGCAAATAAGTATTTGAACACCTGAGAAAATCAATGTTAATATTTGGTACAGTAGCCTTTGTTTGCAATTACAGAGGTCAAACGTTTCCTGTAGTTTTTCACCAGGTTTGCACACACTGCAGGAGGGATTTTGGCCCACTCCTCCACACATATCTTCTCTAGATCAGTCAGGTTTCTGGCCTGTCGCTGAGAAACACAGAGTTTGAGCTCCCTTTCTCTATTAAAAGATTCTCTATTGGGTTTAGGTCTGGAGACTGGCTAGGCCACGCCAGAACCTTGATATGCTTCTTACAGAGCCACTCCTTGGTTATCCTTGCTGTGTGCTTCGGGTCATTATCATGTTGGAAGACCCAGCCTCGACCCATCTTCAATGCTTTAACTGAGGGAAGGAGGTTGTTCCCCAAAATCTCGCAATACATGGCCCCGGTCATCCTTAATACAATGCAGTCGCCCTGTCCCATGTGCAGAAAAACACCCCCAAAGCATGATGCTACCAACCCCATGCTTCACAGTAGGGATGGTGTTCTTGGGATGGTACTCATTCTTCTTCCTCCAAACACGTTTAGTGGAATTATGACCAAAAAGTTCTATTTTGTTCTCATCTGACCACATGACTTTCTCCCATGACTCCTCAGGATCATCCAAATGGTCATTGGCAAACTTAAGACGGGCCTTGACATGTGCTGGTTTAAGCAGGGGAACCTTTCGTGCCATGCATGATTTCAAACCATGACGTCTTAGTGTATTACCAACAGTAACCTTGGAAACGGTGGTCCCAGCTCTTTTTAGGTCATTGACCAGCTCCTCCCGTGTAGTTCTGGGCTGATTTCTCACCTTTCTTAGGATCATTGAGACCCCACGAGGTGATATCTTGCATGGAGCCCCAGTCCGAGGGAGATTGACAGTCATGTTTAGCTTCTTCCATTTTCTAATGATTGCTCCAACAGTGGACCTTTTTTCACCAAGCTGCTTGGCAATTTCCCCGTAGCCCTTTCCAGCCTTGTGGAGGTGTACAATTTTGTCTCTAGTGTTTTTGGACAGCTATTTGGTCTTGGCCATGTTAGTAGTTGGATTCTTACTGATGAATGGGGTGGACAGGTGTCTTTATGCAGCTAACAACCTCAAACAGGTGCATCTAATTTAGGATAATAAATGGAGTGGAGGTGGACATTTTAAAGGCAGACTAACAGGTCATTGAGGGTCAGAATTCTAGCTTATAGACAGGTGTTCAAATACTTATTTGCAGCTGTATCATACAAAGAAATAGTTAAAAAAATTCATATATTGTGATTTCTGGAATTTTTTTTTTTTTTGATTATGTCTCTCACAGTGGACATGCACCTACGATGACAATTTCGACCCCTCCATGATTTCCAAGTGGGAGAGCTTGCAAAATAGCAGGGTGTTCAAATACTTATTTTCATCACTGTATATGCACATACATACATACATACATACATGCATACATATACATACATAATAATTATACACAGTACACACACATATATTATGTAAACACAAACTTTTATATTGGATGTGAATAATCACGATTAATCGATTTGACAGCACTAATGTCATTACAGTTTTTCACATATTCTGTTCAAAGTGATGTACAATGTGAAATATAGGTTCTTTTCCACTCTTGGAGGTGAAAAGCAGGTGATACTGTGAGGGCTGATCGATTAAATCAAAAACCCATTCTCATTATTCCCCGAACTCTTGCTGGTGCAGAGAGTGTATTTGGTGGGGAAAAGCAAGATTTCCTGAATGTGCCTTATTAAATCTAAAGATAAAATACTAAATGACCATGATTTTCCAGTTGCCATGCTGCATGCACAGAACTGTGTCATCAGGTAGTCTGGTAATGTCATCTTGCTACTTAAACAGTTTTTATGAAACATCAATGTTTCTTTTTTATAGAGAGGATATATACTGTTGGTAAAAGCATTTTTATGACCCATGGAAATGGATAATATCATGGAGCCTGGTTGTAAACCATGTTTTGTGTGGGGACAAAGCGGTTTATTTACAATATTTCGATTTAACAGCCCATCTGTAAAACAGTTTACAACAAGGTCCATGGATATTACATGAAATTAAAGATGGATCTCTGTGCTAAGTTTTTTTTTTAGATCTGATAGGTGTTTCTTTGTTGTTTTCTGTTTCCCTGGTGCTTCTGGGTTGATGTAGGTCCCAGCTCCTAATGCATGACACTATTACCCCCCTAGCAGAGGTCTTTTTTAATATATGAGTCGCATGTGTTTGGGCACGCACGGGACAGGGGATAAAAGATCTACCTGTGATAATGTAGTACAATTAATCATTTATAGCCATGACATCCTTTATAGAATACAGAGAGCTGTGAGTTTGTCTTTGGCAATACATTTGTGGCTCTTTCACCTTGAGTTTTCTTTTCTCCTTGATGTTTCTCAAAAGTGAGCACTGTTGGGGGTTTTTTCTCAGCATGGTCAAGTTGGAATCATTTTTTACATTGAAGAAAAAGCAAAGCTGTCAAATATTCTAATAGTGAAGTAGTCAGATTTAATTGCCACATACCTGGGTAGTAGGATTTTGACGTTTTAATATTCTTTGCTGCATTTCTTCTTTATTCAGATGGCCAAAAGCATCAAATACCTTGAGGGAATTTCAAAACGCCTGACTTTTTGGTTCACTGCCTCCAATTATTTACAGTGTTTACAGCAATTATTTTTATTTTGCTCAGTTCTGCAGTCATTTTTGAGTCAATCATCTGCGCAGTTAATGCCATCTGATGTGATAGGCCGAATTTTATATAAGTATATAATATACACTATATAGACAAAAGTTTTAGGACGCCTGCCTTTATATGCACATGAACTTTAAAGACATCCCATTCTTAATCCGTAGGATTTAATATGGAGTTGGCCCACCCTTTGTAGCTATAACAGCTTCAACTCTTCTGGAAAAGCTTTCTTGTGTTTATAGGAATTTTTGACCATTCTTCTAGAAGCACATTTGTGAGATTTGGTATGCTGAAGTATTAAGAGTTCCTTTCACTGGAACTAAGGGGCCAAGCCCAACCCCTAAAAAAAACACACATAATCCCCACACCATAATCCCCCTCCACCAAACTTTACGCTTGGCACAATGCAGTCAGGCAAGTATCGTTCTCCTGGCAACCGCCAAACCCAGACTCGCCCATTGGATTGCCAGACAGAGAAGCGTGATCAGTCACTCCCGAGAACTCGTCTCCACTGCTCTAGAGTGGCGGCGTGCTTTACACCACTGCATCAGATGCTTTGCATTGCACTTGGTGATGTAAGGGTTGGGTGCAGCTGCTCGGTCATGGAAACCCTATTCCATGACGCTCTGTACACACTGTTCTTGAGCTAATCTGAAGGCCACACGAAGTTTGGAGGTCTGTAGCTATTGACTCTGCAGAAAGTTGACTTCTGTTGACTTCTGGTGACTTCTGTGCATTGCACGCCTCAGTATGTGCTGAATTTAATGATTTGGAGGAGTGTCCCAGTACTTTTGGCAATGTATATGCACTTAAATTTGGTATAACCCAAATTTGGGTCAAATATCGACAAACCCAACCGTTGTGTTAAAAATGTAATAAAAAAAATTAATCCAATGGCTAGGATTGTCCATATTTGACCCAAATTTGGGTTGAAACAACAGCATTTTTTAGAGTGTAGAGAAGAGAGAAATACACTACTGATCAAATGTTTGGGGTCAGTAAAATTTTTTACTTTTATTCATCAAGGACACATTAAATTGATCATGGGGACAGTAAAAACATTTATAATTTTACTCATTTCAAATAAATCCTGTTCTTTTGAACTTTCTTTTCATCAAAAAATCCAATATTAAGCAGCACAGCTGTTTACAACATTAATAATAATAAGAAGAAGAATGATTAGAATGATTTCTGAAGGATCATGTGACACTGTGATCAATGATGCTGAAAATTCAGCTTTACCATCACATGTTGAAATATATTCAAATAAATGTTTCTTAATTTTAATTTTTATTCTCTCTTTTAATTTGTAATGTTTCTTCTAAATTCACACTATAATTGCGTGTTATGAGGTCAGAATCACATAATATAAAGGCCCAAATGCGAGAAAAACGTAAAAATTGCGAGTTTATATCTGGTGATTCTAACTTTTATAATTCGCAATTGCAACTTTATATCACTCAATTGCGAGAATTTTTTTAGAATTATGAGATAAAAAGTAATTACCTTTTTTATTTTTTATTCTAATACAATGAAAGGATTTGTGAGTTGCTTGTTTTTATTTAATCATAATACAAGCCTACTTTTAAATGGTTATCCATGGAGAAACATGCTTTTGCAGCCAAATGGTGTAGTTATGACATCTACAAGCAGGGGCTAATGGTCAATGCTAACCAGCCGAACTGCCACCCCTTGTTATGTTCTAAATCTTTTTTTTTCTTTCTACCTACAGCAGCGACGAAGACAACAAGCCATTGCAGGGCAGCCAAACATCCCTGGACGGGAACGTAAAAGAGAGCGACGACAGTCTCGTGGACTATGGTGAAGGAGGAGATGGCCAGTTCAATGAGGACGGCTCCTTCATTGGCCAGTACACAGTTAAGAAGGACAAAGAGGAGACTGAAGGAAACGAAAGCTCAGAAGCCACGTCACCCGTTAATGCCATCTACTCTCTGGCATAGCACCCCGAAAGTGGCACGGTGCCCCCAGCAGGTCGGAGGGTGCCACTACACGCATAAAAATAAATATATATATATACAGAAAGAATTAAGAGTATTCACATACAACGCACTGGAGTGCATGATCCTTCTGAACAAGGGATGGGGAGCCAGCCGGTGTTCGGAAACCTTTGTTTGAGGTGTCCCCATGCCCCACACAGACTTTAGTGTGCCTTTAGGGCGACGGGGCGGACTTTCAAGCTTTTCATGTGGCTTATGCTCTTCTTTTTTATTTTGGAAATCTTTAATCTGCCCCTTCCTCCTCTTACTGTAGCTAGCATCAAAGAAACGGAGATACAAGCACCAGACCTGTGACATATCAACTGTGTGTCGACTCAACTGCAGAATGTCGGCAAGTACGTTTATCATATTGATATTTCTGCAGTGAATGATCCTTTTTTCACCACATATAGATGCGTCCAAAAACATGAAATCTGTATACAGTGCTGGCACGGTTTGCTGTGCTTTATAAAACTATGCACTATGTATTATCATTCTCGTGCTTTTGGGTTAATATCGGACGTTAGAATCTCATGTTTCCTTTTTTATGTTGATTTTTGCAAAGAAAAAAACATAGTCCTGGCTATATTCTTATATATACGCCAACGGACTGATCATGCTTTCATTTGCTGTTGCTCTGTTAATATATTTTCACTGGCTGCAACTATAAAATGCCACCAATATTTATAGGCAGAGGTTAGATGGATGGCATCACATGTAAATGAAGAAAAAAAAACATTATTTTGAAGCATGGTAGTATTTTAGCGCAAAGGACAATGGAGAGGTTGTAATACGAAGAGTTAAATACGTTTTTTTTTATATAAGACTCGCTTTATATAGTCCTCAAAAGAGAATAATGATGATGAAATTGATCAAATTTGTTTTTCATTCTTTTTTTAAATAAGCTTGGTGATGAGTTTGGTGTCTAAAATAAGTTTAATCAAGGAGTCTAAAAAAGTTTGGGGTGCATCAATACATCAGTGGGTTGTCATTTGAGGATTTCTAGACATGAATAACTCAACATAGACACAGCCACTGAGTACAGTAAAGAGAAGTGTACATATTTTTTGGGTTTATCCAGTGTTCGTTCGCGGCTGAGACACTGCCCTGAAGACACCCCACTGTAACTCTAGTGCCACTCACGTTGGTTAGTTGGTTCTCTACCTGTGCTCTCGCACTACTAATATTCATTTATCTTCTGCACTATACTGTGTACTTACAGTAGGGTTCAAAAGTCTGAGGGCACATTGAAAAACACCTGGAAATGAGCAATGAGCATTTTTGTTGCAATATTGCTGTGTTTATTGTAAATGATTTATCTGTGCACATTTCTTTTTTTTAAATTCATGTGCCTTTTTGTAATCAATCACAAAATCAAGTCCCGCTCTAAAATCTTTTTTTCATTCGATAAGCCATTTCAGTTGGATATACGTCACAATACACTGTAAACCTGAATAAGTTGGCAAAACTCAAAAAATTAAGTAAGCAGAACTGGCAGATTTTTATTTTGTACTCATTACATTTTAATTACTCATAACATTTTTAATAAGCTAATTCATACATTAAACTTAAAGTTATCATGTAATCTCAACTTGAATATTTTGGGCTAGCTTTTACTAGCTAGTTTGGTAAATGCTAACTTGCTAATTGGTAAGACAATGCTTTGATAGCATTAACACACACTGTAAAAGAAAATAAGGTTTCTCCAATTGAAAAAATTCTAGTGACTGATCACATCGAAATTTTTTAGTTGGCCAAATTGAATTTCTGTGAATTAAATTGCATAAATTCACAGAAATTCAATTTGGCCAAATGAAAAATTTAGATGTGATCGGTCACTAGAAAATTTTCAATTGGAGACCTGGTTTATTTTTTACAGTGTAGCATAACAATTGCTGAATGAGTACAGCAATATAGAATATTTAACATAAATCTATTCTCAAACTAAGCTCATGCTCCACTCGTCACCATGATGGTAACCCCCAAACAACCCAACATTACCGACACTCTTCTAAATGAACACAGCAAAACATTAGACATCAAACACTATTTACATTTCAAACCATTAACATGCACAAAAACATGATATTACTCTTAATTTTAGCATTTACTCTCCCTTTCGAGTGTCATGGCAGAGCATGCTGGGAAATAGAAATCCCAGCCCAGTTTCAATTACATTTAAGTTAGTCTAAACTAAAAGAAACAAGTTCACAAAACCCAAAACAATTCAGATTACTTAAAATGTGTCAGTTTTGTGAACTCAAAAGAAAAAGAAATTCTAAATACTCATAAAAGTTAATTCTCAGTTGTTTAAGTGTACTCTACTCAAGCCAATTAATTATTTTGAGCTTTAGGGTTTATATATAGGGAAGAAAAAACGATCACAACGTTCATGCTGACTTTAAGATTTCATTAAATAAGCGAACGTTAATTAAATTGAAATGTTGAGTGAGTCTCTTGTGACTCTTTAACTGATGGAAGATCCACTTCCGGATTCAAAGAACATCTTGTCTCTTTGGATAATCTCAAATTGTGCTGGAGATCATCTGGTTTTACATCAACTTGTTGCGTTCATGCAGCTGTAAAGCAAAAGCACAACCAACCAAATATTAAAGGGATAGTTCACCCAAAAATAACAATTCTGTCATCATTTACTCACCCTCATGTTGTTCCAAACCTGTATACATTTCTTTCCTATGCTGAACACAAAAGAAGATATTTTGAAGAATGTCGGTACCCAAACAGTTGATGAGATCTCATTTCCTTCCATAGCATTTTCCCCATAGGCTACGATAGAGGTCAATAGGGAGCATTAACTGTTTGTTTAGCCATATTCTTCAAAATATCTTCTTTTGTGTTCAGCACAAGAAAGAAATTCTTCAACTTGAGGGTGAGTAATTGACAGAATTGACATTTTTGGGTAAACTTAAACTGTTTTGCTGATAATATCAAAATAATGCTAATGCATTTTCACGGTAGTGATCTCGAACTTCTGGACCCCTCTACATATTTATCTTGATTTTATTTATAAAAAATAATAGGGACTAATATATGAATAATTTATTGCTGACTGCACAACAGCTATTTGGAGTCTAAGCTATGATTTTAGCCCATTGTGATAGCTTCTCTGTGTAATGTAGGATGAAAACATACTTCAGAGATCATGGATCATGTTTGTGGCAATGTAAAGTAATGAAATGTGATGTCGCCATTAAAGGGAGTATGTCTTATTGTTAATTGTGCTGCTCTTTTTAGTATTAATGTCATTTCACTATTGCTATTGTGTTAATATATTGGAATTTATTTAATGTCATTTCTACATAACATAAAATGGAAATATTGTGTATTTATTTTCCTCAAATAAGGCCTTGATCATCTTGTAAATATTTTTTGGGAGCAGGAATACTGTGTTACAGTAAGTAAATAATTCATTATAATACAAAAAAAGGCTTTTTGGTGCATCCCAAAATGGAAGACTCCACGCACAGATTTGAATCTTGGGTATTCGAATGAGACTTGGTTTTGTGTCTTCTCATTTGAATTGTATTTAGGTGACACATTTTGTCACTCTCCATTTTGCCTGGCTGACACCGTTAATAACGATGTAAATAGCAAATGCTGTAGAGTTGTACCATTGTAGCATTCTGCACTGAGGATGATACCTTTTTTGTAAACAACATTTGAATTGTGTTATGCAAGAGAAAATGGTTTGTTGTTTGTTCATGTATTACTGCACCACAGGCTCCCATAATGCCTTTCACCTGTGACACGGCCCAGGGCTGAATATCAGGTCGTAACTTCCTGATCGGGATGTGATGTCCTATACGATGCCTTCGCTACAAAGAAATACGTGTTAATGAAATTCATTGGATCCGCTTTCTCTCCAGTATACCTCAAAGCAATACTCTCCTCATTTGTCTTTCGCTGTTGTTTTCTGCATAGTAGGCTAGGCCTAGTCTACCAGCTGTTGTTCCAGAAAGTAGTGACTTA
Source organism: Romanogobio albipinnatus (assembly GCA_023566225.1). Taxonomy (NCBI): domain Eukaryota; kingdom Metazoa; phylum Chordata; class Actinopteri; order Cypriniformes; family Gobionidae; genus Romanogobio; species Romanogobio albipinnatus. The sequence goes on along the minus strand of CM042254.1, from coordinate 18,825,830 downwards.
CATGCACAGGTAACACGTTGCGGTGTGTTTGCAGACTGTAGACAGTTTCACATCAAGGCAATTCAAAGTCAGCTCGAACCTATTTTGTCCAACCTTGCCTTGAACTTCTGCAGCCACTTTTATCGTCTTCGCAGATTGTTCCCCCGTCCATGAGTTGTAGTGGACTGGCGATGTTTATAAAATATATACAATTATATATTTGTTGGTATATTGCTTATACTGTCTTTCTCCCAATCAATGTCAGATCATTTGTGTACTTATTAACTGGTAACATGCATAATCTAGAATCCATAAATCAAAGAGGACAATAATTGCCACAGCTGTTCCCGTGACACGTTTGATTTTTTAAATACAGAAAACCCATACATATGTTTATTATTGTTATTGTATATTTTTAGCCATTTGTGCATCGGATCATCTTTTTAAAAATTGCTTATCATGCAGGTTAACAGTGTTTTTTCTGTAAATCTGGCCACTCAGAAATGGTCAATCATTATTGTTCACCATGTATGCGTGTATGACGAGATGCTGCAACTTAATCTGCTCGAGACGCCTTTCTTTATAGTAAAGCTGTGTCATTTTCTCAACCTTCTGATCTGTCCTTGCCTCTGATTACTAAATAATTCTTCCACTTGTTAACACCTGCTCTTTTAAACATCCCCACTGATTCATAAGAATCACTTGATCTTTAGACGGGATGAAATCTGAGTTTTGATGATTTTATTAAAGGAAAAGTGAAAGTGTAAGCTATTCAACTGTTTGGATTGACAATTCTTTTAAAATTTCAGGTCAGTTCTTGAATTTCAATTAACGTAGCAAACAGGATGCAGAATTGCAAAGACAATTATTATACGTAAAATATAAAAATTGAATTACATTCAAAGAAACTTACAGAAATGTGTGCGTTGTCAAATCGGTTAATCAATTATTCACATCTATTATATAGGTTTGTGTCTATATAAATATATAGTGGGGAGAACAAGTATTTGATACACAGCTGATTTAGCAGGTTTTCCTACTTACAAAGCATGTAGAGGTCTGTCATTTGTACATTTCAACTGTAATCCAGAAAATCACATTGTATAATTTTTAAATAATTAATTTGCATTTTATTGCATGACATAAGTATTTGATCACCTACCAAACAGTAAGATTTCCGGCTCTCACAGACCTGTTTTTCTTTAAGAAGCCCTCCTGTTCTCCACTCATTACCTTTATTAACTGCACCTGTTTGAACTCGTTACCTGTATAAAAGTTACTACAAAGCTACTACATTGCAGGAACTGGTCAATGACTTGAAGAGAGCTGGGACCACATTCTCAAAGAAAATTAGTAACACATTACGCCGTCATGGATTCAAATCCTGCAGCGCACGCAAGGTCCCCCTGCTCAAGCCAGCACATGTCCAGGCCCGTCTGAAGTTTGCCAATGACCATCTGGATGATCCAGAGCAGGAATGGGAGAAGGTCATGTGGTCTGATGAGACAAAAATAGAGCTTTTTGGTCTAAACTCCACTCGCCGTGTTTGGAGGAAGAAGAAGGATGAGTACAGCCCCAAGAACACCATCCCAACCGTGAAGCATGGAGGTGGAAAAATCATTCATTGGGGATGCTTTTCTGCAAAGGGAACAGGACGACTGCACCGTATTGAGGGGAGGATGGATGGGGCCATGTATCGCGAGATCTTGGCCGAAGATGGGTCGAGGCTGGGTCTTCCAGCAGGACAATGACCCGAAACACACAGCCAGGGCAACTAAGGATTGGCTCCGTAAGAAGCATCTCAAGGTCCTGGAGTGGCCTAGCCAGTCTCCAGACCTGAACCCAGTGATTTTCTGGATTTTTGTTTTAGATTCCGTCACTCACAGTTGAAGTGTATATATACAGTCAAACCAAAATTTATTTAGACACCTTCATCATTTTATCACAGTTTATTTGCTATAATAAGAGTTAAACCAACCCAATCTCACGGCAATTCATACATATTTTACTAGGTGGCTAATTTGTATGAATTTGTATGACCTCACTCTTACGAATTCATACACTTTTTGCTAAATCGTACGTATTTACGAGTTGGTCAATTCGTATGATTTTGTACAAATGACCTGCCCCTAAAACCAACCCATCGCTGCAGTATAGACAAATCTTATGAATTCATACCAGTGAGAATTGGCCACCTCGTACAAATACGTACAAATTGGTTACTGTGTCAGAACAAATTAATCTTGATAATGCCAGACAACTTTGACGGAAAGGTATGTAATTGATTATAATCAACCAATCAGCTGTTAATTAAGTACACAAATAGATAATACCAATTTAGGTCAACCAATTACCAAGAAATGCTTCATTTTGTTCAGTCTGTGGTGTAAAAGGTCGCATTAGCAATTAAAGAAAAAAAACACTTAAGCAAAACATGATCAGGACAAAGTGTCTGAATGATTTTGGTCCAAAAATGTTTTATCAGTTTTACTGGTAGTCCATTGTATGAACAATTTTGGCTATAATATGTCACAGTTTACTTTATTTTGCTATCCTCACTTACATAAATGAACTAAAGTGTCTTGCACCCACTAGTAAAAAAATATATCGGGTGTCTGGATAATTTCTGTTTTCACTGTATATTTAAAGGTTTGTATATGATTGTGTGTGTGTGTGTGTGTGTGTGTGTGTGTGTGTGTGTATCAGTGCTTTAAAATCGATTAATCGCAAAAAAAACGTTTGTGTATATATAATATGTGTGTACTGTGTATAATCATTATGTATATATAAATACACACACGCATGTATATATTTAAGAAACATTTGTTATATTTATTTATAAAATATTTATATATAATATAAATTGTATATGTGTGTGTGTGTGTGTGTGTGTATATATATATATACAGTATATACATGCAAATATTTCTTAAATATATACATGAATGAGTTTATATTTATATATACATAATGATTATACACAGTACACGCATATTATGTAAACACAAACTGGATGTGATTAATCGTGATTAATCGATTTGACAGCACTAATATCTAATATATTAGTTGTTTTACTGTGTGTGTGTGTGTGTGTGTGTGTGTGTGTGTATAGCCTATATATATTCTAATGAAGTTATTTAAAGTGAGCATCACAATTAAAGTCTTCGTTTTCATGAGAGACTAACACTAGATTAAAAACAACGTAGATCTATTCATCTTTCTCTCCTGACAGTAAACGCCCCTTGGTTACAAACTACATTTCACTGAGCCATATCTCTCCATTGATTTTGCTCATATCCGGATGACCACAATGACTTCCACAGCTTAATGTAGCCGATACCACTTCTCTCTTTTACTCAGATGGCAGGAGGCACAAAAAAACCTGGTGAAATGAATAACAGGCCTGTGACAATAAATCTGTTGTGGACAGGAAAGAGTGCACCAGACATATTTTATTTAGGAGAGATGAATACATTTTTGCCTTGACCCCCCCTGAGACTGGTAAATATTAATGCCCTCTGCCTTCCGCCGTCTGAGAGAAAAGCCAGGCCTTTTAAACACCTGTCACATATATCTCTCTCGGACGCCATTAGCTAAAATATCAATGGCCAGAGCTTCAAGCCACCTTTCAGTACCAGATAGCATTCTGTAATTACTTCTTTAAATAAATGTGGTTAAGTTACTCTCTTAAAGTAGGTGCAGTCGAATGATTCATGTGAAAGCGTGCCGCAACATTAAACTGAAATTGTTTTGAATTCAATCAAATTGAATTAATGAGTAAATAAATGTTAGCTAAACAGAATTGTGTTAAAGTTGATGCAGTTTTGCCTGTCAGTCCACCCTGAGCTTCCCTTTAGAATCAATGTTGCCCAGATTTATAGCTTCAGAAACCCCAAAAAGATGCTCATAATCTTCGGTCCTTTATCCCTGAGAAAGATATGAAAGGATTATGAAGATCTGTGAGATGATTTGGATAAACACTGTGATGCAAACTCTGTGGTCGTCACATTTCAACCTGTCCGGATCATCCAGCCTGGTTTAATCATTCAGAGTGCCCTGCATTTCAAGTCACTCCTTAATTTAGTTTTCTCTCCATCAAGGAGCTAGACTTCAGATACCATAGCCAAAAACCTGATTGATTTATTTTGCCAATGCAGGCGGTCTTGTTGTGGCATAGTGTGCAATATTTTAGAAAGTGTAATAATGGGATGGAAACCATTATTCAGTTTAATTCGCACCGCAAAAAGACAAGTGAAGTTTTGAGCAAGAAGCTCTTCACCAGACAAAATATTTTTTTAGCAACAAGAAGCCCCTTAATACCCATGATCCCAATATCGCATCAAAATGCATTCAAAATGTAAAACGCACATGCTAATATCAGGGTTATTATATTTTCTTTTAGCTGAAATAAATCTGGAATAAAATAAAATATAGGCTAAATAGTTCATTAGAAAATTTAGAAATTATGCCTTGGCAGTAAGTTAAAGCACTAAAATTATTAACTAGAAATGCATAAAACTAAAACTAAGCTAAAGCTGCAATAAAAAATAAATGAAACCTAAAAAGAAGAAAAAAATTACAAAAGCAAAATTACTAACAATTCAACTAAACTTATGGAAACTAAAAATATAAAAATAAAAGCTATAATATTATATTATTATATTACTATAATATTTTTCAAAATATTCATGAAACTAAAATTAAACTATAATTAAAATAACACTGTCTATAATACATCAAACATATTCCAATACAGAATAAAAATTACTCACATGTAACCACGTATCGCAAATTTCAAAAATTCTAACATTAATATATATATTATTTTTTTTTTTTAAATGTTGGGTTGTTTGTTATTTATTAGTTTAATGTCAGTGTTGTATTTGTTAGCCCCTACATTTAATTAATCAATTTACTTCTCAAACTAACTCCAATGAATGCAAAAATAAATACATATATTTTATTTAATTAATTTTAGTGTTAACAAAAACACCAACAACAACAAACAAAAAAATAAAAATGAATGGACCCATAATTAAAATATATATATATATATATATATATATATATATATATATATATATATATATATATATATATATATATATATATATATATATATATATATATATATATATATATATATATATATTTTTTTTTTTTTTTTTTTTTTTTAATGATTTCAATAAATATTTATGTATATACTTGACATGCACATAAGTCTAAGGATACTTATACATATTCTAAGGATTTATTGATGTATTTTGTTGACTTTTGCAAATGTATACACATAGTGTTAATGCTCTAATCTATTGACATTGGCATCAAAATAAAAAAGATGTGCATCTTAAAACCTGCTTACATGTGTGTTGTGAAACAGACCGAACACTTACTTATACTAAACACTTAGCTCTGAAGTCATCCGTTCATGATGCTTTAGTGAACCCATTTGTGTTTATTGATTATTCTATATAGTGAACCATTTTTCACATGACATCAGGCTAACTGTCCACTCTGTAAACTGCAAACATGAGCTCTTTGTGTCTTTTATAAGGGCAATAAAATCACCAATAACTCTGTTCTGCAAAGTCGACCACTTAGAAGATACAGTTGTTAAATCTGCTTGTAATTATATGATCAAAGAATGAACATCGTAGCAGGTAAGGCTGGATTTAGTTGTGTAATTCTCCTTTAAAAGCAAGTCCAGACATGTCTCACAGCCTTCTGCGACTTCAAAGGTGAAGACAGAAAGACTGTCCGGTCTCATCCGAGACTGTCATTTGTTTTTGTCCAGCTCTGTGGCGAGGAGTCAGTGGGATACTGAGACCACAGAGCCTCGCTGACAGCTAAACCGCTTGACATCCATCTTCAAAGTTACACATTATTTGTCAGTTGTGCTATTAGCTTACTGCTATGGGGTTTTAATAAATGTTGAGTTTAGACAGGAACATACACAAGCAAAAGAGCTCATTTTATTTGCATCATTTTCATTGGAAAAATGGAAATATTAAACAAGTAGTATATTTTATGTACACAATGACAAGTTTGGGGTCAGATGTTTTATACTGTTAAGATTTATATTTCAAATAAATGCTTTTGAAATTTCTATTCATCAAGGAATCCTGGAAAAAAATGGTCATGGCTTCCACAAAAATATTAAGCTGTTTAACTGGTTACTAAAACAGTTTTCAACATTGATAATAATAAATCTGTTTCTTGACCTCCAAACCAGCATATTAGTATGATTTCTGAAGGATAATGTGACACTGAAGACTGGAGTGATGATCATGCCATCACAGGAATAAAATACATTTTAAAATATATTCAAATATAAAAGTTATTTAAAATTTTAACATTTCTGTTTTACGTTTTTTTTATTATCAAATCAATGCAGCCTTGGTGCGTTTAAGAGACTTTCAAAAACATTATTTAACGCTTACTGATTCCACACTTTTGAATCGTAAAGAATTCCAGTATTCTGAGCTAAATGTTTCATATTTAATATCAACACTTTATATTGAATATGTTAAATTAATAGTGAGAATTGGGACTCTATTTTACTGTACAAAAGTAGTCCAATTTTCCAGAATTTTACCTGTATGTTTTATAGAAATATCATGTCATTTGTTAACAAAATGTACATTTGGAATTTTTTTGTTTTGTTTATTTGTACTTTGAAATGTAATGTTTTATCAGCCATTCTGAAAGTGCCTTCAGTCCTAATCAGCAGTCGCCTATGGTCCATTCATTACTACAAAATTCCATTTGCTTTCCATGTGCTCACATTTTTTACATATACATGGTAAAAAACAAAGAGTCACTCAGCATGATACACTTCAGTTCAGCTTAACTGTCCAAATGCATATGGAAATGTAATGCCATATAAAGTGTCAGACCACAGAAATGAGGTAATGGTCACACACACACTGTAATGAGTTGCTGTAAAAAATTCAGCATTAATTTACAGCAGCTGGCTATACAACACTTTGTGGTTAATAAATATTTACCATTTAAAATTCAGCTGCCAGTCATTAATATTCAGCAATATGGAATATATATTGGATATATTTTGCATGCTTTCTCTAAATATAGCAAATACACATTCAAGTTAATAGTAAAAAATCAACTTTTTGTTAAAAAACATTGCACTGTTAAAAATGACCTGTAAATTTTACAGTAAAATACTGGCAGCAGGGTTGCTAACCAGTTACTGTAATTTTTACAGTAGCGGTTCTGTAATTTAATTTACAGAATTTTACTGTATTCACTGTAATCAAAGAATACAGTAAAACTCTGCGAATTACAGAACCGCTACTGTAAAATGACAGTAACTGGTTAGCAACCCTGCTGCCAGTATTTTACTGTAAAATTTACAGGTCGTTTTTAACAGTGCAGTCTGTGGAGCTAATGGCGTTTTTTTTGGTATCTCAGAAACACAAATAGGCCTACTGTTAGTTGCTGCTGTGTCTGGTTTGTCCTCTACACTAGAAAGGTTATAAACATGCCTTGTTCTTCAATCCTTTCCTTCTGTCTCTCTCAAAAACAGGGAAATATTGATCCTCGCTGATGGACCTACAGCTGTCTGTCAGGTGACATCTGTTCTAGACTCTGTGGCCTGTCAGTGTTCAATCTCACTGAGTGCACCATATGCAATCAGTCATTCTACACTACATTATGTGTGTGTGTGTGTGTGTGTGCGTGTGTGTGTGTGTTGTGTTTGCATGACATTCATCAAACACAATGTCAGTTTAGATATATACACTACAGATATAGGTCAATGATGTCACAGTCATCTTTTTTGTCCGGATCTAAAGATACATTAAAAATGCAATTCAAACAGACAATGACTTGAACAAACTTGAGAAATGGGTCAAATCAACTTTTTTGGCCTAAGCACTTTCTTTTAATATTATTCATTAAGAACAGAGGCATTTTTGTTAAAACTTTTTATTATTATTATTCAAATATTTTATTAATAATAATAATAATAATAACATTTTAAAACGAAAGTACCTCTGTATATAAATATTAATGATTCAGACACCAGATATATATATATATATATATATATATATATTTTTTTTTTTACTAGTGGGTGCAGGACACTATAGTTAATTTATGTAAGTGAGGATAGCAAAATAAAGTAAACTGTGACATACACTGATCAGGCCTAACATTACGACAGGTGAAGTGAATAACACTGATTATCTCTTCATCACAGCTCCTGTGGGATATATTACACAGCAAGTGAACATTTTGTCCACAAAGTTGATGTGTTAGAAGCAGGAAAAATGGGCAAGCGTAAGGATTTGAGCGTGTTTGACAAGGGCCAAACTGTGACGGCTAGACGACTGGGTCAGAGCATCTCCAAAACTGCAAAAGTGGTCCAAGGAAGGAACTGTGGTGAACCGGTGACAGGGTCATAGGCGGCTAAGGCTCATTGATGCACATATGGTCTGATCAAACAGACAAGCTACTGTAGCTCAAATTTCTCAATAAGTTAATGCTGGTTCTGATAGAAAGGTGTCAGAATACACAGTGCATCACAGTTTGTTGCGTATGGGGCTGCATAGCCGCAGACCAGTCAGGGTGCCCATGCTGACCCCTGTCCACCGCCGAAAGTGCCAACAGTGAGCATCAGAACTGGACCACGGAGCAATATGGGCCTGGTCTGATGAATCACGTTTTCTTTTACATCACGTGGATGGCTGGGAGTGTTTGCATTGCTTACCTGGGGAACGCATGGCACCAGGATGCACTATGGGTAGAAGGCAAGCCGGCAGAGGCAGTGTGATGCTTTGGGCAATGTTCTGCTGGGAAACCTTGGGTCCTGCCATCCATGTGGATGATACTTTGACACGTACCACCTACCTAAGCATTGTTGCAGACCATGTACACCCTCTCATGGAAACGGTATTCCCTGGCGGCTGTGGCCTCTTTCAGCAGTATAATGCGGCCTGCCACAAAGCAAAAATGGTTCAGGAATGGTATGAGGAGCGCAACGAGTTTGAGGTGTTGACTTGGCCTCCAAATTCCCCAGATCTCAATCCAATCGAGCATTTGTGGGATGTGCTGAACAAACAAATCCGATCCATGGAGAGCCGACCTCGCAACTTACAGGACTTAATGGATCTGCTGCTAACATCTTGGTGCCAGATACCACGCCACACCTTCAGGGGTCTAGTGGAGTCCATGCCTCGACGGGTCAGGGCTGTTTGGGACCAACACAATATTAAGTGGACTACCAGTAAAATTTATAAATATTTGGTACCAAAATTATTCAGACACTTTGGCCTTTTGGTTTTTTAGTCTGAGTTTGATGTCTGATCTCTTGTCATATGTTATTACCATTTTCTAAACCATAGCGAAAACACTGTGATAATGTGAGAAATGTTGAAGGTGTCTGAATAAATGTTGGTTTGACTATATATATGTTTACCCTTCTATGAAAAGATAAGGTAGTTCAGGTATGCAAGAAAATGCATATTTATTATATATTTATTGATATTCATGATTCAAGAAGATGTTTTTTTCATATATTTAAAAAAAATAAGGAAAACCAACACAATCACAAAGATTGTATTTCGAAGACTTGTGTTTTAAAAAACTGGTGTTTTTTTCTTCTACTTTCTACTTCTCACCAGTAAACAATCAAATCACCACTTTTATTCACCTCCATGTACATAAAGAAAGGATAATAAATAAAGAAATTAGGAAGCTGCCAGAGATTCCAGTGATACTATGCTGTGATAAATGCATCTTTCTACCTTTCAACATTAATCAGGGACATGCGACATTTGTCACCCACTGATCATTTATCAGGGAGGAAAAACAAAAAGCAGCCGTGAGTAATCTTATTAGCATTCATTTGTCAAACGGGCCTGGTCTGAACGTCAGGCGGCACTCTGTGCTTAAAAGCTAGCTTCCATCACTCATCAAGCTCTCAATAATTAATGTCACTTACGGCATCTGACCAGTGAGCAGTAGACCAATGCAATGCTAATGCCATGCATGGTGGAAAGGTGCAATGGAAAGTTGTTTTCTGTCCTTCTGTCTGTCTATCCAAACATCCATCCTTTCAAATCCACGTATGTTGGAAGTGGGAGGAGGAGGGGCGGGGGTGGTCTGGTCCCTGAGGCCAAATGAAAGCAGATCAGACTGAACAGCCCCAGCTGGCACAATGGGTGGATGCCATTGGAAGTCAATTAGCTCACATGTCACAGAGACAGAATCCCCCCAACCCTCCACCCCCCCTTCACCCGTCCCATTCTTGACAGTGCCATGGGTACCTTCACCACAGAGCATGAAGAAATGAAGAGTAACTAATCACCTCACTGAAGGGAAGGGGGTCTAAAATAAATACATATGCTATTAATAATTCATTTAGGGTCCTCAAAGTCAGAGATATTAATCTTTCAAATACGCATTTCATTACTTCTGCTGTCATCTGGTGTTTTCTAAGTCATCAGATAATTGGGTTTTCTGATGTGAGCCGCCATCATTTATTTCTACCTGTTTCACTTTTAAACTGCACATTAAATTCTTTGAATTATTATCTGTGTAAATTATTTTATAGACTGTAACGAAATAGGCGATATAAATTGGAAAATAGTTCAATAATGTACAGTAGTTATGAAATATAAAAATTCTGCTTTATCCAGTCCCTCCAGAAAAATGCTGCTTTTTTTTGTGATTGTTGCGGGCAAAAATCCTTGATTATGCGGCATGTTTTCTTAAAAAATGCGATGAAAAATGCGGGAAAATGCGGGACATTTATGCAATTTTATGCGATGAAATTGCGGGAACTTGCAAAAACTGCGGTTTGATGAAAAAGAGAAAAAAAGCACTACATCACAGAAAGTGCTGGAATATTTAAGTTCTCATCTTGTTTTATTGAAGACCTTAATCATGGCTCAAATTTACAAAACATTGAGTCAAACAAGTTCTGTAGCTTTACAAAAGGAATATGCTACAACTTCTGAAGAAATGAATAAATAACTTCCTGTTTTACAGACATTTGAGTGCTTCCAATGCACAAAGTGCAATCTCTTAAAGGGTTAGTTCATCCAAAAATTTGAATTCTGTCATGAATGACGTCCCCTCATGTTGTTGGACACAAATGGAGATATTTTAGTGTAAATCCGATGGCTCAGAAAGGCCTCCATTGGCACAATGTACACTCTCAAGACCCATAAAAGGTACTAAAGATGTCGTTACAAAATCCATCTCACTACAGTGGTTCTACAATAACTTTATGAAGCAACGATAATAGTTATTGTGTGCAAAAAAAAACTAAATAACAACTTATATAGTGATGACCGATTTCAAAACACAGCATCATGATGCTATGAATCAGTGAGTCGATTCTTGATTCGGATCGCGGGTCAAACTCCTGAAATACGTGACTTTGGCGATCCGAACCGCTGAATCCACTCATGAGCTGTGTCTCATTTCGGAAGGCCGCATCCTTCGGAGGTCGCATTTGAAGGCTGCATGCGTCTGAAGGCTGTCTCATTTCAAAAAAGTAAGTAGGACACTCCGAATGCGACCTTCAAATGCGCCCTTCTTTTCAGGAATTCGGAGTGTGCATGAGGTGTATCCTTCGTTGCTTCAGATAACCCACAATTCTTTGCGTCGCCATTAACAACCGTCGTGTTTTTTAAATATTATTTGAAAAAATGGCGCCGCCGGCAGATCTACATGCAAGCGAAGATGTGGTGTTTAAACTTAAGTAGTTTAAAGCTTGTTTTTGTTTTTAAGCTGTATATACCTCAAATAGATAGTTGTGGTAAACAGGATTACAAGTGTTGTGATATTTTATTTTATTTTTTAAACGTTTAGAACAATGCTTTGCTGTCAAGGCAAAACATGTCATAGTCATTTTCAAGTTATAAATAATTTTCATTCATATAACTGGTGTGAGAGCGCAACTCCACGGTGAACGTGTTGGCATAGCAACGTGATACTTCCTGCCTGTGTGTCCTACAGAGGACGTCTCGTTTAATTCTGATTAAGGACACTCCGTATACCGCATCCTTCACAGGATGTGTCCTCCAGAGGATGCAGCCTTCAAAATTAAATTAAATGAGACACAGCTATTGATTCATAACGCTTCAAACCGCTGAATCGACTCATTTATTTAAACGCTTCAAACCGCTGAATCGACTCATTGATTCATAACGCTTCAAACCGCTGAATCGACTCATTTATTTAAACGCTTCAAACCGCTGAATCCACTCATTGATTCATAACGCTTCAAACCGCTGAATCGACTCATTGATTTAAACGCTTCAAACCGCTGAATCCACTCATTGATTCATAACGCTTCAAACCCATGGCAATAGGCGGAAATGGCTGCTCTTGTGTGAAGTAAACAAACATTTGTCAACTTTCTGCTAATATATATATATGACTTTTTTTGCAATGAAAATGCGGGGATTATGAAATCATGCTAGCCCCGCATATTTTGCACGCGGAAATAGGCAATTTATGCGGCGAAATTGCGGCATATTTGAAAAAATGCGGCCCCCGCATGAATATGCGGACTTTGGCTGATTATGAGTTAAATCACGCGATCGCATAATCGCGTTTTTCTGGAGGGACATGAGTTCGTAATTTCATGAATAATTTAAGTCACCTGTTAGGTTGAATATTTGTTGAATATAAATATATAGTGGGGAGAACAAGTATTTGATACACTGCCGATTTTGCAGGTTTTCCTACTTACAAAGCATGTAGAGGTCTGTCATTTTTATCATAGGTACACTTCAACTGTGAGAGACGGAATCTAAAAATCCAGAAAATCACATTGTATGATTTTTAAATAATTAATTTGCATTTATTGCATGAAATAAGTATTTGATCACCCCGATCATTTAAGAAGCCCTCCTGTTCTCCACTCATTACCTTTGTTAACTGCACCTGTTTAAACTCGTTATCTGTATAAAAGACACCTGTCCACACACGCAATCAAACACTCCAACCTCTCCACAATGGCCAAGACCAGAGAGCTGTGTAAGGGCATCAGGGATAAAATTGGAGACCTGCACAAGGCTGGGATGGGCTACAGGACAATAGGCAAGCAGCTTGGTGAGAAGGCAACCACTGTTGGTGCAATTATTAGAAAATGGAAGAAGTTCAAGATGACGGTCAATCTCCCTCGGTCTGGGGCACCATGCAAGATCTCACCTCGTGGGGCATCAATGATCATTAGGAAGGTGAGGGATCAGCCCAGAACTACATGGCAGGAACTGGTCAATGACCTGAAGAGAGCTGGGACCACATTCTCAAAGAAAACCATTATTAACACATTACGCCGTCATGGATTAAAATCCTGCAGCGCACGCAAGGTCCCCCTGCTCAAGCCAGCACATGTCCAGGCCCGTCTGAAGTTTGCCAATGACCATCTGGATGATCCAGAGCAGGAATGGGAGAAGGTCATGTGGTCTGATGAGACAAAAATAGAGCTTTTTGGTCTAAACTCCACTCGCCGTGTTTGGAGGAAGAAGAAGGATGAGTACAGCCCCAAGAACACCATCCCAACCGTGAAGCATGGAGGTGGAAAAATCATTCATTGGGGATGCTTTTCTGCAAAGGGGACAGGACGACTGCACCGTATTGAAGGGGAGGATGGATGGGGCCATGTATCGCGAGATCTTGGCCAACAACCTCCTTCCCTCAGTAAGAGCATTGAAGATGGGTCGAGGCTGGGTCTTCCAGCAGGACAATGACCCAAAACACACAGCCAGGGCAACTAAGGATTGGCTCCGTAAGAAGCATCTCAAGGTCCTGGGGTGGCCTAGCCAGTCTCCAGACCTGAAACCAATAGAAAATCTTTGGAGGGAGCTGAAAGTCCGTATTGCACAACGACAGCCCCGAACCCTGAAGGAATCTGGAGACGGTCTGTATGATGGAGAGGGCCAAAATCCCTGCTGCAGTGTGTGCAAACCTGGTCAAGAACTACAGGAAACGTATGATCTCTGTAATTGCAGAGGTTTCTGTACCAAATATTAAGTTCTGCTTTTCTGATGTATCAAATACTTATTTATCATGCAATAAAATACTCATTAATTACTTAAAAATCATACAATGTGATTTTCTGGATTTTGGTTTTAGATTCCGCCACTCATAGATAGAAAATACAGTGTGTACAGTATAAATCATTACGTCTATGGAGTCCCCATAAAGATAGCGAACCAGACGTGTTAGTGTGTGTTTGCGTGTGTTCACATAGCAAGTGCAAAACCTTTGTATATAAATATAATTACAATTTAAACTTTTTTACATGTTTTCTTTAATGTATTTTAAAATGTAATGTATTCCTGTGATGACAAAGCTGAATTTAGGTGCTCAAGATTTTTTTTATTATTATCATCAATATTGAAAAAAGTTGTGCTGTTTTGCAGGATTATTTGATGATTATTTTTTTTGTTTTGTTTAATCAGTTTATTTGAAGTACAAATAATTTGTAACATTATAAATGTATTTACACTTGATACATTTTAAGGATTAGTTCAATTCAAAATGAAAATTTCCTGATAATTTACTCACCCCCATGATCTAAGATGTTCATGTCTTTCTTTCTTCAGTGGAAAAGAAATTAAGTTTTTTGAGAAAAACATTTCAGGATTTTTCTCCACACAATGGACTTCAATGGCAACCAAACTGTTGAAGGTCCAAATCAATGCAGTTTCAAAGGGCTTCAGAGGCTCTGCACGATCAGACAAGGAATAGGGTCTTATCTAGCGAAACCATCAGTCATTTTCAAAAAAATGTATTATATTTATATAGTACTTTTTAACCTAAATTGCTCATCTTGCGCTGCTCCGCGACGTACCAGGGATTGCGTAAGCAGAAAGGTCATGCTAAACAACAATGTTGGGCATTTTTTAAGTTGGAGATGGAGTTTTTTTTGTAAAGGGCGTTTGTATTAGTCTTCGCACATTCGCTTGGGGTGGTACTTCCGCCTACGTCCAGCGTGACCTTTCCGACATGATTGCGTAATCCGTGGCACATCGCAGAGCAGCGCAAGATAAGCAATTTAGGTTAAAATGTATAAATGTTTATTTTTTCTTGAAAAATTACCGATGGTTTCGCTAGATAAGACCCTATTCCTCAGCTGGGATCATGCATGGCCCTCTGAAGCCCTTCGAAGCCCTTTGAAACTGCATTGATTTGGACCTTCAACATTTTGGTTGCCATAGAAGTCCATTGTGTGAAGAAAAATCCTGGAATGTTTTTTTTTTTTATCAACTAAAGAAAGACAAACATCTTGGATTAGATGGAGGTCAAATGCAACATTCAAATGTCAAATTTTCATTTTAAAGTGAACTGATCCTTTAATTTATCCTTACTGAAAACAATATTTATTTCTTCCAAAAAAATCGAATAGATCAATCTTACTGACCCCAAACATTTGAGTGGTAATGTACCAAAGATCAGTAGCTTAATACATTTGAAATCCAACTCTTTAGCGTTACTCTTTCTAACATATAGCTGTCAAGACAAGTGAATTCAAGTAGTGGGCATGCATGGAAAGCGAGTGCATTCTGCAGTTCTGTCAATCCCGCTAATCGTCATGCACAGGGGTTCTTTTATCTCTGTATCTGAGCCACGTCTCTCCTCCGGATACGCAGTTCATAGAGCTTGCGCATCACTTTCATCTACAGAGCTTCTCTGCTAAAAGGAACTTCATCTCAGTCTACAATTAAAAGTCTTCTCTATAGATCAGGAAAAGGGCGTCTGGCCCAGTTAAGGTCGATGTTCATTTGGAAAATGGTCGATGCGCTAAGGTTTGGGCCAAGACCGACGTCAGACGGACACAAAGCAGCTGTCTTTTGACAAAGAGGTGTCACCTCCAAGCTTCTGAGCATCTCCAAAAATGTCAGCCTCCCCAGGAAGATCAGCCAGCAGACAAGAGATGATAGCCATCTCTCCACCCCCCTCCTTTGACGGATCAATGGTCCTGCTCTCTCATATTCTCTCTATCTAGATAATGGGGTTTAATGGGTCGTGTCCTGTGGGATTCATTCATCCACTGTGATAAGAGCCGAGGGGTGTGGTCTGTTTAGGGTCTGGGTGGCTCATCTGTTGTGGGTCCACGCCACCTGTGGTCATCACTGAACTGTCCTTCTTTTCATGTCAGAATTTTATTACATTTTCAATACGCACATCAGGACTGAAGAATTAATCAGACTCGAATTACATATGCAACCATCTGCACATGCTGCTTCAAATGACACATTAATTCTGTTTGCATGGCTAATTTTGTAATCTATCTAGAGCTCGGTATGAACATGCATTTCTCTTCAAAAGATTTTGATTATACCCCATTGTGTTTCCTGGAACTAGTGTTAAAATGAAGAAAGTCAAGTGTGCGTCAATGCAGAGAAAGCGATAATGTGAATATATTGCATGAATATACAGAAATGTTTATACATTTTATTGTTATTTTTCTGCATTTATAATTTGTAATTATCCACTTATGTAGTATGACATGCCTGATGGATCCTGATGGTGGTTACTCAAAAAATGTCAAGTAGTTCTCCTTAATTTGCACTACATGTCAATTCATTCTCAGAGTATTAGTAGACTGTTCGGGTTAGGGTTAACTTTGTGCTTTTTATGCAGACAGTATACTAATACTTTAATGACTGGTATTTAACAAGTTACTTATAGTTAGTAGAATGTCTCAATTTGACAAAAAATAAAGTGTTACCCAAAATATTAAGAATATTTAGCCGACTAAAACTTAAATGGATGGCATGGATGAAAGGGTTAAAGTATTTGCAGCCATGTCGATGAGGAAGTTTGTTTTTAAACATAACTTCGGTTTCTTATTTACAATGATTAATCTGATTTAATTAGCTATTAAGATTAAATAAGATAATAAAATCATCTTGCCATCAGTGAGTTAACAGCAGCCTTGCTAGAAAGTCTTATAGGGTAAGAGTACCACATGTGGGTCTGTTGTGCTAATGCACTCTGAAGTAGAACCCAAATCCAAGACTCTTATATTTGTCTCATCTTATTCTTCCTGTAGGCTGTGTCCCACCCAGCTGTTTTAACGCAGGTGTGTGCTGACTCCACGTCACATCACGTGCGACACCCTGGCGAGCCGTCACAATATGGCCCACAGGCAGATGGCATTACGATTGCCAAATCGCGCATCCTCAATTCCCAGTCCAGGGATTTGCAGGCAGTCTGGCCTGACACTTTCTAAAGATAAAGATGCTGAAACTGCTCTGAGCTTATGTTTTTCGTTTCGCCGTTGTTCCCGGGTGGCAGGAATAAACAGCTCTTCGTTGGCATGCTTGCCCACACTGAGATGTTGTGTTAACGAAATAGAGCACGCTGTACAATTCAAGAGCAAGATGTACAAAAGCCAAATTGTAACCACTGGTGGATTCCTGTCAGACATATATATGTCTTATTCTCAAGCTAATATCTCAACAGCACAGTTAAACTCTGAGAGGAGAATTCCGTAAACAGTTGTGCATTTTCTGAGCATTAGCCTACATTATGTGATAATTTAACATCCAAATGTCTTAGCCCCTCATATGATACTATTCTAAATAACTTAAGAGCTCTACTATACTATAGGCCTACAGAATAAAAAAGAAAGAAACATTAAACACGGGTTGGATGGCTCTCCCTCAAACACACATTGACCCCAAACCACATTTCTCCAGGCGCTACTGTCAAATTGGGACACCTTTATTGGCAAACTGGGACACTTCAAACACATTCAATTGTTATTCAAGTGTAGGCCTAATGAATCAAATATACAATAACAATATAAACAACTATACCAATAAAGATCACTTTTCTTATAGGCTAATTCATTTCACACAGGCTAAATTTCATTTCTGTGTTTTGTACGGTAGGTTAGTCTACACGTCGTCAATACAACCCATGTAAGTGAATGCCTCCCCATCTTCAATGAGGCCATTCTCCTCGCCATACGTCTCATTGAAACAGTCCTTGCAAACAATGCACATGATCCAAGCTTCTATCTTCTTGGGATCATTTTCATCACCATATCTGGCTTTGCAAATACTGCAAATGTCCCAGCCATCCAAGCTTGTTCCCTCCATCTTTCGTTTATTTGGGAACTGGCATTGTTTTTTTTATAAGCAGTTTAAGTCAATTTTTATTTAAATATCTAGCTAACTACATTTATGAGGGACATATAAAAAGGGAAAGCACATTGCATTTGACCCAGTCGAGTCGATCTTCATACACTCAAACTTACCAAATTATGTTTCACTAAATCGAAAATAAGAAATATAAGCTATGCATAGGCTAATAATAGCCAACTACTAGAAATGATTTAGTCATATACAGTGGTGTGAAAAAGTGTTTGCCCCCTTCCTGATTTCTTTTTTTTTTTTTTTTTTTTTTGCATGTTTGTCACACTTAAAGGTTTCAGATCAAACAAATTTAAATATTTGTCAAAGATAACACAAAATGCAGTTTTTAAATGAAGGTTGTTATTATTAAGGGAAAACAAAATCCAAATCTACATGGCCCTGTGTGAAAAAGTGATTACCTTAGCAGCAACAACTGCAATCAAGCGTTTGCAATAACTTGCAGTCTTTTACAGCACTGTGGATGAATTTTGGCCCACTCATATTTGCAGAATTGTTGTAATTCATCCACATTAGAAGGTTTTTGGGCATGAACTGCCTTTTTAAGATCATGCCACAGCATCTCAATAAGATTCAGGTCAGGACTTTGACTAGGCCACTCCAAAGTCTTCATTTTGTATTTTCTTCAGCCATTCAGAGGTGACTTGCTGGTGTGTTTTGGATCATTGTCCTGCTGCAGAACCCAAGTTCGCTTCAGCTTGAGGTCACAAACAGATGGCCGGACATTCTCCTTCAGGATTTTTTGGTAGACAGCAGAATTCATGGTTCCATTTATCACAGCAAGTCTTCCAGGTCCTGAAGCAACAAAACAACCGTTTTGACCGTCACACTACCACCACCATATTTCTCTGTCGTTATGATGTTCTTTTTCTGAAATGCGGTGTTACTTTTACGCCAGATGTAATGGGACACACACCTTCCGAAAAAGTTCAACTTTTGTCTCGTCAGTCCACAGAGTATTTTCCCAAAAGTCTTGGGGATCTGGCAAAAATGAGACAAACCTAAATGTTATTTTTGCTTTGGTTTTCGTCTTGGAACTCTGCCATGCAGGCCATTTTTGCCCAGTCTCTTTCTTATGGTGGAGTCATGAACACTGACCTTAACCGAGGCAAGTGAGGCCTGCAGTTCTTTGGATTGGTTGTTGTGGGGTCTTTTGTGACCTCTTGGATGAGTCGTTGCTGAGCTCTTGGGGTAATTTTGGTCGATCGGCCACTCCTGGGAAGGTTCACCACTGTTCCATGCTTTCTCCATTTGTGGATAATGGTTCGCTGGAGTCCCAAAGCTTTAGAAATAGCTTTTCCTGATAGATCTCAATTGACCGTTCGCAAAGACCCACCCCCTTTAGTTACTGTTGCTATGTCTGAAAAGCCAGCTCTCACACCATGCACAAACATGTTCTCACGTAGAGAAAATACATCGCGGAGCAAAGAAGACACTGACAACTCACCGAAAAACAGGACAGAGCAAGTTACTTTTGATATGAAACAGTCTCAACTTTGAAATTGTCATTTTTTAAAGAAATTTAAACAATAAATACCATTATGTGGCTCTTTAATGTGTCGTGATCGCTGTAGTGCCTCAGTCAAAGCTGCTCGTGAACCTATTATCTCTTCCTTCTAGTTCATTGATAAGCATGAATGAACATTCAAAAAAATGTTGTTTCAACCGCGGTAAGACGTCAGTACACACCGTTTTTCCAAGTTCAAGTCCACCGACATTAATATACTAACTCTCCTGACTGCTTTGTCGGACAAAACGGCAGATTCGGCGATGAGATTGGTCAGATCGCCTGTCAATCAAACTTGCGGCTAAGGGAGAATTACTTTTTTTCTCATTTGTTCCTGAATTTCTTTGGATCTCAGCATGATGTCTAGCTTTTGAAGATCTTTTGGTCTACTTAACTTTGTCAGGTAGGTCCTATTTAAGTGATTTCTTATTTGAGCTTATTTGAACAGCTATGGCAGTAATGGGTGTAGCTAGAGAAATTGAAATTTGTTTGATGATCTGAAACATTTAAGTGTGACAAAAAAAAAAAAAACTATTATATATATATTGTGACGAGTCCACCCAGAGGAATCAGCGTCGCCCTGGCAACAACGCACCTGCACGTCATCACCATGGGCTGATCGGTCACAGCTGCACCTCATCAGCCCGGAGACATAAAAGCAGCTACGGATGAGCAGACAGACAGACTCTGGTCTCGAGCTGAATGTACTGCTGGACTAACCTCTCTCTTTGTTCTCCTAGAAAGCAGCGAGTGACCGACAGCCCACTTCACTGGAGCACGTTTGGGACGCCCACTTTCACCAGGATCGAGCACTACACGGGACGAGGATTCACCAGCCACCACACACCGGCTCACGAACTGTTTCACCTTATCCACGAGCACTGTAAATAAAATCCACCCTCCGGGGCCTTTTCACTCAACCTGCCTTGTCGTGTGATTCCTCACCCCGTGACAATATACACTCACCTAAAGGATTATTAGGAACACCTGTTCAATTTCTCATTAATGCAATTATCTAATCAACCAATCACATGGCAGTTGCTTCAATGCATTTAGGGGTGTGGTCCTGGTCAAGACAATCTCCTGAACTCCAAACTGAACGTCAGAATGGGAAAGAAAGGTGATTTAAGGAATTTGAGCGTGGCATGGTTGTTGTTGCCAGACAGGCCGGTCTGAGTATTTCACAATCTGCTCAGTTACTGGGATTTTCACGCACAACCATTTCTAGGGTTTACAAAGAATGGTGTGAAAAGGGAAAAACATCCAGTATGCGGCAGTCCTGTGGGCGAAAATGCCTTGTTGATGCTAGAGGTCAGAGGAGAATGGGCCGACCGATTCAAGCTGATAGAAGAGCAACTTTGACTGAAACAACCACTGGTTACAACCGAGGTTTGCAGAAAAGCATTTGTGAAGCCACAACACGCACAACCTTGAGGCGGATGGGCTACAACAGCAGAAGACCCCACCGGGTACCACTCATCTCCACTACAAATAGGAAAAAGAGGCTACAATTTGCACAAGCTCACCAAAATTGGACAGTTGAAGACTGGAAAAATATTGCCTGGTCTGATGAGTCTCGATTTCTGTTGAGACATTCAGATAATAGAGTCAGAATTTGGCGTAAACAGAATGAGAACATTGATCCATCATGCCTTGTTACCACTGAGCAGGCTGCTGCTGGTGGTGTAATGGTGTGGGGGATGTTTTCTTGGCACACTTTAGGCCCCTTAGTGCCAATTGGGCATTGTTTAAATGCCATGGCCTACCTGAGCATTGTTTCTGACCATGTCCATCCCTTTATGACCACCATGTACCCATCCTCTGATGGCTACTCATGGATGGCCAGCAGGATATTGCGCCATGTCACAAAGCTCGAATCATTTCAAATTGGTTTCTTGAACATGACAATGAGTTCACTGTACTAAAATGGCCCCCACAGTCACCAGATCTCAACCCAATAGAGCATCTTTGGGATGTGGTGGAACGGGAGCTTCGTGCTGGATGTGCATCCCACAAATCTCCATCAATTGCAAGATGCTATCCTATCAATATGGGCCAGCATTTCTAAAGAATGCTTTCAGCACCTTGTTGAATCAATGCCACATAGAATTAAGGCAGTTCTGAAGGCGAAAGGGGGTCAAACACAGTATTAGTATGGTGTTCCTAATAATCCTTTAGGTGAGTGTATATATTCAGCCTCTCTCCAATAAATATGACTAATGAACCATATTTTTTGGTTTATATGTCTAGCCACTCTGGGAAAGTGTTTACAGACTGTTACGGGCTGACAGGCAAAGCCCAGCAGGACCTCTGATCAACTCAGTCTGTCTCTGCTCAAGTCATGCTAACAAACCCACATACACACACACACACACACACACACACACACACACACACACACACACACACACACACACACACACACACACACACACACACACACACACACACACACACACACACACACACACACACACACACACACACACACACACACACACACACACACACACACACACACACACACACTGCTGTATATATACAGCTGGGGGCCATGGAGCCCATTTAAGAGATATGACAGACAGCCCCTAGAGGATCGTGTCCAGGTGCCATCCTTCAGGAGTGGCAGAGCTGCTTTAGGCTGCTGCCACTGATTCTGTGTCTCCAGGGTATGAAGAGTTTTCCAGAAAGGGCCAGCCATACAGTGTCTGGGCTGTATGAAGGTATACTTCCTATCTAAATGCTAATTGTCCCTTTGCCTGGAGATGAGGAAAGGGAGACAGAATGAAAAGGGCTCCATCGATTGGAATAAAAGAGAATGGAACACTTTGTTATATATTTTTTCTGTTTATTGCTTTTTCATAAGTTCATTTTTCTATGCAGGATAATGTGATTGTAAGTCCAAACATGCATGCAGGACTATGTGTATGTCCTACAATACATGCTAGGGTAACATGGGGTAAGATTGAATTGACATGAAAAGGCAGATCTTCAAATTTCTACTCATGAAGTTGAATTATAGTTTTTCATTGCTATAAATTTGAGCCATTCTTGCAGGAATCAAACATTTAGGTTTCCAGACTGTGCCATTCTGTAACTCACAAAAAATGAACTTGTTTGTGTCATTTAAGGGCTTTTTCAATAAAAGTATATGCCAGACTTGATTGTTTGCACATTGGTGAGAAAATGAACAGGAATTAGAGAAAATAAATATGTCTTTAAATTACTAATTTACATGATTGAATGTAAGCAAGCGAAAGATGACGTCATCACGGCGTGGGTGGTCGTGCGTGTTGAGTTTGCGAGACCCCATTTGGCCTGGCAT
This sequence comes from Romanogobio albipinnatus, assembly GCA_023566225.1. Lineage (NCBI taxonomy): Eukaryota > Metazoa > Chordata > Actinopteri > Cypriniformes > Gobionidae > Romanogobio > Romanogobio albipinnatus. The sequence goes on along the minus strand of CM042254.1, from coordinate 18,802,870 downwards.
TTTTCATAACTTTCTGTGCTGCTCCGTTTATGAAGATGCATGACTTCGAGGCGAATCTGGCCAAGCATGTACGTCTCAACACACCGGCACCCTAGTTGCTTACATTTAGCCTACAATAGCAGAAATAAGTCCTTTTAATTCAAATAAAGGTCCATGTTTGAAAATGAAATGTTTCATTAAATGAATGATACAATATTTAAGAGATTGTTCATTTAGTTGTATACATGTTCTCATATCCATATATTTTGCTCTAATAATCTCAAGGTTTACTTGGTTTTGCACTTTTATTTATATTCTTTTGTAGTGTGGTTTTGGTGAAGTGTACTAAAATGTGTACCTTCTTCTCACCACTGGCTCCTGATGGTTTAGGGGACAATTACTCTGCCCCCTGTAGTTTCAAATCACTTTATCAAATCAAAAATCAAATCACTTTATTGTCACACAGCCATATACACAAGTGCAACAGTAGGTGAAATTCTTAGGTGCAGTTCCGAGCAACATAGCAGTCATGACATGACATGTACAACATTTAAAGCAACATCAGATTACACATCTGATGCGCCCACAATTACTCACAGCACAGTAAACTCTACAATAAACAATAAATAATTTACACAATGTGAGTGTAGTTCTCACAGCTTTAACCAATATACACATACTTACAATATACATATACTTTAAACAATGTACACTAAACATACATTAACAGTATACATTAAGCTATAATAATAATAATAATAATATACAATGTACAGTATACATTATTATTATTCACAGTAGAGATCCATTATGTACAATAGGTGCTATATGATAAATGATAAATAATAAATGATAATAAATGTGTATATAGTGTGTGTGTATCTACAGTGGGTTGTGCTGAGATATTCTGTTAGTGTGTGTTATGATCCTGATGGATCAAGAGTTAAGGAGTCTAATTGCTTGTGGGAAGAAGCTGTTCTGGAGTCGGCTGGTGCGTGTTCTGATGCTGCGGTACCGTCTGCCTGATGGCAGCAGTGAGAGCAGCCCATGGTTCGGGTGGCTAGAGTCTCTGATGATCCTCTGAGCTCTCTTCACACACCGCCTGGCATAAATGTCCTGGAGGGAGGGAAGCTCACCTCCGATGATGCAGCTGACCGTGCGCACTACCCTTTGCAGGGCTTTGCGGCTGCGCGCGGTACTGTTGCCGTACCAGGTGGTGATGCAGCCAGTCAGCAGGCTCTCTATGGTGCTGGTGTAGAAGCGTGTGAGAATGTGGCGGTTCATTCCAAACCTCCTCAGCCGTCGCAGGAAGAAAAGGCGCTGATGAGCCTTCTTCACAACAGCCTCAGTGTGGACGGACCATGAGAGTTCCTCTGTGATGTGGACACCGAGGAACTTGAAGCTGCTGACTCTCTCCACCGGTGCTCCATTGATGGTGATGGGGCGGTGTTCTCTCTCATTCCTCCTGAAGTCGACCACCAGCTCCTTGGTCTTGCTGACGTTGAGGGAGAGGTTGTGCTCCTGACACCACCGTGTCAGAGTGTGCACCTCCTCTCTGTAGGCCGTTTCATCATTGTCAGTGATGAGACCTACCACCGTCATATTGTCAGCAAACTTGATGATGGTATTGGAGCTGTGGGTTGCCACACAGTCATGTGTGTACAAGGAGTACAGGAGTGGGCTGAGAACACAGCCCTGAGGGGCTCCAGTGTTGAGAGTCAGTGATGAGGAGATGTTACTGCCCATTCTGACCACCTGGCGTCTGTTTGACAGGAAGTCCAGGATCCAGCTGCATAGCAAGCTGTTTAAGCCTAGAGCCCGGAGTTTCAAGTATGGAGGGCACAATGGTGTTGAATGCTGAGCTGTAGTCTACAAACAGCATTCTCACATACGTGTTCCTCTTTTCCAGGTGGGAGAGAGCAGTGTGTATTGTGGATGAAATGGCATCATCAGTGGAGCGGTTTGTGTGGTATGCAAACTGCAGTGGGTCCAGTGAGGGGGGGAGAACAGAGCAGATGTGGTTTCTGATTATTCTCTCAAAGCATTTGCTGATGATGGGGGTCAGAGCAACAGGACGCCAGTCGTTTAAGCAGAGTGTTTTTGACTGCTTAGGTACAGGCACAATGGTGGACGTTTTGAAGCATGTGGGGACCACAGACAGGGAGAGGGACAGGTTAAAGATGTCCGTGAAAACTCCAGCCAGTTGGTTCGCGCACTCTCTGATGATGCGGCCCGGAATGCCGTCTGGACCCACGGCTTTACGGATGTTCACCCGCCGGAAGGATCGGGTTACATCCGCTACAGATACAGAGAGTGAACTAACCTCTGTATCTTCAGCCACGAGCTCTCTCTCCGCGAGGGCGGTGTTAGTTCCCTCAAAGCGAGCATAGAAGGTGTTGAGCTCGTCCGGGAGAGAGGCAGCGGTGTTCACGGTGGAGTTTGTGTTCCCTTTATAGTCCGTGATGGTGTTAATTCCCCGCCACATGCTTCTGGAGTCGGTGGTGTTGAACTGTCCTTCAATCTTGTCCCTGTACTGCCGTTTTGCTGCTCTGATGGTTTTCCGGAGGGCATAACTTGCTTGTTTATGCTCCTCCGCATTACCGGAGTTAAAAGTGGAGGTCCGCGCATTGAGTGCCACGCGAACATCCCCATTTAGCCACGGCTTCTGGTTTGGGTACAGCCGTATTGTTCTGGTCGGAACAACGTCTTCTACGCACTTCCTGATGAAACATGTTATGCTATCAGCGTAGGCCTTGTTTCAATATAGTACAAAGGTGAGCGTGTTAAGTAGCCTAGAAGCGCTTCGTCCATTTGGGGAGGTGCATGCACAGTCAGCGGAGGCTCGCTGTGCGGAACCAGGAGAAAGGATAGACAAGGTATTACACGACTGTGTTCCCAAACAGCAGGCATCCACCTCTGAAAGGAAGATAACTTTGTCTGCGTGCTCTAAGGCCCAAGTAATTTATTATATAGCTCTTTTGCTCACTGGATGGAAACTGTGCTTTATTCACAAATGTTTTAAGCAATATTTCAATTTTGCGCATAAGTTAAATTCGCAACTTTGGATGGAAACATACCTAATGTGGATGGTCAATAATTTTAGAACAGATTCCAATCGGATACACAAATAATCGGATTTGGACTGAGAGTGTGAAAGTAGCCAAAGTAGCCTACTGCGAAAGGGAGAGAGTAGACGGCTCTGTATGCTTTTGATTCGCTCTCGTGGTGCTTTGATGTCATACATTGATTGGTCTGCGCAGTGCCACTTCAAGTCGAACACACCTATCGATAAGGACACCACCATATCCATAAAGAGAACTGACAAAGAACGGAACTGAAACGGAAGTATTCATGGCAAGCATAACGATACACAAGTGATAATACTAAACCATGGGTACAAACAAGGACATAATAAGTAACCAATGAAACTGATACTAAACACTGGAACTAAAGGAAATAAAACAGAATATCAAAATAGTCCACAACACAGAACACATGCTTACTTGAAAATTAGGAGTTACCACTTGCGAGAAAATCATTCAAAATTCATACACATACTCAATTAATTGTGATACTGAAATAAAATAAAACTTTTTTTTTTTTTAGCTAAGACATCCATGACAATGTACTGTATATTAGAAACTAATCTCCCATATTACACTATCAGAACTGTGCATTTGATCAGTCCAGAAGAGAGATTGGGTGACCTCTGCATGGGCACAAGGGTTGTTCTTCAGTGGCAGTTGAAGGCAAGCAGTGGGGCTTTGGGCAGAATGCTCAAGTTACCTAGAGCTTTTAGACATCATTAGAAATCACAACTATTGATCCTTCTGAAAGCAACATATGGAACTCAGCTCGCTTGCAGAGGGTTTGGAGCCAGCTGATACAGTAAGCCTTGAATGACCAGACAGAAACAATATCAGCATAATATTCAGGTCACATAGTCGACATGCAAAATTTTTTTTTATGTTGTAGATGGATACTGAGTCAACGCATCATGGCAAAGAAAACATTTTCAGCGCAATTGCAGGTATTTGCATCCCATAAGGTGCCATGCACCAAAAGCCCAGCTAATATGGAACTTCCTCAGAACGTTCTGGCAAGGTTCCCTCAAAGTTATGGACAAACGTTCTTCCAGTAACATCAATAGAATGTTCATTCAAAGTTATCTGGTCTTTAATAATGTTCTCACAACATCAGCACAAAAACATTATTTTTGAATGCTCAGAGAACATTCAGAAATAACATTTTCATAACTTAAAAAGAAGGTTAGCAAAACATTCTTAGAACAATTTTTGTTAGCTGGGAGCGTCCAAAAATATGGTAAAATGAATTCTGTCAAATCGATTAATTGCAATTAATCACTTCAAGAATAAAAAGTTTGTGTTTATATATGTGTGTGTATATGTGTATTATTATTATGATGTACATAAATACATACACATGCATGTATATATTTAAAGGGTTGGTTCATCAGCTTTTTTCGAAGGCTTGATTGTGTTTATGGGGTGCTCTGTAACATGGGTTCATGCTTAATTTTTTTTAAAACACATTATTTTTCACATATTTTACCTTTATTCTACACCGCTGTGTCCCTTATTTGTTGTTGTCTCATACTTTGTAGATACGCTGTTATTTGTAAATGCTACTACTGTTTATGTTAGCTTCTGATATAAACGGTTTTAGCCTTATTAAAGCTTTAGTACAGCAAAATACATGATTGCCTTGTAGCCTTTTTTCATATAATCGTTCTAACAAACGATACTACAGTTCTCGAAGTGATTATTTGATTACAGACTCGATCTATAGTGATCGCTACTGACTGTATAGCACAGTTTGTTTTGTCTTTATACAATGAGTGTAGCCAAATATCTGCCAGAACAATGAGACCATTATGAAGACTAACCATGGATTTATTACAGTGGCCAAATCAACACAGAACCATGTTTAGCGTGCCTGCATTTACACGGATCACTTAAACGGCAACAAACACCAACATTCGAATTTCGCTAGTGGGATTAAAAATAACTTTGTAGGTGTTTGTCAGATAAATTTGAATTACCAATTAGGTAACGGCTAGCGGAGCCAAACAGCATTTCCCTTTGTTTATGTCCTTGCTACAGCATAAAAACAACGATAGAAACTATTCATGGAAAACACACCAACAAGGAATAAAACATAGCCTGCTTACAGGTTGTGGCCCATAAACAATAGCTTCTGCTTTTAAAGTGCTTTTAAAGAACTGCTGTACGTAAAATGCGCAGCACAGAGAGCTATATTTGGATTATAATGTTCAGGAAGGTTCAGCTTTGCAATGGCATGCATGGCAACAACACTACTAACACTTCCGCTGGCTTTGTTGTGTGTTCCCATGGCGGGGTTTATGTCAGTGATGTCACTAACCCACGAGAAGCTTGTTGTAGTCCTTAAAAAGCAATTTCTTTAAAAGAAAATATCTCCCTTTTCTTTGAACTTTGAGCGTCGTAACTTTGCAGAAGTTGCTCAAACAGCAACATTACACATTAACTAAAGTTAAAAAGTGAAATCATAATCACATAATCAACCACCAGTTTAAGATTTTTTTTCAAAATATATATACTGTATATACATGCATGAATGAGTGTGTATTTGTATATACATAATATATAGTTAAAATATGAAATATGAAATAAATTGTCCAAAAAAAGGGAGTTGCATTTGGCCAGTCATGTGATTTCACTAAAAATTGTTATTTTTTGTGATTTAATAAAATTAACCATATTTGGTTAAAAGTACTTTTTCTACTATTCTAAAACTTTTTTAAAGTGAAAAAATGTGTTTGTGCATCTTTAAGACAGTCTTTATAGTCTCACTATAGTCCTAGTGTTTTACTCAAGTTCTTTTGACAAATGGCCATTCCGATCTCCGCCTTTCTGTTCTTTCAGCAGCACGTAAACACACATGGAGTGACAGGTTTTCTCCTGACATCAATAGCTATTCATTACATGGCCTGAACAAAGAGAATCAGAATACGTATCACATCAACCAGGCGAACACACACACAGGCTTAGTGCTTGAATCACATGCACGCCGCCACAGTCCGTGACAGCATTGATGAGATTTGTAGAGGCTCCAGCAGTCAAAATGAAAATTAATACGACAGCAGGGACCGGCGCATGCAGTCAATCAGGGGCTAGGCTCTTATACCAGCCTGACGAGGTCCGGCTTAGACGGCCAGTGACAGTCTCAGGGGACAAGGGCACTGAAAAATGATCGCATCCTCTTGTCCGTGTACAAGAGAGCCAGGGGAGAATGAGGAGTCTGGAACTTCCTGGAATCTTGTAGAATAAATTCATTTAAAACCAACATGCCCCAGCATCATTTGCTACAGCCTGACAGATATTTAATCTCTCCTTTCATGACTTCATGCTGAGACAACACAATCAATTAACAAATCTCTTCGTCTTCATCTCTGCCAAACATCTCTCATTGTATTTTGTGTTTTCTCTCTCCTTCACAGGGGCATCTGAACTTCAATTTCAAGATTAGTTTATTACTGGATTAGGTTGTTGAGCAACTTTTGCCTGAAACTATTTTTTTAATCAAATTATGTCTGTATATTTGTGCTCCAGTGTCCAATTTTTCAAAACCAATTATAAAAAAGAAAATGGATGTCATATCCATATGCTGTATATCTTTGTTCTTTTCTAAAGAAAACATCCTTTGGCATTTAATCAAATGAGTGATATTCTACGTTTGGCTTTTCAGTCTGAAGTTTTGAGTTTCAAGCCAAAACAAAAGCTCTTCAAAATAAATGTTCTCTCAGAGTCATGGCCATAAATCTTTCCAACCAATGTCATGTCATGTGTTGTTTTTTTTATTTTATTACAGATCTCTTGTGATTACAAGTATTACCAATAAAAATGTGAAGAAAATCTCAAAGGAGAATTGTATTGCTTGGATGTTGCTCTTTTATTTGCTCATTAGCTTTAACTAAGTTATGTTTCATGAAAGTTTCAATTTTTTCAGATATTTCTCCTTTAATTCCTCCGGAGGATACACATCTGAAACAAAATTTGACATATTAAAGTCTAGAACTAAATTAATATATAAATTGGGCTTTGTATTGCTATCCTCAATATAAATAATTGGTTTGAGTAGAGCCAACTTAAATTAAACAAAAAAATGTATATCAAATGAACTTTTATGAGTATTTAGAACTTTCTTTTGAGTTGACAAAACTGACACATTTTTTGTCATCTGATTTGTTTCAGTGTTTTGAGTTTTATGAACTTGTTTCTTTTAATTTAAACAAACTTAAATTGAAACAAGCAGCGATGACTGGCCCAAGCCGGTGGCATCGCCACCCCTGTGGCATCAGCTTAACTGTGCACGGCACGCAATAGGCATTTAAAAAGGAGAGTATTTTAAAATCACTCGAATATGCCACATTTACTGCAGCAGCTGGTGCCATTATGACCATAAGCCACACCCATGATGTAATTTAAATATAGATTAATTTTAATGTCATAGGATCTAATAGGTCACTTTCAAATATGTGCAAAGTTATCTTTTGTGGCAAAGTTCAGAAGGCGAGTATTTAATTCAAGGTGTTTAGTTTTGTGTTATTTTAATTTTTTTACTTATTCACACTAAAGTGATAGTGATTTGTGATAGCCTATGGAATTATCACCATCAAAATAGAAAGTGACACACACACACACACACACACACACACACACATAGTGGGAGAGAGAGAGAGAGAGAGAGAGAGGACCCCCCCCCCCCCCCCCACACACACACACACACACAGTGAGCCTGAGAGAGTGAGGGTGAGGAGAAGGACAGACAGAGAGAGGCACAGTAAAATGTAGAAGAAATATTTTAAAGAAATAATTATATTGATCTGAAAAATAGTACATTCATTTTAAATTCATCCAGGTTAAATGACCGAACATACAATCTTAATTTAATTTAAATCGAACTATGATTTTACAAAATATGAGACAATTTCTGTTTCCCTTTCTTGTTCTTATTTAATCCCTCGCCATAGCAGCACTGTTTGAGATATTCTATAATCGTTATCAATATAGCATCTTCAGTGTCTTTGTTTCATGTTGACCGGGTTTGGTGTCGATTCCATGCATCTCGAGGAGTTTATAAAAACTCAGAGCCTTTTTATTCAAAATTTTAAAGCAAAATATCTCACTTCCTGTTGGTCGGAGCTAATGACTGTAAATTAGAAAATAGTCCGCCTTGAAGAGTACAATATACTGTATATACAGAGTTTGGTGACTGTAGATAAAACGAAGCCCCCCCATCCCCACACACACACACACACACACTTTTGTCAAAAGATGGCGCTACTGAGCCCCTCCAGCACGCATTTTCTGGACAGCATCTCTGATGTGTCTGTCGAGTTTCGTGCAATTTTAAGCATGCTAACAGTGTCAAAAACACCCAAAAAGATGATTAAACTTTGACATGTTGCCATGGCAACAGTATTTAAAATATCAGGAATCCATTCATATGTCTATATCTGCCATGTTTTGACATTTATACTGATGAAGTTTGAAATAAATCGGGTGAAAATAAGACAGTGATTTAAAGCATTTTTGAAAGTGGCACACTTTCTGCTGCCAGTTGGTGGCACTATAACTTTGAATATTGGCATGTAGATGTCTTCAAGCCAGGACTCTTATCAAACATGTGAAGTTTGAGGCAGATCGGACATTGTATGCCCGAGTTACAACAACTTCCTGTGTCATGGCGAAACTTCAAAATTTGTGAGGCCGCCACAGACACGCCCTTCAGCGAAAACTCAAGATCTTCGCAATTTAACTTTGCAAAGGCCTTTAGATTAGACAGTGCAAATGTGATGTTGATCTGATTAAATATCTAGGAGGAATTTGTTAAAGTACAACGTCTGGCAATGGCAAAAAACTGCACCAATTTTGGAAAGAAAATTCAAAATATCTCACTTCCTGTTGGTTTTTCAGATTTGACGTCCCAGGGACTTTTTTGTAGGTATTGGGCTGTTGAATGCGTCTATCGAATTTCCATACTCATATATGAAACGTAGCTCGAATGGCGCTTAGTTGAAATTTTGTAGGTGGCGCTATAGAGCCATTTTGCCACACCTAATTCTGAAACCCATATCAGATGTAAGTTTTCACCACTTCTGATGTGTGTGCAAAGTTTCATGAGTTTTCGAGCATGTTTAGGCCCTCAAAAATGCAATTCACTTGGGATAAGAAGAATGATGGGCTGAGCAATTACAATATGGTCCTCACACCTCAGGCCCTAAATATCAGATTTCCTGTTGTTCGGAGCTAATGACTGTAAATTAGAAAGTTGTCCAGCTCAAAGAGAACAATATATATACACCGAGTTTGGTGACTGTAGATACTTTTGTCAAAAGATGGCGCAACTGAGCCCCTTGAACCACGGCCGTTTTTTAGTCTTTTCCCAAATCTACTGGATAGCATGTCCGATGTGTGTGTCGAGTTTCATGTAATTTAAAGCATTGTAAGAGTCTCAAAAGCATCGAAAAAGAAAATTATAGTTTGATGTGTTGCCATGGCAACACTATTCAGATTATCAAGAAGTGCTTACCAGGTTTACATCTGCTATGCTTTGACATCATACTGATGAAGTTTGAAGTAAATTGGGTAAAAATAAGATGATGATTATAAAGCATTTTGAAAATGACACACTTCCTGCTGCCAGTTGGTGTCGCTCTAACTTTGACTCACAATAGTGAGACCCATGTGATCGGCCTCTTAAAACGAACACACAGCTGAAGTTTCATCCAAATCAGTCAATGTTTTCAGAATTTATATCACACTTCCTGTTTCACATTTCTCGCCATACATTTGTCTCCTCGCCACGACCAAACCGTTCGAGATATCAAAAATCCACTCGCAATTTAGCATCCTCCATATGTTCACTTCATGCTGACCAAGTTTAGCACAGATTTGGTGAATCTTCTAGGAGGAGTATATCAAATTCCAGAGCATGCGTTTTCCGAACAACCCATAATAGCTCACTTCCTGTGTGACGTATAACATAGAGCACAAAAGTTGTTCGGCCAGATGAACTCCATATGTGTACCGAGTTTCATACATGTACGTGCAAGTGTGTTTGATATATGGACCAAGTTTTTAGACCCCACTTAAGGGGGCGCTGTCGAGCCCCCCTGCCACGCCCAGGTACTAGCTTTGGTCCGGCCCTGATGGTCGCAGATTCTGATGTGTGTGCAAAGTTTCAAGAGTTTTTGAGCATGGTAAGGGCCCCAAAAGTGCCCGAATAGTCGAAAAAACTAAATTGTCCTTAGAAGAACAATAGGGCTCTACGTCCTTTCAGGGCTTGGGCCCTAATGAAACTGGGCTGGGATTTCTATTTCCCAGCATGCTTTGATGACACTCAAAAGGGAGAGTAAATGCTACAATTAGGTGTTATATAATGTTTTTGGGGGGAACAAAAATGAAAGAAACGTGCACAGTTATGGGGGATTTAGTAGTGTTTAATGTTTGCGAAAACCATCATGGTGACAGAATGAGCTTAGTTTGAGAACAGATAAGTTAAAGTTAGCTAAGTTTCCACTTCTAAAAATATTTAACTTCCAATAGATTACATGATCATTTTAAGTTAAATGTATGAATGAGCTTACTCCCAGCAATACCACCATTTTGGGTTCCCCAAAGAGCCTTTCAGTGACAAGTTCTTAAAAGAACCTCTTTTGAACACTGTTGAGATCTTGTCAATGCTCTATTACTTTTTTCAGAACATCTGAGAAACTTCTGCCCATTAGTTCTCCATTTAAACAATTGGGACCAACACATTCTCATGGCAGTTTGTAACTATTTTAAGTTATGGCAAATTTGTGGGTCAAAAATGCAAATTGGTTTTGCTCAAAGGGGGGGGGGGGGGGTGGGGGGGGGGTTAGGACCCCCCCAATCTGAGGGCTGTCCCCCCCTAAAAACCATGCTGAGTATTGTAAATAATATAACAATATATACTTAAAATAAATGTGTAAGTAGTAAAACAATACAAACGCAAACGGGACAAAAAATGCGTTTTAAGTTTAGAAACATTTTGAGTGTGGGCCACTACCACATAAGTTTGGGTAGAGAATAAGGCTCTTCAGACAGCAGTTGTGAAACACCAGTAGTAGCTGTCAAGGCTATTTTATTCACTTTAAACGTCAGATGAAGTGATTCTTTTCTCTTTAATACAGATTAGGCAAAACACTGTTAACATCCCTTGCCCACCGCCGCCCCGCCCCGCTCCGCTGTACAGTAATAAAATAATTTAGTTCAGTTAGAGAACTGACAAAACAATTAAAACTGAACGTGTCTGCTCAATACAGCACGAGCCGAACGAGCAAACCGCTGACAGACAAGATTATCCAAGATTTGGTTTCAAAGCGTAAAAGCGCCTATTTAAGGGAGTGTGTCATTGTACTGTTTTGTTGTTGTGTTTTTCATTACGAATAATCGACTAATGAACCCAAAATTCAAGCAACCCGCCCCCAAATTCTAAAAATTGGCTAATTCTAAACCGAAAGTTCAGTCAGATCTGTGTAGTGTTTTGCTCAATATGATAATAAGTGGCAGATCAGAGGGCTTGTTGCAGTTGAATATCTAAATATCTGAATATCATAGTATAAAATACTATGTGGAGGACGCAAGATAATTTAATAATTATAATATGACTGCGTGGTGAACCTTAATCGTATTTAAACTATCGCTTTGTGTTGTTGGTCAGATAAAATGACAGAGAAAAGAAAAACGGACATTAGATCATTTTTCAGTACACCAAAACGCCAAATAAGTACGAAATTTTTTTTTTTTTTTTTTTTTTTTTTGTGGTACACATATCCTTACAAGTACGATTTTGGCTGTATTATTTGTGTTCCCCTTCAAAAATTGCTCTTGAGACATTTCATGTTTATTGTCCCCCCCAACTTTTAGATGAAAATTACGCCCCTGCTCCCAATGGGTTCAAGCTTGGTTAGTGACTCTTTATACAGCGCAACATTATTGACAATGGACCTGCCGAGTTTTGGAGTGGGGTTGAGGTGGACCTGCATGCTTATGCACACTCAGAAAATGTTTAGATTTGTTTAGATTTACACATTTCAATAAAATTCCATCAAATTGAAAAATCCTTAGGCTACATAGTTTAATTGAATAATTTAACAATCCTTAATTGTTTAGTTATTCAAATAAACTGTGTAAACTAAGTTATTAAATAATTTTTTTTAAGGATTATTCAATTCAATTCAACCATTCTGGACACTTTTTGCCATTGAGATGACTTGGAAAAAGTGTCCCAATTCTGAATTCACCCTACTAATCACATCGTACACAAAATCATAACCTTGTAGTCATAAAATATCTTTTGATTGATCAGGTTGATCAGGAGATCAGGTTGATTGAGATATTTAGGAGAATTTGTGATTTTTCTGTCGAAAGAAACACCTAATTTCAGTCCTTTAGAATAAAATGAATAGACCTTTTGCATAAATGTTCAATTCTACTTTCAGAGGAGAAAAGTATTTGTATGCAGCAGTGTTGTGCAAGATTATTCCGACATTATTCGGCATCTTTATGAATCAGTGTGGCGGTGGTAATAAATAACAAACTGAACATACGGTATGGTTTCCTCGAGATCTGAGCGTGTGCATATTGTGCCATTGGGGTTTCATTATGAGGTGTGAAGGGGTGTGTTAGTGTGTTTGTGTGTGGACTGGTGGGGGAAGGGTACACATTTTACCTCCTTTGAGGAAACCTTCTACCTTCCTTGTGTACCATCACTGTCTATTAAAAGAAAAAAGGTTCATTTACTTGGTTTGCATTAATCGTATTCCCTCATTTGATTCAAATATAGCGTGAAAGGGAGGGGACAGGGGAGAGGAAGGTAGAGAGAGAGAGAGAGTTGAGAGGGAGTGGGAGGGAAATGATTTAGGTTATCATGAAAGGAAGATAGAGACAGAGTGAGGAAGAGGGATCGTGTCGTGCAGACGACAACATTCTTATTGCGACGGAGGCTGCAGTTGCTTGGTAAAGAGAGAGAGAGAGAGAGAGAGAGAGAGAGAGAGAGAGAGAGAGAGAGAGAGAGAGAGAGAGAGAGAGAGAGAGAGAGAGAGAGAATTGTAACATTAGTAAAGGCCAGTGCCCGTTATTGACGCAGCGCGCGGCATCAGCAGCGTCACTGGAGGAGGAAGAGACGCGGGCACGTCCTCATTCAAAGCTGTTTAATAAAGGTAAGAAAGCGCTTTTGAAAACAAAACCTTAATGATTAATTTTACATTTGAATTCATATTGACTTCAAATGGCTGTTTGGCTTTTTGATGACTATTTTAGGACGACACGCGTTTTGTTTATAGTCTGATCTGAGAATTGAAGCATCCTATTAAAACCATCTATTTGAAAGGGATTGCGCAATACAGTCTAGCGGAATTATTATTTGGTAATATTCCGATTATCTATGTCACACTGCAGTTATTAGGAGGCCATTATGAAATAAACACGTTTATTGTGGAATAATGTGGCGGACTGGTGAGAACCGATAGTGGCAGCGTTTTGTTTACACGGGAGTGACGACCCTCATTGAAATCATAGCGGCTGAAAGACAGGCATGTGTTTAGTACCTTAAACACCTGTCCTGACTACTGGCCAAAAGACAACCTAAATTACTCTTTGAGAAAGTCTGTTATATACCAGAAGTGTTATTATAAGGGAGACATGGGGCAATTGCAACGCTGAAACGTTCTGTGTTGAATTAAAGACTATGTGGAGGGGAGACCGGGGCTAGTTGTCACAGAAGGAAGTTTTGAGGCAAAATGTCCAATTACACAAATGTGTGGTTTGCCAGTGGTTTCGTATGTTGGTTTCAGACACCTTCTGCAAAACCTGATAAGTTGTCACATTGTTATTATTAGGGCAAGTTGTCACATGTGGTTTAAATTAAATAAAATGTATAAATAAAAATACTTTTTTTGTTTCATAATGGTTTAAATTAGCTAAAAATCACATAACTATATATTTTATATCATTTTTTATACAATCAATAATTTTTACAATGTTCAATCGTTTTTTTAGGCATGTATCTATACAGAAATTTACTTTAAAAAAAAACGACACATTTTTAAATCTGTATAGAGATATTATTGTACTGTAGCCTTGAAATATTTTGCAGGAAGTTGAAATAATAAATTAAAGGATGACAATAAAGGCATTTGCAATTTAGACATCTTCAGTAACATGTAAAGAATGCAGACCCGAATCTGAACAAACCGCTCCAGTTAATAAATTCTGATCATACACCAAAGCTGACCAAGGTCAGTATCCCCCAATACTAACCGCCTTGTTCTGTGACTCAGCCTTATGGCATGAAATTCTCGCTCATTTGTCGGGGTTTTATTCTGTTCTTATCAGTTGAATCTGCAGTTCTTCAGAAAAGCTGTCCTGTTACTGAGAGCTGATCAAATCATTCTAGGCATGTTTTTCACCATGCATTTACACCATGCTTTTCAGTGGGGTTCCCTTTGAGTTTTGTTCTTCACTTGTGCTCTCAGTTAGGGCTTTGAGCTCTTTAATCTCTGCCTGCCTCTTTCATGCTATCTAGAGCACCAGAAGTATTGAATCTAAGTTAGATCTAATAAGCATGACCATAAACTGAACTTGACCGGTCTTTCCGATTTTAGTCCAGCTGCATTTTGAAAACTGGCAAGGTAATTTGGGCAAAGCAATAAAGGTAGTATATAAATGGTCAATGACACAGGTTTATTGGTGACGCTTGTAGTGAGAGAGAGCATTTCAGAGGTGTTTTGGAGGCTGGGGACAGTCATGGCCAGGGGTTAAACCTGATAGTGATAGACCGAGCAGCGCCAGCAAATTAAAGCTCAGTGAAGCACTGTGGAAAAGTACACCATGGACTGCTAATGCTGGCCCGCAGCAGCCCCATCAGTGTGCTCAGGTGTGCGGCTAGAACCAAAAATGTGAGCACAGTTAGAGACTGAGAAAGAAAAAAAACCCAGAGTAGTACTCAAGCAGATCTTGGACACGATGGTGCTGAATCTGGCAGACTCTGATTTTGGCAGACTTATGACCTAGAATTTCTTATAAAATAATTCATGTAAATATAGCTTCACAATCTACTGGAATGAGGGCGTGTGCTATATCCACCCAGCCTCATAAAACATTCACAAGATAGAAGCAGATGAGGTTGAGCGATCAAGTAGACTCATACCGCTGAGCAGAGGTGTGTCCAGATCTTTTTGACCGTTGTGGCCCATGTGGGGCACTTCATTCTTCTTTGTAACATGAAAAATAGCCCCCCCCCCCCTCCCAAAAAAAAAAAAAATAGCCCAACGATTTATAATGTGCTTTTTTTATACCCAAAATATTCCAAAATGTGTAGCAACAGAACACGTAACCTCAAGGATTCTTTTCAGGATTCTTTGATGAAAAAAGCATTTATTTAAAATAGGAATATTTTGTAACATTTTTGTTTTCGTGTCACTTTTGATCAATTGAATGCACCCAATAAAAGTTTTAATTTCTTTAAAAAAAACAATAAGAAAATCTTTGGAATGGTAGTGTTAGTGAAATGATTAGAAACATGATTAGGAACCCATTGACTTTTAATTGGAAGTTGAAGTTAAGCATAAAAAATATTGGTAACACTTTACAATAAGGTTGTATTAGTTAACATTAGTTAATGCATTAGTTAACATGAACTAACCATGAACAACACTTCTGTTCAGCATTAGTTCATCTTTGTTAACATTAGTTCATAAAAATCCAGCTGTTCATGTTAGTTCACGGTGCATTAACTAATGTTAGCAAGATTTTAATAATGCATTAGTAAATGTTGAAATTAATATTAACAAAGATAAATAAATGCTTTATAAGTGCAGTTCATGATTAGTTCATGTTAACTAATGTAGTTAACTATTGTTAACTAATGAACCTTATTGTAAAGTGTTACCAAAATATTAAAACATACGCTAATTGACATTGTGTAGTCTACTCAAATACGGAGGGTGCTCTATTATTATTATTATTATTATTATTATTATTAATATTTTCTATACAAATGTTAATCATCTTTGGCCGTTGAATTGCTCCTCACTGTTTTTATGTGCCATTTTAAAGATAGAAAATAGGCTAGTCAAAAATACTTTGTGCTTTTTTGTATTTGTGTTCAATATAATATATTATTTTTTAACTGCACACCTCAAAATCCTAAAATACTTCAAATTTTGACCGAGCTGGTCAAGCTCTGCATTTTGGAGTGGCAACTGGCCTGCTCTATCAAATTTCTTGGGTGAGTTAAGGTGGTCCCTAAATCAGCTACTCGCTATTTACACTTTATTAGCCAGTCCCTATTTGTAGAATAGTCTGTCTTAATCATATCTGTTCTTAGGCTACATTTTATGCTGTTTACTCCCAAGAACTTGAAGGAAATGAAGGAGATTCTGCGCCCCAAAAAGTACTAATGGTTTCCATGCTGCTTTTCTACTGGAATGTCAAGGTTAGCCCTTGTGATTCAGCTCAGATCAATAAACCTATTACTGCAAATGTGCAGTGTGCAAACTTATAGCTAGTCCACATGATTAATTTGTTCATGTTGTGAAGTGTTTGAATGACTCATTGCTGAAAACAAAATGCTTTGTCAAATACCCTTAAAATGTGTTTTATGTGGTTACTTCTAAGCTCACTGCGGTAGGCTGTGTTACAGCTGTACAGTGTACACCGATTACATCATTTGGCGACCACGGCTCCGCCACCACTGTCGTTTTGCTTTTTCATAATAAAAACCATTTCGTTCAGCTGGGCAACGGACGCTACAATAATAAACTGAAAGCATCTGCTGTGCTCCATATACAATATGAGCTGCAGATTCGCAGCAGGAGTCAGATTTCACTTATTATATGATGAGAGTAAAGGCACGTTCACACCAAAAACGATAACTATAAAGAGTCTACACTCTATAACTATTAGCATCCACACCTGTTTATTCTAAGCACCTGCTTGTCTGTCACTTTAATGCTTGTTAGCTTGTTACAGCAGGATGGATCTGCAACAAATGGCTGTTTTCAAACAGGTTTCAGCATTTCCTGCATTTTAAATTTGAAATGACACACTTTTATATTTATATTAATGCATTTGGCAGACGCTTTTATCCAAAGCGACTTACAGTGCACTTATTACAGGGACAATCCCCCTGGAGCAACGTGGAGTAAAGTTCTTGCTCAAGGACACACTGGTGGTGACCACTGGGATCAAACCAGCAACCTTCTGCATATCAGTTCAGTGGTTTAACCCACTGGACCACCACCACTTTTGCTATAAATACCATTTTATAATATCATTATTAAATGCTTTCTTCTATATTCACATTTCATAAGTGGTAGCTAAAAGACCCTTGTAGAAAGCTAAAGTGACCCAGTAATCCTTTCATGGATCATGGATGAAGTGAGAATAAGACACATCCGCAGCGCTATGTGAGAATCTGTGTTAATGTGAGATGAAATTAGATTAGTATGGGAGCTGGAAGTACATTCCTGTCCAGCTGCTGAAAAATGATCCTATAGAGAGCAAGAGCATTGAAGCCATGAGCTCAGACAGTCAGGATGATGTGCTTACTGAAGAAGCCAAGTGAATCTGAACTCAAGCATCGCACATTTGAAAGACTCATTCATCCACGAGAGTGTGTACTTACTTAACCCTGAACTGTACACATCCAGGTCATGAGTGCCTTTAGCAATTCAACCGATCACTGGGAGTGGCAATAAAAACGTCTTATCAAATAGAGAGGGCTAGTTCACTGGGAAGGTCGAAGACCACAAGGTCAGATGTCTTTGTCTGAGGGTAGAAAAGGTCAAGGACCTCCACATCTGTTGGGTTATGGGGGTCTCGTTGAGATATGGCCATAGAGAGAATGGATGGGCCTGTGTGTGATGAAGGAGGTGGTAAATGAGGAGGACCGGGGAGTTTCTCAGTTCTCTGATCTCTACTGTGAAGTGCTCAAGTACAGATGAGCTTCTGTTTTGTGTCCTGCAATGAGCACTTCTGGGATATAGAGTGGTCATTGTTCTGGGATATAGATGTGTCAGTGAGAACATGCCATGATCCAATTGAAGTCACTGGGCATCGTAATTGCCGTCTCTTCCTCGGTACGGCCATTCACTGCCCCAGCGTCATGTTTTAATGGCTCTTATCACAGTAAATGTGTAATAGAGAGAGTTCTCTCTGCAGTCTATCCTGGTCTCTTCACTATGAGATCGGCAACATTTGTTTCAGTCAAAAGAATAGTTCAATAGTTAGCTGGAATATTATTAATGATTTTATGGTTCAAATGAAGGATACAAATGTATTACAAGATTATATGCCATTCAAAAGTTGGGGGGTCAGTAAGATTTTTAAATAATGTAATACTTCTATTAAGCAAGGATTCATTAAATTGATCAAAAGTGACAGTAAAGACATTTTTAATGTTAAAAATATTTATATTTCAAATAAATGCAGTTCTTGTAACTTTCTATTCATCAAAGAATCCAGAAAAAACGTGTATCATGGTTACCACATAAGTGAAGTTCACAACATAATTTCGGGAGAAGTGAACCCATCTAATCTTTCAATTAGCAACGTACACAAACGCAAATTCGGGAGGCGTGAACCCATCTAATCTTTCAATCAACTGCTAAGCATATAAGCAGCCTCCTACCTCCTTTAGGCATCAGTCGTTTTGTATCCCTCCACCTCCCCAACTCCACCTACTTATATTCATGTTTTTCCTTTCTCTTCTTCCTAGCACTAGTAGTCCCTGGGGAGTAAATCTAAGCTTGAGTAGAAGCGGTTTTCTCGAGCCCCTCCACCGTGGACAGCAAGCCAAATACGCTTAAACCTCATCAGCTAAAGAGTATATGGGCAAACAAACTCGTGAAAGGAGATATAAAAGAGAGATGTTCAAGACCAGATCAAGTCCTGGGGGTCAAACAGGCAATGGGAACATGACTGGAAGAAAGGGTCTGGAAGGGTCCCAAACTTACCAATATAATGGGGAAAATAGGCTGGGAAAAAATACAGCAGAGAAATTAAGACACAAATGGGAGTTAAAAAAAACTGGAAAGTCAGCCAATAAAGTTTGTGAGGAACTACTCACCTATGTTCCTCGACAGTTTTCTGCATCCCTCCACCACCCCGTCTCCTCACACTCACCTGGTTACTATCCTAACCAGAGATACAGGGGGAGTAGTCTGGGTTCGGGCCAAATTCCAACCTTCGAGTCCTCCCCTCAGACAGCACAGCAAATACTCATACTCTTTCTGATTATTTGTAAGTGTGAACTGGTAAACTGATATGGTACCAATATACATTGATCAGGCATAACATAATGACCACATTCCTAATATTGTGTTGGTCCCCCTTGTGTGCTGTGGTATTAAGCACCAAGATGTTAGCAGCAATTCCTTTAAGTCCTGTAAGTTGCAGAACATTGCCCAAAGCATCACACTGCCTCCGCCGGCTTGCCTTCTTCCCATAGTGCATCATGGGACCATGTGTTCCCCAGGTAAGCGATGCACACACACCCGGCTATCCACATGATGTTAAAGAAAATGTGATTCATCAGACCAGGCCACCTTCTTCCATTGCTCCGTGGTCCAGTTCTGATGCTTGCTACACTGTTGGCGCTTTCGTCGGTGGACAGGGGTCAGCATGGGCACCCTGACTGGTCTGCGGCTATGCAGCCCAATACACAACAAACTGTGATGCACTGTGTATTCTGACACCTTTCTATCAGAACCAGAATTAACTTCTTGAGCAATTTGAGCTACAGTAGCTCGTCTGTTTGATCGGACCACACGGGCCAGCCTTCACTCCCCACATGCATCAATGAGCCTTGGCCGCACAGGACCCTGTTGCCGGTTCACCACTGTTCCTTAGACCACTTTTGATAGATACTGTTAGGGTTAGGGATAGATTGATTCGATCTATCAATGTTTAACTTTTATTCCTTCAACTTAAACTAAACTAAAATGTCAAAGAATGTTCCTTTTGAGATACGGGACAAAAAAAAGACTATAATCTGCCTTTTGAAGGTCACCATATTTCAGCCTTTCTCTTCAAAAGGACAAGCATATCATCCTACTCTATGAAGTGAGCCAAGCTATTACAGGACATTTCATCTTGGTGGGCTGTCAACACTCACAGACTATCATGTTGATTTTTCAGTTACAAGAGGACTAGTGGGTCCACATGAGGCTGTTTGTCTTCTCAGGTCCCTCGCCCTCACACACTTTCTCTTGTGAGTTTGATACATTGCCTTGGCCCTAAGGGCCAGACTGGCACCACCTTACGTACCATCTGCAAGGCATGGGGAGGAAATGAGGTGAGGTTAAATGTGTGGATGCATATAAGGACAATTGAAACAGGTGGTGCTCAAGCTGCCACCGTAGTTTTATGTACTGAATGTGTGCATCATGCATATTTAATGTTTATGGGTGATTCTTCATTTAGGGCCACGTTTGACTACTTAAAATGAAGAAGAATGAAACTTAATTAATATGACATGATAAATTCTAAACCGCTTTGATCAATAATATTCTCCTTCTATTTTTTTTTTTTTAGCTTTTATACCCCTTTACTGTCACCATCCTGCTAGCAGGATGCTTGGCGTTCTTTTTATTTGTCTTTTTTTTTTCATTCTAATCGGTCAAGGACCCTAATTCTTTTTATGACTAGTAGCTTATGATTCCATTATAATGTGGAAATTCTGACAAGTAATGAGTTTACATTTACATTATTATATGAAATCACCTACTACACTCAGCCATTGAATACTATGGGACTATTTGTTTATTTATTTATTTATTTTTGTTATATAGATGTCATTTTTTCGTCATTATATTAATTTATTTTCATTTAACTTTTTGATACACAATGCCTTGTTAGGGAAACTTAATGGCTGCACTTTGTTCTGCACTATGTTCCACCACTTTAAGACAAATGTTTTTGTTTGTTGTATTTTCATATTCAACAGATTATAAGATAGATGCAGCTTTTTTGAGTTTGCATCGGATGTTCTTCGACTTTTATACATAATAAATTTGTTTATGAATAAAGATTGATCTGTTGAAAACAGTTATTTTGAGTTAGATGCCAAATGTTCTCCTCCTAGTCAAATTTGACATTGAAGGGGTGCATACAACATATTTGCCCACCGGCAACTATAGTTGCCACACATTCAAATACGATTTTCAAGAAAAAAAAACTAAAACCTGGGAAAAATAAATGCAGAACATGTTCACATAGGACACTATTAACATGACTATATGCATGAAACCATTCGGAAAAATGTAGGCACAAATGGGTTAAAACAAGACCAAAACATATGTCTATATTCCAAAGCATTAAAACCATTTAGGGTTGGTGCATTTTTCACGTCTATTCTCAACAGGTGACAGTTAAGGTGTCAATGCATTTATTATAGATGGGTTTAGTATTTCAACATTCTGAAAAAGTTGGAATAAATTATTTTAAATGGTCTAAATGTAGAAGTATTAATAGAGAAAAAAATATTATAATATAATATAAAAATAGAATTAATAGAAATATTCAAAGCTAATATAATATATCCTTTGAAAATAGGATGATTGTTTAAAAAAATAATTCTCAAGAATCACTCGTATAAAGTCTTGAATATGTCCGAAAATCTTTTAGCATTGCAGATCTGCAGTACAAACTTCGCCTGCAGACTTACTGGGAACCTCAGAGCAGTGGCCCTTGCTGCGATTGCCATTACTTGAAATACAAATTGAGAGGTGCCACAGTGCAGCTTAATACCAATTTAGAGGATCAAGCTTTGCTTAATGAAAATATCATATTTGCTAATGAAACGTATCACTGTTTAGACTAAGCAATTTTAACACTTAGGATCTGTGAAATCTGAGCCATTCCAGCTTGAACAGAGATCTGGTTTCAGATGTTCACACAAGCCAAGGCAAAAACAGCATTTTAAGCTGATTCTTATCACCACCTGCTGCCACGTTGCTGTCTAAAGCCATGCTGTACCCAGCCTCAGCACTTTTCCTAGCATCTGCGCTTTCCTGTCTATTGTGGTGGCTCCAATTAGAGTGACTGTGACAGTAAGGGAGTCCTGAGATACATTATATCAGCATGCAGGTGACAGCTCAATGTGTAGGCCATGGACAGCCACACAATGTTAAATACAAGCAAACTTAAATTGCTGGAATTAAATTGTTTTTTCTGAATGAAAGGTACCACACTCGTATCAGTCAATTTCTTTTTACTTAATTAGCCTCATTTGGTGCTTGGCTTTAGTTTATAAAAATACCCATGGTCCTTTCTTTTTGGATAGCAGCCCTTTAAACCTCATTTAACATTTCTTTTGATTATTGCCGCTTCAATGAGTGACAGCTAGGTGAAATATCGAGAAAGGCAAGACTTAAATAATGCATAAGAGGCAGTATGTCAGCAGAGTCAATGAGCCCTTGCAGGATTTGTAGACCCCTACCCTAAGTCGCATTGTTATCATCGTTGGGAACCGCTACAACATAAAAAATAAAGACTTTATTAAAAGTGCTTGGTTTCAAATAAAAATTGTTAACATTTAATAAAAATGTGTTATGCTGTGCAATATAAATCTGAATGTTTAAAGGCAATGATTAGCTGATGACAAAATCAAAGTCTTTAGGGATGCAAAGAGTTGAAGAAAAAGTGCAATGGAAAATGTTAGTGCAAGTGTACCGTATCCCATTCATGACCCAATAAGCATCCTTCTGCCCTTGTGTTTCATTTCAGTACATGGCTGGATAGAAACATAATAAGTCTACTGTAAGCTTGGGTAAGCTCTTGGTAGTATCTGTTAATTACACATTGCCGTTTACACTTTAATTATACTCTCTGCTCTGTTTTATTGTCATGGCTCATAGATTCTAGGCTTAATAGCATAGTCTTTATAATGATTGGGTTTAACGTACTCAAGACTTTCAGTCTGAAAACAGCAAGTTCTGTTCAGACACTCACTCAATGACTCACTGCTCTGAGCAAACAATCACAGCAAACAGCTAATCGTGGCATGCATACTCATGAAAGGATGCTCATGGTGTTGAATCCACAGATCTGTAGTTTTAGATTTGCTGTGGAGTGACTAAAGCCGGGTGCACACTGTGCGATTTTGGCCACGATTTGGCCACATGAGACAAATTTTGAAATCCTAAAAGATTTCTCTGATCCTAGGCTTAAATCTGAAGTTTTTTATCCTTAGTTTGACATGTGCATCGACAACCGATTAATGACCGTTGCGATCAAATTTTACCATGGACAAAATTCTGGCAGTGTCAGAAGATTTGAGGCGCAATCCTGCAGTGTGACTTCTCCTAGGACGACCGTCAAATCAAGAACCAATAGGAGTGCAGAACCTGATGATGCATTTTATGCGACAACATCAAATCAAAACAGGGAACATGTCGAAAAGAGTCAGGTCAATGAAAAATGCCACCGCTTGTTTTTGTTGTTTGCTGAACACTACCATTGTGTCTGTGAATGCGGCTCACCGTTAACGAACATGTCACGGATTGATGACGTAAAACTCAGTCCGTACGAGTCTCTTGCTTGCGTCCGTTTTTCGCGTCTGACTGTCGTACAGTCTGACATAATGACAACTGAGATCCTACAGTGTAGGGCTGCAACGACGCGTGAACGTGCGTGAAATGCGTCGGCGTCACATTATTTACATTCTAGAATAGAACAGATCTAGAATAATGGTGGCTTCTACTCCCGGGCATAGTGAAAATTATAATTTATCATATAAAGCCAGAATGTGACATTCAAAAGTGTGTGAGTACTTTAAACAAAAGCCAAATAAAACTGTGCTTTGTTCGCTCTGTAACGCCGGTTTCACACTGCACGCGGTGGCAGAGCAGAAGCTGTGCGCGTGGAGAGCAGGAGCGGCGTGCGCCCGTTGGGCTTTCCAACTGCCAGTGTTCGTCTCGCGCAGCTGAACCGTGGCGTGTGTATTGCAAATACAGACGAATATTGTCCATTCGGTCACATTTTCCGGTGTTCTTCTCTGACCCCAATAGGTCTCGTGCTTTTATTTATTATGGGCAGCATATATCTGCTTCAAATGCGACCGGGTTCCCCTCTGTCGCAAACAGTCGTTGTTTATGCACATATATCTCTTCAAAATAGACGACTATTAACACTATGCTGAAAGCTCCTGTATGTGAACCTTTTGCAGATAAATACAAGTGCATTTTCGTTTACTATTGACACAAATCAATAAGTAAATCATACTCAACTATTATAGTAAACAACTTTTCCTAATTAGGCCTACTCTGTATACATTTTATGATGAATAGTATCATTAGTTATACATAATGTTTAAAATGCTTCTTGTGTTCATATATTTCATTATAAAATGGCTTAAGTACACTACCCTTCCTGAAATACAATCAATATTGCCATTGATTTCATGTTAAAATAATATACAAATTCCACTACCCTCTTTGAAATACAATAATCGGGAAAAAAGAATCATCAGATGAATCCGGAAAATAATCGCTAGATTAGTCGACTAATCGGAATAAATAAAATAAAATAAAAAAATAATCGTTAGATTAGTCGACAGAAAAATTAATCGTTAGTTGCAGCTCTACTACAGTGTGACATGTATTACATCGGGGATCATGTTCGTACAGTCTGACAAGCAACATTCGCAGAGAATTTTGAAAAAATCGCACAGTGTGCAGGACCCTTATGACACATAAGTATTTATTTTCTTGTTAGAGAATTGGTAAGGGAGGCACCTGCAAATGCAACGCAGTAAACCAAAAACAAAAGCATATAGATGTGCTTTTTCTGCATTATTATTCATCCCACCTTTGCTGTTTTAGCCCCAGCTATCTGCAATCCAAGTGCTAACTTGGATTGCAAACACTGAATATTTATTTGGTGACAAGGCCGTGACTTGGGGACACTAAGCCATACATTTTAGATCAGTCTTTGATTGGTTCAGTGAATAACAATTAGATTTACTTTAGGAATATTCAGACCCTCTAGATATTTGTTGCTGTATCAGCTGAAACATATAGGAATTTTGTAGACCAGCATTTTTTACCCTTCATTTTTAAGCAGGTGCCCAACAGAACCTGAGGATAAAACTATGTAGACTGATAAATTCTTTAGATATGTTTTTCTTTCTTGTGAAGTTTCTACACGGATGTCTGACATAAATAGGCCACCTGCTGGGAAATATCCATTTTGGTGGGTGGGGGAAGGGGGTTTGTCCCATTAGCAGATGTCAGGGCGACAGTAAAAGTGTCATTGCCTTAGGCAGTCCTTGAGTCCTACAAGAAACTTGATGGAATGGATGGAATGGCCATAGGGAACACTAAGACTTTTTCAGATGGGAATGTCCAAACCAACTTACATACAAAGCAAATATATTATAGGATATAAAGGCCGGAAAAAAGCTCTCAGACTGGCCTATACAAGCTGCAACGAGTCTCAGCCTCAGACTTCATGCCCATTGACCGTTGGCTGAACGTCTGATGCATATGGCACATAATATGTAAAACCTGTTTCTAAGTCATTATCTGATTTGTTGAATTCTCCAGAATTTTTGGGAGATGTGTGTGTCACGTTATTTAACGGTCCACCTGAAAACAAAGCCGTCGTGATGCCAAACCCCCTTATGGAAAAAGAAAGCCATTGTGTTTACAACTGTGACAATGAGCGCTTATCAACTATACACTGGATGATGATAATAATAATAATAATAATAATAATAATAATAATAAATCTTTATTTTCTTTAAATGTACATCTCAAAGCGCTTTACAGAAACAAATAACACAAAATACACAAAAGAGAAAAATAAACAATTATCATAAGAGAAAAATAAATAAAAGAGAAAAAGAATGAGCAATCAAAACTGTTCAAAAATTAAAACGATATAAAATTGATACAAATGTTCAATTAAAATATTGAACAAAGTATTATCAAAAGTATGTGAAGTTCACTGCACACTATTGTTACTGTAAACTTGCAGGACGTTCTGGAATGATTTGCACACCAGTCTGTTATTGTGGGGACATCAACTTTACATTTTCACAACCCCAAACATGACGCTGAACAAAACGTGTGATTGGCTGCTTTACATGTCGGTCAGACCTATTGGGTAATCATTGGCGAATGAAACCTGCAATGGAATCCAGCCCTTCTGCCATCTTTAAAAATAAAGGTTCCAAAAGAGGGTTTTTTAGTACAGTGAACTCATTGTCATGTTCAAGAAACCAATTTGAAATGATTCGAGCTTTGTGACTTGGTGCATTTTCCTGCTGGAAGTAGCCATCAGAGGATGGGTACATGGTGGTCATAAAGGGATGGTCATGGTCAGAAACAATGCTCAGGTAGGCTGTGGCATTTAAACGATGCGCAATTGGCACTAAGGGGCCTAAAGTGTGCCAAGAAAACATCCCCCACACCATTACACCACCACCACCAGCCTGCACAGTGGTAACAAGGCATGATGGATCCATGTTCTCATTCTGTTCACACCAAATTCTGACTCTACCATCTGAATGTCTCAACAGAAATTGAGACTCATCAGACCAGGCAACATTTTTCCAGTCTTCCAACTGTCCAATTTTGGTGAGCTTGTGCAAATTGTAGCCTCTTTTTCCTATTTGTAGTGGAGATGAGTGGTACCCGGTGGGGTCTTCTGCTGTTGTAGCCCATCCGCTTCAAGGTTGTGCGTGTTGTGGCTTCACAAATGCTTTTCTGCATACCTCGGTTGTAACGAGTGGTTATTTCAGTCAAAGTTGCTCTTCTATCAGCTTGAATCAGTCGGCCCATTCTCCTCTGACCTCTAGCATCAACAAGGCATTTTCGCCCACAGGACTGCCGCATACTGGATGTTTTTCCCTTTTCACACCATTCTTTGTAAACCCTAGAAATGGTTGTGCGTGAAAATCCCAGTAACTGAGCAGATTGTGAAATACTCAGACCGGCCCGTCTGGCACCAACAACCATGCCACGCTCAAAATTGCTTAAATCACCTTTCTTTCCCCTGCTGACATTCAGTTTGGAGTTTAGGAGATTGTCTTGACCAGGACCACACCCCTAAATGCATTGAAGCAACTGCCATGTGATTGGTTGATTAGATAATTGCATTAATGAGAAATTGAACAGGTGTTCCTAATAATCCTTTAGGTGAGTGTATATACGGCAATAAAGAACCTTTTTATTTGTAAGAGTGTATTTGTGGAAATTGTCACCAACAGAAAGCACTCAGCCGTGTGCCCTCATACTGGCTGGACAAGCTGTTATGATTCCCCTCAGCTCTGAGGTTTGAAAGAGACACAGCAAAATAAGAGATTTTAACAGAGCCGTGTTTGAAAAAGAGGCATGATTCACTGTAGGGAGGTGTGAACCTGAGAAATACATAAAGATCTGGATAACTGGTTTCGAAATGCAATTAAATGTGCCCCCACTACTTAGATTATTTTAAATACACTCTAAAAAAAAAGGTTCTATATGGCACCAAAAATGGTTCTTGGCTCGTAATCTTAGGGGAACCTTTTTTAATGCTATATAGCACCAATTTTGGTGCTTCAGTGGTTCTTCAGCGGTTCTTCAGAGGTTCTTCACCGGTTCTTTGACTAAGGTGCTATATAGCACCGCTAACTAAGGTGCTATATAGCACCACTACCATATACAGAACATGTTAAGATATGGTGCTATATAGCACCAAAAGTGGTTCCCCTATGATTACGACGAAGAACCATTTTTGGTGCCATATAGAACCTTTTTTTTTAGAGTGTAAGCATGTTTTTACAGGATCTAAATGTTGCATTTTTCTATAGTATATTTTTTTTAAAGTGTTGATTTTGTAATATTAAATTTAAGAAATATATAAATAAATAAGTATAAAAATAAAGTAACACTTTATTTTAAATATATTTTATTTTATTTAAAATAATATAGTGAACATTTGAAAAGTTTGAATTATTAGCATGTGATAATGGGTAATTGTTGCACTGTTTTTGGGTCCCAGGCTATCGCCCATGATAGAGAAGGATAGACAGACCGAAAATAAATTAGTTATATGCATGTTTGAGGCCATAAATGGTAAATCAAAGCATAACAGAGAACTCCCTGTACATTTTTAGAATTTGTGCATTCCTTGACAAACATCCCTCTCATATTCATGCATGGATCTACTGCGGCAGGGAAATCATGTCAGCCACATCCTGGCAGCCAGCACATTATACCATGCTAAGTAGACTGCGGTTGAAAAGACTGTGTCAACACACCAAAGCAGCGCTGATAAAACAAGCATTTGAGAGCAGTCAGGTGGCAATCAGAGTCTTGCTTGGTGTAATTAAGAAATTTCTCTGATGAAAGCCCCTTTCTCTCTCTTTTAAACCTCTACAAACGACCGCTGGGATGCTTCCAGAGGAACGTTCACATCACAAACAGCACATCTGCGCTGACGCTTGGTGGTTCTCATCTTCGCCTGCAGACTTACCGGGAACCGCAGAGCAGCGGCCCTTGCTGCGATTGCCATTACTTGAGCCAGGAAAAATATTTGCAATTGCCAATTACAAGGCTGGGGTGTTATGCTGCACAGCGGAGGAAACAATCCTGCACACTTGAAGCAGATGTGAGGACCGGATGGCGAATGGTGCAAAACAGCTGCTGCCCCGGTGCTTTCTTGTCAATTTAACCGTAAGACAATTGGTGTAACATGCCCCTGTTTTATTAGCACCGGCTCCAAGCCGTTCATCAGCAGGTGACACATTGGGGCAAGGGAGCGGTGAATATTACAGTGTAGAATAGATTTTCAGGATGTCAGAATAACTCAGAATTTGTCGCCAATTGAAAACACATGGCCATGCGTCCTCACATTGGTTAGACCAGGCTGTTATGATTCTCCTCAGCTGTGAGGTTAGAAAAGGACAAAGAAAAACAGAAAATATCCACAGTTGGCTTTATTATTAAGAAGCCTATACCTGATGAACGAAACTCATCTCAGACCAGCCTCAATCTCAACTAGGGATAAAACAGGTTGTTTTATGGTTTGTTTAAGGTTTGACATTAAACATTTTGACTGTTAGTGTTACATCATATTTTATCATTAAAAAATGAATTTGATTGCTGTAAATACTGTCCAGCATTGAGCCCAATGCCTGCCATTTTTAATCAGACCAATTTGAAAATTGGACCAAATTTTTATCTACCTCTGTACATTTTATCCGGCTTATGGAAAATAAGCTAATGTGCAATTTAAATTCTAAACTATATAAAAAAGCAACTCTAAATAATAAAGCAACTCATCTCTTTTGTTAAATATTTAAAGGCTGAAATGTGAGGTTTAATTATTATTATTTTTTTTATGTTGTACGTCACTACCACCAATATTTTTGGTTCATTTAAAATCTGGCCATCATTGTAAATGTTATTATTTTCATTTTCATTCAAACAAAAATTGCATAGAGCTGCTATTTGATGGTATTCGATACAACTTTACATGGTAAAATTATTTCAGTGTGTACCGTTTCATTTCTACTCTCAACAAAGGTTTTTTTTAGGGAGAGTCATCTGGCTTTCTGTTTTTTCTTCCCTAGGAGCTGAAAGCATCTCTCGTCTGGGTGTGGTTGCGGTAAGAGGATGAGGATTCTGTTGCGTCTGCTGTCTCTCAGCTCTCTGGTTCTGAGCTACACATTGGGTAAGTATGATCAGGGCTGGTTGCATAAACTGCTAAGACTAGTCTTACTAGTTAGTCACATTTTTTTCTTTCTTTAAGTCTTCTCATAACTGTTTTTAGTCAGTTACATAAGATGGAGAGAGTGGTCTAATTTGATACTAGAAAATTAAGAAAGATTGCCCCTTAACTAACCGCTAGCTGGTCATACTAGTAGACACAGTCTTAACATAATGGCTATGTTTATGCCATTGTCTCCCATCATCTCATCTCATTCAAGATCCCATTTGCATACTTAGTAGGTCTTGCTCAGCCCTTCCCCCATTAGCCAAACTTTGTTACAACTCACCCGTTGTTGTTGTTTTTCTGTATTCCCTCTGCTCCAGCATTTCCTTGTTAAAACATCATTGAAATGTACATTGTCACTTTGATGGTGTCTGGGATGTGTGGTTTTAGGGTTGTGCATCAGTGGGGGGCCACACATTCAGATTAATTATTCATTGTGTTATCTTAGATCAGTGGGCAGAAGGGATTTGATTTACTTGAGAGGTGTTTTTTGTCGGCTGAAGTAATCCAGGCCCATTAAACATTGATACAAATGTGTCTCTGTCCATAATGCTATTAACTTGGCAAACGGCACTCTAGTCAAAGTTGTCTTAGTCACACAGGCATGAAATGTGGTCCACTTTGCAACAAATTGTGGCAAGGAACCGCCGTCTGACCGACAACCAAGCAATGTTAGTTTTATTTTTACATCCCATTTAATGGCAGGTTTATCTGAAAATAAAAAATAAAAATCTCAAAATGTAATTACCAGATTAGCTGAAATGAGTTTATACAAAAATTATTAGTACCACCTATTTCACAGACATTTGTTCTTCAGCAAAACTTTTACTTTTTAAAGAGACTTTGGCTGGTGCAGCCAGCCAATCAGAGTGCAGTTTCTGCTTATGTCTGCTAGACCTTGCTCATTGAACAATTATAGTACATACAATACTATTCAAAAGTTTGGGGTCAGTACGATTCAGTGCTACGTGCTGTTTTTGAAAGAAGAGTCTTATGAAAAGTCCAAGACCACATTTATTTGATTAAAAATACAGTAAAACAGTAACATTGTGAAATATTATTACAAGTTAAAGGGATAGTTCACCGCAAAATGAAAATTCTGTCATCATTTACTCATCTTTATGTTGTTCCAACCCCGTAAGACTTATCTTTGGAACACAACTGAATAAAATAAGAAATTAAAGATTTCTGTCCCTCCATTGACAGACTCCGCAACTACCACTTTCACGCTTCAAAAAGTTCATAAAGAGGTAAATGGAAGATCAAGCATGCTTGCTTGATGTGCGAGAACCAATTAGGTTCATTCTGGTGTGTTCCGCAGCACGCTTGAGCTTCCGCAAGAACCAAAATGTTTGTTCTCATGCAGCAAGCAAGTACATTTGAGCTTCTGTTTATGTTTGCTAATCAATGTTTATATGTGAATAAAAGCTTTAATTTAATCTGTTCATCATATAAAGCAATCACGTCAGAAAATGTGGACTAAATTTGCTACATTCATTTTTTTAATAGAAAGTTAAATTGATTTGAAATGGAAATTGTCAGTGTAAAGAGCAAAACTGTGTAATGGGCATGGCAAGGAACAAATCATTTAGGAATATACACAAACACACTTATTCTCACTTATTCTGAGAAAAATGTCCAGATACAGATCTATCATCGCAGGCATTCAGATTGAATTAACAAAACAATTAGTCTGTTTTAGTCTAGTACACAGAAGTAACTACACATAGAGACTGTGATGATCTGTTGAGAAACTTCAGTGGAAAAGAACTGCATACACACACTCATTTGAACACACATGCATACATATACACGCCTGTGCATGTAGATCTCCAATGAATTTGAAATTACAAATTCAACTAAGCACGCACACAGTCACTGAAATGTACTAAAATTCTTAAAAAGTATTTTTGTCTTGTTTTACAAATGTTTAAGAATGATATTTTACTGGAAAACAAGATGTTTTTCTAAAAAAAAAAATCAATTTTATAAGATAAGAGTGTTCTTCTTTAAAATTCTGTTGACTTATTTTTTCATAAACCTTGTTCAATTTTGTTAGATTTATTGGATTATTTGCTGGTATAACTTCCTTGAAAACAAGTCTTAATATCTTATTCAATTTACTTAAAAGTAAATCTATCTTGTTTTAAGGATTTTTTAATATTTTACTGGAAAACAAGACAAAAATCCTGATTAATTTTTGTAGTACTCAAATCCATCACAAACTCCATTTAATACACATTCCAAAATAGAAATAAGAAACACCCATTTATTTCTTATTAAGAGTAAAAAGTACAAAATTTCAAATGCAGATGCACACTGACACAAATGCATACACGGTCCCAAATAATCCAAACTCATTTTTGACCCAATTCATAATGTATCAGATGCGTTCTCGGCTACCTGGAGACTTCACTGTATGTCTTCAAACTCCCCTGTTTCCCCCGTTCTGTCAAAATATCTGAGTGCATGCAATTATATCTGACAGCTTGTATCCCCTGCTGACTTTCCCCGGGTGGAGAACACTCCCACTCTGAGTGCAAATACATTGTAGTCGTTAGACACGCATGGCCCCCCTCTGTCTGTCTGGTTGGCACAGTACACTAGCTGTCAAAGGAGGCAGTACAAAAGACAAGACTACTTGATATACATTAATCTCAAGGATATTTTACTATACCAATCATCCAGGGATAGAACCAGAAGGTTGTTGGTTCAAACCCTTTGAAGTGTGATCATCATGTAAAAGGCCATTAA
The DNA here is from genome assembly GCA_023566225.1 of Romanogobio albipinnatus. NCBI lineage: Eukaryota > Metazoa > Chordata > Actinopteri > Cypriniformes > Gobionidae > Romanogobio > Romanogobio albipinnatus. The sequence goes on along the minus strand of CM042254.1, from coordinate 18,770,345 downwards.
CACCAAGCTAGACTCATATTTGATATATAAAGAACATGTTTTGTTTGACTAAAAAAAATATTGGGGGGGTTAAAATGCGACAATGTTTGTGTAAATGTTTCTCTCAGACATTGTTTGTGCATTTTTTTTTATAGGTGGAGATGTGTGTGTGTCGGGTCACGACAGTGGGCCAGTGTTTGAGGAGCAGCCATATAGTCTGATTTACCCTGAGGGGATGCCAGAAGGCAAGGTGACCCTGAGCTGCCAGGCTCGCGCCAGCCCTGCTGCTGTTTACCGGTACTCAGATCAGATTTTTGTCACTTACACCTTATTGAACAAAACAGGACCTCAACTTAATTATTATGACCTATCCTTTTAGAGGATATAGACATAGTAGAAAATATTTTTAAATCGAACACCCTTAAAACAAGATACTTGTAATATTGTAAATGTCTTTACTGTTACTTTTGATCAATTTAATGCATCTTTGCTGAATAAAAGTATCAATTTCTTAAAAAAAAAATTCTTACTGACCTCAAACTTTTTTTGCTTACAAAAAACAGTGGGGTATGAAAAATAAACCTGATCTTGATATATTCTCTGAAAATATGTTTTAATATACAAGTTTGCTTCTCAAGAATTTAAAAACCTCTTTATTTTTAGGAGGTTCAAATATTTCTAGAGGAAAACAAGGCAAAAATACTGATTAAGAATTGTAAAAAAAAAATACATGATATGTATGTTATACCAAAAATGTTATACCAAAATTAAATAAATCATTGATTGTCCAATTTTTGACAGGCTCCTGGCTATTGAAGTTAAATCTTGTATGTGATTTCTCACAGGTGGCGTGTGAACGGCACTGAAATAGTATTTGTTGAGGATTCGCATTACACACAGGTTGCAGGAAACCTTGTGATCAATAATCCCCAGCATGGGCGAGATGGTGGGTCATACCAGTGCCTTGCCATTAACCGCTGTGGCACCATTGTTAGCCGTGTGGCTAACCTCAAATTCGGCTGTGAGTTCAACTCAAACATTTATTATTGTCCAAGTGTGAAAATTAGGCCTTTCTGAATAAAAACAGCGCTAGATGAAATTGCACACTACTGCTGCTGATTTAATGTTGTGTGTTTTTTAGATCTCCATGATTTTCCCCCTGAGAGCAGAAGTCCTCAGACGGTCCATGAGGGTATGGGAACCTTTCTTGCCTGCCAGCCACCAACCCATTACCCAGGTATGCACACACACTATCAGTTAGCAAGACATTTCACTCTGTATTTAACCTGATCAGTATATTTATTTCCTCAAATGTTAATTACATCTTGCATCCATTTGCTTCCACCAAGCTTTGTCCTACCGCTGGTTCATCAACGAGTTTCCCAACTTCATCCAGCCAGAGGCGGGCAGATGGTTTGTTTCTCAGGTGACGGGTAACTTATACCTTGCTAATGCTAGAGCCAATGACACGGGCAACTATTTCTGCTTCACCACCATCAATATGGACATCAGCACCAAGAGCATCTTCAGCAAAGCCGTCCAGCTCACTGTTTACCCTGATGGTTTGTTCAAAGTTCTATATTTCCCTTTGAAACAAGAAACAAGCTCAACTACCTGCTGTTATCAAACTTAATCTTATATCTTGTTTTTTCCCTTGGTTCTACAGCAAATCCAAGGAAAGCATCCCCGATTATCCGAGTGCGTTTTCCTGCAGAGACATATGCATTATCAGGACAAACTGCACAGCTGGAATGCTTTGCATATGGCAAGTAAGTCCCCTTTAGCTCCCCACTTCCCTTCGGAGATCACTGCTTCATCGGTTCAACATAATCCATAACTCAGTCAGCTATAAAAATTAAATTTTTTCTCTAACGTCCTCTTGCTCACTCTTTTATTTCCTCCCTTAGTCCCATTCCTAAAATCCGCTGGAGGAAAGTGGATGGGATTTTGCCCCCTAAGGTCGGAACAAGTGCGGAAGGACCCATCCTAATTATTCCTGAACTGAATTTTGACGACGAGGGCATGTATGAGTGTGAGGTTTACAACTCAGAGGGCCGTGAGACACATCAGGGACGCGTTTCTGTGCAAGGTAGGCATGACGTCAGAGCTAGACTGATATTTTTGAAGATTTTCCACTCGTTAACTTTAGTAGAAGTTTGATTTGACAAAACGTTGTGTATAACAGTGTTGTTATTGTTAACTAAAACTATTAAAAACGAATTTGTTCATTGAAATAAAATATAAATATTAGATAAAAAACTTGCTATTTTAAAGGTTCCAAATTTAGTTTGGCAGTATCCTACAATAGGTTTACATGCGTTCAAGGTCAAAAAACACTTTCTCATAATATGCATTGCAGCATCACCTCTTTTCACAATGTCTGAAATGGTTTGATAAAGGATTCAGACTCCTTTCCGAAAGCCTTCTCTGCTCTGATTGGTCAGATGTCCCAGTCTGTAGGTCTCCTGCTTACAGCGCAGATCGGAAACGTCTATTACCATATCTGAATTTCAGCTCTGGAGGCTTCCTCAGCACTTTTATACACAGTGACACAAACAATAACAACAGTGTCATTTTTACTGTATCAGTTTAAGAAATGCATGCAAAGTAGATTTACTTTCGCAGTGCAGAAAACAGGGTCTTTTTGACATGTCGACAGCACGTATCAAACTTCTCCTGGCTTCAGCTACAACTACAGTGTTTGAGTGTCAAAGTAGATGTTTTTCATGGGTAGCCAATGAAAAACATAGACCATGCAAATTTGTTACAAACCTACATAGGTTACGAACCTACGCAGGAAGTGAGACTGGAATTACGGACCACTCGTTTCAGGTAGTTCAGAGTCGGTTCTTTCTTTTGGGAGAAAATAACTCTTTTTATGTCATGCGCTTTAATCTTTGAAACTTTGCAGACCTTTTACATTCACATACAGCTAACTCATACTCATTACATAAAAGGTAATATCCGAAGAAAAAAAAAAATCTATGAATGAAAATGAGAAATGTTGCCTTGGCAATTAACTGAAATAAAATGATTAATTTCTAAAAATAAAATAATGAATAAAACTAAAACTGAAAAAAAGTTGAATAAAAATATGACAACAAACAAATAAAACAAAATTACAACCCCGTTTCCAGAAAAGTTGAAGCATTTTGTAAAATGCAGTAACATCAAGAATCTGTGATTTGTTGTTGATCTAGCTGACAAATAAACAAAGAAAAGATTTCCAGTGTTTTCACTGACCAAGGCGGCAACACACTCCAAAAAAAAGATGAGACAGAGGCATGTTTACCACTGTGTCATATCATCTTTCCTTTTAATTGAACTTTTAAATCATTTGGGAATTGAGGATATAATTGTTGCAGTTTTGCAAGTGGAAGTTTTGCCCAATCTTGCCTGATACAAGACAGTTGACAACTGTCGTTGTCTGATCTACTTTTCATGATGGGCCAAACATTTTCAATAAGAGACGGATCTGGACTCCAGGCAGGCCAGTCAAGCACATCCACATTTTGGTGTAGAGTGTCCACAAAACCACTCTGTTGTAGCACAATGAGGCCTGACAACGTCTTGTTTTCCAGGAAAGATGTTGACTGTACAATCCCAATATATACCTCCATGTCAATGGTTCCTTCATACATATGCATGTCACCCATGGCGTTTCACTGATGCACCCCCATACTATGACAGATGTTTGCTTTTGCACCTGTCACTGATGAAGGTCCCTTTCGTCTTTGGGACTGAGAACTCAATGCTCGTTTTTCCCAAAACCATTTCCACTGTCTTTTAGTCTTTTAGAGAGGCACAAAGAACCCATTGGCATTTCTGCTTGGAATTGCTGTATAGCTTTCTCCTTGCATAACAGAGATTCAAGTTGCATTTCTTGATGCAGCGGCAGACTGGGTTAAGTGACAACGGTTTTCCAACGTGGCTGTATTTAACACAGTAGCATGACAGTTTCTCATGCAAAAAGAGTTTAACTGGGATATTCTATAAACTTTTCACTTTTATTGTGTGTTTTGCAACCATACAAATCTAAATTTGTTTATATTTACAAAATACAATTAAGTTGGTCAGTGAAAACAATGGAAATATTTTCTTTGTACGTTTGTTAGATAAATAAAGGTTCAAGAGAATGAACAAATCATAGATTCTTGATTTTATTGCGTTTTACTTAATGTTTTCTTGAAATCGGGTTTTACTAAAATTAAATGAAATTAAAAACATAAAAGTAATAGCTAACTTCAAATATTAAGAAATAATATAATAGTATATAAATAATACTAAAATAATACACTGGTGTATAAGCAATTAAACAAAACTTCTTTATCTAATAAATGGACTGATGTGTGTTAATCTGCTGGGTTGTGTGCGTTCTCACTTTCCAGCCCAGCCTGAGTGGCTTCAGGTCATGAGTGACTCTGAGGTGGAAATCAGTTCAGAGCTGCAGTGGAGCTGTGCCGCTGCGGGCAAACCAAGACCCACCATTCGCTGGCTCCGTAACGGACAGCCCCTTATCACACAGGTCAGCCATATACACACACACACACACACACACACACACACACACACACACACACACACACACACACACACACACACACACACACACACACACACACACACACACACACACACACACACACACACACACACACACACACACACACACACACACACACACACACACACACACACACACACACACACACACAGTAGCTGGATCATCATCTAACAGTGTGTGTGTGTTATCACAAATGAACAGGACCTCTAGCTGTCAAGACTCAGACTGATATATGTTAACTCATTTTTAGAAAACTCTTCATGTCTTGGAGGCAGTGAGATGTGTGACAGTGAATAACATGCTCATTATCTTCAGCTCTAGGTAGATTGAGACGAGAAATGTTGTGCGGCCCTCTGCTGGTGTTAATATGCATGTGCATCATGTCTCTTACACAATCTCACACCTATCTAGGTGCAGGACCGTGTGGAGGTGAAAAACGGGCGTCTGAGGATCAATAACCTCGCCCTAGAGGATTCCGGGATGTATCAGTGTGTGGCCGAAAACAAACACGGCACCATTTACTCAAATGCTGAGCTCAGAGTTCAAGGTGTGCACAAATGAATCGCAACATGAGAACAAATCAATGTATTGTTTCATAAGCAGTAACATGTTTCTCTTGTTATCTACCTTAATGCACTTCAGATCCCCTTCTGTCATGCCTGAACCCCAGTTATAGTATGATCTGTGTTTAAATCCTCTCTGTGTGGTTACCCATCTCCTTTCCTGCCCCGTCCTGTCGCCCTATTTCAGTCCAGGCTCCGGACTTCAGGTTAAATCCAGTGCGTAAGCTGGTCCCTGCTGCCCGTGGTGGACAGGTTAAAATGGAGTGTAAACCTCGGGCGGCTCCCAAACCCACTCTCTTCTGGAGCCGTGGCACAGAGCTACTGACCAATAGTACACGGTAATCTAGGTGTTTCAAAGATCTCCTACATGGCATTTTTTTTTGGCACAGAATTGCTTTGTGAGTTTGTTTGAAGATGCTTTGAGGATAGTGATCTCAAAAAGACCATATAATTAACTCTGTCCAGGATAACAGTCACTCCAGATGGGATTCTGTGGATCTTCAACATCAGTCGTGCCGATGAAGGAAAGTACACTTGCTTTGCAGAAAACTACCTTGGCAAGGCCAACAGCACAGGACACCTGTCTGTCAGAGGTAACATAACCTCATTTCTTTGGTTTATCTTTTTTAGAGGTCTCAGGTTATCTGTGTGGCACTAAATATTATAACATTGTGTTTACATGCACAATTTTGCACAGATTTCTCTTGGAAATGTGTAATATCACGTAAAACCCATAAACCGTATTTTGTTATGGGGAAAGGTCATTAACGGTTAAGAAAAATCTGTATTTTTCTCGACACACCTAGACTTTTTATCTTAGTTGCAAGTAAACACCTTTATCATCTGTCTTTCTACATATTCATTGTGCACATATCTTCTGTTATGTCTCGATATGAGTGCATATCAACCTCTAAAATGCTAATATTTAGTAGTCGTCTACATTTTTATTGTGGACTCAAATGCCTTAATTGTATAAAATGTTTTTCACCTTGTTCTGTCATACAGATGCCACAAAAATCACACTAGCACCCTCTAACGCAGACATCAATCAGGGTGAAAATGTCACTCTGCAATGCCATGCGTCACATGACCCTACTATGGACCTCACCTTCACCTGGTCCCTCAATGGAGTTCTGTTGGACCTAGAGGAATCAAATGGACACTATCGGCGCATGGAGGGGGTGAGCACTTGGCAATAAATGGTGTTTCAAAACTGTAAACTTTTTATGAACAGAAATTCTAAAATATTTCTTATTCGAAATAGAACATTTTTGTAACGTTGTAAATGCTTTTACTGTCTGTCATTTTTTATCTATTTTGATGCTTCTTTACTTAATAAAAGTATTAATTTTCTTCAAAAAAAATATTACTGACCTCTAACTTTCAAACTGTAGTGTATGTTTGTTGGATTTTGCATTGCATGGCACTGAATTATTCAGAGTGCAGCTTGTGAGGGGTGTTATTGCTTCTTTTAAGCGCTCATTTGCCTGGCAGATGATAAGTCAAAAAATCCCATAAACTTTCATAAAAAAAGAACACAAGCTATATCTAGGGAAGATCATAGAGACTTAAAGGAACATTCCACTATTTTTGAAAATAGGCTTATTTTCCAACTCCCCTAGAGTTAAACAGTTGATTTTTTACCATTTTCGAATACATTCAGCTGTTCTCCAGATCTGGCGGTAGCACTTTTAGCATAGCTTAGCATAGATCATCGAATCTGATTAGACCGTTAGCATCTAGCTCAAAAAATGACCAAAGAGTTTCGATATTTTTCCTATTTAAAACATGACTCTTCTGTAGTTACATCGTATAATAAGACAGACGGAAAATGAAAAGTTGCAATTTTCTAGGCTGATATGGCTAGGAACTATGCTCTCATTCCTGCGTAATAATCAAGAAACTATATTACGCAGCACCTGAAAATAGTCCCCAGGTAACTTCCAATGGGACCGGCGCTAAATTATGTTTCATTAACAAAGTTCGGGAGGAGTGCGTTCAAATGATCTATCTAATCATCATGTCTTTCCAACCAGCTGTCAGCAATCAGTTATCAACATGTCTACCAATCAGCACAAGTGGAGGATCATATAAATACCCAGTCAACTCACCAATGTTCCTCGACAAGTTTTGCAGCGTCCCTCCACCACCCCATCTTCCTCACACTCACCTGGTTACTTTCCTAAACCAGACATACGGGGGGAGTACTCTGGGTTCGGGCCAAATACCGAGCTCGGAGCCCTCTCCTCGGACAGCACGCCAAATACGCATACCATTCATTCTATCTGACTTATTTGTAAGTGTGGACACGTGAAGTGTTTACAAGGCACGCTCCTTGTGCAAGCAGGTTGTCACGTTGGTTACGTTGTTGGAAGTTAGCCTATTTTCAGGCACTGTGTAATATCATTGCGCCTCTGCACCCATGGTATGGCAGCAATGTTCCTTGATTATTACGCAGGAATGAGAGTATAGTTCCTAGCCATATCGGCCTAGAAAATCGCAACTTTTCATTTTTCAACTTTTACAGAAGAGTCAAGTTTTAAATAGGAAAAATATTGAAACTATTTGGTCATTTTTTTTGAGTGAGATGCTAACGGTCTAATCAGATTCAATGATCTATGCTAAGCTATGCTAAAAGTGCTACCGCCAGACCCGGAAATCAACTCAACTGTTTAACTCTAGGGGAGTTGGAAAATAACCTATTTTCAAAAAATGTGGAGTGTTCCTATAAAACTTTGCTGTGCCATAGCAACATGCTAAAAACATCTTAGAGCACTTTAGTAACAGCATAGTTGTTATTCTCTAGCATGCAAGCAAATATCACTTCTTAAAAAATATGAAAAACTAGTTATGTTCATAATATTTAAAATGAGCAAGATTATTAAAAACCATCTGAATTTGTATTACAATAGCAGCAGGCTCCTCTCACACTCTGAGATTAGCTTTAATAGGATTCACTTCAAAGCAAATCTCTTTTAGACAGTTCATTTTAAAATCCAAATCTAAAGCCTTGATAGATTAGGCATTTAATAAAATGCTTTTATGATGTTAAAGTGGGATAATACTAATAAAGTTTACTTTTCTTTCACTCTCACTCTATACAGAAAGAGACGATCGGTGACCTAGTGATTGTGAACGGACAGCTTAGTCATGCTGGCACATACACCTGCACGGCCCAGACGGTGGTGGACAGCGCGGTGGCCTCGGCCAAGCTAGTCATGAGGGGTGAGGGCTTCCAGCTGGCTGAGCAGTGACAGAGACCTTATTAAAACTCTGTTTACCAGCTTGCAGCCTTTGGCTGTTTCACAGCCCATTCTTGTGTTTTACCTCAGCTTGATCATTTTTGGCCAGAAAACTCTTGGCACTCAGCCCTGTGAGAATTTATGAAATTTAGAGTCATGAAATATACATTTAACAGATCTTTATCCTTAGGGTTTGGTTCACCTGTTTGATACAGATTTTTTATTTATTTTTTAAAGCAACCCCAACAACACCTCTAATGTTTTTGCTGTGTGTATGAATATGAATGTATGACAAAACTATTGTAGAGTCTCTGGCAAAGCTGAATGTTTCTCCCTTTATAGGACCACCAGGACCACCTGGTGGTTTAGTGGTGACTAGTGTCAACGACACATCGGTTGAGTTGAGATGGAGCCGTGGATATGACAACCACAGTCCCATTGGCAAGTATGTCATCCTGGGCCGCTCCTCACAGACTCACGACTGGAAGAGGATGAGGACAGGTGAGGTTACGAGTCCTTAAGGTGTCGTACAAACACAACAGCTGCATAGAATGAATGTTCATCTTAGAATGAACATTTATGCATCATTTCTTTTACAAGGATGCTTATAATCAAACATATGTTGTGAATTCTGAATACATTTGTTTATTAGAGCAGGGTTTCTCTAACTTTTTAAACTTTTTTTTGTTTAAAACCCCAAACTGTTCACAGTCCCTCATTTGCATAAAATATTACAAATTATATAATCAAATCAGTCTTTTTTTTCTTTCTTCTGAGTGTGTGTCTTTATATTTAGGTTGTATAGGTATATATAGGTTGATGTTTGTAGGCATGTATGCTCGGTTCTTCTATTTATAATCCTATCTGAATTAATGGACAGTATTTGTTGTCCATTTGTTGCCCGCTACTCCAGGGATTTGTTGGTGAGGGTTGGGGGATTGTTAAATGTTTTTTTTGTTTTGTTGGAAAAATCAAAGATTTCGATTCACAAGCTTGCGATTCAATTCAATTGATTCAATATTGATTAATTGGGGTATGTATCATGTATAGTACATGGCACATTTTCTCATAGAAAAAACAACCTTAACTAATGCTGTAAACTGTGCAGGGAACCCCAGTTGGTACATTGCTATGCTATTAAATCTACTTACATTTAAATTGGGATGGATTAAGGATTTAAGGAATTAAGGATTTTTTTATAATAATATTATTACATTAATATCAAATTTTTAATGAAATAATTATGTGTCTACTCGTATTTTGAAATATTAAAATTTAAATAGTGGTTGTCATAAAAATATGATGGATTTATTAAATGTTGATGGACAGATTAAGTAAAATACAATGAATATGCTATATAGTGCATATATTTAACAAAATGCTACTCTCTAGAGTTCATTTTACTAGCTAGTTTATGGACATTGAATGGCTTTTGAGGTAATTTGAGGTAAAGCTAACATTCATTCATCAACTGAAAACAGCATAGGTATATAAGAAACGATATGTATTCGTCAAAATTGAGAGATCATTATTTTTAACCCAGCTCTAGTTTTTGGTACCCTGAAATTTTGCTTCAGTCATTGTTGCACCTATATCACTTATTGATTTTTTACACCCCCCCCCCCCCCCCCAGACCCTGCAAACATAGAAGGAAATGCTGAATCTGCACATGTGATAGATCTTCGACCCTGGATGGATTATGAGTTCCAGGTCGTTGCTAGCAATATTTTGGGAAGTGGAGAACCAAGCATGCCCTCCCAGCCGGTCCGGACCAAACAAGCAGGTCAGAACCATTACAAATTTGTTAGTGTTGAACAAAAATTAAACTGAATTATAACCAAAGTGACATAAACTATTAGTGTGGTTTAACATAGAAATATGTTTGGTAGATATTAGGGTATTTTTTCCCCACTATATAAGTGGGTTATTATTTTGTCTTGCAGCACCAACTGTGGCGCCCAGTGGACTTGGTGGAGGTGGAGGAAACCGTAATGAACTTATCATTACATGGACTGTAAGTGCCACGGACCTCTGCTCTAATAGCATATAATATATGTTTTATATCTTAATCTGTATATAGAGTTGCTAACCGATGGTCAATCAATGTCTTTTTTTACTCAACCCTGACCTTCTGTTAAATGATTTCTTCTGGTATGAATTACAGCCCATGGTCAGGGAGTATCAGAATGGAGATGGCTTTGGTTATATTCTGGCGTTCAGAAAGCAAGGCATTCCAACATGGACGGTGGTGAGGGTGCCACACGTGGAGTCATCACGATATGTTTACAGCAATGAGAGTCTGTCAGCCTACTGCCCTTTTGAGGTCAGAATCAAGGCCTACAACAAGAAAGGAGAAGGTCCCTTCAGCCAGATTGCTGTAGTACACACTGCGGAAGAGGGTGAGAAATATTGCGAAGGATTATATTTTGTGCCATTTTCATTATATTCACATATTCATTATATATGATTAGACATTTCTTAACCACTAGAGGGCAGACAATGGAGGAACATCTCATAGAAACGTCTAAAAATGTCATATCATCCTGAGACCCAGCAATGTAGTTTTTTTCCTCTGTAAAGAACATTGTATTTTAGCAAGTTTCTTTGAGACCATGTAAGCCACAGTTTAGTCTGGATATCCTTTAATAAGCACATTCAGAGCTTTTCAGAGATACCAAATGTTTTATGGGAATATGATATTATTTTGTAATTATCATTTAAATCTGACTCATTTTCATATTGTTTGTCATAAATTAAAATCTCAAGACCACTTTAATGGGGTTTCAAATCAGAATATGACTTTCTGTTATGAGACATGCATGGATTTCATACATGTCCACTGTAAAGGACACCAGGACTTACAGCATGCTTATCAGACATTTTAGGGAGACATAATAAGTGATTATGGAAGAAATTATATAACAATATTTCTATGAAATTTGAGATATTGTGAAAATGTTGCCAAGTTATACTCATAACTCACATCATTATCATAGCTACTGTTATGTTGCCCAAATAACACATTAATATGTTAATTAGAGACAATGAATGGATACATTGTATATAATGGGAAAACCCATTTTTGGCCCAATGTTAACCCAGGTTTACACAAATATTGAGTAAAGTAAAATAGTATATGAAATCATTCTCTAATATCTTTCACACAATAGTTGAGAATCTTTGTACACATATTTGTGCATAGTTTGGTTTAGGTGGAAGTTTCCTGAGCGGTGTCGACATCCTGAAAACCTTGATTTACTATTAAATGCAGGCACTTGTAGTATGCATACAAAATATAAACATATTAATTATGAAACTTTTTCCAACATTGTTCTCATATCTGTTTTACAGAGGACAAGTTATAGAAAACAATAGCCTGGAACCTAAAAATGCTGAATATAAAAATGTAATATTAATAAAAATAAAACATTGTTTTGGTTCTTAATAATCAAGTTTTTTGCCATTTGTTTTCTTATACTCCAAACAGTGTAATGATGTAAAAAAAAAAATCCTCCCAAAAACATTGAATCAAAGCTGCAAGAATATCTTGCCCAGAAGTTCTGCAATGTCATACAGATGAGGCACAACCACTCACATTTACACAAATAAGAACATGCACCAAACTGCTCTTTATATCCTCTCAAAGTTTATTTTAACAAAGTCCCTCATCATTCGTATAACCATTTGTGCAGAACATTTGAGCTTAGATTATTTTATGCACGTGTCAGAGTGTAATGCTGGCTTTGAAAAGAGGCTGTTAATGAATGAAAAGACAGTGCAAATTATATTGTAACCAACATCAAAGTGCAACTTGTGTGTAAGTGCAGCGATATGCATGTGAGGTTTACAGAATTACAGAAAAAGGGTCAGAGAGAGGGTGGAAAACGATCTACAACTAAATTATGACTTTTTATTTGACATAAAAAATGTTACCAGTCTTATTAAATGAAATAAAAAGATTATATGATATACAAATGTATGATATTATCACTTAAATGCCTCATAACTATCATAGTCATCATTATGTTTCCTGGTCTTCCCTAGAACCTACCGTGTCCCCGCGAAGGATTAACGCCACTGCTCTGACAGCTTTTGATATTCAGGTGTCCTGGGACCCCATTCAACATCTGAACATTAATGGAGTTCTTCGGGGTTATGAGGTCAGTACAGGCCCATTCTTATTACAATATCTGTAACTTGGATTGATAAATATAAATAGCATGACAGATTTGATGGATGTACACGATTGTGTATCATTGTTGGCCACCTTAGGTGGCACGTCAGGATATGTGAGCTTTGCCCGTTGAGCAAGGGACTAATAGAGGTGCTGTTATCTGATTAGTGAACAGCACATCTCAATCAGATCAAGGAACATTAAACACATTATTTAGATAAGATGTTACCTTTTAGATAAAACCGTGCTTTGAAATTCAATGGTTTCAAAGGGTATTTTTGCAGCTCATATTTAATAGAATAGGCTAATACATGACAATCATTTTCATATTTTTGCAAAATATGATTCCATTATTTGTTATTTTTGTGTACAGAGTTCACATTCAGTATGAACAAGCTTGTCACAGAATTAAGAGAATTATGAATTGCCATTTTGCTCTGGTTACAGATTCGTTACTGGAGGCAACATGAGCGTGAGGCAGCTGCGGACCGGGTGAGAACTGCAGGGCTGGAGAGCATGGCACGAGTCACGGGTCTGAGGCCTAACACTCTTTATCACGTCACCGTATTGGCCTACAACAGTGCAGGCACTGGTCCACCCTCCCCAAGGACCACTGTCATCACCAAGAAACCTCGTAAGACCTCATTTTTGGCTCAGGGAGCATTGGTAGCCTAGCTAAAATGTGATTTACTTGAGTAGAGCATGATTCTGGAGACTTCTGGAACAATTTTCCTAACAATCTTCACCCAAATGCTACCTAGCCGGCATTTGACCGAACTTCAGCTTTGAAATGTGATTGAAAGAATGTCAGTTGGTGTTTTAACATTGAAAGAATGTTGAAGCAAAGTTAAAAGAATGTTTAATGCTAATTGTTGTAAATAGGTTAACTGAAATTGTGGATCTGTACAGAAAATAAGACATTGAAACAACAATGTTGTGATATCAACATTGATTAGATTTGCAAAATTTAAAATTCAACAGTGATTCAACCTTGATCCGTGGCTTTAAATCGCTCATGAATAAAATGCCAACTGGGTACCCTTTAAATCAGTGGGCAGTGGTTGATAAGAATGTTGTTCCAAGAACCACAAAGGCTGATTCATGTCCAACTTGCATAAGCTAGTAGCTTAATGGTGGAAAAGTTGAGAGAAGTAAAAGGTCTTGTTACATCACATCATGTTGTCATGTTGCTATTTTGAGTTTTGTGAATTGACTCAAAACTGCCTCTATTAATTTTCATCCTTCTCCATGGAGAAAATAAAGTGTCACTTGATCTGTTCAAGTAGGTTGACCTAATTCTGTAGATTGCTGTTACTATCATAGAAATGTAATAAGTTTGCCACTAAAAACGGATAACTAGAACAATCTGTCCCTTCCGTAACAGTTCAAATGCCACCAACAGTCCTACATGTAATTGACAACTTGACATTTGCAATTCCTGACAATGTCTTTGTCACTGAGAATGGTGTGAAAGCCAGTGCGCTTTGTGGACTTACTTTTGCTCGTATCTTTGTTTCTAGCCCCCAACCGTCCTCCAGGTAACGTCTCATGGAAGGTTGCTGGTTCTTCGGTTACTGTGAGGTGGGATCATGTTAAATCCATGGACAATGAGTCTGCTGTTCTGGGTTACAAAGTGAGTGACACACGGTGCCACTGGACACTACAGCTATCTGTTTGTTGCATACGTGTTTGTGTTGGGTCATCTGTCTGCGTCTGTATGTCATCAGAATATTTGAGATTCAGTCATTGCGATCAAAGGCAGGATATCATATCATTTCATACCTCTGAGGTAATTTGATAAAAGGTGGCATAATGTCACGTGAGAAGAGAACATGTCGTCTCTTATGGAAAACCAAACCACCAACCCTATGTGCTCTTTAACGGTGAATTAACATTTAAACCAGTTGTGTATATCTCATATCTAATCTGCTGTAGGATTCAGGTCATCTTTTGTCAAGAGAACATATAGTGATTCCCAGAAACTGATCAAATCTATTCCTTAAAAGGCACTTTGGATACACGCGTCTGCCAAGTATATACATGTTTTGGTTCATTTTAAGTTAAAATTTCCAAAATGCAAAACATTTTCATGCTCACTTTATGATGTTTTCTAAAAGTTCAGGAGGAACACGTTCAAATTGCCTATCCAATCAGTCCCTCGACAGTTTCCTGCATCCCACTACCACCCCGTCTCCTCACACTTGCTTGGTTAACTATCCTAATCAGAAATATGGGGGGGGGGGGTACTCTGGGTTCGGAGTATCAAAATTCCATGTTTGGAGCCCTCCCCTCAGACAGCACGTCAAATACGCATACATTTTATCTGATTATTTGTAAGTGTGAATCTCCACAGTGTGGGAAACTCTCCGTTAGGGTATAGTTCATCAAAGTAACTTCTATCAGAAAATCACCTATAAATATAACTTATGAATCTTGATGTAAATGAATTTATGTAAATGCTTCATATATGCACACATAACATACTTAGGTACTATTTATGCCATTTTGTAGTATAAATAGTAGGGATGCACCGGATCCAGGATTCGGGTTCGGATTCGGCCGAATATTGGACTTCTTGACAGGGTTCGGTTTCTGCCGAACTGCCGAACCCTAGGTTTGCACAATGCGCGCTCCGCTGGTCGAACGTAATGACGCCGCCTTTGATTAGGCAACGGGAAGGACCGTTCGAATCCAGTCGGCTGTGAGAAAGTGAAAATGGAACTCATAAACAGAAAACGTGGTAGTACTTTAAGTCAAAAGAAAGGCGATTCAAGTCAAGCTACATGTTCAATTTGCAATGCCCATATGTCTCGTGGTGGCAAGGACCCATAAACAATAGCCGCTGTTAAAACATTTGCATATGAAACATCCGAAAGAATACGAGTTGTGCATGAAGGAATACAGACAGCAGCCAAAATGCAGCAACTTCAGGTAGCAGGCCTACCTCAATCCACAACTTGTATGTTTGTTTGTTTGTCACATACGTGACAATGTTTACTTTAGTAAACTTGACCAAAACCACACTACGAAAAGCCTTAAACAAGGCTTCAGATGGCACTGATGCCCCAGGAATACAGAGATAACGCCTCGCTAGAGTGGCCAGCCTCGGGATGCGCCGTTCATTTACTTTCCACAAGTCAGGAGCTTGTACTACTGCTGTATTTTTCTGTCGAAATGGTCCCACACAGTAAGCTTTTCCATTGCTTCATTTTGCGAAATATGTCTGGTTTGTGGTTACACATGTCGACGCGGTCCGTGAATGAACAAATAACGCTATACAGCATATTTTTCTTTAACCATGCAGCAAAAAAAAACTAAACAAAAATGCGTTAAAAACATTTAAACTGTTTAACTGGTAGTATTAATCGGTCAAAGTTCTTACATTCGGTTAACGGTTAAACGGTCAATAGCATCCCTTCACTGCTGTGGAAGTTGTTTACTTCATTAATGTGTTTCCTGTGATAATGGACGGAGGATGGGAGTAGGATTCAGTATTCGGTTTCGGATTCGGACGAATCTTATCCAGTGTATTCGGTATTCGGCCGAACCCCAAAAATCTGGATTCGGTGCATCCTTAATAAATAGTGTGAGTAGTGTTCACACTGAAAATTCCATATAGAAAAAGTGAGCTTTAAATACCTGGATGGTATTTAATTACTTGAGTGCAGGGGGTGGGGCTATCAGACTAAATAATCGTATAAAATCCATAAACTACACGGTTGAGTTCATAATGTATAAGAGCATATAGTGTGTAGCGTCATTTGGGACACAACTATACAGTACACTGTTATACATATATATTATATAAAAAAATCTCAACTGCTTGATTGCTTGTATCGTCGCAAAATGTAAACTATATTTTTGACCAGCTCAAGGCATGGCGATATTACAAACATTGACATCATGATTTTCTGTAAAGCTGCTTTGAAACAATGTATATTGCTATACAAAAACACATTTGACTTGACTTGAAATATTGCACTGCTGTCTTGAGAATTGAATTCTCACAAATGTTTTATATTATTTGTGTAGGTCCTTTACAAGCATGAAGGCCAGTCTGCCTTGAGGATACTGGAAAAAAGCAAGACCTCCATCAATCTGCCATTACCCAAGGACAATGGTTATGTGGTTTTGGAGATCCGCTCTTGGGGAGAAGGAGGAGATGGAGCAGCCTTTGAGACCATAGTGTCTCGAGACTCAGGTATGTGGTGCGAAGAGTAGTTAGGAGGACTGGTTTTAGTAAAGAAGTAGTGTTTAAGTACTAAATATGTTTCTGAAAGTCAGTGTGTTTGATCCACAGGCACTGGAATGATGGTCCAGAACAGTGCTGGCACTTCAGGAGCCCTCTGCACATCTGTTCTGGTGGTCACTGCACTCGCTCTCATTGGCTCGTCAGGACTGTGATGTTAGCTAATGATGAAGCATTTCTTATTAATATCACAGAGAATGAACCAGGTTTTTCAGAAGGGGCAGTGCTGTGGGTTGTGGGGGGGGGGCGGGGGGGGTTTGATGAGGGACGTCAGAATGGTTGAGTGTGGTGCAAAGTTTTGGAAATGTGAGAGGTGGACGATTCTTTTGTATAAAAAGGCTTTTTTACAAGGATGACTGGTCATTGTGGAATACAAAGAGAGTTGTTGCGGGAGACTTTTTGATTGTGTTCTCATTTTAGACGCTTGCCTTATGGAAACTCAAACTTGACTGGTGGTCATGTCAGCATTTGGTTGTAGTTTCTAAAATTCAACAACAGCTCTGACTTATAGGTGTATATACACATAGATGTATTGGTGACATTCCATACTGGATAAAACAAAACCTTTTTTTAATACATGTGGACTGCAAAATGAGTGTTTAACTTTTGTATTTATTCTTTACATTTTTTGTGACTATGTAACTGGAAGCAAGAGTGGATCATGGTTTTTATTAACAGTCTTTTGTATCTGTGTTGAATGATTGTAGCATTCTGCCTTTCCCTCAGTGTTATAGTTTTTAAAGATGAAAGGTTTCATAAACGCAGCGGTACAACAGAAGCTGAGCAGTTGTTAAAGTGGGCTAGTGTTGCCACAGTTTTCACTCTGTTATCTCATTCATTATTATTATTATTGCCTTTTTTTCTCAAGGCTTACATAAAAATGACGTCCATGGGCTGTTACATTCTTTCTTGGCACATTATAAGAGCGAGACGCTGGACATTGATCAATAGTGAAGATAGCATTCATGGATAAATAAGTTAATTATTATCCTATATCATCATTTATTATAAGGTATTGTTTTCTTCCCAGGACTGAATCCTGGTCCCTAATGGCCCAATTTTGGAGGCTGGCACAAATGGTGGAATACTTATCTTACTTTAAGTGAAAGGTTCCATTTGGCTTGAAGAATTAGGAAATGTGGCTATTCCTAGTGAGGGTTCTGGGGGTCACAGGTCTGTTTAGAGTGTTTGGAGGTCCTTTTTTTTATTTATTATTAATTAAGACTAATCTAAAAATTATTTGATACTGTGGCATGAACTAATAAAATACAAACTGAAATTCACTTTCAGTGTAGCAGGTCAAATCTGTCAGTATTTAAAATCATTCCATGTGCGTAATTCTACAGTTCTTTAAAGTTGTTGCCTCTAATTTCAGTCTGACAGAAATCAAGAAGGTAAAATGTCTGATTTGTGTTTGAATTTTGTATATATTTCTTTCTTTTCTCTCCCCTGCATTGCTTTTTATTAGTGCCTGTTCAACAGGGTGATTTTCCCTTGTAATTATATATTTTCTATTCAATGTATTTAATTTTCTATTTTACACACTGTTTTCATCAAGTTGTTACTGTAAATATTGCCGTTTTCTGTTTGAGGATTGCTTGATAGTTTGATTCTGGTTTTTTTTACAGCTTCTCTAACACCTTCTTTATAATTCTGTCCAGTAATTTCATATTTTGTCAATGGGATATTAAATGTAAATTTTGATTCATGGATCACTCAGTGGAATTTGAAACACTTTTAGCCAAAAGCTGTGACACATAGCAGCATCATCGGTAGCTCTTTAGTGGTTCTAGTCCCAAAACCTAGTAGCAGTCGGGTAAATGTTACACTTTCTGAATGTAGAAGCACTCAAAAGTCATATTAGGACTATGAAACCAAAACTAGTGTCCTCTTGTACTTTTTCAAGTGATTTTAATTGCATTATGAGTGTCCAATTCCACGACTTTCTTTTCTCTCGTCATTTCCTTAATTTCTGAAATCATTGGTGTTTCACATTGTGTAGTTTGCCCTCTTGTGTTGAATCAGGGCTTTGTCGTTCACAACTCAACAAACAATTTCTGAAATAGCTGTTTGTGCGCTTACATGAGTCGAATGACACGCTAGTAGTTTCACTCTGAAGGTCACTCAGGTTGTGATGTCAAATTGTCTCTTTGAACTACCATGTACCCCAGTTGTTGTAAAGGTTGAGCCTGTCCACTGTGGACTGAATGTGAATAATGCAGCACTTGTAAATATTCTTCAATAATAAAAAAAAACCTTTTGACTGTATTCGAAGAAACTTTGTTTGGTTTTTAGTGATTGGCGTAGTGCACACATTCATACAGATGCACTTGACTAAGATACACCGTATGTATGGAATATATAGAGTCATATGAATCATACATAAAGCATGAAATATGAATTAAAACCTCCATGTATACTTAAACCGATCAGGCATAACATTATGACCGGTGAAGTGAATAACACTGATTATCTCTTCATTACGGCAAAAATGGGATTTGAGCGAGTTTGACACATTGTGATTGCTAGACGACTGGTTCAGAGCATCTCCAAAACTGCAGCTCTTGTGAGGTGTTCCTGGTCTGCAGTGGTCAGTATCTATCAAAAGTGGTCCAAGGAAGGAACAGTGGTCAACCTGCGACAGGGTCATGGGCGGCCAAGGCTCATTGATGCACGTTGGGAGTGAAGGATGGCCCGTGTGGTCCGGTCAAACAGACGAGCGGAGCTACTGTCGCTCAAATTGCTCAAGTTAATGCTGGTTCTGATAGAAAGGTGTCAAAATACACAGTGCATCACAGTTTGTTGCGTATGTGGCTGCATAGCCGCAGACCAGTCAGTGTGCCCATGCTGACCCCTGTCCATCGCCGGAAGCACCAACAGTGGGCACGTGAGCATCAGAACTGGACCACGGAGCAATGGAAGAAGGTGACTGGGAAACCTTGGGTCCTGCCATCCATGTGGATGATACTTTGACGCGTACCACCTACCTAAGCATTGTTGGAGACCATGTACACCTTCTCATGGAAACGGTATTCCCTGGCGGCTGTGGCCTCTTTCAGCAGGATAATGTACCCTGCCACAAAGCAAAAATGGTTCAGGAATGGTTTGAGGAGCACAACGAGTTTGAGGTGTTGACTTGGCCTCCAAATTCCCCAGATCTCAATCCAATCGAGCATCTGTGGGATGTGCTGAACAGACAAGTTCGATCCATGGAGGCCCCACCTCACAACTTAACAGGACTTAAAAGATCTGCTGCTAACATCTTGGTGCCAGATACCACGCCACACCTTCAGGGATCTATTGGAGTCCATGCCTTGATGGATCAGGGCTGCAAAATTGGGACCAACACAATATTAGGATGGTGGTCATAATGTTATGCCTGATCGGTGTATGTCAAGATGCACTGATTCCCAAAATCCTGTGTAAGCTAACATGCTTACATGAGCATACTTTTTTTCTTTGAATATTAATGTTCTGCGTATTCAGTCTGAATATAAGAAACAAATCTGTTCACATCTGAATATCTTTATGTAATGTTACTGTAATTGAGGGATTACATTTTATGATACTTATTATGTCTATTAGCCCATAATAACCTCAAAGATAATACCACCTTTCTGTAACGTGCCAGTTATATGACTTGTTATTAATTTTATTGCCCAAAACTGATGAAGTTAGCACTTATCACCTGTACTTTGGAACTATTAATAATGTATAAATATACATGATCATGAACAGGTTTTCACCAAACTGCCCATTCTCAGTGCAGCTGACACAGGTAACAGCTGACAAAGCTTTCCTATGTTTTATTCTTTTCTTTATAAATAATATTTATATGCACACTTATTTTCATGACTATGGCAAAACTTGACATGCTAGTGAATTTGTGAATGCAATTTGATGCATAATTTCTTGTGTTTTACAGCTCTGTTTCTGAAGAATACCAGTTTGGATCAAGACCAAAATGACTAAATTAACTCTTTTAGCAGGTATGTTCCATATCAAAGATATTTTTACTTTAAGTTTGTTAGTCTATTTTTTATGCATTATCATGTTGTCTTTTGCATAGGACTGGGCGTCTTGCTTACAGTACAGATTGGTAAGAACCTTCAATAATTTCACATGTTACCAATAAAATGAATGCATAAGCATTTATAATAAATATTCCTGGATGATGAGTACAGAAAAAATATGTTAATAATATCATCATTTCTGATAGCGGCCTCTACAAAGCTGGTGTGCTACATGACCAACTGGTCCCAGTACAGACCTGGCGATGGAAAGTTCTTGCCAGACAACATTGATCCGTTCCTCTGCACTCATGTGGTCTATGCTCTGGCAAGCATCAGCTACAGAAATGAAATCACCACCGTCGAATGGAATGATGAGGAGCTGTACAAGTCACTGAATGACCTGAAAAAAGTGTAAGCAATTTATAATATACACAATGCATTATAAACCATTATTGGACAAATAAATTCATACTGATCCATTTTGGGGACTTTTTTGAGATTGTTTTCATATGTTTGTAATAGAAATCCTGCATTGAAAACCTTGCTGTCTGTTGGAGGATTGGTCAATGGCGTCAGTCCGTAAGTGGAACACAATATACATCTGTGCAAGTCATAAATATAATATAAATGACATAACATGACACTATAATATGAAGTCAAATTATACAGGCAGAACTTTTTTTTTAGTTAAATCATATAAATCCCTAGCCTAACAAGAGTTACTGAAACATAGCACATGTACTGGATATCTTTTTTTGCACTTCAGATACATTGGAATGGTGTCCACTCCAGAGACCCGCAAGACTTTCATCCGTTCTGCATTGTTGTTCCTGCGTCTCCATGAATTTGACGGTATGGACATTGACTGGCAGTACCCTGGTCACAACGGCAGCCCACCAGAGGACAAGCAGAGATTTACTACATTCATAAAGGTGAGAAGACTAGTATAATGCATTTTCCACTGATAAAGCATGTGATTTTAGGTCTGACCATGTTTCTGTTGTGTGAAAATTCTCAGGAACTGAGAGACGCTGTTGAACAGGAGGCCTTAGACACGAAGAAAACACCTCTGGTGCTCTCATGCAAAGTGTCCGGCATCAAGTCCACTATTGAAAAATCTTATGAGATTCCTGAAATTTCAGGGTGAGTTTTGTAGTTTCGTCGAGCTACAATAACACGCATCTATGAAACCTTTCTTTACTTTCTCCTTCTTTCTGTCCTTATAGCTTGTTGGACTTCTTGACCATCATGTCTTACGACTACCACGGCCACTGGGACCCCATGACAGGGCACAACAGTCCCCTTTTCCACAGCTCCTTTGACAGCGGAAACATCATTCACCACAATATCGTAAGCTCAAAACGCATGAATTCAAAACCCATCAAGCCATCAAATGTAATCTGAGATCTCTTAGCATATTCCTTTCTCTCTTCATTAGAATTCCTCTGTGGCTTTCTGGCTCGGCAGTGGAGCCCCCGCTGACAGGCTGCTTCTTGGCTTCCCCACATTCGGACGCACATTCATGCTCTCCACCTCACAAACAGGTCTCGGGGCCCCAGCCAAAGGCCCCGCTGATGCCGGCCCCTACACGCGCGAAGCAGGCTTCTGGTCCTATTATGAGGTTTCAACACGCTTCTTTTAACTTTGATCCGTTCTCAACTGGGTTTACTTCAGAAAACTTCAAGTGGCACTTGTGACCAATTTGTAAACTAAATATGTTGTATATTATTTTGTATACAAATATTATATTTTTAAGTGATTAACTACTATCAAAGTCAAATGGTTATGATACAACAGTTCTGGCCCTTTTGTGACTCTTTTTGCAAGTTCTGGCATTGATATGCCAGTAGGTGACAACAAGTGACCATTCCAAATAGTTTGAACTAATGATTCAATGACTCACTCTTAGATGAGTGAGTCATTGAACCATTCATTCAAACAATTTGTTTAAAATCACTGATTCATTCTGGAACAAACTGATTGGCTGCGTCCGAAATTGCATACTTTCTTGAGTAGGTACTTATTTTAAAATATAGTATGAATGTAATCTGGACATGCATCAGTAACGCCGCTTCACTGCCATTCATAAATCCTTTCCCGTAGCCTCATGGGATAGTAAAGTGTCTATCGTATGCACACTTCAGAATCTGTCCGGAAGTAGTAGGTCATGATCCGGGTACTATTTGCCTACTCTTTTATACAGGGAATTCGGACATACTTCTTTTGTCACATACTGTGTGTGTATGTAGCCATTGTCTTTATGAGTAAGTCATTGAATCATTCTCACAACCAATTCTGAACACTGATTCATTCAGGAATGTCATGACGTCATGTCATGACTGTGCAGAATTTCTTTTTAACCATTTTCACTGATGTAGCAGAAATAGAAAAAGTAACTGGCAATATGATGAGTATTTCGTTTCTAAATGAGTCTTGTAAATATGTTATGCTGTGGATAGCCAGTAATTTACCACTCAAAACACACAGTGATTGGCATAATCTATGTAAACTTTGGAAGACAAACATCTGAAAATGAGTTTTGTATGGTTCACAGATTTGCCCCATGGAATCAAGTGTCACTGTTGAATGGATCAATGAGCAGATGGTGCCCTATGCAGTTCAAGGAAAGGCTTGGGTCGGATTTGACAACCAAGAAAGCTTTACTGCTAAGGTAAATCAACTGCTGTTTTCCAGAATCTAAGGCAATGAAATGTTTGACAAACTTCTGACAAACTATTCCTAATATTTGCTTTAACAGGTACAGTACCTTAACTCCTTAAACATGGGCGGAGCTTCAGTGTGGACCTTGGATTTTGACGATTTTTCTGGACGTTTCTGTCTCAACGGAGCTTACCCTCTTGTCAACCATTTGCGCAGCTCACTTGGTAAAAATTTTAGACCATAAAGTCCACAACATTTATTCAGTCTTGTGTTATATGTTCCAATGTAATGCTGAATCTCTTTTCAAAGGTTTCCCACCCAAGCCCACCACTACGCCACGTCCCACCACGACCGCTGACCCCACTGCCTCTTTCTGTGTTGGTAAACCTGATGGCCTGTACCCCAACCATGCTGACGAGACCACTTACTTCCACTGTTTCCGTGGAAACACATACTTGCAGAAATGCCAGCCTGGTCTGGTCTTTGTTGACGCTTGTAAATGTTGTGATTGGCCTTGAGCTCAAGTTCAGATCTGCTCTTCCTGTTCAATACAGGTCTCCTATTGTTGTGATATACCTCATCGTCCAACTATCCAATGCTCATCATTTGCACACAAAAAAAAAAAGTATGCATAGCCGTATAGAGTTGTTATGGTCCTATTTTGTCCCTTACATTTAACAAGTCATAATGTCCTGTTCAATAAAGTTTTGTTTTCTCTTGTTGTGCAGCAAAACAATGTACTCTTTTTGCTTTCACTCTCAATAAAATATTTATAGCAATCTGACTTATTAACTCTTCCTTAAATTGATCATCTGAAGAAAAAAAATTGCGACAGACCTTATGCATGAATAGCTTTATCAAACTGAAATAAGTATTTTAAT
Organism: Romanogobio albipinnatus; assembly: GCA_023566225.1. Taxonomy (NCBI): domain Eukaryota; kingdom Metazoa; phylum Chordata; class Actinopteri; order Cypriniformes; family Gobionidae; genus Romanogobio; species Romanogobio albipinnatus. The sequence goes on along the minus strand of CM042254.1, from coordinate 18,746,019 downwards.
AGGTAGGACAGAAATGTCCACCATCCATCAAATACATCCTCAATCAGTTTCTCCAAAAATAATCTTATTTGATGAGAATAGGTCGTCTCCAGTAGGCAACATTTGAATGCTTTATCAATCTGTGTATTGCATTACATACAGTAATGTAGCTTTTCCATCGGAATCCAAAGGAATATAATGTAACTGCATGTTCTCAGATTTATACGGTCCCACTGTGCCCTCTGGCATAATTCTGCTTACCAAAGTAACTTGAAGCGTACAGCTATATTAGCCTGCCACGTCATAAAGACTGACTGTTCTGATAATGTTACACATGCATAAGGATATTTTTATTCTTATATTACAACTGAGCTAATAAACTGCCAGCAGATATCTAGGACACTTAATTTGGCACAAGATTAGATACATTTTAATGCTAAACTGCATGTGGTGTACAAACGTTTTTTGTTTATCTTACATTACAGTAAATCCTCATTTGATCATTATTTCAGTGACAAAATAAACTGTTTAATAAAGAAATATGCATTTCACCAATAAAGGTATGTGTCTAAAGTAAAGTTTTCAGTGCATTTAGGCTAGTATAGTTTAGTTATATAAATGTGTAATTAATTAATCAATTAACCATCATGATAATACTTTACAATAAGGTCTCATTTGTTAATGCATTAGCTAATGTAAACTAACAACTAGTACTATATGTTTACTGCATAATTCATCCTTTTTTTAATGTTAGTTAATAAAAAATGTCCCTGTTCATGTTAGTTCACAGTTCATTAAGTAATGCTAGCAGTTTTGATCTTAAAAAGTAGTAAATGTTGGGATTAACATTAACTAAGATTATTAAATGCATGTTAACTAATGTGGTTAACTAATTAAACCTTAAAATCATATCTTTAAAACTTAAAACACTACTGTTCAAAAGTTTAGGTTTAGTATTTGATTTTTAAAGTCTCATTCTTAATATCTATAAAATTGCATTTATTTAATAAAAAATACAGTAAAACCGTAATATTGTGAAATGTTATTACTATTTAAAATAAATGTTTTCTATTTTAATATACTTTTTAAAAATTAAATTTTCAGCAGCCATTACTCCAGTCTTCAGTGTCATATTATCTTTCAGAAATCATTATTGATATTGAAATATTGACAAATATTTTTTTTTTTTTTTTCAGGATCATCTGATGATGAAAAAAACTTTAAATGTTTTAACTTTTGATCAATTTAATGCATCCTTGCTATATAAAAGTATTAATTTCTTTCTTTCTTTTTTATCTTATTGACCCTACGTTTTGAATTGTATGCATATGAGATTTCAAAGTTTAAAATGTAAATCTTATAACTTTTTAAAGTATCAATTTCAATTAGTTCTTTCAAACAGTCATAATTTGTTGTTTTGCAGCACATTTTCGATCTTCAATAATATTCTTTCTTAATGTTCTTTTCTTTCATCTTTCCACACTGATAACATCACATGACAATATACCAGTGATAAGATATGAGCAATACAACACTGATTTTCTCTTTCAACATCTCCACAGCTTAGCTCTTTTTATAAACCCTTTACTATGTATTTATACATTTTTAATTTGATTAAACTGTTCTACACTGTTAATGCAAAAAAAAAAAATTAGGACAAATCTGAGACTGCCAAAGTTGAATGATAAGCACAATTCATGTCTGTTGTTTGGTTTTGGTTTCCAAAACAATTGGGGGATATTATACCAATTCTGGAGCGATAAGCTTGAAAGCACCACAACAGTTTATTATGTGGTTCTGACTGGACGACAATCTTATATAAGAAAAAGATACATTTCTTATATAAGCCTCTGTGAATAATATTGACCCCATAAAAGTTTGATCGGCTGCAATCCATACGGAAACCTTTCATTTAGATACCAAATATCTATAGCTATTAGAAATCACAGCCAAAGTACCATTTGATTGGTTAGGATATCAATTACTATTAACAGATATAATTGATGTATTATCTACTAAATGTATTGTCTCAGAGTTACAGTTATAGAGAAGTTATATTTCCCTCTATGTTTATTACACATTTCCATTGCATAATGACTCTGTTATACATTCTTACAAAAGTAAATACATAATTTTGTATCTGGCCTCAGCTGAATTTTCATTAATATGTATAAGTTAATAGAGCCCCTGCTAAATCCATATCAGTGTAACAGACATTTGCACTTTGCGTTCATTATATTGCAGCGGTCCCATTTTTTCATCTTATCTATGATTTTAGCTTCACACAAATTGTGCTGAAAAGGCCAAAGGTATATTTTAGTTACATATTTTATTGTCATTTCAGGTCATAGTTTACAGGCGATACCATATCATACACCATTCTGATAAATCATCCTATATGGCCTAGACAACTCCCAATTGCTATAAATACCCAGGGGTCCTGAAGTTCCTCTTTACATTTTTCTAGCTTGAGGTACCCCAGGTATGTCAGAATGTCATTCAGCGTAATATCCTTATTTCTGCTATTAGTCTAAATGTAATTATTAAAACTCTTCTTTGTTACTTACAGAAAAATTGGACATAAAAATGGGGAAGCTTACACTTGTAGCAGGTAATATGTCAAAATAATATACACTACACAATATGAGTTTTATTCATTCTTTTATATTTGTCATTTACATAATATCATTGCATATTCTAGGTTTGGGCTTGGTGCTCTGCCATGTTGGTGAGTCAATGAGTATTTATTCCATCATACAATCATATCACATTGATTTTGATGAACTATTAATCAGAAATTAGAAAGGCGATTATCACTGTAAGGAGAAAATGTCTTGACTAAGAGCTTCTTTGTGTATCCATAATCAGCCTTCTCCATGGAAATGGGCTGCTACTTCACCAACTGGTCCCAGTACAGACCTGGAATTGGAAAGTATACACCAGCAAATGTCGACCCTTTCCTTTGCACGCACCTTTTCTATGCTTTCGCAATGATCAACCATGCCAATGAGCTTATCACATATGAGTGGAACGATGAGACTCTCTACAAGGCCTTCAATGAACTCAAGAACAGGCATGTATTAGTTAAAATATCATGTTTAACACTTTTCAGATGCTGAAATTCTACAATCATTTGCTGTGAGATTGTAAGAGAAAAGAAACATTCTGAAAGTATATGAAATTCTAAAATATTATCCTCACAGAAATCCCACTCTTAAGACTCTCTTGGCTGTTGGTGGATGGAACTTTGGTTCAGCACAGTAAGTAATCTGTGAAATTGATGAATTTTGGCTTTATCTTGTCAAATTGGTCGAACGAAATGCAAAAACATTTGTCCTTAAATTCTCAGGTTCTCCATCATGGTGTCCAATGCAGCAAACCGTCAGAAGTTCATTCAGTCTTCTATCATATTCCTGAGGACTTATGGATTTGATGGTATGGACTTGGACTGGGAATACCCTGGATCAAGAGGAAGTCCACCTGAAGACAAAGGAAGATTCACACTGCTGTGCAAGGTGGGTCTGATTATAACCCAGTGTCTTTCTAAGCAAATATGGTGGTGCACTTTACTTATATAATCTCTTTTTATGTATAATTATCTATGTTGGTCTTTGCAGGAACTTCTTGAGGCCTATGAGGCCGAGGCCAAAGCTACTGGCAGACGCAGACTGGTGCTGTCTGCTGCTGTATCAGCTGGTAAAGACACAATTGATGCTGGATATGAGATTGCTGAGATTGCCAAGTAGGTATAACAACACTGAATCATGACATTTGCAAATTGGCAGAGCACTGAGGTGAAAGTATGCAGTAGCATGAGATGTTTTAAACCCCTCCTAACTTTTGTCTCAGATACCTGGACTTCATCAATGTGATGACTTATGACTTCCATGGAACTTGGGAAAGATTCACAGGACACAACAGCCCCCTGTACCAAGGCTCAAAGGATGACGGAGACTTGATCTACTTCAACACCGTAAGAACTGATTTACTGTAACACAAAGAAGGTGAAAACAAATAACAAACACATTTTTGAATTCCTCCATTTTAAAGTGAAACTCCTCCTCTTTCAGGATTATGCTATGCGCTATTGGAGGGACAATGGTACCCCCGTGGAGAAACTCAGAATGGGTTTCGCAACATACGGTCGCACATTCCGCCTGACATCTGCAGATACTGGCATTGGAGCCCCAGTTAGTGGACCTGCTGCAGCTGGAACCTACACTCGTGAGGCTGGATTCTGGTCTTACTATGAGGTGGGAGATTTAGAAAAGCCATTTTGTCCAAAATGGAAAACGAATGGATTATAGGCCTATTCATTAATACTCAAGTATCTCAACATCTAATACTGTAAATGAATATGTCAATGTCTTTATAGATCTGTGGCTTCCTAGAGGGAACAACAGTCCAGTGGATTGATGATCAGAAGGTGCCCTATGCCACAAAGAACGGCGAGTGGGTTGGATTTGACACCAAGGAGAGCTTCGATACTAAGGTACTTTTGAGTCTTTACTTGAGTTGTTTTTTATTGTCACTATTTGCCAGCAACAGACTTGAAGCTCTCTTTTCCTCTTAATTTATAGGTCCGTTATCTGAAAGACAAGAAATTTGGTGGAGCCTTCGTGTGGGCGCTTGATCTGGATGACTTTGCTGGACAGTTCTGTAGTCAGGGGAATCATCCTCTCATGGGCCATCTGCGCAATCTTCTGGATATCGGTAGGAATATTCACATGTTGCCTTTACAAAACATTAAACTGAACAATTCAATTATATATATATAAACATCCTGTGTACAGTCAAACCAAAAATTATTCCGACAGTGGGTACAGGACACTATAGTTCATTTATGTATGTGAGGATAGCAAAATAAACTGTGACATATTATACCAAAAAATTATCCTAAAATTTAATACAATATTTAATCCAAAATTATTCAGACACTTTGACCTGATCATGTTTTGCTTAAGTGTTTTTTCTTTAATTGCTAATGTGACCTTTTACACCACAGACTGAACAAAATGAAGCATTGCTTGGTAATTGGTTGGCCTAAATTGGTATTATCTAATTGTGTACTTAAATTTAACAGCTGACAGCTGATTGGTTGATTGTAATCCATTACATACCTTTCTATAAAAGTTATCTGACATTATCAAGATTAATTTGTTCTGACACAGAGTTCTTGTCATATTTTATCACCATTTTATAAACTACAGTGAAGAAACTGTGATAATGTGAGAAAATGTTGAAGGTATCTGAATAAATTTTGGTTTGACTGTGTATATACATACATACAGAACCCCTGATTGGTCCATTGTTGAAACTAACATTAATGAGCTGCGATGTGTGTCAAGAGTTGATATTCTTTTATTACTATAGCTAAATTGTTCTAAATATAAACGATAATTGTGACAACTTTTGTTCTGTAGGGTCTGAATTGTGATCACTAGGTGGCGCTGTTTGCCCCAAGCTCGTCCCTAAAATGCTAATTTTCTAACCAGTAGGGGGTGGTGCCACCAAACTTCATAGGCAAAGGCATTCAAAGGCATTCAGACAAAGATGGCAATGCCACCTACTAATTTGTATTTCGGTAGGGTTTCGCCATTTGTAGAAGGGTAAAGAATTATAAGCTAGAGAAAATCAAACTTTGACCTATAAATGTGACGCTAGAGGGCACAGGTGGGAGAACCCCCACATCAGTGCTTGGCCCCTAGCTAACATACCTTTATTTTTTTTTTAGAATTGCCTCCTCTGCCTCCAACCACCACCCTCAAACCTGGACAAACCACCACAAGACCCACCACAACTACCACCACCACCACTCATGCTCCAGGATCAGGATTCTGTAACGGGAAGCCAGATGGACTCTATCCTCACCCTGAAGACCCCAACAAATATTATAACTGTGCTGGAGGCAATACTTACATGGATAAATGTGGCCCAGGCACTGTGTTTGATAATAGCTGTAAATGCTGTGGCTGGCCTAAACACTAAGGAATCACTCATGTGAAAAAACATCTACGAACAGTGAAACAGGACACTACAAATTTGCTTAAGCACACAAATTAATCCAAACTAAACATCTATGACTTTATGTTTCATATAAAGGAGATTAATGTAGACTGAGCATAATTCTTTGTGCTTTATCTTTCCATTTGAGTGTATTTTATTGGTGTATAATGCTTGTTTTTGTTCCTTCTTTAAATCTGTTAATATGACTTGTGTGAGTAACAATGCATTTTAAAGGAAAAAAACAATAAAAACCTCGTATAAATATGCAACCACCAAAAGAGATTCAGGTTTCATTTGATTGCAACCTCTTGCATTCAAAACAGAATGCATGATGGGATCAAAAAAACACATTATTCTATTAGTGTTCCACCATGACAGATGTTTAATTAGCACTTTCATTATGTAATGGACAAATTTATGTTTTATCAATAATCAAGACAGAATTCAACAGTCCAAGCAGAATATCGGCAGTCTGGGCAAGAAATATTCAGTAAATTAGTCATTTTCAATTTGAAATTTGAAATTAATACTGAAGATCTTCATATAAAAGGATTACAATTACAAATCTTGGTTTATTTATAACTGTTTATACACCGATCAGGCATACCATTATGACCTAATATTGTGTTGGACCCCCTTTTGCTGCCAAAACAGCCCTGACCCGTCAAGGCATGGACTCCACTAGAGCCCTGAAGGTGTGCTGTGGTATCTGGCACCAAGATGTAGCAGTAGATCCTTAAAGTCCTGAGGTGGGGCCTCCATGGATCGAACTTGTTTGTTCAGCACATCCCACAGATGCTCGATTGGATTGAGATCTGGGGAATTTGGAGGCCAAGTCAACACCTCAAACTCGTTGCGCTCCTCAAACCATTCCTGAACCATTTTTGCTTTGTGGCAGGGAACATTATCCTGCTGAAATGCTATGCAGCCCCATACGCAACAAACTGTGATGCACTGTGTATTCTGACAGAACCAGCATTAACTTCTTGAGCAATTTGAGCTACAGTAGCTCGTCTGTTTGGTCAGACCACATGGGCCACCCTTCGCTCTCCATGTGCATCAATGAGCCTTGGCCGCCCATGACCCTGTCGCCGGTTGCCCACTGTTCCTTCCTTGGACCACTTTTGATAGACACTGACCACTGCAGACCGGGAACATCCCACAAGATCTACAGTTTTGTAGATGCTCTGACTCAGTCGTCTGGCCATTACGATTTGGCCCTTGTTAAACTCGCTCAAATCCTTACTCTTGCCAATTTTTCCTGCTTCTAGCACATCAACTGTGAAGACAAAATGTTCACTTGCTGCCTAATACAGTATATCCCACCCACTAACAGGTGCTGTGTTGAAGAGATAATCAGTGTTATTCACTTCACCTGTCAGTGGTCATACTGTTATGCCTGACCGGTCTACACTTAACATACTATCTCTGATTTTGCCTTTCTGCTGAATAGACAGAAACAGAAACTCTTCTAAATGAGCATAGCAAAACATGAAACACTACTAAGTCTCCCTCTTAACATAAAAAAACATTAGATAACAGCCCAGTTTCAGTTAAATTTAAGTTAGTCTAAATTAAAAGAAACAAGTTCATAAAACTCAAAACAATGAAACTATTCAGATTAAAATGTGTCCGTTTTGTAAAATCAGAAAAAAAGAACGTTCAAAAGTTAATTTGATTGAACTAATTTCTTTCATTTAAATTGGCTCTACTCAAACCAATTAATTATTTTGAGCATAGGGTTTACATATTGGCAGGTCTTTTTTGGAATGTTTTGGTAATGTTAACAGTTGGTGTCCTTAACTAGAGTATGTGAAGCTGCCACAGAATTATGTTCATACTTTGATGTCAAGTTAATCAAGTGAAATGGAAACCAAAAATGGAACCACAAAAGATATTGCTCATTCATTGATTTCACTGTGAGAAGTGAACTTGACTTATACTGCATAAATAGTCCTACTATTCCTTCAGGTCTAGCTACATGCTGCATGTTTATAATGCTGCGTTAACACATGCTGACAATTTGCAGAACAGTTGTTCTTTTTCTATTTCCAGCCTCCTCAGGAATTTCCTAGAATGGCTGTTTTGGATTTATGAGCAAAGGAAAGTCTGTGGTGGTAATGTTACTTCAAGGGACCCTTTTTACAGACTATGTGTTTCTACATTTATTAACATTGTAAATCTAGCTAAGTTTTTTATATGTTCATTATTTGTGTCATTTTGTCTTGGCATCAAATTTCAGAAAACTACCTGTTTGGGTGTTTCTATTTACAAGACGGCTGAGGGATTGACAGCAATTTTGACATCTTGCTGTTCTCTGTCCACAGTAATCAATCACTCAATATTTTTTCCTCTTTTGGAGAGTCATAGAAACACTATCTGGATTTTTTTTTCTTTTGCTATCGGAGCAAATGGAAATGCAAAAAATATATATATTTGTTGTAGTTTCCATTCACCACTATTGAAGTTTACCCAACTATGACGACCTCCGCTTCTCAGAACCCTTTAAAAAACACAAGTTATGGTTCACTGAACAGCTCTATTACAACATAGACAAATAAAACATCACTATACCTACTGATATAGACTGCTGATATGCTCATACATAAAAAAGATGATGTGCTTCATATCATAAAGAAATTCATAAACCTGGTTTTCAAAATAGGCCGAGTGGTATCGCTAAGCCATATAAATGTGAAGCTCTCCAGTCATATTAAATGTATTGCCTTTTACATCTTCAGATTCTGTCCTGTTTATGTGGATACATACTATTTATCTGGTATCCAAGACTCTTGATAATGTACCTTGATAATCTGTTGCTTTTATTGACCATATACTCTGCACTTCCCTGTATCATCCGACCGTATAATAACTGTTGTTAATTTATATTGAACCTTTTAAATGCCATCACTGAGCATTGAAATTAAATGCAGCATTTCACCTTCTAGTTCAAAGTACACTATATTGCCAAAAGTATTGAGACACCCCTCCGAATAATTGGTGTTCCAATCACTTCCATGACCAAGTGTATAAAATCAAGCATCTAGGCATGCAGACTGCTTCTATTCTTTCATTTGTGAAAGAATGGGTTGCTCTCAGGAGCTCAGTGAATTCAAGCGTGGTACCGTGATAGGTTGCCACCTGTGCAATAAGTCCATTCGTGAAATTTCCTCAATACTAAATATTCTACGGTCAACTGTTAGTAGTATTAGAACAGAGTGGAAGCAATTGAGAACAACAACAACTCAGCCACGAAGTGGTAGGCCACGTAAAATCACAGAGCGGGGTCAGCACATGCTGAGGCGCACAGTGTGCAGAAGTCACCAACTTTCTGCAGAGTCAATAGCTACAGACCTCCAGACTTCGTGTGGCCTTCAGATTAGCTCAAGAACAGTGTGTAAAGAGCTTCAAGGAAAGGGTTTCCATGGCCGAGCAGCAGCATCCAAGCCTTACATCACCAAGTGCAATGCAAAGCGTCGGATGAAGTGGTGTAAAGCACGCCGCCACTGGACTATAGAGCAGTGGAGACGAGTTCTCTGGAGTGACGAATCACACTTCTCTGTCTGGCAATCCAATGGACGAGTCTGAGTTTGGCGGTTGCCAGGAGAACGATACTTGCCTAACTGCATTGTGCCAAATGTAAAGTTTGGTGGATGGGGGATTATAGTGTAGGGTTATTTTTCAGGGATTGTGCTTGACCCCTTAGTTTCAGTGAAAGGAACTCTTAATGCTTCAGCACACCAATACATTTTGGACAATTTCCTGCTCCCAACTTTGTGAGAACAGATTGGGGATGGCGCCTTCCTGGCTCACAAATAGTAAAATGTTGGCGTTATTTTGTCTTTTTGAGCAGTAGGCTAGCCGGAGCCGATTACCTGCAGTCTTTGTGCTAAGCTAGGCTAGCGGTGTGTGCGTCAGACAGAGTTATGGCACACACGGAGATGAGAATGGTATGTATGGATTTATCTAACTCTGGGGGATACCGTGAATAAGCTAAAGTCCCCAAAAAGTCGGTGTGTTCCTTTAATATAAAGAAGGAAATGTATGTTATGAATTGTGTAGTCTAAAATATGAAAGACCTGACTCATGCTTGTCATCCACAGCAAAGTCATTTAATCAGAATAAATGAATCCTAGAAAGCATAGCGCTAAATTATTATTTTGCCATTTTTGTTGTTTAATTAAATTAACCCTTAATCACCCCTCAAGTAGGGTTTACGTTCGTGATCCTTGGGGTCAGATAGACCCCAAACATTTACAGAGCAATTGCATAAGGAAATATAAATTTTTTACATGGAAAACTATGTATAATTTTTTTTTTATTTACTTCTCAACTTTACATTTATGCTGTTTTTGTGGATATTTGGTAGTTTTTTTTTCTTTCTGCACAATTACTTAACTAGGCCATAAATTGGCTCATTAAAAAAAAATTATGACAAAATCACTTAAATGATGATCTTAATTAAATCTAAATTGTTTTTGGACATTGCTCTATGTGTTAGGGATAGAATACTGCCATCTGCAGGTTTGTGGAAAAACCTTAGGAATTATAGTTAAAGAAAGAAAGTGCAATGACCACATATATCCAGCAGAGGTTAATTTTCACTTCATTGATTGGGTGTGTGTGTGTGTGTGTGTGTGTGTGTGTGTGTGTGTGTGTGTGTGTGTGTGTGTGTGTGTGTGTGTGTGTGTGTGTGTGTGTGTGTGTGTGTGTGTGTGTGTGTGTGTGTGTGTGTGTGTGTGTGAACATGCATGTTGCATTTGTGCTCTAGTATTAGTTGATTGTAGTTGAATTGTTGATTGTATTTGCCCATTTCTATAAAAATGCTCTCTGTTGCAGTCACACACATGTGTGTTTTTGTGTGTGTGTGTGTGTGTGTGTGTGTGTGTGTGTGTGTGAGTTCCACTTTGTGTTTATCTTGATTTAAATGTAGAAATTTTCAGATTTATACTGGATTTATTTAATTTTTTTGACAAACAAATGAAAAAAAAAATATTTTTTACATGTTTCCATTCATTACCAAAATCTAAAAAATGCCCCAGACACCTGTGTGTGTGTGAGTGAACATGCCTGTTCCATGTTGCATTTGTGCTCTAGTATTAGTCCTTCATTTATGTATGGCAATTTTTCAGATTTATGCCAGTTATGCCAGATTTTATTTTGCTTATTGATTTTATTTGCCAATTTCTATAAAAATGCGCTCTGTTGCAGTCACACACATGTGTGTTTGTGCGTGCATGTGCGTGTGTGTGTATGAGATAGAAAGTTCGTTCCACTTTGTGTTTATGCTCCAGGACCTTTTCATTTTCAGATTTATATTGGATTTTGTTTTATTTTTGTGACAAACAAAGGGGAAAATAATAGTTTTTTTCATTTTTCCATTCATTTTCAATGTGGGGTCAATCTGACCCTGAGGACCTTAAATGGTAAAAAAAAATGTACACACCTTTAGAACAACCAAATCAAGCCCAAATTGTTTGTGTGCATGTTTATATAGCTTATTTAGGAAAAGTGACAGAGTCTCATGACCCTGAGATAAAGGGAACACTTTTTAAAAATGAAGGAAAAATCCAGTGGGGTCAGCTGGACCCCAAGAGGTGATTAAGGGTTAAATTCATGTCTTTTGTATAGCGCTTTTCACAATACATTTTGTTTCAAATCAGCTTCACAGAAAAGGTATGTTTCAGTGTTACAACTAGGAAATATTCTGTTATCACTCAGAGATGATGGTGTCAAAGTAATGCCAATATGGCAGTAATATGCAGCTATAAGATAATATGTTTATTGGTTCATAAACCATGTATTTAATTAAGCAGATACAATGAACATGTTAAGGAATTATTACAGTTTTTGATCGTAATGATTACAAAATAAGTATGGTTAATATTTGACAGTTGTATATGAATAATTATAATAATATTAATAATAATAATACCAATACCAATAAGAACATATATATTGCACTTTTAAAGAGTGATTTACAAAAGGTAAAGTGACATGAAGAGCATTACAAAGTATACCCAGTAGACATAATAAAACAAACACAAAATACTTAATTTATATATTTATACTTAAAAATACATGTTCTTATTGGTATTATTAGTATTAATATTATTATAATTATTCATATACAACTGTCAAATATTAACCATCCTTATTTTATTTATATATATATAGTATATCTGCTAAGGACATGCGAGATGCAAACATTGTCACTCTATATAAGAACAAAGGAGACTGCAGTGACTGCAACAACTACCGGTGCATCTCTCATCTCAGTATTGTTGGAAAGGCGTTCGCCCGTGTTGCCGTGGCATGCTTGCAGACCCTAGCATCCCGAGTCTACCCCGAGTACCAGTGTGGCTTCCACGCAGGCAAGTCAACTGTAGACATGATCTTCTCACTACGGCAGCTGCAGGAGAAGTGTCATGAGCAGCAGATGCCTCTACATTGTGTCACATGTCTGTCCTGTCTTGTGGAGCACATGTGGTGTGTTGTTGTTTTGGGCTGTGCTCAGGTCTTTGTCTGATCCCACCCCCTTGTTATCTGATTAGTGTTTGATTTCTTCCACCTGTTCCCTCCTGATTTCTTCCCCTTTATATAGTTCCCTTGTGTCCTCAGTCCTTGTGCTTACGTTGTTATGTCTACGTCTCCCTTCCCTGTGTTCCGCTCCCTGACCCGTTTTTGGTATGTTGTTTGGTTCATTTATGTTGTTTTGAGATTTGTTATGTTTTCCCCCTTGTGGGTTTTTGTTTGTGTTTATGTTCATTTTTTATAATAAATACTTTTCCATGACCTGCATTTGAGTCCTCACCTCAGTTTCCCTCAGCCAAACGTGACAGAACGTAAGCACCATTCGAGGACTCAGCAGGAGGTTTTTTGTTTTGTTTTGTTTCCGTTTTTCCCATGGAGTTTGGCAGACGGCTACAGGTGATGCGGCAGGTAAACTCGAAATACATCCGTCAGCAGGGGGCGGATGTAAGAGAGTTTGCCTGCCAATTCCTCATTGAGGTGCATCACCTGTACCTCAATGAGAGGGAGAAGGCAGAGGTTTTCAACCTCTGTCTGGACATGCCTCTCAGCCCTCAGGAGATGGGGACTCCTAAATTCTGGGAGTTGGTGGACCGGTTGGACTCTGGTTCTCCTAAGATCATGGTCCCTGTTCCGGTGGATCCGAGGCCAGTGGTACAGAAACGAAGGAGGAGGAGAAAGGTTCCCTCCATCCCGGTGCCGGTGGTCCGTGTTCCAGAGCCAGAGCCAGTATCTGAGCCGGAGCCAGTGTCTGTTCCTGAGCCGGAGCCAGTGTCTGTTCCTGAGCCGGAGCCAGTGTCGTCTGTTCCTGAGCCGGAGCCAGTGTCGTCTGTTCCTGAGCCGGAGCCGGTGTCTGTTCCTGAGCCGGAGCCACCCTCAGTGACCGCGACACTGCCCATTATGGCCACAGCCATGTGGTGTGTGTGGGCTACGCACACACTTGGACAGGTGGGGTCTGTTCCTGAACCGGTGGTGCCAGTTCCCGAGCCGGTGGTGCCAGTTCCAGTGCCCGAGCCGGTGGTGCCAGTTCCAGTGCCTGAGCCAGTGGTGCCTGTTCCTGAGCCAGTGGGGTCTGTTTCTGAGTCGGTGGTGTCTGTTCCAGTGCCTGAGCCGGTGTCGGTTCCAGGGCCGTGGCCGCCTGAACTCCGCGGGCCGCCCTGGCCGCCTGAACTTTTTGTTTCCCCCTTCCCTCCCTGGTCTGTTTCCCCCTTCCCTCCCTGGTCTGTTTCCCCCTTCCCTCCCTGGTCTGTTTCCCCCGTCCCGCCCTGGTCTGCCCCTGCCGTCCCGCCCCGGTCTGTCCCTCCCGTCCCGCCCCGGTCTGCCCCTCCCGTCCCGCCCCGGTCTGTCCCTCCCTTCCCGACCCGGTCTGTCCCTCCCGTCCCGACCCGGTCTGTCCCTCCCGTCCCGACCCGGTCTGTCCCTCCAGTCCCGCCCTGGTCTGTCCCTCCCGTCCCGCCCGTTTTTGTTTGTGTTTATGTTCATTTTTTATAATAAATACTTTTCCATGACCTGCAATTGAGTCCTCACCTCAGTTTCCCTCAGCCAAACGTGACACATTGCCTTCATAGACCAGAGGGTCTGGGACAATCACAACCTCACCGAGAAGACCAAACTGCGCGTCTACCAGGCATGCGTGCTCAGCACACTCCTCTACAGCAGCGAGGCATGGACCACTTTCGCAAGTCACGAGAGGAAACTCAACAGCTTCCACCTGAGATGCTTGCGGCGCATTCTGCGTATCCAGTGGCAGGACAAAGTTCCCAACACAGAGGTTCTGAAACGCACTGGCATGAACAGCATGTTCTCCATTCTCAGCGAGAGGCGCCTTCGCTGGCTAGGCCATGTTAGGAGAATGGACCCAGGCCGCATACCCAAGGACCTGCTGTACGGCGAGCTGGAAGAAGGTGTACGAACGACTGGAAGGCCACGTCTGCGCTACAAAGATGTCTGCAAATAGGACATGAAGACAGCCAACGTCGACATAAACAATTGGGAGAGCTGTGCTGACGACCGCTCCGCGTGGCGTCTTGCTGTCAGACAGGGCACTCAGAAAGCCGAGGAGATGAGAAACACAAACCTTGCTGCAAAGAGAGCCAGGAGAAAGGCGAACCAAAAAAATCCTCAGCAAGCATCAGCATACAACTGCAGCAAGTGCAACAGAGACGGTCACTCAAGGGTCGGACTCTTCAGCCACTCGCGAAGGTGCAGATAGGACACCCAAATCAAAAGCTACACCATCGTCTCTCGAAGACGGACGGATGCCGAAGAGATATATATATCCCAGCAGTCCCTACCAGTGTGTCCTTGAGCAAGGCACTTTACTCCACGTTGCTCCAGGGGGATTGTCCCTGTAATAAGTGCACTTTAAGTCGCTTTGGATAAAAGCGTCTGCCAAATGCATAAATGTAAATGTAAATGTAAATATATAGTATATCTGCTAAGCATATCTTAACTTGCCAGATTATTGGGTTGCATTGATAAATATAACTGTAAATCATCTGCATAGCAGTGAAAATTTATATGATTGTAGTAAAGCTTGTTCGTACGGGAAGAAGGAGGCGGGAACCGGCGAACATTCAAAATGTTTAATTAAAAATAAACACAAAATAAAATGGCGGAGGCAGCCCCTCGCGGCCGACTGCCGCCTACATACAAACACAACTGAACATAAAATGAAAATAAAATCTGCAGCCCTTCACGGACGACTGCAGCGTACACATAACAAAACGTAACTAAAACAACACAAAATCCAGGCCTGGTTCTCTCTCGTCCCTCACTGTCGTCGCTCCTCCTTTATACTCCCTCACTCCTCCGCGAGAGCCGAGATCGCTGCGGCGCGCAGCTGGCGCTCATCCTCCCTGATGAGCGCCGCCTCGTTCCGCCCTCACGGTCCCTCGACCTCGCTGCCCGCCACAATGATGTTTCCAGATTACAGATCTAAGAGGTAGCATATAAATTAAAAACAAAATTGGCCCCAACAGGGAGCCCTGCAGAACAACACAGTTGATTGTAGAAGGGGAGGATAAATCATCTTCAACTGACACTAATGGTTTGATTCATAACCACCAACAGTTTGTTAGCTACTTCTTCTATTCATTTATTTTTAAATGAAAGGTAATTTAGATATTGGTCTATAGTTATTAGCAACTGCAGGATCAAATGAGGGCTGCTTCAGGAGTGGTCGAACTGTCGCAATCTTGCGCTCCTCTGGAACACATCCAGACACAAGAGAGCTATTCATTATAGACAACAGAATTAGAACTAAAGTCTCAATACCTAGCTTAAACGATCTTATAGGAACCACATTTGTATGACAGCTGGAAGGCTTCATAAATACCCTGTTCTGATATAGGTGAAAAAAGAATCCAACAAGACCTCCCTACAACCTGATTGTTCAACACATTGAACCGAAGGATGTATATCGATCCAAAGTTTGTATGTCGATCCAATACAACAATGTAGCACCAAGTATTCTGGTTAGACTACAGACCATAAGTATATGGTAGATAATATGTGGTGCTAATAAAAAATCAGGTATTTCACTGTAAAGCATTACAGGTCCCGTTCTTCCTGTTTTTTTTAAGCTTTGATTGTGTTTACAGTGTGCAATATAACATGTGTTCATGTTTCGCGTGTAAAAAAACACAGTATTTTTCACACAATTTACTTATCTGTACACCGCTGTTTTCACTGTCTTAAAAACGGGCTGATGAGTTCCTTGTTCTATGAAGTCCCTCCTTCAGAAATACGTAACGAGTTCTGATTGTGCCAGCGGTTCCTCTGTTGTGATTTGACCGCAGCTTAGCGCACGTGGCACGGTTCCTGTGTTGTGATTCGACAGCAGTTTAGCGCACGTAACTTGCACGGAAAGGTCACGCCTCTTAACGGGGAGATGTATGCGCTCAATGATCTCTACAGCGTCCCTGGGAAAGCTGTAGTGTGTATAGACCTCCAGGGCCCTACGCTGATTTCTTAAAAGAGTTTGCAGACTTTCTCTCAGATCTGTTGGTCAACGTCGATAAAGCATTAATTGTTGGAGATTTTAACATACACGTAGATAACACAAATGATACATTAGGGGCTGCGTTTACAGATCTATTAAACTCCTTTGGGATCAAGCAAAACGTCACTGGTCCCACTCATCGTCTTAATCACACACTAGATTTAATTATATCACATGGAACCAACCCAACCGATATAGATATTATACCGCAAAGTGATGATGTCACTGACCATTACATGGTAACTTGCATACTGCGTACTGCTGAAATCTGTCATGTTGCGCCACGTTATCGACCAGGCAGAACAATCATTCCAACCACTATAGATAGATTCTCAAATAGCTTACCTGATCTGTCTCAGCTGCTCAGTGAACCCAAACAAACAGATGAACTAGAGGAAATGACTAGCAGTATGAGCAACATTTTATCTAGCACATTAGAAATTGTTGCACCAATTAGATTAAAAAAGGTTAGAGAGAAAACTAAAGCACCATGGTACAACAGTGCTACACATGTTATCAAGAGAGAAACTCGTAACTTAGAGCGTAAATGGAAACAAACTAATTTAGAGGTCTTTAGAATCGCGTGGAGAGATAGTATGTCACGTTATAAAAAAGCCCTAAAAGCAGCCAGGGCTGAGCATCTCCGCAAACTAATAGAAAATAATCAAAATAACCCAAGGTTTTTATTTAACACCGTGGCTAGACTAACAAATAAACAAGCATCGCCTGAGCAAAATATTCCGTTACAGTTTAGTAGTAATGATTTTATGAATTTCTTCACTGAAAAAATAGAAAACATCAGAAATAAAATTGTAAATGTACAATCTTTAATGATGTCTTATGATTCAACCGCTACTATCGCCCCTCAAGAACTACTACACCGCTTTACAATTATAGGACAGGAAGAGCTAAATAAACGTATCATTGCATCTAAACCAACAACATGTTTATTAGATCCAATACCCACTAAACTACTCCAAGAGTTGTTACCTGTATTGGAAGAGCCTCTTCTCAATATTATTAACTCGTCTTTATCTTTAGGTCATGTTCCAAGAATATTCAAGCTGGTAGTCATAAAACCTCTCATTAAGAAGCCACAATTAGATCATAATAACCTAGCAAATTACAGACCAATTTCAAATCTTCCATTTATGTCTAAAATACTAGAAAAAGTTGTGTCCGCTCAATTGTGCTCTTTCTTGCAAGAAAATTATATCTATGAAAAATTTCAATCAGGATTCAGGCCGCATCATAGCACAGAAACTGCGCTCGTTAAAATCACAAATTATTTACTTCTAGCTTCTGACCAAGGCTGTATCTCAATACTAGTTCTACTCGATCTTAGTGCTGCGTTCGATACTATAGATCATAAAATACTCATAGATCGACTTCAAAATTATACTGGTGTTCAGGGACAGGCATTAAACTGGTTTAGATCGTACTTATCAGACCGCTACCATTTTGTCTGTCTAAATGGGGAAAAATCCAGGATGATGTCAGTAGACTATGGGGTGCCGCAAGGATCCGTGTTAGGCCCTCTGCTATTCTCAATATATATGCTACCGCTTGGTAATATTATAAGAAAACATGGAATTAATTTCCACTGTTATGCTGATGACACTCAATTATGGTGTTATAGTGTTGTTAAGTACATGCATTGTTTGTTACAGTTATTTTACCTGGATGTATATGTGTTCTGTATTATCCAATCTGATGTGGCTACGTCATTACGTGGGGATTAGTTCATTGTTTTGTTTTACGTGTAACGTCAGTATGCTCGCAGGCTTCGGTGCTGATGGTTGTAAACAAACCCATCAGCGCTGGGCAAGAGCATAAAACCCCACACTATTGTAACGTGTTACTTAATAAGTTAAGTAAAGTTCCTGAAACGGATCCTCTTTGTTGTGTGCTTCTCTTTACGCCTCCACGGACACTAATATACTGAACACGGGAAAGCACAACAAGTGGTGTCAGAAGCTGAGCGCGATTGACAGTCATCAGTGACGTGTGAGTGTTGTGAACTGCTGGGACATCCTTTGTGATCGATGGACATTATAACCACTGCAAAACGCCGTTGTTAAGTTGCATTAAAGACTGGTTGATCGCGTTAGTCGACGCACACTCGCATTAACCATAAAGAAACGGAGCACGAAGTCTCGTTCCCCCCAGCTGAGTAGAGAGGCGGGGCGCCCGAGCGTTGGCAGCCTGCCAAAAATCCAGCACTGCTGTTGGAAGCCTGCCAACTTTCAAAGACTACAGCACAGCCCTGCAAATCTACATTGAAGCTCATAAGCCACAAAATATTTGTTACTCAAAAAAAAAAAATAAAAAAAAAAAATAATAATAATTAAGAAAAAAAAAAAACAAGAGAAAAAAAAAAAAAAAAATTCAAGAGTAACAGTTGTTTTCAAGCTTAATTGTAATTCAACATGGATATGAGTGAGCCAGAAGTTCAACTTGGAGCATCAGCTGCCCCAGACCCCCCACAATGGCTACAGGCTGTGCTGTCACAACAAAATAAGCAACTCCAACATGCCATTTCACCACTGCTCCAAAGATTGGAAGCGACAGAGGCTAGTTTGTTTGCTCTCATGCAGCAACCACATGCCAGCAAGGTAATACATGGTCCTCACCCACATGAAGACACTACCACACTTGCAGCTGCACCTGATAGAACCCTTATGACGGATGGAGATGCCACAGGGCCTTCGGATGCTGAACGGCTTTTTGCTGCTGAACTCGCAGTCATTGATAGACATGTACGAAGCCCAATTAGTCCGACTTCCTCCACACCTGGCCCTGATGTAAGACCCAGAAGCCGTACACAGGGACCCAGCCATTATAATGGTCCTTTTAACATGGGTCCGAACATGCACACATCTTTAACTGCTTCCGCGCCCGCCCATCACCTTACGACCCCTCGTGGTAGAGCCCCAGATGGACCTAAAGCTAAACTTGACACATATGATGGTAAAGATGACTGGGACTCCTTCATCATTCCTTTTGAGCGCAGAGCTGTTATTTATAGATGGAGTACAGTAGAGAGAGTGGATAAACTCCATGAATGTTTACGAGGTGCTGCTGTCAGATATCTGTGCTCATTACCCGAACACATACGTGAAGATTACTTTCTTCTGAAAGAACAGCTGGCGTTCCGATTTGGCCAGAAAGAGCCTCCCACCACAGCACGGAGGAGACTTGGAGAACTTCGGCAGTCTAAAGAAACTGTTTCAGAGTTTGCAGAGGAGGTTCACAGGCTGGTCATCTTAGCTTATCCTGGAGTTGACACGGAGCTCAGGGAGCAAATTGCTGCTGATGCTTTTCTCAAAGGGCTGCGCAACCAGAAGGTGGCATACGAGGTTATGAACCGTGACCCAGTGTCACTGGATGAGGCACAACGGCTAGTATCATCTTATGAGCACAACTTCAAAGCCACACTCGGACGAGACTTTGATCAGAGGGGGAGGACACGTCGAGTATCCTGGGCTGATCAAAACATGGACTCTGAGGAGGAGCCACAGGCATTGCAATCACGTAGAGTGCAGTCACAGGGCTATGTTACACAGCACCAGTTGCAAACGCTTATTGATAAAGTTGATAAGCTCCAACTAGCCATAGACCATCTGCCTCCTCCCTCTTCTGTTGCTCTTCCTTCTACCGTAAGACCCACCCAACAAATAAATTCCAGTGCACCAGTCCAGTCAGAAAGGGGACGTGCAGCCCAGACCTCTTTCAAGTCAAACAGATACAGACAGCAAAATACCAGCCCCACCAGAGCTTCTAGCGGGCCATGTTTCCAGTGTGGGGAGGACGGACATTACAAACGAAACTGCTCACGGTCCCCCAGTCCATCTACAAGTCCCCCTGCAAACACTGTGGCCAAAATGCAGCCCACAAGTCAAAATCGCTCCGAACATGCAGAACAGAGTCCGTCTATTGTACATGTGAGCAGAGCTGAGAGTCGAGGGCCCAGTTTAATGATTTTGCTGACTGTTGATGGCATACCAGTTAATGCAGTTATAGACACAGGTGCTGAGGCTACAATCATGTCAGAAGAGACGTACAGCAAATTACCTGCTAAATCACCTTCTGGACTAAAAAACGTGTGTCTCCGAAATGCAGAAACAGGGAAGGAGATGTCAGCAACAGGCGGAGTGAAATTCAGAATTGGCACAAAAGTGTTGGAGTGGACAGTTTGCATTGCACCAATTCGTGATGCCCTGCTCCTGGGCTTAGATTTCTTAAAAGCCGCTGATTTCACTATACATGCCTCTGGTAAGGTTTTCATGGGCTCTGAACTCATCCCAGCCTATATATCTGAAGGGAAAGGGCCAGACTATGCCATTTCGAGAGTGATGTTAGAGAGTGATGTCACTGTGCCGCCAGAGTGTGAATGTCTAGTTTGGGGTGTGGTAGACGACCCGAAGCCAGAGATCCCTGCTGTTCTAGAGCCTATTAGCCTGGCTGATGGAGTGTCTTCAGGCAGCATCATGATTAACATGGAACAGAGGATCCCTGTCAGGCTGTGCAATGTTACAGCTTTCAGTAGACCCTTACTACGCGGAGTCTGTTTGGGTGTGCTCATCGAAGCATATCCTGATGCTCAAGAGGAGGGAGAGAGAGCCGACTCAGTTCCAGTTGACGGTCAGTTGTATGCAATAGGTGGGGACTCAATGCCACAAGATCCTGACAATGAGCTTCCAGATGAGCACAACATAAGAAAGGTGTCGTCACCAAATGCTCTTGACCTCCCAGAACACCTCAGACAGTTGTTCATTTCTGCAAGCGAAACACTCACTGAACAGCAACAGGAGATGTTAGTGGCTCTGTTGAGTGAACACCAAGCAGTTTTTGCAGCAACTGATGATGATCTTGGGAAGTTCTCCGCTCTGCAGCACAGCATAGACACGGGAATGTCTAAGCCTGTTCGACAGCCAGCACGACGTACCCCTTTAGGGTTCAGGAATGAGGAGGAAACACATCTCAAGAAAATGCTCGATTCAGGTATTGTTGTCCCCTCTAGCTCAGAATGGGCATCCCCTATTGTTCTCGTAAGGAAAAAGGATGGGGGTGTCCGCTGGTGCATAGATTATCGCCAGCTTAATGATCTTACCATTAAGGACGCATATCCCCTACCAAAAATAGAGGAATGCCTGGATGTGCTGGGTGGTGCAAAGACATTCTCGACACTTGATCTACAGTCAGGATATTGGCAGATTGAAATGAATCAAAAAGACAGATCCAAGACTGCTTTTGTGACGAGGTATGGACTGTATGAGTACACCAGAATGCCATTCGGATTGTGTAACGCACCCAGCACATTCCAGAGGGCCATGGAGCTGGTTCTACGAGGGTTGCAGTGGGACACTTTGCTGATATACCTGGATGACATAATAATCTTCGGTGAAGATGTGGAACAGTGTATTGAGCGCCTTGCAGAGGTTTTTCAGAGGCTGCGGGAATATGGACTGAAGGTGAAGCCCTCAAAATGCCAGCTGCTAAGAGATGAAGTCCTGTTCCTTGGTCACATTGTGAGCGGCGAAGGAATTAAGACCAATCCAGCCCTCATTAATGACGTTAAGGACTGGAAGACCCCAACCAGTGTCCAGGAACTTCAGTCTTTCCTGGGTCTCTGCAACTATTACAGGAGATTTGTTGCCAAGTTTGCTGAAATCACTACACCCTTGACAATGCTACTCAAGAAAGGGGCTCCCTTCTCCTGGGAGCAAGAGCAGCAAAAGGCCTTCGAACACCTTAAAAGGAGTCTCACAACTGCACCCATCTTGGTGTTCCCAATTATATCAGGACAGTTTGTCCTGGATACTGATGCATCCAATCAGAGCATTGGAGCAGTGCTTTCACAGTTACAGTGGGGGGAAGAGAAAGTTATCTCATTTGCCAGCTGTCTCCTCACACCAGCTCACCAGAGGTACTGTGTCACACGTAAGGAACTCCTAGCAGTTGTCAGGTTCACAAGACAATTCCGCCACTATTTGCTGGGGTCTAACTTCATACTCAGGACGGATCACAGCAGTCTAACATGGCTATACAGGTTTAAACGACCAGAAGGCCAACTGGCTAGGTGGCTTGAAGAACTCAGCCAGTACAATTTTGTCATCGAGCATAGGCCAGGTACACACCATTCCAATGCTGACGCTCTGTCTCGAAAGACTCTGAATGAGGAAACTTGTGACTGTTATCAAGCAGGAAGAGAGCTAGATAGCTTGCCGTGCAAGGGCTGTCCCTTCTGCCGGAAACTCCATCATCAGTGGGAAAGATTCGAGGAAGATGTTGATGATGTTATCCCCTTGGCGGTAAGGCGCACACACTCTCTTAACTGTCAGAATGAGGGTAGTTGCACTAACACTCCCAGTCATGTTAATGAAATAGATGATGACAACCCAGGTCCTTCCTCAAACTGGCTGCAGCCCCTGGGCCTCGAACGTCTCAAAGAAGAACAGTTAGCTGACCCAGACCTTTCAGTTCTCCATAAATGGATGTCTGATGGTTCTTTGCCTGTTAAGGAAGAGGTCATGATGCAGAGCCCTGCGGTTCGCAAGTATTGGCTGTGTTGGTCTCAAGTGGAGATGCGAGATGGGATCCTCTATTACCGTTGGGATGATGTTACTGGAGGTGTGTCGACTCTGCGCTTACTTGTTCCTGTTTCCCTAAAGAGTGAGGTTCTCCAAGCCTATCACAATCCAGCGCAAGCGGGTCATGCAGGGGAGGAAAAGACGCTCATGCGCCTCCGTAGGCATTACCACTGGTACAATATGGGGAATGATGTACGTCTGTTCGTCAAGAAATGCCCACAGTGTTGTTCCTGTAAGACAACCAGTCCAAGGGGCAGGGCCAAGCTCCAGAACTACCAGGCTGGAGCGCCTATGGACCGACTCCACCTTGATGTCCTAGGACCATTCCCGGAATCCAAGTCAGGCAACAGGTACATCCTCGTTTTAATTGACCAGTTTACCCGCTGGGTAGAGGCCTTCCCTATCCCCGAACAAGGAGCGGAGACAACAGCAAAGAGGTTGGTGTTTGATTTCATCTCACGCTTTGGGGCTCCCCTTGAGATTCACACTGACCAAGGACGGAACTTTGAGAGTTCGCTGTTCACAGAAGTTTGTCGCCTGCTGCAAGTAACCAAGACCCGGACCACACCATATCATCCAGCTTCGAATGGGCAAGTGGAAAGATTCAATAGAACCCTCTTGCAGATGATACGGTGTTACGTGGACCAAAGTCAGCGGAATTGGGATGAACATCTTCCCTTACTCACTGCAGCATACAGGAGCACTGTGCATTCAGCGACAGGCTTCACACCAAATCAGCTGATGCTGGGGCGAGAAGTTTTCCAGCCACATGACATCTGGCTAAGGACAGCTGAGGTTACCAGGGAAGCTAAGGTTCCATCTGAGTTTGTCCAGGAACTGCAAGCTAACCTGCAGCAGGCTCATCAAATGGCGCGCAAGAACTTACACTCCGCTCAGACTCGCCAGAAGAAGGTCTATGACTTGCGAGCCAGAGAGAAGTCCTACCAAGTAGGTGATCTTGTTTTAGTGAGGGTCAGTAGCAGGAGAAAGGGCTACAGTCCAAAACTACAAGCCCCGTGGCAAGGGCCATTCGTCGTCACAGCATGCCTTGGACCGGTGCTCTATCGAGTCAGGGACAGACGGAGTGAGAAAGTGCTACATCATGATCGCTTACAACCCTATCTAAGTGACCACATACCTGCCTGGATGCAGCGTCTGCGACACAAATACACCTGCACCGAGGAAGGCTCGCTGGTTCCAATAGCTGCTCAGGTACCTGTAGCCACAGAAGCAGAAGCGCAAAACCTTTCACTCTCTGACAACCCTGTGTCAGAAGAGCCTTCAACCCTTCCATTAATGGACTCCAACTGTGATCCTAATTCCTGTGGAAAAGAGGGAACGAAGACAAAAAGAGGGCGACTTGTTCGAGCCCCAAGTCGTTATATGGACTGAAAAAAAAAATGAATGAAGACAAAACGTTAACTGCTCACCCTCAGTGGTGCAGAAGGGACTCTGCAGAGCTTAAAAAAGGGGGGTGGTGTTATAGTGTTGTTAAGTACATGCATTGTTTGTTACAGTTATTTTACCTGGATGTATATGTGTTCTGTATTATCCAATCTGATGTGGCTACGTCATTACGTGGGGATTAGTTCATTGTTTTGTTTTACGTGTAACGTCAGTATGCTCGCAGGCTTCGGTGCTGATGGTTGTAAACAAACCCATCAGCGCTGGGCAAGAGCATAAAACCCCACACTATTGTAACGTGTTACTTAATAAGTTAAGTAAAGTTCCTGAAACGGATCCTCTTTGTTGTGTGCTTCTCTTTACGCCTCCACGGACACTAATATACTGAACACGGGAAAGCACAACAATATATTTCATCACGTCCGGACGAAAACGCTAAATTATCTAAACTGACAGCGTGTGTTGACGATATTAAATACTGGATGACGTGTAATTTTCTGCTATTAAATTCAGATAAAACGGAGGTATTACTTATTGGTCCAAAAAACTGCCCACAAAACCTCGCACAATACAACTTTACCTTGGAAGGATGTCATGTCACTTTATCCACTACAGTAAAAGATCTAGGTGTTATACTAGACCGCAACCTGACATTCGAAAATCATATTTCATATGTTACAAGAACGGCATTTTTCCACCTTAGAAACATTGCTAAGCTACGTAACATGCTATCTATTCCTGATGCAGAAAAGTTAGTTCATGCATTCATGACCTCGAGATTAGATTACTGTAATGCTTTATTAGCTGGTTGTCCTGCATCCTCAATAAACAAACTACAGTTAGTCCAAAACGCAGCTGCTAGAGTTCTTACTAGGTCAAGAAAATATGATCATATAACACCAATTTTATCATCTCTACACTGGTTACCTATTAAGTTCCGTATCAATTACAAAGTATTGCTACTGACCTATAAAGCCCTAAATGGTTTAGCTCCAG
This sequence comes from Romanogobio albipinnatus, assembly GCA_023566225.1. NCBI lineage: Eukaryota > Metazoa > Chordata > Actinopteri > Cypriniformes > Gobionidae > Romanogobio > Romanogobio albipinnatus. Next base: position 18,720,507 of record CM042254.1, on the reverse strand, counting down.
TGTATCTAACGGATCTTCTATCGCCTTACAACCCATCGCGCTCTTTAAGGTCACTAAACTCTAGGCTTCTGGTCATTCCTAGGATATCCAAGTCCACTAAAGGAGGGAGGGCTTTTTCACATTTGGCTCCTAAACTCTGGAATAGTCTTCCTGATATTGTCCGAGGTTCAGACTCGCTGTCCCAGTTTAAAACTAGATTAAAGACACATCTCTTTAGCCAAGCATTCACATTATAATTACCTTTTATACTACAGTTAAATGGGAACAACAGCATTAATATAATATTCTGAACAGCAGCTACGCTAATTATTTCCCATCTGCTTTTCTGTTGTTATCTCGGGACACTAGTCCCGAGGTAAATAGTTCGTCAGCTCCAGTTTGTATCCAGCCTCTCATGAAGACTTCGGATGCCCCAAAACCTGTGATGAGACGACTCCACGCCTGTGAAGAGATGACTCCACGCCTGTGAAGAGACGACTCAACGCCAGCGTTGTTATGGCCTAAATTAATACACGACTATTTTTTTTCGAATATTGTTCTTTAACATTGTGTTTCTAACAATTTTTATTCTGTTCATCTATGAAATGCACTTTCTGTAAAGCTGCTTTGAAACAATGTGTATTGTGAAAAGCGCTATACAAATAAATTTGAATTGAATTGAATTGAATTGAAAGCCAAACAAAGGTGATTTGACTCCGGGATGAAAATAACAGCGTCTCGACGACATGGCGACAAACACACTGAAATGCAACACTTCCTTTTCTCCACGCAACACTTCCTCTTCTCCACGTGGGACAGCAACAAGACCACGCCCTCTTTTTCGCGTATTCTTGTGGGCGGAGGTTAGTCTGTTCTACTGTTCTACTGATGTAATTAAAGAAGGAAGTACCAGGATGTAGTCCAAGCCGGCCGTTCGCTGTAGGCTTTGAAAGGGAACTTCTGTTAAATAAAATATCTCGCTTGGCATTGAACTTTGAGCTTTATAATTTTACAGGTATTATTTATGCTCTAACAGCAACATTACACACTAACTAAAGTTTGAACAGTGGGATCGCGAAGAACGGGACCTTTAAAAACTCATTGATGATAAAACTGCACTTCACACAGATTAAACAGATTGGTCTTTTTTTTTTTATCATGTCACGGGCATCCAGTGGCCTGTGTAGCCTGTATTTTTTATTTGATTTTGAGTGTTGTTTTTCATTTGAGTGTGTTTTTAAGTTATAATTGTGTAGGGAAAAAAAAACCTAATACAATTTATATAGAGTTCTCCTAAGATGACAAGTCAGTTTATTCATTTCTTCAAGGAGAAAATGAACAAGAAACAGATTTACAAAGGAGTCATTTAAAAAGAGGTACTTGCACTTACAAACTACCCCCAGATCGAATTAACACATTCAAGAAATATGTTCAGTTTACACTAATGTTCCTTTACATGAAACAGTTGATGTTTAGTGGTCATTTGTGTGCAATATCCTGTTTCACAATTTGCAGATGTTTTTCAGAAGGTTTTACATTAGTGATGCCGGGGCCAAACACAGCACTTACAGCTGTCATCAAACACAGTGCCTACTGCACAATTTTCCAAGAAGGTTTTTCCTCCAGCACAGCTATAATATTTGTTGGGGTCTGCAGGGTGAGGATAGAGTCCATCTGGCTTCCCGTTACAGAATCCTGGTCCTGGAGCATGAGTGGTGGTGGTGGTAGTTGTGGTGGGTCTTGTGGTGGTTTGTCCAGGTTTGAGGGTGGTGGTGGAAGGCATAGGGGGCAATTCTGGAAAAAAGCATATTAATTAAGAATTATTTTTTGTTTTTTCTTTTCTTCAAATACAACCAGTCTTGAAAAAAATACAATTTGTGAATATTCCTACCGATATCCAGAAGATTGCGCAGATGGCCCATGAGAGGATGATTCCCCTGACTACAGAACTGTCCAGCAAAGTCATCCAGATCAAGCGCCCACACGAAGGCTCCACCAAATTTCTTGTCTTTCAGATAACGGACCTATAAATTAAGAGGAAAAGAGAGCTTCAAGTCTGTTGCTGGCAAATAGTGACAAAAAACCCAACTCAAGTAAAGACTCAAAAGTACCTTAGTATCGAAGCTCTCCTTGGTGTCAAATCCAACCCACTCGCCGTTCTTTGTGGCATAGGGCACCTTCTGATCATCAATCCACTGGACTGTTGTTCCCTCTAGGAAGCCACAGACCTATAAAGACATTGGCATATTAATTGACATATTAATATTCATATGAATTCATTTTGGACAAAATGGCTTTCTAACTCTCCCACCTCATAGTAAGACCAGAATCCAGCCTCACGAGTGTAGGTTCCAGCTGCAGCAGGTCCACTAACTGGGGCTCCAATGCCAGTATCTGCAGATGTCAGGCGGAATGTGCGACCGTATGTTGCGAAACCCATTCTGAGTTTCTCCACGGGGGTACCATTGTCCCTCCAATAGCGCATAGCATAATCCTGAAAGAGGAGGAGTTTCACTTTAAAATGGAGGAATTCAAAAATTTGTTTGTTATTTGTTTTCACCTTCTTTGTGTTACAGTAAATCAGTTCTTACGGTGTTGAAGTAGATCAAGTCTCCGTCATCCTTTGAGCCTTGGTACAGGGGGCTGTTGTGTCCTGTGAATCTTTCCCAAGTTCCATGGAAGTCATAAGTCATCACATTGATGAAGTTCAGGTATCTGAAAAAAAAAAACATCTCATGCAATGCTGATTCAATGGCCCGTGACCCTACATAGGACAAGCGGTTTTGAAAATGATTGGATGGATGATTTTGGTATCATCATACTTACTTGGCAATCTCAGCAATCTCATATCCAGCATCAATTGTGCCTTTACCAGCTGATACAGCAGCAGACAGCAGCAGTTGAGGTCTGCCAGTAGCTTTGGCCTCGGCCTCATAAGCCTCAACAAGTTCCTGTGAAGAGAAAGAGAAATAAAAGTGAAAAGAGCTTAGGAAAATGCTCAACAAAATTTGCTTAGAAAGACACTGGGTTATAATCAGACCCACCTTGCACAGCAGTGTGAATCTCCATTTGTCTTCAGGTGGACTTCCTCTTGATCCAGGGTATTCCCAGTCCAAGTCCATACCATCAAATCCATAAGTCCTCAGGAATTTGATAGAAGACTGAATGAACTTCTGACGGTTTGCTGCATTGGACACCATGATGGAGAACCTGAAATGAATTTTGGATTGCATTTCAGTTGACCAGTTTAACTGCTGCTCAAATGTGATAATGACATGACAAAAAAAAGACAACACAAAATACGGAGTACTTACTGTGTTGAACCAAAATTCCATCCACCAACAGCCAAGAGAGTCTTAAGAGTGGGATTTCTGTGAGAATAATGAAGATATTTTAGGATTCCATAATATATAACAATATGTGAAATATAATATCTCACAAACTGTGAGTTATTCAAGAATTTCAGCATATGAAAAGTGTTAAACATGATATTTTAACTAATACATGCCTGTTCTTGAGTTCATTGAAGGCCTTGTAGAGAGTCTCATCGTTCCACTCATATGTGATAAGCTCATTGGCTTGGTTGATCATTGCGAAAGCATATAAAAGGTGCGTGCAAAGGAAAGGGTCGACATTTGCAGGTGTATACTTTCCAATTCCAGGTCTGTACTGGGACCAGTTGGTGAAGTAGCAGCCCATTTCCATGGAGAAGGCTGGTTATGGATACACAAAGAAGCTTTTAGACAAGACATTTACACACAAATGCACTTGCAGTATCACATCTCTCATCTCAACATTGCAATCAAATATGGACATTTCATAAAAAAGAAGAGATTATGTGATCTAATAAATGCTCATTGACTCACCAACATGGCAGAGCACCAAGCCCAAACCTAGAATATGCAATAATATCAGGTAAATGACAAATATAAAAACATACGTTTACTTTAAATTCCACTTAGCAGAGTACATTATTTCTTACCTGCTACAAGTGTAAGCCTCCCCATTTTACTAAAAATGTTCTATAAGAAACAAACTTTTCTTAATTACAATGCACTAATAGCGGATACAAACATTTAAGCTGAATTCTCAATCTGGAAATTCCCTGATGGTTACATACCTTGGGTACCTATGAGATGAAAATGTGAGGATGAACATCAAAACCCTAAGGTTTTTATACTAGTTGGGTGTTGTCTAGGCCACCCTAATATGGGACCATTTATTAGGATGTTGTAAGATATGGTATCTATTGTACACTATGGACTGAAATTACAATAACATGTGAAAAAAAAAAAAAAAACCTTTGTCCTATTCAGCCAAGTTGTGTGAAGCTTCATAGATAAGCTGAACAATTGAAACTGCTGTGGTAGATATGTCTTCTATTTTAACATGGATTTATCAATGTAATTTAAAAACATTTTAATATGGTAGATGTTCAGCTGAAGCCAGATTTGTAGAAATTATAATATCATGTATTTGATCAAAAGAGCAGGTAATGCCATTGACTGAGATATATAAGAATAATATTTATGTCTATAATATTGTGCCAGCAACATAAGTATTTATATTAATTTCATAATCATGTGCCCTATATTCTAGTCATGATGCATCATGTCTCAGAAGAAATAACAGTGATGTCTGGCAGCAATGGCATTGAATACCTGAAAATGTGCATAAATAGGCAAAAAAAAAAAAAAACACTCAAAGACAATCAATAATCTGAAGAACAGAAAAATATGGCGAGTAAAAAATGAACAAACATATATATTGCTTTGGTAGTTGTTGTGTGAAGGTTGACCTTATTTCTTATTTCTAGAAACAGAAATGATTAACCAAACCAAATGACAAAAAAAAAAAAAAATGCTACTTCAGCTGTGATATCTAATCTAAAATAAATATTTGGCCTGATGAAAGGTGTCCATGTTGTGTATCAAACTTTTATGGGGACAAACCTATGTGCAGAGGTCTTTACAAAGATCATTTATCTAAGATGTTTTGATCAGTTAATTCAGGTGTCAAAATATTGCATGGTAATAAATTAATGACTCATGTGCTCTTGAATGACTCATGGTCATCATTTAAATTAACAAATACATGAAATATAGCTATTCATCCTTTTAGTTTGCGACATCCCTGCGTTTAAAGATGTTTGGTTGTTTCAATCCAAATTTGGGTAAAATATGTACAAACTCATAAACTTGGGTTAAAACAACCCAGCATTTTTTGGAGTGTGTGGGGATGATGAAACAGTTTCTGCTGCCACAGAGAGGCCTACAGGTAATGTTAATACTATTTAACTATTTAATACTATTGACGAGTGTAAGTTTAAATCTAAGTATAAACAGATCGTGACAGAACGGCATGGAGGACGATCCATCAAATTAAAATGAAAAAAAGATCTTAAATCAAAAAGTTTAATTCATGTAGAACTATGATGATGTAATCTCAATTTTGTGTATTTTCACTTATCAGTTAAGGAATTAAATAAGGATATAAACTTCATCTTATTAAAAAAACTATAAAAGGACATGCCATTTTAGACGGTCTCTGTGTGACGAAAATGTTTGCAATGAATGAATCTACTAAATTAACGAATGAGGTATTTACACACTACTTACACTCTAAAAAGGGAGAGGAGATCGAAAGCAAGTCTGGGTTTACCAAAGAAAACCTGCTACCGACCATGGTAACTGACTCAGAAATGGGCCTTGCTTGATTTACCCCGTTTTCTTGGGTTTAGCATAACTCCCATTCGGAATTTTCCTTCATTTCAGGGTTAACATTCTCAGAGTTTTCACTAAAACTCCTTTCTGAAAGTATATATATATATACTAGTATTTTGTTACAGAATTGTGCATCTCTAATATATATACAGTATATATATATATATATATATATATATATATATATATATATATATATATATATATATATATATATATATATATATATATATATATATTTCTATTGGAGATGCACAATTCTGTAACTGTCACAGAGTCAGCCACACCGTCACAGCCCCAATCATCACCTAATCACCAGGACCCGCCCACTCGTTCACATTCACCAGAATACTGATTCGCTGCACCTGCACCTCATCAGAGACTCTCACTATATATGCATCCAGTCACCATTCACTCTTTCTGGTCTCGTCTCAGTACATGCTGATTCTACAGATGCCTTACTGCTCTACTCACCTATGATCGTCTCGTCTCGGTCAGTCTGTTTACCAATCGTCACTCATTGAGTTCCCTTGCCTACATGAGTACTGCATCGTTCGTCTTATTAATATCATTTTTTTTTTTCTGAAGCAGTGATACAGTGATACTGCACGTTGATTGGTTCAAAGAGTTAAAGAAATTTAACCAATGATGGCACGGCACGCTCGAGCTAATGGTGAGCGAGCCCGCTTGAGCCTGCCGAAATGGGTGGAGACTCGGGCTATAAAAGTGGCTGTTTCATCATGGCAAATTGATTAATTCTTCTTCAGCGATGCAGATAACATCTCTTTGCTGGAACTCGGATTGAAGCCGCTTTCACCTGCAAGCAGCTGGACTTGCCGCTGATCTTCGCGCCTTTGTGTAGTCGATCAGCCCGCCTCCCTGCACGCCGCTCTTCAGCTCGCCGCTCTCAAGCGGCTTGAGCCTGCGCAGCCCCCACTTCGAGCAGCCACAGCACTCTCAGCTCTTCAGCTCGCCGCTCAGACCGATGCTCAGAACGCCCTCACGTTTTGTTCCACCCGTTCACTTCTCTCATCCGGACTAATGTCCCTCTGCGGCCGCGAGTGACTTGGTTTTGTTTGGAGGATCTGATGACAAGCCGCAAGATGACAGTACCGAAATTTCCGGACTATTGAGCGCACCTGAATACAAGCCGCACCCACTGAATTAAAAAATATATATTATTTTGAACATAAATAAGCTGCACGTGTCTATAAGCCACAGGTGCCTACCGGTACATTGAACTTCACACAGGCTTTAACGAAACACGGCTTGTAACAAAAATAAATAGGCTTTAATGAAACACGGCCTGTAACACAAAATTAGGAGTAAACAGTAGCCTACCAAGAAAGTAGCCTATCACTATCTTCCTCCTCCTGTGCAATGAAACCACTGAAGTCATCTCCTTCGGTGTCAGAGTTGAATAGCCTCAGAATTGCTTCATGCGATATTGGATCTTTTTCATTGTCGCTCTCGTCACTTTCATCTGGAGGCAAATCCCCTACTGAGCCCTCTTCAACACGCAACAGTCCAGCCTTTCGAAACCCATTGATGATAGTGGATTTTTTTGACAATGCTGCACGGTGTCAGGACCCACTGGCAGACTTAATCATAAGTTGCTCTTAGCATCAGGCCTGTTTTAGTGAAGGATTTCTCCCCACTTGTCATCCAAGCCTCCCACTGAACATGGAGCGCCACCTTAATTGCACAATTTAGACTGATGTTGAGTGGCTGCAAATACTTTGTTGTGCCTCCAGGAATCACAGCTGGAATTGAGTTTGTCTTCTTGATGGCTTCTTTCACCGAATCTGTTATGTGGGCCCTCATGCTGACCAAAACGAGCAATGCCTTGTTCCTGTGAAAGAATCCTCCCGGTCGCTTGCCGTAACACTCCGTATGCCATTCATGCATTAGGCTTTCTGTCATTTTGAAAACGGGAAAAATCCATATATTAGCCGTGCCATTGTTTAAGCCGTGAGGTTCAAAGCGTGGAAAAAAAGTTGCGGCTTATAGTCCGGAAATTACGGTATGTCTCTAGCGGCATCAGAGTCTGAGGAGTGGTCGGGCTCGCTGCAAGACCTCGCCCCCTTGCCGCCTTTGGAGTTGATTGACACCAGAGTATCTACGGACAGCTCGGCTTAGAGTGGTCTGCACTGAAGCGCCCAAGTGCAGCCACTTGGACGATTGGTTCCTGCCTGGACGAACTCTCACGTCTGTCGACGGCGCTGGGCAGAAGGGTTATGAAAAGCTGCCTCCACTGGACAAAGCTGTGGCTGCACATCTGTGCCCGCCCGCCGCCATTGGCTGGAAAACCAAGGCCGCTCACCCATCCAAACCTTGCTACCACCTCGGCCATTACTGGACGTGCTTACACCTGGCAGGCCATCCCTGGAGTGTCACCCTGGGTTCTGAACATAATAAAACAAGGTTATGTACTCCAATTCGCTCAAAGACCCCCGTTATTCAACGCGTGGTCGAAACCTCTGTGGAAAGCTAGGATGCACATGTCATGCGTTCCGAGGTGAACATCATTATGGCAAAAGGAGCTATAGAATAGTTCCCCCAATGATGAGCGAGTCAGGCTTTTACAGCAGGTACTTCCTCGTCCGCAAAAAGGATGGGGGTCTAAGACCCATCCCCAATCTCAGACATCTGAACAGGGTCCTAATAAAGCGCTCATTCAGAATGATCACTCTGAAGCAGATCTTCCCGCAAATACGCTTGGGAGACTGGTTTACTCTGGACCTGAAAGATGCTTACTTTCATATCCAGATAGCCCCCCATCACAGGCAGTTCTTGAAATTCGCCTTTGAAGGAGTGGCATATCAATATACGGTACTGCCGTTCGGCCTGTTCCTGGCCCCCCGCACTTTCACGAAGTGCATGGATGCGGCTCTCTCCCCTCTGAGACAGATGGGAGTTCTAAACTACCTCGACGACTGGCTCATTCTGGCTCAGTTGGAGGCGGAACTAATATTCCACAGATCCGTTATTCTCAACCACTTAAGCCCCATTTCCACCAAAATTAACTTTTTGTACAGGAACTTTTTTTCCCCCAGACCTGCTGCTGTCTGCGTTTCCACTGCGGTCTAAAGTACCGAGAAGGTATTTAACTGTTCAAGAGAGAAATGGCCTGTGGGAAGAAACTGTTCCTGTGCCTAGATATTCTAGTAGCCAGTGATCGGAGTCGCCGTCCTGATGGTAACAGTTCAAACAGGAGGTGTCCAGGGTGAGTGGAGTCTGTGATGATTTTCCCTGCTCTCTTCCTCACTCTGGAAGAGTACAGGTCCTGGAGGGTTGGCAGGGGAGCACCAATAATCCTCTCCGCAGTCCGAATTGTGCGTTGTAGTCTCTTGATGTCAGATTTGGTAGCTGAACCAAACCAGACAGTGATGGAAGTGCATAAGACAGACTCAATGACAGCCGAGTAGAACTGAATCAGCAGCTCCTGTGGAAGGTTGAACTTCCTCAGCTGACGAAGGAAGTACAGTCTCTGCTGGGCCTTTTTCACAATGGAGTCAATGTGATTGTCCCACTTCAGGTCCTGAGAGATGGTAGTGCCCAGGAACCTGAATGACTCCACTGCTTCCACAGTGCTGTTCATGATGGTGAGTGGGGAGAGAGCTGGGCTGTTCCTCCTGAAGTCCACTATCATCTCCACCGTTTTGAGCGTGTTGAGCTCAAGGTTGTTATAACTGCACCAGACAGCCAGCTGTTCAACCTCCAGTCTGTAAGCACACTCGTCAACGTTTAGAATGAGGCTGATGACAGTGGTGTCGTCTGCAAATTTCAGGAGCTTCACAGAGGGGTCTTTAGAAGTGCAGTCATTGGTGTACAGGGAGAAGAGCAGTGGGGAGAGAACACACCCCTGTGGGGCGCCAGTGCTGGTAGTGAGAGTCCTGGATGTTAGTGATGGGCAGACCGAGGCTTCTTGAAGCAATGAAGCAGTTGAAGCAAATGTGCCATATTGTTTCGAAGCTTCGAATCAATCCGACACCCGTCTCTATGGTGCCATCTAGTGGTCACTTGCATGTGTTGCTCTGAAATACCTTGACAATGATCCAAGTAAAAAAGTCTGAAATCTGTCTGACAACTACATGGTCTTGGTTTTGTAACCTGTAGCCTCGTCATTGTAAAGAACTATATGTTTTGTTTTTTTTTATATATATATATATACAAAATGAACATTAATACAATAAATAAAGCCACAATGTGTCACATTTTTACAAAAAAAATTTATTCAAAAATATGAATTGCTCTGCTGTTGAAGGACTCAGCCGACTTCTTTTTTTACATATAATTTCTCCAGCCTTTGAAAAAATCCTCTCACAAGGGACACTTGTTGCTGGCATGCACAAATATTTTTTTGCAAGTTCACACAAATGAGGGAAAATTACTGCTCTCTCTTTCCAATAAATTAATGGATCATGTGTTCTGGCCAAAAACGCATCTTTCAGGTACTTCTTCACTTCGACGGTTGCTTCAGCTGTAGTACTGTGTGTCGTCTGGGTTTCACGGATACGATTATCAAACAGTTCCCATAAACTGTCCTGGGTTTCTGCTGGTGTTGTTGATGATGATGATGATGATGATGATGATGATGATGATGATGATGATGATGATAATGGGCCTGATGTTGACATTTGTGGCTCTGAATGAAAATTAAAACAACAATTAGTTACAAAGCATAAACTGACAGCATATATGAAGCTGCCTATCACAATACACACATCTCACTTTATTTGGTGCTTCCAAATGGAAATGCTCCCACACCACTGATCCCATTTTTTATCTATTCTATTAATATATATATCTATATAATCACCTATGAATCTATATCTATATAATTCTATATATCTAACTTATGCTGTGCTATCTATCTGTCACTATCTAACTTAGCCTATATGAATGTGTCACTATATCTATCCTAACTATATGTCACTGTCTATACCTATCAGTCAATATATCTAATTTAAATCTAGCCTAAATATAACTAACCAAAGCGCACTATAAATCTCACTGCTATCACAAAATCACTGCTATCACAAAATCACTCTCCTCTCACAAAAACCGACGAGGTGAAGAAGGATTAACTTCACTTTTAAACTGTGGTGAATTAGGTTCATACAGATGTGTGACTGTGTGGTTTGTTCCCGCCCCCTTTAATCAACGCAGTTTCGGCAGACGCCACCTGATGAAACACTTCGAAGCTTCATTTAGCCATAGTCACGTGACATGGGTGTTTCGAATCACAGTTCGGAGCAGTGTTTCGAAAAATCTGCGCTTTGGGATCTCAGCAAAGCCCCGAAACGTCTGTTTCGCGTCAGCCATCCCTACTGGATGTGAGTTTCCCCAGTCTCACAAGCTGTTGCCGGTCTGTCAGGAAGCTGGAGATCCACTGACAGATTGAGGATGGCATGGAGAGCTGGGTCAGTTTAGCTGAGAAAAGATCAGGCATGATGGTATTGAAGGCCGAACTGAAGTCCACGAATAAGATCCTTGCATAAGTCCCAGGTCTGTCGAGATGTTGCAGGATATAATGCAGTCCCATGTTGACTGCATCATCCACAGACCTGTTTGCTCTGTAGGCAAATTGAAGAGGATCCAGCAAGGGTCCAGTGATGTCCTTCAGGTGGGCCAGAACCAGTCTTTCAAACGACTTCATGACCACAGACGTGAGAGCGACAGCTCTGTAGTCATTAAGTCCAGTGATTTTGAGTTTTTTGGGGACGGGAAAGATAGTGGAGTGTTTGAAGCAGCAGGGAACTTCACACTGCTCCAATGAAGATCTGCGTGAAGACTGGGGCCAGTTGGTCAGCGCAGGTTTTCAAACAGGCAGATGAGATGCCGTCTGGGCCTGAAGCTTTCCTAGTCTTCTGTTTTTTGAAGACTCTGCTCACATCCTCCACACAGACCTTAAGCTCAGGTTGGATGAAAGGGGGGGGGGGGTGCAGGAGGTGATGGGGGACGTGTGAATTGTAGATCAGAGCGGTTATGTGGTGTGAGACTGGGCTTTTCAAATCTGCAGTAAAAAGCATTCAACTCATCGGCCAGTTGTTGAATCTCAGCAGATCGGGGGGATGGTGACTTGTAATTGGTGATATTCTTCAAGCCTGTCCAAACTGTAGCTGGGTCGTTGGAAGAAAACTGGTTTCTCAACTTTTCAGAGTAGCTTCTTTTAGCAACTCTGATCTCCTTTGTCAGTCTGTTTCTGGCCTGGTTATACAAGATTGTATCCCCACTTCTGTAAGCATCCTCTTTGGCATGACGAAGCTGTTTGAGTTTCCCAGTAAACCATGGTTTATCATTAGTGAATGATAAGAATGTCCTGGTAGGAATGCATGTATCCTCACAGAAACTGATGTATGATGTTACAGTCTCTGTTAGCTTGTCCAGATCAGTGGTAGCAGCTAATTAGTTACTGTAATTTAATTACTTTTCCCTTGAAAAAATAAAGTAAGGGATTACTCTTATTTTTTGTGTAATTTAATTACAATTACTTCACATGTAATTTATCTAAATACTGTGTATAGACTGTAGAACAATTATATATAATATAATAATTTTTAGAGTAACTTACCCAACACTGGACAAGAGTAAAGTTGTTTCACAGACGCCTCTAAGTCAGGTTGGGGAGCTCTGTGCGACAACCAGCCAGCCTTCGGGGCTTGGAGCAGCCTGGAAAGCGAGCTACATATCCGCCTAGAAATTATGGTGGTATGTCGAGCTCTCCAGGTCTTTCTTTCTCTTCTGGTGGGGCACCACGTCTTAGTCAGATCAGACAACATAACGGTGGTGTCCTTCATAAATCACCAGGGTGGCCTCTCTTCAAAACCCCTCTTCACTCTGGTGAAAACCATTCTAGAGTGGGCTCAGTACAATCTACTCTCTCTGAGAGCAGCGCACATGCAGGGCGCACTGAACGTAGTGGCGGGTATGCTGTCTTGGAGCAACCTTCCTTCAGAGCAATGGTCGCTCCACCCCCGCTCAGTTCAGAAAATTTGGGATGTCTTTGGGAAGGCAGAGGTCGACCTCTTTGCCTCAGAAGACAGTCATCACTGCCCAATATATTTCTCAAAAGCCAGGGATGCGCTGGCCCCCGATTGGCCCAGCCTCCTCCTTTATGCTTTCTCCCGATCGCTCTGATTCCCCAGGTGATCAAGCGAACCAGGAAGACAAACACAAGGTTCTCCTGGTGGCTCCTCTTTGGAGGACCCAACCATGGTTCTCGGAGCTGTCTTGGTTATCTCCCCTGAGGCCATGGCCGATCCCTCTGAGATGAGACCTCCTCTCCCAAGCGGGAGGGACAATTTGGCACCCCAGACCCGAGCTGTGGGACCTTCATGTGTGATTTCTCAATGGGAGCCTCCCTGAGAACAATTTAAACACTATCTCTCGGGCCAGAGCTCCGTCTACGAGATGCCTCTATGCCTCAAAGTGGGCCGTCTTCGCCTCCTGGTGCAAAACACGGGGCGACGACCCTCTGAACTGTGACATATCTCAGATATTGTCATTTCATCAAGGCTTAATGGATAGAAGCCTGGATAGAGACCATTCTCCCTCTACTCTTAAAGTCTATGTTGCGGCTATAGCAGCTTCACACGCTCCTATAGCAGGCCAGTCTATAGGAAGAAACAATCTTGTTGTTCGCTTCCTAAAGGGCTCCAGGAGGCTAAACCCTCCTCGTCCCTTCACAGTCCCTACTTGGGACCAGTCAAAACTAATCAATTTGCCATGGTGAAACAGCTGCTTTTATTGCCCGAGTCTCCGTCCATTTCGGCCATTGCGCATGCCCCGCCGTCATTGGTTCAATTTCTTTAACTTGTTTAACCAATCGACTTGCAGTATTCACTGCGTGATTGTATAAAGGCTTCAGAATTGGAGAAAAAGGAGTTTTCCCCGTAGCGTCTTGTCTTATTTATATTAATAAGATGAACGACGCTGTACTCGTTCCGTATCTAAGGGAACGTATCTAAGTACGTTCTCCATCACCTGCAAGATACCACACTCTGAAGCTTGGAACATACTCTGCAAGAACAAAGAAATTTGTTCGTTTTCTCGAGGTGGCAAAAACAAGAACAAAGTTCGTTCTGGCCAGGACATTCCATACTTCACGAGAAAAGCAGGTGCCGAACATCTCCGTTTCTCTGCATTAACCCCTCTCACTTTAAAATTCTGACCAATCACACAATAGTTCTCGGACACAACAAGAAAAAAGTTCTGCTCAGACGATGTGTCGAGAACGAGCTGTGAGAACTCACAAACCAGGGCTCCGAGAACAAAATTACGTCATTTTGTTCTTGCAGCCCTGGGAGCGAGAACCTTTTTCTCTGTTCTTGCAGAGTATGAAGCGGCCTTGAGTCTGCACCAGCTAAGTCACTATTGCCCTTCTACAAGGCACCATCTACTTCCATTGGCTGGTTCATGCTACTTCAACCCCACTCTACAATTAATAAAGAACACTTAAGCCTAGTTCAGACTGCATGATTTTGAAACTCGTCGGATCACAGTTCTTTTCACAGTGTTTTGAGGTCATAATATAATACTTTGCAAGGAGCCTTGTGAAAAGTCTTTATTGGTCCATAATCTATGCCTCTAATCATAATTTTTTATGGAAAGGATTAAAAGTGCTTGTTTTACTGCCTAGTGTTCATTTCTGTTGAAAATTACAGTGGTATGTGTATTTGTACGTATTTTGCAGAAATGTTGCCACAGGTAGGCTACGTTTTTACAACGTGCCTGTATTGCAATATCTACAGATTTCATTTTAATAAGAATATGAATACAGTATGAATGTGTAACATGTTTGTCTGTTTTTTTAGGTCTTTTCTGAGTGTTATGATTTGTCACATGTTCCTTTGTCACAGTTTTCCCGCCAGTCCTTTGTTACCATAGTTACCCTCATTAGTTATGTTCGTTTCAGCTGTGTTCAGTTCATTATCTCGTTTCAGTTTGCTACTTAAGTTCTTCCCTGTTCCTCACTCTTTGTCTGGTTACTGTTATGCTAAGTTGTGCTGTTGCCTGTCTGCCTGTCTTTCGTTTATTATTATTAAAACATGTTTGGATTGCATCTCCTGAGTCTTCTGCCTGGTCCTGTTCCGAAACACAACTGTGACAGAATGTAATTCATGCTTTAAGTGCATAAATAAAGTATCTTAGACACTTAATAATTTAACCATATTGATTTGATGACAAAACTTTTTGAAATCGGAAAAGATTTAATAAGCATAATTAACCTTCTGTACCAAGGAGGATTGATAAAAAGTAGTTTGGTGGCACTTTTGATGTGGATGGATAAGATAACGATATATTAAAAACAAAGCTTATCTTTCTGCCACACTACTTCCACCATCACTCCCAAGTACCTCAACCAGACCTGAACAAACCACTTCCATCACAGAAACTAATTATTGTAATGAGATTATATTTTGGAAAGCCCACCTAAAAGCTCCAACTTAATTCTGTCTGTTGATATGGAGTGATGCATTAATCTTTGAACCGTGGGCCATAAATGGCTAACATGAATTAATTGCCAAATTTAGGCTGTCACCCAACCAACAGGTTGTCACTTAATAATTTAACCATTAATTTGATGACAAATAACTTCTTGAAATCAGAAAATAATTCATGAGCATAATTAACCTTCTGTACCAAGGAGGATTGATAAAAAAAAGTTTTGTGGCACCCTTAATGTGGATGGATAAGATAATGATATAAAAAAGCTTATCTTTCTGCCACACTTCCACCATTACTCCCAACCTCACCCAGACCTGAACAAACCATTGATTGTAATGTTTTTTTTTTTTTTGGGACAATAAGGTTGTTATGGTACCAAGTGATAGCAGTGAAATTACACTATTCTGGTTGTACCAATATTCGATATGGGTATACCACCCACCAATACGTTTATCATCTTGTCATCTGACTTGTTTCATGAGATAGAATTAATTTAATACATAAACTTCCCACTGGTAGGTCTGCTCGACTTTTCCTCAGGTTCTAAAATCTAAATATAACCACAATTAATGTTTGTCTGACTACCTATACTTGAATCTTGTTTTGATTCATACTGCATGATGAAACTATGAGGTCAGAATGCCCCTATTTTGTGTTGCTTTCTTCTCATGTCAAACTGTCAGCAGCAACACACCCGATTCAAGAGGATTCAGTGTCATTCATCTTACAGACCTGGATTTGGTTGCACAAAATGCTGCAGTCTTTTGATTTTTTTATGAAATGTGAAGGCAGATAACAATAACGAGTGTGGTGCTGCAAGAACTACTGAAAAATCATAATCCTAAAGCTCAAACTGTCTCTTTGTCCATATATTTATAAAAAGCTAACTGGCAAAAATGACAAAGGAAACTGGAAGATCAGTTTTAATGACATTTAAAATGTGCATTTAAAATTTGTTTATTTATTTCCATTTTATGTTTGAATTATTAAATTAATAACATATTCCTACAATTGTTTTTTAAGTGTCACCACTGTAAAATCCAATAGTGATTCTAACTAACACTTTTTAGTAAACTTTACTTAATGTCTTAACTTAATTGTAAAAATCTAGTAATATGTACTATTCACATACTATGCCTTTTTTACTCAGAAAACCTAAGTTAAAATGAATTGATTGGTTTGAGTGCCATTTTGTCAAGCAAGGTGTCCTCTGTTTGTGTTCACTGATTTCCCATTGTCATCTTGAATGTTGAATTGTCAATACAACGGAAGAATTTGAGAGAAAATCACATAAGCTGAAATTGATGTTGATTTTCCTAAAAATGTTTTTGTTTGAACTCACCATTATGGTGATCAGTGTTCCCTTTGGTTGGGCACATGGAACTTAATTTATTAATCTTCCTATTGATGCAACGATGCAAAAAGAAATAAGTTATTTGATTTCAAAGGAAGGGAAGTAAATATTCTATATACATATACAGCCAGTGGTGTAACTTTGGTGGAGGGTTTTAATGCAATGTTACAGTGTCCAGAAATCAATTTCAATAGTACACAAGTTTAATTTATCAACACAGAAGTCAGTCATGTTTAATGTGATAGTTTCATCCTTACATCTACTATAGCCTAAGTAATGTGATAAATGCACAAAATCACATGGAATGCTTGTGGTCTAGTGGTAGAGTTTTTGTTAAGCGCATCAGAGGTTCAGAGTTCTAATCCGCCCTTGTATAGTTTTTTTTTTTTCTCATTAAAACTAAATGTGTTCAGCTGTGATTCTATATCAAGGCAGGGACACGTTTGTGTGCATTTTGTTTTGTGATTTTACCAGAACGAATAGAAAGTTTCCTCAACACTCGTCTGTGTGAAGACTGTGCACGAACGCAGAGAGAGAACTGATAACAGCGGCACTCACAAAAACAACACCTCCTCTTATTGAACACAAACGAACAAATTGCTAATCAAATGGAGATGTTTCTTTCTATTAGGTACATCTGTACTGCGAGATGTTTCAAAAAGTGGTGGGGACAATATAGACCCTGGCAAAAAGTGGTATAGGGACATGCCCCACCCGAAATTACGCCTATATATAGCATAACTATATATCATGTAAAAGAAGTATATTTAAAAATTTTGTTGCTAACACTTTATAGACACCTTTATAAACACCTTGTGAGCCTTTTAATTGGGTTGATATAATTCCTCTATAGTTGTAACAATATCTTGCAATTGGCCATGCTTGAGTCACACACAGACTACAACATTCAGCATGCAAAACATAACAATGGGAACAATTACATTTTATTTAAAGTAAATTATCAAGTACTCTCAGTTCTTTTTTAGTCACTAGAACTCTCGCGTAAGTGAACATACTATTCCTATTTCATTTTACTTCAATCAGTTTGCATGATTTTAACTAATTCAATTTTGCAGTGTAGTCCTCCATATTGTCTTCTTCTCATCTCTGTTCCAGGATTTACAGTCAGCATGAAACTAAGTTGTGATAGTCTTTTCTTCCTTATAGTGACATATCCGAGTGAAACTGCTTCTCGAACAAGAAATATAACCACATTTTTGCCTTGGGACAAAACAGGAGGCACGGATCTGAATCTTAAAGTATAATGACCAACAACATGTGCGACCATTGCTCGATAATAACTGTTTGAGAAGACAGTACTTGTTATATTAAAATGCACATTGCCATGAATGAAATTTATATTTATATGTCATTATACAGTATCAGCAGCTTCAGGATTAAATGTAAATCAAAATAAAGAGAGAGATATGATGAAATCAGAACATAAAGACTAAACTAAATCAATACCAAACAATCAAAATATATGGTAGAAAAGTTTTTTTATTATTAGTTATTAATATTACTATTAATACTTGTATAATGTCCCAGCTATAGCAGGAAATGTTCTCAGAACTTTGATTTACATTCTGACAAGGTTCTCTCAGAGTTATGAATAAACATTCTTCTAGTTATGTAATGTTCTTTCAAAATGATGTCTTTAATAATGTTCTCTAAACGTTAGCACAACAACGTTATTAATACATCATTCACAGAAGTTTTTTTTCTGAAACGTTTTAGTTGGATGTTCATCTAACATTTTTTTAATGTTACTACTTTTTTCCAGAATGCTCAGAGAACGTTCAAAGGTACTTTAATGTTTGCATAATGATCAACTGGAATGTTAAATCTGAAAACCCTATTTAGACAATTATTTTATCTCATTGAATGTAATACAATAATAATATTTTTTCTCTTCTATTGTGTTATTTTCTTAATGTTCGCACAACCAAGAATTCTTTTTTGGACATTTTGAACATTCAGAGAACATTCAGAAATAGTGTTCAAAAATCAGTGATAACTTAATATGAACATTAGCTAAATATTCTTAGAACATGTATTCCATGGCTGGGATGATGTCATGGAGGGCAAGTAGTGAATATTAGTTCCTAATTTTATTGCTGTGCTTATTTTATCAATTGACACCTGCATGACCCTTGTCCCTATATGGACCCTTAAATGTCTTTGTCTGGACACACCCGCCACCAAAAATAAGGTACACTCCAAAGAACAAATATATCCCTATCTGATTGAACAGTGACCTGATGCAACGGTCTTACATAACAGTATGTACATGCTATCATAAATAATAGCTTGAAGACGCTGATATATATCTGGCCTGGCCTCATAGTGCCCCTGTGTGTCAGTTATACGGCTGTTGAGGATAATGTGATAAATCTTTGTCTATCCACATGGCAAATTTCCACAGGCCTGAAACATCATCATGTTTGTGATGACAAATTGTATGACTTAAGCAACAACACTGCAGTTTAGTTACACTATAGTTTCTAGTTTCAGTAAAAATAAGAATGGTACAGAGCTTGAGGTGCTCTTGAAAATAGGTCACTTAGGATCTGTTTTTTTCTTTTATTTACGATAAGACAACAATATAATCTGACAGAGATAAGATGTGTAGACTGTGTTTATGGTCTTTGTGTTTGAATGTGAAGAGCTATAAATATAGGACACTTTTTTTTACTATAAAATGAATTTGTAAGATTTAAACGCGTTAGCATTTTTCTTCGCAATCTCAGGTCAATAAAGTGGCTTGAAGTTTTCATTGTATTCTCAAGTGTTTTGAAAAGCATTCCATTTCATTCCATTGTGCACAGCCTCAAGGGAATGGACATTGAGATACACTAAATCTTCATTGTGTCTGTCAAAGAAAAATAAACTCTTCATTTAAAAAAAGTAATGAATTAAGGAAGCTTGATTGGTCTGTTACTACAATCGAGTGAACCTTGATTGGCCAAACCTGACAGAAATCCTGTTTCATTTTTATAGGCCAAAACAAATCTTAGCTGACATGTTATACATGTGTAGTCCTCCCCGTCTTTCTCCCCACCCCTCACTTTACTTCATGTGGAGTTCCCCACTCAAAACTAATGGGACATGTACCAGCAACAAAATGAACAGGGGAATAACGCATTTAACAGGTATTTGTTGTCTTTGAATATGTTTCTTAAAATATTAACCTCATGCAAAAGCATCTACTAATGATCTTATTCCATTTTGTTAGGCCTGAATTTGCTCTTTCAGTTCGGTAAGGTGATTTTCAATTCACTGCATGAAAAATGATTCATTCAAATTAAATCACCAAAGAATTACTGCTGACATAGTTTATGTCTTTATACTTTTTGATACTTTATATTTTTTCCTCAGTAACCTGTTCAAGACTGGTGTGTTACTTCACAAACTGGTCTCAGTACAGAGCAGGAGCTGCTAGATACCTTCCAGAGAATGTGGACCCGAACTTGTGTACTCATTTGATCTATGCATTTGCTATTATAAACTATGCCAATAACATAGCAGCAAGTGAGTGGAATGATGTGGCCCTTTATTCGACTTTCAATGCACTTAAGAACAAGTACGGATGTTTGAAGCTCAGTGTTACGTTGTATTTATATTTGATTCGTCAAATGTTCTGCTATGTAACAAAGACTCATAAAATGTTTGTTTCATTTCTAAAGAAATCCTCAGTTGAAAACCTTGTTGTCTGTCAGAGACCAGGATGCAAGCCAGTAAGTGTTCCCTCTATGTTTCTGGGTAAAAGTGGCCCTCTACTGGTAACATACCATTTTTCTTTTATAAAAACTGTTTTTTAAAACAATTTGGATTTGTTTTAAACATTATCAGTGAAATAAGCAGCCATACATTTTCTTGTTCGCACCAGATTCTCCATTATGTTGTCCAACTGGACAAACCGTCAGACATTCATCAAGTCTTCTGTAGGATTTCTGAGGATGTATAACTTTGATGGGCTGGATTTGGACTGGGAATACAGGGGCACTCCAGAGACGCGTCTGGAAGATAAGATGAAATTCACTCTACTGTGCAAGGTTTGTTTTCAAATAAGTGTTTTCCAATGGATCATAAGCAGTCAGAGAGACACCATATCTGTGTAACATTTTAGTGATAGGTCACATAGATTTATACACTTCAAACATTTGGGGTCGCTAGTATTTTTTTTCTTTCTTTTGAACTTTTATGCTCACCAAGGCTGCATTTATATGATGAAAAATAAAAACAGTAATATTGTGAAATTGTATTACAATTTATAATAACCTTTTTCTAATGTTAATGTTTAAAATGTAATTCATTCCTGTGATGGCAAACCTGAATATTCAGTGTCACATGATTCTACAGAAATCCATCTAATATTCTGATTTGGTGCTCAAGAAACATTTCATATTATTATTTGTGCTTAATATTTTTGTGGAAACCATGATACATTTTTTTTCAGGATTATTGGATGAATAGAAAGTTTAAAGTAACAGCATTTTTTAGAAACATAAAGCTTTTGTAACGTTATAAGTCGTCTTTACTGCTACTTTTGATCAATTGAATGCATCCTTAATGAATACAACGATTAGTATTATCTTTAAAAAACAAACCTTTGAACGATAATGTACAAGGATGGATATCAAGCCAAGATAATTGGGCAAAGTATTGGCAAATTGTTGTTATTTCTTCTTTTAAGCATACATCTTACCCAAATATGTTGAGGTTTATGCTTAAAACAAGACTAACAATACAATTTGCTAAATGACTAAATAAACCCCTTTTCCAAAAAAAAAAACTTTAGGAACTTCTGGAAGCATTTCTAGCTGAAGATCATCCAAACAAAGATGCGAGACTGATTCTAACAGCAACTGTTTCAGCACAGAAAGAAGTTATTGAAAGGAGCTACAATATTCCAGAGATCTCAAAGTAAGAACAACAAGTCATTCCATGGCAATCCTGTTTTATGATTCGAAAAGAAATGACAGTATAAAACGGTTTAAAAATGTGGGAATTTTTTGTTGTTGTAGGTATTTGGACTTTATTAGTGTCAAGACATTTGAGTTTCATACGTTTAAAGATGGCGTTGCGAGACATCACAGTCCTTTGTACAGTGCTGTCCATGACGAGGAAAATATCAACTCAAACGCCGTAAGCACAGAGATTGACATTGAGCACTATCATCAAGACAGTGAATAACTTCAAATTGGTACTGCGTAGTTTGCATATTTTCATCTTTCATGCATGCAGGATTTTGCCCTTCAATACTGGAAATTCCAGGGAGCTCCTGCCAAGAAGTTGTTAATGGGCTTTGCCACATATGGACGTTCCTTCATCCTCACCTCCTCTCAGAATGGAGTTGGCGCCCCAGCAAATAACTTTGCTTCTCCTGGACCTTATACACAAGAGATGGGCTTGTGGTCTTACTTTGAAGTAAATGGCATAGGAAAAAATCTTTTCTGGACAGAAACTTTTGTTTGATATTTTTCAAACGGCTTGCAAATGCTTGTCAGGCATATCAAGTTAAGGAATATGTTCTTTTTTTCCAAGATATGTCTTTTCCTAAATGGTGGCGTAGTACAGTGGATAGAAGACCAGAAAGTTCCTTTTTCTGTTAAAGACAGTGACTGGGTGGGATTTGACAATCTGAGGAGCTTTGAGATTAAGGTACATTTGATTAAGTCATGTAATACTGTTATGTCTGAAGAGGATTTTACATGACAAATAACTGCTCTGCCTTGTATTGTTAAGATAAAATACTTACAGGAACATAGCTTTGGTGGTGCGTTTGTATGGGCTCTCGACCTGGATGACTTTTCTGGATATTTCTGTGGACAAGGCAATTATCCTTTGGTCAACAACCTGAAGAAATTGCTAATACTTGGTGAGATTTGCATAAATACATTACTTTGCTTTTTTGAATAGTTATTTATTATCAGATTCTGAAATATATATATATATTTTTTTTGCAACAGGAGCAAAAGATGAATTGTATGCTTCCATGGTTACAAGCACCAGCACTTCCAACAACAATTTTACAACAGTTGGGATAGGCAATTCACCGCCAAAATGTGTGAAGATTCTCAGCTCTCTTCCAGCACTGGGAAGTCAGTTCTGTACTGATAGATCAGATGGACTTTATCACAGAATGGATTCCCTTAACTCATTTTATAACTGTACTGGAGGAATGACAAATATCACGTGGTGCACCCCTGCCATTTTAAATAATTCTGGGGAAGCACAACCATCACCGATGATCTTTTTCATTACATTAAGTAGTGCAAGTCTCCTAACTCTGTGGCATTGCCTATTTTAGGAGTAACTTACCGATTTAATGTAAAAACAAGAATGGAAAGACAACACAATTTTTAACATCTTTATTAGCTTATTGCAGGATATCTAGGTAGCAGCCTGCTGATGGATACATGTTGAGCATTTTTGAATCGGTCTGATACTGTGAAATCTTATCTTATCGTCTTTTTTTTAAGTTGGCATGCATGAAATGGAAGTTGCAATAGCCATTTCTTTCCTATATTGTGATGTAAAAAAAAGTAGTGCGGCATTCATTTTGTCCATCAGGAATTGATTGTATGGTTGTGGTTTGCTATTGCTGTGATATCATGTAAGTGAAAGGTTGTCCAAACACTTATCAAAGAGGAGAAGGGGAAGTTATTTTGATTAAAGGTGAAGAGGGCACATGAATTTTTAAAAGATAATGACTGTGCACAGATAAATAATTTATAAAAAAATCTGCAATATTTAATAAAAAACAAACAAACAAGAATTGTCAATTTGACTTACCTATGAGCCATTTTAGTAAATAGTCAAGCAACTCATTTATCATAGAAAAGTGGCTCACAAACTCTTTTGGATGTAAAAACTGTTTCTAAAACAAAACTGTTTTGGCAGTTGCCGACAACACCCCTGCCGCCTCAACATAAAAATGACAGCCATTTTTGCCAACACTCACTTTACTGGAAGTGCATTTTTAACAGTAACTTTCAAAAATGTATCTCCTGACATTTTAAGTTGAAATTAAAAAATATTTCCTGAAAAAAAAAAACATGTTTTAATAAAAAATGTAATAAAGACAGTCTTTCTTGACTTCACTTAACGTAAAACTCTCCCCGAGACGCAAGCTGAAAGCAAAAATATATATTTTTACTAAGGAAAATGACAAAAATAGTAACTCACAGTGACTTAAATTATGTGGATAAATTACTTTAATCTGATTACTGGTTTGGAAATAGTAACGCGTTCGATTACTCGCTACTGGAAAAAAGTATACAGATTAGAGTAACGTATAACTAAGTAACGCATTACTGGCAGTGGCATCACTGATATCTATAGTATTGTATTGGTGTACTTTTGGCTATTTCACATTGTGACTGATCTGTATGAGATTAGAGTCAGTTATAAATCATGCAAAATATTGTTTTTATTCTTTTTATTAGGAAGATTTAACTAAAAATCAAAATCCCACAGTATAGTGAATATTCAGGGATAACTTTTTGTAACCCTGTCTGTGTTTATTTTCAATTCTTATGAATAATCAAATATTTTAAATCATATATGTCACATCCAATCAGTAGCCTAATTTTATTTAAAGGATAAGTAAACTCTAATAATAATTTTACTCACTCTCATTTTTTGCACATTTTCTAGGTTCAACAAGTTCTCACTCCAAACTCGTCACATATTGACGCTTGGTCAGGACCCCTCGGTGTCACTTTTTAACGCACAGGGTACCCGTTTAGCGTAATTTTCCGACACGCAGAGTGCTCCATTGATTTCAGTTGTTTGCCCAATGCATCAGATCAAGACGCATTTAATTCTTTGCATTTGTAAAAGTAGACATGATTTTATGAATATTTATAGGCTACTTCTATATTTTGTAGCAACTAACCCCTAAACCTACTCACTTCTCAACAATATAAAACACGTAACAGGCAAATATAAGTATACAGTCACAGGTATTTGTTGCAAAAACTGACCAAAAACAGTAGTATAAAAGTATTAACTCATGTTGCATTCCAAGTATTCTGAAGGCATATATGATATCTCTTTGTGAAGAACAGATTTCTTCATTTTAATGTTTTAATCGCTGAAAATGATGATCCCGCCGCTCTGTGAACGCACACACTCACATCTTATTCAAAAGATACACCCGACTCTTTAGCATGATGCGATCGGTCACAAGACACACAAGAGCCAATGACATTTTACAATGAAAGCTGACGTAATGACACAATTGGTCACGAGACATACGAGAGCCAATGCAATTTTACTATCAAAGCTGATGAAACTTTTCTTCAGGGCGGGAATTTTTTAATGTGTGCATGATCTTCGGCGGATGGAGACACTGATAGCTTTTCCTATGATACAGTGTCCCCTTTTGAAAAGGAAACTTTACACATTACTTCTGCTGAACACAAAATAAATATTTTTTTAATTGCTAATGTATGGATCCTGAAGATATGGGTTGGAGGTGTCTTCTCTCCAACACCTCCAAACGTTCACACATCACCCCTGTCCTCAGCTCGCTTCACTGGCTCCCGGTGCAGCTTAGGGTGGAGTATAAGGTCCTTCTGTTCGTGTTCAAGGCCATTTATGGTCTGGCCCCGGCCTACCTTGCCGAATTAGTAACGGTCTACCAGCAAGCCAGAACTCTCCGCTCCTCTAAATATACCTCTCTGGTTATTCCCAAGTTCAAGTACAAATAGTTTGGAGGCCGGTCATTTGCCGTCCAGGGACCTAAGCTGTAGAACGCACTTCCAGCACATTTACGAAGCATCACTGTGCTGATTGTTTTTAAATCGCAGTTGAAAACACATTTATTCATACAAGCTTTTAACACGTAGCCTCTGACTGGACTGCTATTTTATGTACATTAATGTTGTTACATTATGTTGACTATTAATGTTGTACTGGAAAGCGCCTTGTGCTCCTTTTGGTTGTTGTAAGGCGCTATATAAATAAAATTTGATTGATTGATGGAATATAGCACAGAAGTCGTTTATACTAGGGGTTTTCAAACTGGTGTTCGCAAGGGAGTTTTAAGGGGTCAAAAAATAAACGGTGTAAAAATTTTAAAAAGACATGAACAATGAAAAAATAAGATTAAAATAAGTAAAAAATTTGATTAAAACAAACAAATAAATGTCTTTATGGCTAAAATACTGGCTTGCGTGGCATGTCAGGAAGTCTGTAGTGTACTTATGGAGATTCAGTGGCATCAAGCATGGTTGAAAGAGTTAATCACACTCTGAAAACAAGGCAGAATATGGAACAACAGAACAGGACTAATAAGAGTAGATGACCTTTCATTATTTTTCTGTAGTATCTGTTTATCAGCAAGCAAAGAAACTGGGCTGGGTCATTTCGAGATTATAACGGGTCGACCAATGTCATTGCCAGGCAATCCAGATCTTGCTTAGGCATAAATTTAATGTCAGATTCTCTCTTGATGTATCGTATGATTTAGACTGAAGCAATACAGTTCAAAGTTCCAGATGCATGCAAATTGTCTCCAGAGGGGGCACATGGAAATTGCGCCAGGGTAAATGATTTACAGCATCATTCAAGTTTGAAACACCCCCCCCAAAAAAAAACAAGATGCAATGGTTCCTATGTAGATTTATTAGTCACCCCCTTTAAAAGTTATAATAGTTGTAAAATTGTTAAGATGGATACAAATTCAATTAGTTTGTAGTTCCCAATTTTTAAATGCTGCAGGATGGAGTCATGGGGAATGACCATGTATTTTAGTGACTTGGGGGGCCAATCTCATGATGAAGATATGGCGGGTGGGGGGCTAAGATGGTTAGCTTACACCAAACTAGTTTATTAGTCACCACCCAAATGGTCTTTGTTCATCTCTAGAGGTTGTAATGGAGTCAAAATGATTCCAGCAAAATTTTAACAAAATTGTTTTTCAAAAAGAGCAGTCACTGTTATCCTTTTTTTTGTTTTCACAGATCAATGTTGAGGGCGGCCTTCAATTTCAAGTCGAGGACACTCTGTGGCAATAACACTCGCAATCAGAATAACAGGAATTTCAGTCAGAGAGACAGACCTTCAAAATCTTTTTACAAAAGAGCTCTATTAAAAACTTAGGAAGTGTTCAGAATGCAGCTGCATGAATGCTAACTCACTCTAAAATTAGAAATCTCTCATTACTACTCCAACACTCAGATCTCTTTACTGGCTGTCTGTATCATTCAGAATTTAATTCAAGATCCTCTTATTGGTTTTTAAATGTCTTCGTGGAACTGCCCTAATATACTGTAATAACTGGCAGTTTTCTGGAGAACGTATAAGTTACTGACTGGCTGGAGCTAACTGACTGGAGCTAAGCTATTAAACTTGTACTAAGCTAATTGCTTGCGGAAAATACGAGCGCACGTGTCCCATACATGAGTGTCTCTGATAATTATGAGCACAGTCAGAACAGACCAGCAAAAGGCAGTATTGTCTTATTTCTAATTTTATTCTGCACACAGAATAAGAACTACACAGCCAAGGCCATATCGCAATGTCCCTCCCCTACACATCTCTTTCCATGACGGTGAGAGCCACACTTCTTTACATAAGGCAGTAAGTGAACTAAACCCACCCAACTAACTTGAACATAAACGCACATAACTTTTACGCAAAAACTCAACCATATTGCTTAAATAACGCATTAATCAACTCCGAACAAACAAATACCCATAATACACCTGGCTGCTAGCGCTGACAGCCGGGTCATTACAATATATAGATGCTGGTCCCAGTCTCTCTGGTGCTGACTGGTCAAGATGGCAAGTTGTGTGGCCAGGGTGTGGTTGAACCACTCAACTAGTCCATCGCTTTGAGGGTGGAGGGGAGTAGTTCTTGTCTTCTTCACCCCCAATCGCTGGCACACCTCACTGAACAATCTGCTCTCAAAGTTCCGCCCCTGGACACTATGAAGTTCGTCCGGCACCCCGAATCGGGCGAACATCTCGTCCACTAGTCGCTGCGACGATGTGGAAGCGCTCAATCCGGCATACGCCACGCCACTTTGTAAAATAGTCCATAGCAACCAGGACAAAGCGGTTGCCAGCCTCTGTGACGGGGAATGGACCCAAGATGTTCACACCGATCCTCTCCATGGGCGCCCCTATAGGTACTGCTGCAATGGTGCATGAGAGCATCGACTGGGTCCCTTCTGTGCCATGCAAACATCGCAGCAATGAACGTGCAGTTCTGCGTCCTGCCAACATCCCGGCCAGTAGAACCATTGCCGCAGCCGCCGCACTGTCTTGGAGTTCCCAAAATAGCCAGCTCCAGCTGCCCCATGAACCCAACAGAGAACCTCCGGCCGCAGAGCGTGGGGAACCAGGAATTGTAGACAGTCGATCCCTCCCCCTGGTGCCTGCCACCGCCTGTAGATCACGCCGTCGTGAAGCTCCATGCTGCCCCACTGAGAATGAAGAGTCTTGATCTCAGGCCCCTGGGAGGACATGGCTGGCCAGTCCGGACGTGTCTGGGCCTCCAGCCAGCCCCTCACCTTCACCAGCACTCGATCATTCACCTGCTGTTGCCTCAGCTGCTCAGTGGTGAACGGCTCCCCATCTCCACCATTGCCACCCTGCCTTACTTGCACCACCGATGGCCCCAGATCTCGTTCTTCCTGGTGACTGCAGTACCGACATTCGTCAGCGAAGCACTGACATCTGGAGAGGGCGTCAGTGTTAGCATGCTGCCGCCCTGGTCGATGCTGAACCTCAAAGTCATACTCTTGGAGGATCTCCAGCCACCTTGCCACCTATTCTCTGGCTGGTGGAAATTCAGCATCCAGGTGAGGCTATTGTGGTCATTCCTCAGTGTGAATCTGGTGCCCAGGAGGTAAGGCCTGAAGTGACGGACCACCAGGACCACCGCAAGCAACTCCCGCCGGGTGACGCAGTAATTTCTTTCTGGATGACTGAGACTGCAGCTATAGTAGGCCACCACTTGCTCTCCATTCTCCCCCCTCTGAGAGAGTACAGCCCCTACCCCCACGTTACTGGAATCAGTTTCCACAAGGAATGGTTGGTTGGGATCAGGGGAGCCCAGGACAGGAGCGTCGAGATGCTCTAGCATGATGCTGTTCTCTTGAATGGCACGTTCTAATTCGCCTATACTTTTTTCCATAACGGCATCTTCTAAATGGCCTAAATCCCACTTCTGACACCACTGTAATAACTGAATTATTCTGAAGAATGTGGGACTGACTGGAGCTAAGCTTTTAAACTTTTAAAGTTATTAAACTTGTATGAAGCTAATTGCTAGCAGAAAATACAGGCAATGAGTGTCTGATAATAATATCACAGTCAGAACAGACCAGCAGAGGGCACTATTGTTTTATTTCTCCTTTTATTCTGAACACAGAATAAGAACTACACAGGCAAGGCCATATCGCCATGTCCCTCCCCTACACATCTCTCTTCATGACGGTGAAAGCCACACTTTTTTACATAAGGCAGTAAATGAACTAACCCAACTAACTTGAACATAAACACATAACTTTGCTAACGCAAAACCTTCTATTACCATATTGCTTAAATAACGCATTAATCAACTCCAAACAAACAAATACCCATAATACACCTGGCTGCTACAATGTCCTGTCATTACAATACCTTTCTAATTTGTTAATATAGCCTAATTCAGCAAGATCGTTCCAAACATCAAATAGACTAGTAGCCTAATTTGTTGGTTGTTCCGAAAAGCCAGTTAGCCTTTAGTCATTTTGGTCCCATGCTATGGCAGTCTCTTCCTGACGAGACACTTTTTCATTGGGGCCTTTTCTTGATATATTTTATTGTTGTATTTTATTATCTTATTTCTATTATCTACATAGTTACCAAACTCATTTGGATTTAGGTTGTTGTATTTCTCTTATTTCTATTATGTGTGGTTTTATTTATATATGTGTGTATGTTTGTTTTTTCTGTGTTTCTTTACGCTGGCCCAGTAGTGCACAACACAATGGAATTTAAAAAGCAAACATAAGTTTACAACACAACAAAATCAAGACACAACACAACAAAATCAAGCCACAACACAACGAAATCAAGCCACAACACAACGAAATCAAGCCACAACATAACGAAATCAAGCCACAACACAACGAAATTAAGCCACAACACAACGAAATCAAGCCACAACACAAAGAAATTCAGCCACAACACAATGAAATTCAGCCACACCACAACAAAATCAAGCCACAACACAACGAAATTCAGCCACAACGAAATTAAGCCACAACACAACGAAATCAAGCCACAACACAACGAAATTAAGCCACAACACAACGAAATTAAGCCACAACACAACAAAATCAAGCCACAACACAACGAAATCAAGCCACAACACAACGAAATCAAGCCACAACACAACGAAATTCAGCCACACCACAACGAAATCAAGCCACAACACAACGAAATCAAGCCACAACACAACGAAATTCAGCCACAACACAACGAAATTCAGCCACAACACAACAAAATCAAGCCACAGCACAACGAAATTAAGCCACAACGAAATTAAGCCACAACACAACGAAATCAAGAAACAACACAACGAAATCAAGCGACAACACAACGAAATTAAGCCACAACACAACGAAATTAAGCCACAACACAACGAAATCAAGCCACAACACAACAAAATTAAGCCACAACACAACGAAATTAAGCCACAACACAACAAAATTAAGCCACAACACAAAGAAATCAAGCCACAACACAACGAAATTAAGCCACAACACAACGAAATTAAGCCACAACAAAACAAAATCAAGCCACAACACAATGAAATTCAGCCACAACACAACGAAATTCAGCCACAACACAATGAAATCAAGCCACAACACAATGAAATTCAGCCACAACACAACAAAATCAAGCCACAGCACAACGAAATTAAGCCACAACAAAATTAAGCCACAACACAACGAAATTAAGCCACAACGAAATTCAGCCACAACACAACGGAATCAAGCTAAAACACAATGAAATTCAGCCACAACACAATGAAATTCAGCCACAACACAACAAAATCAAGCCACAGCACAACGAAATTAAGCCACAACAAAATTAAGCCACAACACAACGAAATCAAGAAACAACACAACGAAATCAAGCCACAACACAACGAAATCAAGCCACAACACAACAAAATTAAGCCACAACACAACGAAATCAAGCCACAACACAACGAAATTAAGCCACAACACAACAAAATCAAGCCACAACACAATGAAATTCAGCCACAACACAACGAAATCAAGCCACAACACAATAAAATCAAGCCACAACACAACGAAATCAAGCCACAACATAACGAAATCAAGCCACAACACAACGAAGTTAAGCCACAACACAACGAAATCAAGCCACAACACAACAAAATCAAGCCACAACACAAAGAAATTCAGCCACAACACAACGAAATTCAGCCACAACACAACAAAATCAAGCCACAACACAACGAAATTAAGCCACAACGAAATTAAGCCACAACACAACGAAATCAAGAAACAACACAACGAAATCAAGCCACAACACAACGAAATTAAGCCACAACACAACGAAATTAAGCCACAACACAACAAAATCAAGCCACAGCACAACGAAATTAAGCCACAACGAAATTAAGCCACAACACAACGAAATCAAGCCACAACACAACGAAATTAAGCCACAACACCACAAAATTAAGCCACAACACAACGAAATCAAGCCACAACACAACGAAATCAAGCCACAACACAACGAAATTCAGCCACAACACAACAAAATCAAGCCACAGTACAACGAAATTAAGCCACAACACAACGAAATTCAGCCACAACACAACAAAATCAAGCCACAGCACAACGAAATTAAGCCACAACACAACAAAATCAAGAAACAACACAACAAAATCAAGCCACAACACAACGAAATCAAGCCACAACACAACAAAATTAAGCCACAACACAACGAAATCAAGAAACAACACAACAAAATCAAGCCACAACACAACGAAATCAAGAAACAACACAACGAAATTCAGCCACAACACAGTGAAATTCAGCCACAACACATCGAAATTCAGCCACAACACAACGAAATCAAGCCACAACACAGTGAAATTCAGCCACAACACAACGAAATTCAGCCACAACACAACGAAATCAAGCCACAACACAACGAAATTCAGCCACAACACAACGAAATTAAGCCACAATGAAATTCAGCCACAACACAACGGAATCAAGCCACAACACAACGGAATCAAGCCACAACACAACAAAATCAAGCCACAGCACAACTAAATTAAGCCACAACAAAACAAAATCAAGCCACAACACAATGAAATTCAGCCACAACACAACGAAATCAAGCCACAACACAACAAAATCAAGCCACAACACAGTGAAATTCAGCCACAACACAACGAAATTCAGCCACAACACAACGAAATCAAGCCACAACACAACGAAATTCAGCCACAACACAACGAAATTAAGCCACAACACAATGAAATTCAGCCACAACACAACGAAATCAAGCCACAACACAACAAAATCAAGCCACAACACAGTGAAATTCAGCCACAACACAACGAAATTCAGCCACAACACAACGAAATCAAGCCACAACACAACGAAATTCAGCCACAACACAACGAAATTAAGCCACAACGAAATTCAGCCACAACACAACGGAATCAAGCCACAACACAACAAAATCAAGCCACAGCACAACTAAATTAAGCCACAACAAAACAAAATCAAGCCACAACACAATGAAATTTAGCCACAACACAACGAAATCAAGCCACAACACAACAAAATCAAGCCACAACACAGTGAAATTCAGCCACAACACAACGAAATTCAGCCACAACACAACGAAATCAAGCCACAACACAACGAAATTCAGCCACAACACAACGAAATTAAGCCACAACGAAATTCAGCCACAACACAACGAAATTAAGCCACAACGAAATTCAGCCACAACACAACGGAATCAAGCCACAACACAACAAAATCAAGCCACAGCACAACGAAATTAAGCCACAACAAAATTAAGCCACAACACAACGAAATTCAGCCACAACACAACTAAATTAAGCCACAACGAAATTCAGCCACAACACAACGAAATCAAGAAACAACACAACAAAATCAAGCCACAACACAACGAAATCAAGCCACAACACAACAAAATTAAGCCACAACACAACGAAATCAAGCCACAGCATAACGAAATTAAGCCACAACACAACGAAATCAAGAAACAACACAACAAAATCAAGCCACAACACACCAAAATCAAGCCACAGCACAACAAAATTAAGCCACAACGGAAATGCTCCCGACCACTAGGGGGCTCTCGGAGCACGGTAAAGTAAATTTTCCTTGCCACTGTTCTAGATTCGGCAATCTTACAAAGATATCAATACCGATTAACAGTGTGTATCGATATGAAATATTAATTCAAAACCACCTATATGCGTTATAGCTGCATATTTATACTCGAGAATGCTTTGACCCGCTACCACGTTGCATGATGCCTAAGGGAATGTCTGCCAATTCCACCATGTGGTTGAAATGTATAATTTGTATTAATTAAACCATTTTTAAACAAATTTTAAAACTTTCACATTTAAAAACAGACATATTCAAGTTCCAAAGCTTGATCGTATTGGTATTAATAATTACAAATTAATACAATGTAATATAAATTATCATGGGCGTCGGAACCATTGTATGTAGGTGGGACAAGACCCACCCACTTTTTACGATCAATGATATTGGACCTACTCACTTTTATCGTCTCTAATTCAGCACATGTCTGTTTACCTACCCCTAACCAATAAACACTTTTTATTAAACACATGTTAGATGCTTTATTTCAATTTTCTTCATTTTTATTGAAAATAAATGCCTTTCCGATCTAATATGTGATGGGAAAAGGGAGTAGAGTGAGTTCAGCAAAGGCGGATTCAAACCTGGGGTCAATTTGCGTCAAAACTTGATGCCATGCGTCTTACCACTACACTATTGCCACTCTCAATGATATGTTGATTTCCGTAATTTTGTCTTGCCCAAACAGATGTTTAGCAAACAGGGCGGTTTATTTGTACATAATGTAAATGGCATCTACTCCAGTAAAGAAAATTCTGAGAGCGCTGACCCACATTTTTTTTGCTTCCGACACCCATGCAAATTATACTTTTCAACCACATGGTGGAATTGGCATATGTTCCCTTAGGCATCATGCGCCGTGGTAGCAGGTCAAAGCATTCTGGAGTATAAATATGTAGCTATAATGCATATAGGTGGTTTTGAATTAATATTTCATATCGATACACACTGTTAATCGGTATTGATATCTTTGTAAGATTGCCGAATCTAGAACAATTGATTTTGTTGCGATGTGAATTTATGTTTGCTTTTTAAATTTCGTTGTGTTGTGCACTACAGGGCCACTGTAGTTTCTCTACTGTAAAGCACTTGTTACATAAATAAAGCTTTAGTTACTTACTTGCTTTGTGTTCCACAGAAAAAAAAGAATTTCGTTGGGGTTTAGAAGAACAAATTGATGTTGAGAGGTTAAGTATAATAGTGGTTTCCTTTTTGGGTGAACTTTCCCTTTAACTAGTCTGTCCGTCACACTGACGCAAGCACTTTCCTGGCTGCACAGACTGCCGACATTTTGTTCGATTGTGAAGCCGTTAAGGGATAAGTCCAGTCCAGGAGCGTCGACCACTCTACATGCACCAAACCGATCATACTTAATTCCAGTCGGTATAAACTGGTAATTGTGAACGCTTTATTTGTGATTGAGCATTTTATTTATTGATTCATTTACTTTAGTGTAGTAACTTTGTCGTTCTGAAGTAAACAATATGCTACCTGAAGTTAGCAACATGCTATTCGAAAGCCATATAATACTGTTATTTTTATGTAACGTTACACAGCTCTTGCGCGTAAAATATACGAAGTACTTGTTCTTTACACGTTGTTTGTCTCGATATTTCTCATCTGACAGCCTAGTTAAAGTGGTCAGGCCAAACACATGACACCAAGGCCTAGCATGGCGAATAATAAAACTACTTTTTGAACGGTGTATTTAAATCAGAATGAACCACATTATAATCAAACGATTGAAAAACTGTTAATGGAAACGAACTTCTGCTATTCGAATCAAAACTGTGTTCGCTTTTCTTTCGATTAATTTCTTTATGATCGTGTAGATCAGGTAACGTAATATTATTTGATTAATTATTCATCTCTAAAAATGTGGCTTGAATGTTTAAGATTCACAAACGCTGATTTTGTAAGATGCACCCTAAATTTACAGGTGCGGATACAAAACCAACGAAATATTAATTCGCATAATAGCAATTTTAAAACGTGATAAATGTGCTTTAACGTGCTCGAATAACGACACCAATAGCCAAAATGCGTTGGGATTGTCAAGACAATTTCTTATTTAAAGTGTTTATGTATTATCACCTTTTATTGTGTCCAATTACATGTTCTATGAATCCAAAAGCATGTCTCCCATGATACATTTTCCATGTAATATATGTTGTGTCCCTGTCCTTATTCAAATAACTATTTGTTCAGCATATGGGGAGTGTTTTTGTCTTCTTTTTGAAATGTAGGTTATGCAAGATCTTGTCCTTCATTCCAGAGGATAACTGGATTTGGATAATGAATTGGCTTCCCTGAAGATTGCTGCTTTTTTTTTGTCTCACCATAGGTTTTTGTTTTTCTCCTATTGGGCTTTTTTTTTTTTTTTTTTTTAAGTTCCAGTGTACCCCCATTTCAATTTTCCACCCGGCTTCAGGAGACGTAGAAGATATCCCTCCTTTTTTTCTTTCCAACATCTCCAAGATATCCAGTCCCATCTTTGCCCTCGGCTCTTCTTTTTGACAACATCTAGTTTAAGGATTTTGTTTTTTAAAAGTCCCCCAATCCCCTCACCACTCAATTATCAACAATATTGGAGAGAAGAAAAAAAAAACCCGGACATTTTCCACCATCTGCCAATTTTAGCACAGCAGTCTGATGGGAACAGGTCTCTAAAAGAGAGGCAAAAGTTGCTCCCTCTCCCCCTGTTCAGTCTTTACTCATCAGTCAAGTATTCCTTCAGGATCCACACAGTGCGGAGCGACCCTTCAAGAAGCGCTTGAGATCACCAGGGAACGTCTCAGCCACTGCAGGTGAACGAAGTTCTTGCAACGCTTTCTCTCATCAGTATTTAAATATCGGCCACCATTTTGCATCATTCAGGACAGAATGTGAAAATGTGAAAGGATCAACAGGAGCATGAATAGGCTTGTAACACTCTAAATAGGGAGATTCACGTGGACCCTGTCGCAGGCATCCGGAGCGAGATCCCAGGATTGAAGAGCTCCTGACCTGGAAGAGTACAAACTTATGCCAGAATGACCATGCAAGGAGATGACTGCTACTTCTACTACTATTCCACCTGTACTAAGGTAAAATATAGTGTAGAGACACTATTAAGGCAGATTTATTTGTTAAATATCGAAGAACAGATCCTTTATAATCCGCAAACGGAAATGCGTACGAGGAAATCCGCTACTGTTGCAGATTTATTTATTTTGTGTATCGATCGATTAAGTGCTAGATTAATCGATTACAAAAAGATTCGATAGCTGCAGCCCTAGAGAGGTGCACATCAGGCTATGCATGCTACTAATAAATAAACAAACAACCTATGGCATAGCTACAGCGCAGGTTTGATGCAGAAGATTTATACACAACACAGTTTTCAACTTAAAAACGGAAAAAGTTATTAAAAAATGTATATGTTTTGGTCGTTCATGTACACGAAAACGCAGTTTTGGGGGCCTGAAAATGCAAACTTTTTTAAGTGGGTTTCAAAGTGCAAGTTTTTGAAAACAATACTTTTATCGTCTTTGTGTAATTTAAAAAAAATTGGTGGGAGCGGCGGCACTGCATATGCTAGGAATTGCTCAGAAATGTCCCTGTTGTTTAGATTTTGATAATGTAGGTAATTAAATTTGAGGTATTATAACAACTTTTAATTTGTGTATTGTATTGAGTATTTAATGTGTTCATATCTTTGTACTGCACTTTGGAATGCTTTTAGAGTGTTTAAAGTGATTTAATCGTCGCATTAACCCATTAAAATAAATACAAAATAATAAAATGTATATAATATAAATGTTATATAACATTTTTATATTAAAAAGTTATTTATTTATTTATTTTTTTAATTATTATCCTTTAAAAAGTACAATGTTTTGTTCTGGATTTGCCTTTTTAGGGTGACAACTGTCCTTTTCGACACTGCGAGGCCGCCATGGGTAGCGAGTCGGTCTGCAGCCTGTGGCAGGAGCAAAGGTGCTTCCGTAACATCTGCAAGTATCGCCATATGGAAATAAAGGTTTGTGACCATTACCAAACTCCCTTTAAGTTGAGATCCTTTTATTGTTTCTTAAAGAGGACCTCAAAAATGATCCACGCTGTTACTACCTTTTATAGAAAAACCGCAAAGTAATCGCATGCTATTGGGAGAACCAGCCAGCTGGCTGCCAGAAACCTCACTGTGCTTTTCATCATGAGAAGCCACGCATCATTGATGGGAATTATTTTGCCCCAGACAAAGGTATTCGAAGGTCTTTGCAGTGTTTTAATAATATATTCATAGATGTTCTAAACAGTTCAAATAAAAATGTTTTCATTGTATTTACAGGTCAAGTAGTGCAAAAGGAGAAAGAAGAGACCCCACATGAGGACAAAGTCAACCAAGTACCTGTGCCCACTGCAAACCCCACTAACCCACAGCTTAGAGGGGTCATTAGAACAGAGACCCAAGAGAATGTCCCCAGCCCTACCCATCCACCAGTGGTCATCAACCCTGTGGATGATGATGATGAGGATGGTAAACACACATTCCTGTGACGTATCATTTTAAAGAAGTACATCTGAATTCAAAATGATGAATATAATTGAAATGCAACATGTCAAAGTAAAATACCTCACAAAATCTTTCATTGAAGTTTACCTGAGATTGGCTTTCCTCTTACTGATCTCTGTATAGATAGATCATATTATAGGTCAGTGAGTTTCAAAATCGACACACCCTTCCTACATCACAACTCATGTATCATGTAGAATTTTTAGTTTCCCCACTCGTAAATGTGACTATTCTCTGTCATTTGGCTCATTTGAGATGAGCAAACTCTGTGCAGAACTGAACACCGGTGATCACCATGAGATGCATACCTGCTAGAAACGTGTTTTTCTGCTAGAAGTGTGGTCTGACTTGCTCTGATGTCATGCTGTCATTTGTCAAACTCTTGTGATGCCGAGGCGGTATTGCACAGTCCGATCACAAGCACAATGGGAAACGACATGCTAATGAGAGGGCTTAATGCTCATTTGTTTAAACAGCTGTGATGTATAGAGAGACTGATAATGGTTTTTTTATTACCAATACCAATTATTTGCATGTTTGTGTCCAATAACTGACATGCAGAACCAATATTGATTATTTTTATTTCTGTTTTTGACAATTTTATAACAGTACTAAACTGAACAAACAAACATGTAACACTTTTTTTCAATACTAATTTCTTTATTGCCTTGCATACAAAAACTAAACACTTCTATACAGGGCCGTGCAGAGAGTTCTTCAGGGGCAGGGGCTCAAATGTAAAAAAGGGGCACTTATGCTCATCAAGCCTGCATTTATTTAATCAAAATACAGAAAAAAACAGTAGCCTAATATTGTGAAATATTATTACGTTATGTTCTTTTAAACTTTTTTTTAATCAAAGAATCTTGAAAAGAGTATCACAGTTTCCATCATTGACATTAAATCCTCATATTAGAATGATTTCTGAATGATCATGTGACACTGAGTAATGATGCTGAAAATCCAGCTGTGATCACAGGAAATAATTATATTTTAAATTATTTTAAAACAGAAAACCATTATTTTAATAATATTTCACAATATTGCTGTTTATCAAATAAATGCAGGCTTGATGAACATAAGAGTCTTTCATAATGCTGCATAATATTCAAAAATGGTAATATAATAAAGTCCTTTCACGTCACCATTTCGCCAGCCTACACTTCACATATTAGGCCTCTAGGTGCCGGTGGCACTTGGGTTTTGTTAACTTTGATAAGTTCATGAAATAGTAAACGGTGTATAAATATACATAAATACAAGTGAATTTAACACTACTTACCATTAATGCGACTTTTGCTGCTGCATGGTTTTGTGCAGGGATTTGTTTGTTGTCAGTTAAAATCCATTTGGTCAGTGATGCAATTTATAAAATGAGACAAACCGCAGGAAATCATTCCACAAACGTTAGTTCGTCTGTCCATGTCATTTTCCACCGATTTATGAATAAGAACAGAAAATTACCGCTCCACTTCACATCGCCCAATGGAATTTGAACTTGCTTTGCCAGATCACGATTGGTTGGTGTATATACATGACAAACGGGCATTGGTGAATTGTGTAATACTTTAAAATATATAATATATAGATTTGTAATTAAATCAACACATTAGCTCTGATTATGGATGGGAAAAAAAATAGGCCACACACTCTCTGAAAGGACCATATTTGGCTCGAGAGGTGTTTCCGAACAGTGGAAAATCAGCAGTCAATCAAAACGCACGCAACCCATAGCAACGCGTTATGGCAACATCTCAACAGAAATTGTCCGACTTTTGAGCCGTTCGTTACTATTGTATACATTGTCGTGTTATAATAATCATATTTATTTAGTTTTTTTGACCACGATATTATTATTGATATTTGTCTGAGAAGGGCACTTTTGATTCATTTTGAAAAAGGGCAGGGGCTCGAGCACCCAAAGCCCCCCCAACCCACCAATTTTATTAATTATAAAATTAATATAATTTTTAAATTTTGTCCGTCTATTGAAAGTCAAGGAAATTAACTTTCTTCTGAAGAGATCACTTTATATGATAAAGCTTTTAAGCTTATTCTTATATATAAACTTCAATTACCATTACAATTATCTCACAAATATTTGCTAACTAATTGTGTTGCAATAGCTTACATACAGCACAAGTAAGCTTGATTTCAAATTGAATTTAAAAAAGACGAGAAAACAGTAATAAAATAAGAACAAATAAACAAATGACTAACAACAGCACAAATAAATACAATAGAATAAAGATACAAATTAAATAGACTGCTTAATTTTTTTCAGGTAAGTCTAACAGTATTCAGGTAAGAAACTGAATTTAAAAAAAAGTAATCAAATTTAAAATAACATTGGATAATCTTCATTATAAAAAATGAAATGCAGATAAATCCATTAAAGTTGCACAAGTTAATCAATCAAGAACAGCAAGTGATCGTTTGTCTTTTTGTAGTGTGAATAACAAATAACTGCTGTCCCTTTAAGACCCGCCGCATGCATGGATCCCAAACACTCCTGCTACACATTCTTCCTGAGCTGGTTACGACTGTGTTTACGTTAATACTCACCAAGATGGACTCACCAAGATACAAGATTTTTGCACTTGTATGTCAGAGGTGGCTTTATTACGGTATGTGTGTGCGCTTCAGATGCGAGCGCGAAATCTGCGGAATGAGTAGAATTAACGTTAATTGCAATCCCTTGCGAAATTCAGACCGGTCATACCAATACTAACACGCTGTCATAAGGACCATTAGAATATCCATTAGAACACACGTTCGCCGTGTTCAGAGGGTTAACCGGACTGAATGAGAGGAGGCGGGTACATGTCAACTCGCTGTCGGTCGGAGAGGAGAGGAGAGTGTGGCTGGTATCGATACTGTAGAAAACTAATATCGTATCGTTTCAGATATTTCAGTATCGATACATATCGAAATATCAATATTTTTGACAACTCTAATCTCATATGTATTGTTCTATTTTAAAATGTTTGATTTTAAAACTCTGGTATGATGTTTTTATGTGTTTAAATTAGTGGTGGGCATAGATAAAAAAAATTTTTTATCTAGATTAATTCCAAGATTAATCTAGATTAAAATGGCTCATTTGAATTCTGCCAAAGGCATTCAGAATATGTGTGCTCGTAAGTGATCGTTTGTCTTTTTGTAGTTTGAATAATAAATAACTTCTGTCCCTTTAAGACCTGACGCACGCATGGATCCTAAACACTGTTCCTGTGAGCTGGTTACGACTGTTTACGTTAAAACTCACCAAGATGGGCATTGAGACATTTTTTTGTGTATTTGACCATTAATAAGATGGAAAAAGGAGCTCATTTTTTCACTTTTTTGTCAGAGGTGGCTTTATTACGGTATGTGTGTGTGCGCTTCAGATGCGAGTGCGAAATCTGCGGGAATTAGTAGAATTAACGTTATGTGCAACCCTGCACGAAATTCAGACCGGTCACACCAATACTAACAAAAGTCCAGCAGAACACCCGTTCGCAATGTTCAGAGGATTAAACGGACTGAATGAGAGGAGGCGGGTGCGTGTCGGTCGGAGAGGAGAGCGCAGCTGATATCGATACTGTAGAAAATGAGTATTGTATCATTTCAGATATTTCAGTATCGATACATAGCGAAATATTTATATTTTTGACAACACTAGTAGGCATACACACAGGTTCGAAGACTCGTTCTCTCGCCCCCTACAGTGCAGTTCGGCTAGGTGTACATCCGCGCTAAAATATCAAGGTGAAAGTCATCATAGCTTGCGTAGTATAGACCC
The DNA here is from genome assembly GCA_023566225.1 of Romanogobio albipinnatus. NCBI lineage: Eukaryota > Metazoa > Chordata > Actinopteri > Cypriniformes > Gobionidae > Romanogobio > Romanogobio albipinnatus. The sequence continues at coordinate 18,679,233 of CM042254.1, read as the reverse complement.
AGCTCCCAACCCAACTTTGAGAATAGATTAACGGCGATATTTTTTTTTTATCGCCCGATAAGAGTCTCACGTTAACGCAGATAACAGCCCACCACTAGTTTAAATTATGTGTGAATATTCCCAAACTCTCTGACAGTGCAATCTCTCTATGGGTTATGTGATTGTTGTCATATTAAAAAAAAAAAAAAAAACACCTGTCTGTATTAAAGTAAAAATTATTGTAAAACATCTTTTAGAATGGAATTAAACAAGTACTTTGTGTGCTTTGTGTTCGTCATTTATTTTTTAAAAAAACAATAGAACTTAAATTACATTGTTAATAAGCAACACAGCACCAAGCGATTCATGAGTGTGAATCGTGTGATATCGGCCTTTGATCTCGTAGGTGTCTGATGTACTACAGGAAGAGAAAACTGTCTTGGCTGCACTTTTTCACTCCTCTCACTGCAGCCGCCTACTCTCTTTTAAGGCCTCGTGTGGAGACGCGCTTAGCTGTATACGTAAAATTTTTGTATCGTATTGTATTCAGACGGATCCGGCGTTTTAGGAGCCTGAAACCGGTATTTTTTTAAAACCGGGTCCCAGAGTGGATAAATCTGAAACCGACACCCTTGCGCTTTCGTGTGTATAGCCAATCCGTATATTTTGTGAAACGGAGATGTCATCACACCACGTCCCACATAGTAAAGACTAGAGGGGATACAGCTACAGCCACTGGGCATGCGCACATCAATATTGCTTCATTTAATTATTGTATTTGCATTATTGAAATGGTAGGTTTAGGGTTGGGGTAGCAAATTTATTTGTTGTTCTTTTATTGTGAGATCTTGGCTCACTTCCGACCGTTTTAGTGGCAGAATTACAGCGCCACATACTGGTCTGGTATGTATACTACATCGTTTTCATTGGTTTCGTGTGTGCGAAATTTCTTGAGACGAGGGGAAAAAAAGATTGGATAGGGAAAGCTCTGGCTTTGTCTGTATGTGGCCTAAGTTTCAGGGGAAGCACATCTCAAATGTGCCTTTTTTTTAATTTTATTTTTTTACTTATAATTATGATATTACCGACTCCACTTGAAGGGCACATTAGTTCCAACCCTTAATTAATCTTTGATTAGCTGGTTCAGGTGTGTTTAATTAGGGTCGGGCTATGGTCTGCAGATGGCCCTTAAATAATAGTTTGGCATCCCTGATATTGACATAATGTTGTTGTTTTTTTTACTCATCATTTACAGATCAGTTCTCAGAGGAAGGAGATGAATCTCTTGGAGGCTCACCCCGCAAACTGATCACACATAAAGGTAATAACTGTTTCCATGTTTTGTAGATATTTTTTATGTTTTGAGAGCTTTGTTTAATCATTGGTCTGTCATGCAGATGATTCGCTGAACTTTGGTATCCAGACACTGGAGGAGATCAGGTTGAGGAAAGCACTCATGGCCAATCTGAAGAAAGCTGGTAAATAAACCCTTCACTCCATTGCTTTCCAGTAATCTGTTGTTCAGACATCTGATCTTAATTTTCACTTTTTGTTTGTTTGCAGGGCAGTCCACCATGCAGAGCTCTGCCCAAAACAATGGAACTGCTATTGAAAAGGAAAACATTCAGTCTCGCTCACGTCTGGAAGTTTATAATTCCAAGAATGGTGAGCAGTCCAATTGTTTGAACTTTGGTTTTTGCAGTATCAAACCATTTGTTCATATTATAACCCTTTTAAATCTGTTTTGCAGATTCGTCTGTTAATGAAATTGGGAAAAGAAAAATTACAGACAGACTTGGGAAAAGAAGTTTTAAAAGAGGTACGCTTATGAAAACGGTTTGCTTGAATTTGTAATACATTTATGTATCAGTGGTCCCTTTTTACATACATCTGTCAAAAACTGACAGAAGATGTTGTCATTTAATTTAAGATGGTCCTGTGGAGGAAGAGCAACCTATGAAACGAAGCCTTGCTGAACGTCTCGGAGCAACTGTTGAATCCTCCACAGACGTTCTACCACAGAAAGGTACGAGACTTGTTTATTGATCCAGCTGTGGTGGCATTTTGTATCTTTTTCACAATTTTATTTACATTATTAACTCCTTTCAGCTCAGAAACCAGTGCGAGAGAGACTTGGATTGACCGCCGACCCATCTAGCACAGACAGCGAGCCAAAATCATCCGGAGACATCCGTATAAAAACTCTTGAGGAAATTCGGCAAGAGAAGGCAGCCAGAAGCCTCAACACGAGTAAAGTTGTGCGTGTTGTGAAAGAAGTGCCGAAGAAGGAGCCGAGCCCTTCCAAGAAAAGTGTTAAACTTGCTGGCTTACCACAGGTTAAGACTTTCTCTGAAGTCCTTCATGAAAAGAAAAAAATGCAGGAGAAAAAAGCCCAGGAAGTCAATATGTCTGCCAAAAGCCCAGAGGGGGATGAAGGGCCTTCCTCTGCAGGAGCTGCAGTCAAGGCCCCTGTGGCAGCTAGCGAGGTACGAGTTAAAACACTGGAGGAAATACGCAGGGAGAAGGCTGCAAGGATGCAAGCACAACATCAAGAGAGCATAGACGACAAAACCCCAACCTCTAGTGAAGCAGAGTCAAATGGACCTTCAAAGAGGCGCATTCTGCGCATTAATAAGACCTCACGTAAGTCAGACAATTTTGTTTTTGAGATGGCAAACATCCAATGAAGTGTGTTCACATTTCTTTAATTGTCAATTTGTTTTTTCCAGCTGCTGCAAACACTGTAGGTCAGACAAAACCAGACACATCTGATAAGAAACTGGAACCTGCTACAGAGGTAAGAGACAATTCAGACCGAAGACAAGCCTAAGAGGATAATATTGTTTCCTGGTTATATATCGTTTCCTCTGTTTAATCTGCAGACAAATGGAAAAGGCGAACCCTCCAGTGAGACTGTTAAAGTGAAGACGTTTGAGGAGATCATGCGAGAGAAGAGACTCCGCAAGCTACAGGAGGAGCAAGTCACCTCCACCAACCAGAAAGACGCAGCACCTGCTGCCTCACCGCCAGCATCTGAACCCTCTGCCCAACCTCAAACCACAGTAAGACAGAGGATCACCCTCAAACCCAAGACCTCTCCGCTCCCTTCTGCTGTAGTCCCCAAGAAAAGCTCCCCTGAGCGGTCTGGAGATAGTTCTCCATCATCGAACGCACCAAAGCCCTCAACCTCTCCGGTGATTCCTGTCCAGCTAGCTGAGGGAACTATTCAAGCAGTGAAGACCAAGGGTATGAGTTATATCCATTCTCTCTTTATTTGATTGTGTAGCTCAATTTCCATTTTTAAAGTACTCTACTGGCTGTATTGTTTTTGTACTTACAATATATGTTTTAAATATGAGAAGCCAGTAATGTTTTCAACAGTACTAATATAAACTAAAATAAGTGTGTATTTATTTAGAAGTGGAATGGAACTGTAACACTTAAGCCAAACGGCCTACTCACTTTGCTGCATTTTCCTGCATTTCAGTGAAGCCCAAGGTGAATGTGAAGCCATCGGTAATGAAGCCGGCGGCCCAGTCTACCCAGAAGAGGAAAGCTGCAAAAGTTCACTCTGCTGTTGCTGAAGTGAAACCTCTTAATGCTGCCCGTCAAACACCTTCCTCGCTGGTTATTCCAAACAAGCGCCTTAAGGTGAGATTGATGTATTTCTTAAAGCTACACTGTGTGATATTTTCCCCCATCTAGCGGTGAAAGGGTATATGACCATCCAGTAAATATTAGTTTCTTTTCCTCCCATTTCCGATTTCGTTTTAACTCCTACGGTGGCCGATTTAGTCCAAGATTAACATGGCTTCCAGTTCGATCCAGAAATCCCCCTCTTCACATTCGCCATTGAGTTGTAACGCGTGTGTCCGGGTGAAAAATACAGATAGCTCACTCAACGCAACTGTAGTCGATGCAAACACGGAGGCGATTGACATCAAACAGCCCGCACTTTATTCCCCGCGGAACCCCCCACAAGAGTCCGGCACAAACTCCACTTCCGTCCACAGCATTACCCAACAAAACAAAAATAAATGAATGTTAGCAACAGAAGATAGAAAATAATCCGCACAAATGGGAGCTCGAGGCGCAGTACACACACACACACACACACAGAACGCAGGCGCTCCAACCGGGACGAACGCTCTTAAAGGGGCCACACTATTTTCCTACTCGGTACAGAGTGTTAAAACGCGAAAGGCGAAGCTTGAATTTATGGGTATGTCCCTCTTTGGCTAATGTACTTTCAAGATGGAGGGGCAACATGGCAACCCCCATTCGAACCCCTTACCCGTATGTATTTTCAATGGCATATTATAAACTTACGAGAATACTTTATTACTTGAAAGAAGTAAATATACATTAATGAGCACATATTTTTGAAAGAACTAAGTGTTTTTAGCAAAGAATAAACTAAAAAAGTTACACAGTGTAGCTTTAAGCAATTTTCCCCAGCTTTTTGTCGTTCACTGCCGGTTAAATTGAGTAGTTTAAACATTTTTTTTTTTGTACTCTTTCAGGTGGCCCCACCAACCTCTCTGACAGATGTTCAGTCCGGCACTCAGCAGGTGCCCTCCAACACAGACGATGTTCAAATGGTACCTATGAGCTGCCTCGAGCCTGCCAGTACTACATTATCTGAGACTGTTGCAGTCCCCCAAAGGTATGGGAAATGTTCTTATATTTCATATTTTTAAAATATTCTCATATTTTATCAATTTAAATTGTCATGCGCGAAATTTATAAAAATTAATTTAAAAATGTGTTTTCCTCTGTAGCCCTGTGATCAGAACACCCAGTATGCAGCGCTCTCGGCGGCTCAGCACCACTTCTGGCCGTGCTCCTACTGTTACCAGTTCATCGATGGATGACTTTGAAGACCTGTTAGATGAATTTACTGATGATCGGCTTGAAGATGACTTGGAATTGGATTCGGGCAAGGGAGAGGATGACCTTCTTTTAGAACTGTCAGAGATGATTGACAGTTAGAAATGAGTGAAGTCACCCGTTTACTCACTAACCACTGCCACTATGAATTTAAAAGGACTGTGACATAATTCAACCCACAGCATTTTAAGTTAAGATTTCTTTTATTTTCAAACTCTGATAGGTCTGTTTTATTGTTCCTTTTAGATTTTTCTTGTCAATGTAAATGATCTTGTCATCATTGGATTGTGCTTAAGAGTTGTTTCTTTGGTTGACTTCTTAAAGCTGTCAAAAAAGGAGGAAATAAAAGTTGCAGGTATTATCAAGCCATCATAAGACAGCCTCAGGTATAATGATTATGTTGGAAGTCATGTTATAGCACTCAGTCATCATGCATTACAGAGACAGGAAGTTTTCAGTTGTGTACTGTGTATGCAGAATATAGTTTTTTTATTAGAGGGGCACAGCAAGGCCACACCTTTCATTTTGAGTTGCATGTGTTTATGATCGTAGTTATTAAATGTTCTTTGGCCATCATCATTATTTTAACAAGTGATCGCACTCCCCTTTGATGTGGTATAGGAAAATCCTTTTATGATCCTATTGCTTAATGATCCGACAGAGCTGGAGGTCATGGATTTTTTTTCTCCCTTTCATTTGTGTGGAAGCAATTCTATTATAAATGTTATGCTAGGTGGAATTTCCTTGGGGACCATCTAAACCTTTTCACCTTCTAAAATATCTAATTATTTTAGCAGTTAAGTCTCTGACCTCTGAATGCAACATGTAAACATGACGGCTGTGTTCTCAGGGAAAATCCTTAAACTTAGCTAATCTTTGCTTACCTGTATTTTTTTTTTTTTTCTTTGGAAATGTCTTGACTGTATCTCTTTGGTTTTATTTACTGACTTCATACATTAAAGGACTGGGATGTAAAAATAATGTTACATGTTCTGTAGTCTCACCTGAGTTGCACCTCTTCAAAAACATCTTTGTAAATAAAATGTCTTTATGAAAAATTTATTGGTGTTTCAGTTTTCAATGGGGTTTACCAAGCATTATGCATTGGTAACTTTCTAAATCCTTATTTTCTTGGAATGTTCTATTACGTTTGAGTGTTTGGGATGCTGCATTTTTGTCACTGTCGGCCATTGCAAAAGTTTACCATCCTATATATGAATTTATTGAGAAAGGTAATATCTGGTTTTGGCGGAGAGAAGTTTTAAAAAAAAAAAATAGCCTTCAAAATTCTCCATTCAGCAGCAGCATAAATCTCATGATGTTTTCTTAAAATAGTCTTTTAAAGACCTTAATTCTAAAATAAGGTGATATAACTCCACAAAATTGTATCTACATATAAGAAAATGAACTGGCATCTGTTCTAAATATGAACATTTTTTTCCGTAGGTTTTACATCTACAAAATGAGAACAGTACAAAAAGCCTTAATAAGCTGTTTTACAGTAGCCTACTAACTTCAAGACTTGCATAGGAATTTAGAAATGCAACATTTAACAATAGTTCAATAAAAAAGTTAAAGCTGACAAATGTATACTACACTTACTGAAAATGACTGATGTTATCACTGGAAGCCTTGATATCTATAATACAGTAGGCTCCAGAAATATTGGCACCCTTGATGTTAGCAAAACTGGCTGGACATTTGTTTTTGTAATTTCTTCTCTTGGTGTTTCATTCAAAATCAGGGGACTTACACGGGGACACATGGCAAAACGTTCATTATAAGGTCAGCTTTATTTTGAGATGTGCTTTGGATTATTATTGTCATGCTGGAAGATCCCTCCCTAAGCTTCCTGACACGGTCAGTCAGGTAGGCTTCTTGATGGAGTTTATGATACTGTGTATCCAAACAAGTTGTCCAGGGCCTTTGGAAAAAAATCGGCCAACAGCATTAAAGATCCACCACCATACTTCACAGTGGAAATGTTTCTGTCTATGCCAAACCCACATCTGGTGTTTTTCAAAAAGGCATTTTTTGGTCTCATCTGGCCATAAAACCCAGTCCTACTACATGTTCAGTAAGTTTTGCTCAAATTTTCCATGGGTGCCGATATTATTTGATGGGTGCCGTATGTATTATTTACTCGTTATGATTCTGATAAAAAGGGTAACTATTAAACCCCAAGCCAGTAGGTGGCGGTAAACATGTAGCACTTGTATCACCACGACACCCTGACCAAAAAAATAACAGGAAAGAGACAACTGCGCGTATTACTACTGCGACCGAAAACTGCAAAACAAAACTCTCGTCCTTTGCTGTTGTCTTTCTTCCACACAAATAGACAACAATAACCCGAGGATTAAGGCTTTTATAAGCCTTGGAATTCTCCTCAAGTTCTGTTTCAATAGCTGGGATGCATAATTTCCCTCTAAATTTTAGCTTGTTTAATGGCAGGTATTGGAAATTTCACAGTAAAAAGGAAGAGATATTTATTAGACATAGAAGTGCATTAAGCAACCGGCGAAGATTATTTACGCGGTCGTAAGAATCTGCAAGGGAGGCTTATTTTTCCATTTGAAGGTAATAGAGAGCAGTTATTTTCTCGAAATTGACAGTTTTTTAAAAGGGGCTTCTGTAGGGGACATCGATGTTAGTGGTTATTCGGTTTTAACCCAGCATTGGCGAACTTGTTTCTTATTAATAATTTTCAGTTTGGGCAGTATATTCTCCAAACTAACGTGCTAAACATTGTTTAGGTTTGGTGTAACGGCAGAATAACTGGCTTTTTAATGTTTGTTTTTCAAAGAGACTGACATCTAGTGTTAGTAAAGAGTTGTTGCAGTTCTGTCATTATAACAGTTGAATAAACCATGAAGCTCCTGGAAAACTCGAGTTTTGAGGCCATAAACAGTCTGCTCACTATTGAAACGGGAGACTGTAAGATTATTGGACGGTAAGTGCTGAATAGTCTCTTTTAAAAGTTAAAATTAAGAAAAGTGACAACATCCCTTTGAGAGAAAACAAAAACAAAACATTTGCATATCTGAACACTATTACATAACATAAAGAGGAACCGAGTAAAGAACATGTTATTTACACTGTTCTAGAATTGAAAGCTACTCCTGTAAGATGGCTGGTGACGACAAGCAGATGTTTAAGCTGTTTTGTCAGGAGGGGCAGCCGCACGTGCTGGAGGCTCTGTCTCCTCCACAGAGCTCCGGAATCAGCCCCAACAAGTAAGAAGTATTTAAGTCAGCCACCCCCTCAGTTATACACTGTACAAATATCTTTTAGAAGGTCATTGTGTGTTCATTGAAATATGTTGTGCTTTCAGACTGAGTCAGAGTTTGGACGATGGGGAGGGTCCTCTCTCGGATAAGTGCAGCAGAAAGACTCTTTTTTACTTGATCGCCACTCTCAATGAATCCTTCCGGCCAGACTATGACTTCAGTCGCACCAAAGGCCATGAATTCAGCAAGGAACCCAGTGTTAATTGGGTAAATTTGACCTAAAATGGTTTAAATTTCTAAAATGCACTTATTTTACATAATATTACCTCAACATTCACAATAAAACATTTTATTTAAAACTTAATATTAATACTAATAATAATAGTAATACCTGCGACCCTATAAAGGAAAAGTGGTTTGGGGAATGGATGGATAATAATTATTTAATATACATTTATTATAAATGTATATTATTTTTATTTATTTATTTTTACGTGGTCTCTTGATTTTTCAGAGCTATATATATATATATATATATATATATATATATATATATATATATATATATATATATATATATATAATATGCAATACTTCTGAAATTTAACAGCAGTGTTTTAGCTATACTAAAATAATACCAATATTTAAATACCAACAACTCTTTGCTCAACTTGGTAATCTATAGTTATCAACCTAAAACTTAACATCAAGAACAAGTAAACCAAAACAACTGAAACTATGGGTGGACGGTTAGTTATTTTTGTTATTTTAATTTATCTATGTTATTAGAAATAAGAATTTCTAATTTTTAGGTCTTTAAGTCTTTCAGGTAGGCCTACGTTAGATCTATTTATCAGTAGTCTTCAATTAAGAAACAATACAGAAGCTGATTAATGAAATGTAAAAATAAAACACTGCATAGTCTCCACATTAATTAAATATACATTGATTCGTAAAAAAAGCAGTGAATTATGATTTTATTTTGTTGTTTGACAGATAGCAGCAGGTTTACTGTATTAGGTTTCTGTAACTTTAAAACCTAATGCATGGATCATATTGACACAAGTTTTTCTTTCCCAACTGATAACGTTCACTTAAGACATAACCGACTGTGTTTACATGAATACTCGCCAAGAAAGGCATTTTAATATAACTGTTTGCGTATTTGACCAGTTGAGTGCAATAAGCAGTGAAAGAGAACTGAGTTTGGGATCTCTGTTTGAGAGGCGGCTTCGGTGCGCTTGTGGTGTGTGTGTGTGTGTGTGTGTGTGTGTGTGTGTGTGTGTGTGTGTGTGTGTGTGTGTGTGTGTGTGTGTGTGTGTCAGACATCGCAAGTCCCACAAAGTTGTTGTCCGCAGTTTATTGTGCTTAATAACTCTTTTTAACATCAAGCAAGTCGCATAAGTAACAGTCGTGTGCCCAGTCTATTCTCTCCTGTATGTCAACCTAAAACATTTTGAATGAGTCTATTGAAATCATGTCGTACACCCCTAATGTTAATCAGTCTATGGAGGGACATGTTTAACACTATAAAAACCAAGGTTCATTAAATAGTAAATTTTTCCGCAGGTGTTTAATGCAGTGAACAGCAGTTTGTCTGCTGCTGCGGGTGAGGCGTACAGTCACCTACAGTCTCAGTTATGGGAAGCCCTAGACAAGGAGATCAGCCTTGCTGAATGTGACATATACAGGTATACAGATATACTGCTTTTAAAAACCATGTTCAACTTAATGAATGCTTTTGACATTTTCAGTAGTGTTTGTTTAAATAATACGGCACTAAATTATGATGCATGTTCATTCAAGTTCTAATTGAATTCTGTGACAGTTACAATCCTGACCTGGATTCAGACCCATATGGGGAAGAAGGCAACCTATGGTCCTTCAACTACTTCTTTTATAACAAAAGACTTAAGAGGATTGTGTTCTTCACATGCCGTTCTGTCAGGTGAGGATCTGTATGTCAGAGATAAAGCAATTCAGCATTAACATGTAAAAAAAGGTATCTTTGTAATGATAGAGATTATGAAGAAAGAAGAGATTATGACTTATTATATATTGTGCATTGTTTGGGGTCAGTAAGATTTTGTAAAGAAATTAATACTTTTATTCACCAAGGACACATTAAATTGATCAAAAGTGACGGTAAGACATTTATAATGTTACAAAAAATCAATTTCAAATAAACTTTCTATTTATCAGAGAATCCTAAAAAATATATATATATCATGGTTTCCACATAAATATTAAGCAGCACAACTGATAATAAGACATATTTCTTAATCACCAAATCAGCATATTAGAATGATCATGTGACACTAAACACTGGAAAATTCAGCGTGTCTATCACTGGAAGTTAAAATAGAAATTGTAGTAATTTCTCACATTACTTTTTTACTGTAGGTTCCGCTTTTACTTTTACTTTTTAGATTTCTTTCAAAAACCAGGATGACCTTTTGAATAGCACTGTATATACAATACATTTTACATGACTATTATTATTATTATTATTATTATATTAAATATCTTCTAAAACTCAGCAGCTCCAACCTGGAAAAAAATAAAACATTGACCTTTGACTTCTGTGTATTTGTGGTCCTTTAGTCTTTTCATGGCTCCACGAGACTCTGGCATTGGCACAGAATTGGATCTGGAATTGGATGAAGGCAGCTATGAGGAAGAGGAAGAGGGGAACATGGATGAAGAGAGGTGAGGAACTGTGCAAACTGCACCATTATTGTTTGTTATCACTTCTTCAGGAAGTACTGCTTCACAAACACCCACACTATTGCTTTATCATCATTAAGATTTGACAGCCAAATGACTGCAAATAAACCAAGCGGTTCCAGTGTATCTGTTAGTGAGGGGGCAAAAGTAAAAAGTGAAATCAGTGATGGATTGGTTGATCTTTCCACAGGTATGGTGCACTGTGTGCCTGATGAAGCCCTCATCCCTGTCCTCTGAAGCCAGCAATCTCTTGCCTGAGTTTTTATGCCTGTTCCTCTTTTCTGTTTCTTATGTGTTCAATTTTATATTGCTGGTCGTTTTTTAGAAACGGAGAGATGTTATAATCCAGAGATTTTCAAGTGCTATTCTTTGCACTTTAACATTTTCCTTTACTTTCCATTGCATTCACTAGACTTCCCTCTGACACTGGCCTTGGAGGGAACCAGCGTGATGCGTGTTGATATTTTTACTGTCTTGTTTTTTTAATTTCCTAATTTCCTTTTTTTTTTTTGTCTCTGAGTGTAAGTTGGGGTTTTATTCTCCCTCTCCCCCCCAAACCTCATTTATTTATTCATGTTCATTATTTCCAATAGTTTTTATGTCTCATCAACGTCACAGTATTTCCACTAGGTGGCATATTTCAATATCGCATCATCTTTGCCTCTCTAGTTACTCTTCACTGGTATCGTGAGCATTAAATGAAACGAAATGAAGAGATTGTAAGTCATAGTTCACATCTAAATGTTTAATTCCAGTTTTTTCATAACTCATTTTTCATAACGCCAGATTTCCCTGATTATTTTTTTCTCTCTGTTAATGAATATAGAACTAAATAGATGAGTGTTTGTTTTTAGGCCTTAATACATTTTCCTGCAACTTTCTTGCCTCAGGAAAGAATATATATTTAAAGAGAGAACAGCATAAACATTGCTCTTTTCAGTTTCTTCCCTAAAGCTAATAAAAATATAAACGTAAACCATGATGGGTCTGTAAAGTTTTAAAGTTTTGTAAATCTTTTTATTTGTTGTTACTGGTTTTTATTTGGATTTAGTAACATCTGTGAGGCGTATAACGTAAAGTAAACATTGCAGTTCCTCTTTCTTCCGTGAAGACCTGTTTATGGTGATTTATTTTCCGTCGTCTGACAACGCATTTGACTATAAAGGCAAAATTTCTCTTAATATTCTTTGTGTTTATAGCTGTTGATCTAACTTAATTTTGTGGAAAGATATTAGTATGATATTTAAACTCTAAGAGTGGGTGTTACTGAATTGTATTACATCCTGTTTGACGTTGTATACCTTGATGTTGAAAGAATTTGTTTGATCAGATTCATCTACTGTGTCTTCAATATTACTTCCTCATGATTAGCTCTGTAGTTCATATTGTCCAGTTATGTGTTGGAGGGCCTCTTGAATATCTTGCCATATGTGGTGAAGTCGCAATCTTTCTGAATTCCTTTTCTGTTATCGATTTGACTGTGACCCATCTGTGTTTGTAATTTTGAGCATTTTGATGTATTACAGAGTTAAGCCAGTATAAGAGCAGGAAACGAACAGAGATGTGATCACTTTTGTTGTAAATTGCATATATTCTACAAATGTTTTTGGAGCATAATCCTACAAAAGTACCAGGGTGAGTCCAACTTGATGCAGATTAATGCATTCATACATTAACATGTCATTCTTGGCAGCTTGAAATATTTCCTTTTAAAGAGCCTTTGCGTTATATCCAAAATGCTGTCTCAAATAAATATCTACTGATTGTGCACAGATTTTTTTTTTACATTTTTATTAAAAAAAAACAAAAAACCTGCTGGGCTCAAAGTACTGCTGTACATTTCTGGGCTGAATGTCAACATGATTATTTTAATATTAATCATTAATCAGACCACATCTACTAATGAATCATTAATAAGCAGCAGTCTTGATTTTTCATTTTATTTGTACTGGCAACAACAAAATACTTGTTTGTAGGTGTGTCACCCCATGAAACAACAAATGTAGTGTCCACTTCTCGCTAGTAACAAAAAAAGATATCTACAAATTGATGTACTTTAACGGAAAAAAGTCAAAGCATTGCATGCAGGCATCACAGACGATAACGTATGTAAAGCCTTTGTTTCGCTCGACAGGCACACCTCTAAACCATTATATGGACGTTTCCTGTGGCGCATGACGTGCTCAACATCCCTTCAGGGTCAAACCTGCTCTACAGCACAAATACATAGTTTAACAGATGGAAAGACATTTACAAAAGCGAAATCGCAGAAAACAGAACTTTTTTTTAATTCTTCACATGAAAAAGAAACATGACCACTTGTGCTAACCCGTTGCAGATACATGCGCTCAGAGGAAACTCAAATCTTTGGTACTTAAACAAGTCCATCAACATCGATCGATTTACCGGGGGGAAAAAAGGCACTTTAAATAGTCAAATCTGTATTTTCCACTGCAAAAATATGTAAACAGTACATAAAGGCACAAAGTGTGCATCAAGTATACCAGGAATTAAGTTAGAGGTACTTTAATTTACACAACATGGGTGTACAATGGGAAATCCATGCACTGATTAGACAATACTGATGTTAAAATTGTGTGCACGAGCCTCGTGATTTTCTTTCAGGACGGAAGCTGTGCTGTGAACGAAAGTCTGCTAGGAATAGGAAAGTTTTTAGCAGCAGTACTTTGCACTCCAGGTGTTTTCTTGAAGGGATCACCACAAATGGATATTTTTTTTTAGAGGTAAGAAACAGTTACTTCTGTTTGTTTCTGGCCTGTCCCGAACACCTCAGCAGTTCCTCACTGCTATTAACCACAGTTTGTGGAGTCTGTTCCATTCGATGCCCTTGAACTCTGCATACCTTATGAGGTAATATTTCTCTCTTCATATTGTCCTCTCCCCCTGATTGTGGGTAAACAGAATGAATGCGGCTCATTAATGGTCTCCAGTCTCATTCGGTTCAAAATCGGGGACCATCTGATCGGTCGAGTGTCTGGTGCTGGAGTGCTGGCTGAGGGATACATTGTTGTTACAGTGAAGCCACGGGTGGAAAAGTATATCTCCAGCCTCTAGCCTCTCCGAGGGAGATTTCCTCAGCATGCAGCACACCAGTGACTTAGCCCTGGGTGAAAGAGTCTCCGGGATGGTGAACGCACCCCTGCGAATTTTGTTGAACAGTGCTGTGGGTTCCACGTCCTGAAAAGGGTAACGTCCTACTAGCATGGTATAGAGAACAACGCCAAGGCTCCATACGTCGGCAGCCTTCCCTGAGTATGAGTGCCGCGAGTTTAAGATCTCCGGGCCCACGTAGGCCGGGCAGCCATGTTTGTCCGTCAGCGAATCATCATTCCCATTAAGAAGACTGGAGTCCTCCAGGTTTTGCAAGATGAGCTTTGTTCTGAGGAAACAAAAGAACATCTATCAGTCACCTGATAACTAGGTCCTATGTTTGTGAATGGGAAATATTTGACAAATGAGCATGATAAGGTTAAACCTATGCACACACTTTGCAACTAGTACGGATATACGTTTTGCTCATTTTATTTTAGTATTTTACATAATTTTTTCCCCTGAAAACTATATATTTAACATTGAGGAATACAAAAATAATCATTACACATGTACACTGACAATAAAAAGTAGTGCACCAATATAAAAATTATGATCGATAATAAATAAAATGACCAATATAAGTCGGTAATGTTCAAATAAACTTAAAATTAAATACAAAAAATTTTTTTATATTATTATATATAATTATCTATCTATCTATCTATACACACACACACACACACTACAATTGAATTTTAGGTATTACATCATTATAATGCCATTATAAAAACAGGATTTGCTAAAGATTACATTAAATAATGTTATTAAATTATTAGCACTTTAAAATTGTTTAGTTGCTGTAGATAAAAGGTTTTTTTTTTTTTTTAAATAAATAGGGAAAATGAGCGCCCACAATTAAATACTGGCCAGTTTAGATTGAATATAATATAATATTTTTTGCTATTTGTCATTGAATATTATGCAACCCCTACTATCAAGAGCTTTTTTGACTTGACTAACAAGCAATTAAAAAGATTTTAATGAGTTACTGACCTCTGTGGATCGGTGAACACAAACTTGCGCAGTTTAAGGTCTCTTAAAATGACGCCGTTCTCGTGACAGTGCGCGACCGCAGCTGCCATCTGTCCAAACAGGCACACTGCCTCATCCTCCTGCAGCCTCTTACAGGTGCGCACGTACGAGTGCATGTCTCCATAGTTACGCTCAAAGAATATGTACATGTTGTTCTCCCCGAGCACCACCTCAGAAATCTTGCAGATGTTGCTGTGTGGAAGCAGACGAGTGTAGGGCGCGATGAATTCGTGATACTTCTTTATGGAAAACACCTGGTAGGAACATACCAAAAACAAGATGATTATTGATCCTTCATAATATAAATGTTCTGTGACATAATATGAAATATTTAAAATCCACTATTATGAAGAATCTATGCTCACTTTGCATGTGTACTCCTCTTCTGTGACATGATGAACAGCTCTAAACGTCTGGGCTCCTTCTGTGGCCTCCAACAGGATGTAGGGTCCGATGCGAGAGACGTGGTGCTTCTCAGACCCCGACTGCTCAAGGCTCTGGGACAGGGGGCGAAGACAGGGCGCGAGACCTGGGGAAGGAGGCTGGCTGAGCCTGCGGCGCTTGCATTTGAAGGTGTCGGTGTTGTGAGAGTCCTCAAAGTCTACTCGCTTCAGTCGCAGTGGAGGTGTAGGAGTTGACAGGTTCATACTCATCTGTGACAAAAACAAGTGTGTGTAAATTCATGACCTTGTGACAGCATACCATAAATGCTGATTGGATGAAGAATGCACAAAGGTGACATGAAGAATTGATAAAATGCTTGCATTTGATTATTTTGCCACACTTGTACACTCAGTAGCTAACCGTGGGATAATAACTCACACTAACTAACTAAACAAGAATGGGAGGTTCAGTAAAGTCGTGTAATGACAGGAGGTCATTTAAAACTGTTGAATGACTATGTGATGAGCAGTGTTGCTTGATCATACTGACTCAAGTTCCTTTCGAAATGCTGCTCGGCGCCTGTGAGTCATAGTGTTTAAGTTATTACACATTCAAGCGTACGTCATAGAATGACGTAGCCCAGCTTCTTCCGTTTCACTATTTTTAAACTAACTTTTCTATTCAAATAAGCTATTATTGTATTATAAATATCGTGTCATTATTTATAAGACTGCATTGAGTAGTCAGAACTTGAAAACTCGAACCTAAATCCTCTGTGAAAAGCAGTTCTCAACATATGCCTAAACCAGTCAAGAAAAGTTATAAAGTATTATATACAATATTCCTAAAGTAGTCTAATGCTCCGTAAACAGAATACGAAGTGCAAACTGACAACGTTTAAACAACAACAACAATACGCGCTGCAACACTGTGTAAAGTTTAACCACCAAAACGTTTCTCAATAATAGTTTAAATGGGAAAGTAGATCAATAATTGACATTAATCTCAAGGACTCTTGGTTGGAAGTAGCTACGGAGTAGTGATTTCTAGAAGTTAAGGTGAAGCTTGAAGGTTTACAAGACTGACTTACCTCGCTGCTTTAGACAAAGGACCCGCTCCTCTCCAAAACAGAACAATGAAAAGTACGGGCGCACTTAGTTGTGTCTACTTGTCAGAGAACATTTCCACCCGGAAAAACGTAAAATGTAATGAAATGAACAATGGGAAACTGTCAACTGTAGTTAAGTTTCGGCATAAGATAGATAATGTTGTCTCCAATGACTACGAGGCAGTTTAAAAGGACGCGCGCGCCTTATACAGTAGTTGATTTGTGAAGAATCTCCGGTTTCAATGCGTTTTGCAGAAATTCGTGCATTTAGCCTCTTTTCATTCGTAATACGTCTTCTCCTTTGTCCTGGAAATTGGGAAAATTGATACTTGTGAGTCTGGCGGCAACACCAAGCTCTTCGGTTGTTGGCACGAATGTCTTTGTTCCTTATTCCCGCTGAATGAACGCGTCCTGAATACACAATATTTCCTTGGATCTAGGTTTTCACTGTTTGGTAAAATGTCCTTGGCTCGGATGAAGTTTAAGCTAGTTCACGGTGAGTATCGGACAAATAAAACAAATAAAGATGCTGTTAAACGTACTTAAATGGAAGTTTTGCGATAGGACTAACAAGAAAAAGAAAGTTGAACTAGAGAACACGTCCCAATTGGTGACAGCGTAGAAATGGCAGGGGGGGAAAGTAGTCCTTTAACGTTAGTTGGTATTTTGTTGCTGCAGAAATAAAGGTCCCTTTAGTAATGAGATCACAAATCAGACGTGGCCCCTCAGCCTGACCGCCCGACTGTAAAGTCTCAATTTGGCTGGGCACGTCTAATATGCTCAATGTGTTACACCAGCCTGACTCGATGATGCTGTTCTTAGTAAGATTGCGACATATTAGCGCCGCCCCTCGGGTCTGACGACATCTAGTGCAGGGCTGCGCAATAGTACGCCGCACTACTGTTGAAGTTTGCAAGGGCTGGATTGCAAACACAAAGCGTGGCATTTCATGGAAATATTTAGTCAGTTTTACACTATAAACACCGCTGATTTGACCACAACATCTCAACAGTGTCTAAAAGCAGTGCATTTTTTTGTGCACATTGTCTGCAAGGTTATAGCCTACGATTGAAATTTAACGGCGAGGGAAAATATACAAAACAAAACAAAGTAATGTGATAAATCGACCGTGTAGGCTAAATATACATTAAACTCCCGAAAACCGTGCTATAAATACGATAAGTGAGTCCTTTTCACTGTTGTGTTGTGACGATGAATGCCCCACCCCTGTGTATGACTCAATACCAATGTTGGTGTTGCACTAAGTGTTTGTCAGGCTGACACACAGCCAGGTGCTATAGAGCAAAATATGAACCCAGCAAATGTATATCGTTTCTCCTAAACATCGATCATTTTAAATGGAGGACAAATTAAGACTAAAGTTGATCTTTTCTCGGGTCTCCAGACTTCTCAAACTGCTTAAATTTGGCAGACATTTCAGAACTCAAACTCCCAATCCCAAATTACTATCCACATTGTTATAGGTCTTATTTTTGGGCCAACAATTGTCTCATTTGTGCCTATTTTAGGATGCACGAGTCAACTTAAATGAAATATAACTTAAATGAACATCATTTAAACCTGTGAGCAATTCAATTTTCCTTGAGGAAGTCAGAGCTAACACTCTAAAATGTAATCCCACAATTTAAACAAATGCATGGTTGCAAGTTAAAAATTCGAATTTATTGTTTTAATTAAACCTTTTAAGTTGCAAACATTATTTTGTAGAGTTCTGTTGACATAATAATGTTGATCATTACATCAACTTAATATCAATCTGTAATTGAAACTCAAATTTCTGCGTTAATTGGCTTTTTTAAATTAGGTTGTAGTAACTTAATGAAATTGTCTTGATAACTTCGGAAATTAGTCAGTGGATTTCTAGTTCCCAGCATGCTTTGCATAGGACTGAATAAGGAGAATAAATGTTGAAATTACGTGTTAACTTATTGGTTTTTAGTGAAGGGAAAGACCTGTTAGTGTTTAATGCTGTTATTTTTGACATTTAAAAGAGTTTCAGTAATGTTGACATTTTTGTGGTTACCAGTAGATGCATGAAGGTAAACACTACGTTGGCTGTATAAGCAATTACTGCTAATGCAAGTGATAATATCTTACTTGTTCATTAAATATAGATGTTAAATAAGTTATGTTAGCATACATTTCTGGTAGTTGGAGCGACTTAATATTTTTGAGTAATCAACTTAAAAAAATGTGTTTTTAAGCTACAAATTAAGTTCTTCTAACTCGATGTAGCTTGTTGGTTGAGCGCAAATTCACTCAAAGTTGACATAACTCAAAAAAATTGATGCAAACTGTTGCGTTATTTTTGTTGTTGTTGTTAAACCAACACATTCTTCTTTACAGTGAATATTATATAAGACTCCCAACCTAATTTCATGTTAAGTTCTGCAACTGCAACTTGTGTTAGACATAACCTATATTCAATTTCAGTCTGTATTATTGCTGGTGTACTGGTTATTTAGTAAACTGAATGTTTACTCTTTGCAGGTGACCTACAGTAAGCAGTTGCAGCGAAAAACGCTGTAACCTGAGGCAGGGTGCTCTAGGCAGTCAGCAGGATGCCTCCACAGAGCTCATGGTTTCAAGTTGAGTCAGAGGTTTCATGCGTGTGTGTGTGTGGGTGGAAAGAGGTTTCCTGGGCTGCTCCACCATCAGAGGCCTGAGTGGGAGACCAACCACTCCTTAAAATGGAAACGTTTCTGCTGCACAGTGCATTTTATCGGTCAATCTTGCACCTCTGTTGTCCTCAAGACACCAGATGCAATCATTCAAAATGCGCTAAAAAGACATATAGATGTTCAGGGTATTTCTTTTAATTGAATCAGCCACAGCTGAGTTATAACATTTTAATATATCACCATCTAAAAGTGTAGCACAGTTTATCTCCATGTTGACAGAGAGGGAATTGTTTGGATGAATATGACTCTATTTCCAAGAAATCTCCTTCCTGTCTGTGTCTACACAGATGTCACACATTCTGGATTGAGACATATTGTCACCATGGGAACAAGCAATGTCCTCACAAAGGCTCTGTCTCATCTTGATGGACACTAATGGAGGTTTACCGCCATGGAAGCGCTGGTCCAAAGTGATCAGGAAGTCATGAATTTCCTCCCCGCAGTTTCCACCAGCTGATGAGCCTTTGGGCGAAAAGCACACATTTGTCCTTTTTTATTTCTCAGCTGGTTTTGATAAGAGACCTGCATCAGTCTTTCACACATAGACACAAATACAGTCAACCGCAGACACATGTCCCTGAATTAGCCTAGTTTACGAAAAGGGACAGACTTGTATATCAATGTCTAATTGGATTAGCAGTGTCATTGAGTGGGTTATGCTATAAGCTCACAGATGTCTCTCTAGGGGACGGGCTCCACCACTTCCTCAACTAACTGACTAATCTTGTTAACAGCAATACTATTAACATAACATAAACGCTTAAAAGAGACTATTTGAACTTAATTTTGTTGTTTCTTTATAGAAA
Source organism: Romanogobio albipinnatus (assembly GCA_023566225.1). NCBI lineage: Eukaryota > Metazoa > Chordata > Actinopteri > Cypriniformes > Gobionidae > Romanogobio > Romanogobio albipinnatus. The sequence goes on along the minus strand of CM042254.1, from coordinate 18,659,261 downwards.
GGAAAGAGCTGGCACATATATTAGGCTGTATTGTATGCTAAACTATTTTAATTTGGATTTCAGTGATTCCAGAGAAAAGATAAACCCAGTTTTGCGGGTTGATCTTGTAGGCATCAATACGTTGAACTAAACGTGACATTTTGAAGAACACAGTCTGAAATATAATTTTCTTGTAAGACGTGCCAAAAAACTTGTTGCAAACACTGTTGAGAAAATTAAAAATCACTAAATACCATAAACCTAACTGATAGTTTTATTAAAAGCAAGCAAATACATATTATGAAGCAACGATTCAAGTCATTTCAGCTTGCTTCTATGTTTATGTTTATGCATTTGGCAGACGCTTTTATCCAAAGCGACTTACAGTGCCCTTATTACAGGGACAATCCCCCTGGAGCAACGTGGAGTAAAGTGCCTTGCTCAAGGACACACTGGTGGTGACCGCTGGGATTGAACCAGCAACCTTCTGCATATCAGTTCCATGGTTTAACCCACTGGACCACCATCTCATTATGCTTCTATGATTATTTAAGCTGTTTTATCATGTTTCACAGGAGTCATACTTGAGCGCTCTGTATCTCATGTGAAATTATATTCCAGGTGAGCTTCGAGCAAGTTTATCAGAAAAGCCACATTTACACTCTAAAAAAAAGGTTCTATATGGCACCAAAAATGGTTCTTTGGCTCGTAATCATAGGGAAACCTTTTTTAGTGCTATATAGCACCAATTTTGGTGCTTCAGTGGTTCTTCAGCGGTTCTTCAGAGGTTCTTCACCGGTTATTTGACTAAGGTGCTATATAGCACCGCTAACTAAGGTGCTATAAAGCATCGCTACCATATACAGAACATGTTAAGATATGGTGCTATATAGCACCAAAAGTGGTTCCCCTATGATTACGACGAAATAACCATTTTTTTTAGAGTGTAGGGAGATGTTATGTAACGCAAATGTCAAAATGTATTAGTTTTAGGGCTGTCAAAATTAGCATGTTAACACAAATGCGAATAATTTTTTCAGTTTAACGTGTTAAAAAATATTTAACGCAATAGACCCTTTTCACATTTCCGGGTCTCTCGGAAGTCGTCATAGTTGAGTCAAATATTAACTGTGAATAAGAGAATACATTAAATCTTTTTTTGTTTGCCCATTTGCTCAAATAGCAAAAGAAAAACGCCATAATAGTGATTTCACAACTTTCAAAAAGAGGGAAAAAATAGAGTGAGATTGATAATGGCAGTCAATAAGAGAAATATGTTAATTTTTACCACACTCTAAAAAATGCTGAGTTAAAAACAACCCAAGTTGGGTTGAAAATGGACTAACCCGGCAATTGGGTTGTTTTAACCCAGCGATTGGGTTGTTTTAAGCAAACATTTAACCCAACGGCTGGGTTAAAACAACCCATTCACTGGGTTAAAACAACCCATTCAAATCAAATCAATCAAATCACTTTATTGTCACTCTACCATATGCACAAGTGCAACAGTAGGTGAAATTCTTAGGTGCAGTTCCGAGCAACATAGCAGTCATGACATGACATATACAACATTTAAGCAACAACAGATTACACATCTGAAGCGCCCACAATTACTCACAGCACAATATACACTACAATAAACAATAAATAATTTACACAATGTGAGTGTAGTTCTCACAGCTTTAAACATTATTCACATACTTACAATATACATATACTTAAAACAATATACACTAAACATACATAAAACAATAACAGTATACATTAAGCTATAGTAATAATATACAATGTACAGTATACAATATGTTCACAAATTGAAATCCAAAGTGCAATAGATGCTGTATGATAAATAAATGTATATATAATGTGTGTGTATCTACAGTGGGTTGTGCTGAGTGATATTCTGTCCAGTGTGTGTTATGATACTGATGGATCAAGAGTTAAGGAGTCTAAAAAAGAGGGAAATGGCAGTCAATAAGGTTAAAACAATCCAATTGCTCGTTTTTAACCCAGCATTTTTTAGAGTGCATCACTCCCATAGACTCTGTATTACACTCTAAAAAATGCTGGGTTAAAAACAACCCAAGTTGGGTTGGAAATGGACTAACCCAGCAACAATTGGGTTGTTTTGACCCAGCGGTTGGGTTAAATGTTTGCACAAAACAACCCAATTGCTGGGTTAAAACAACTCAGTCTTTGAGTTAAAACATCCCAATTGCTGGGTTAGTCCATTTTCAACCCAACTTGGGTTGTTTTTACCCAGCATTTTTTAGAGTGTAGTAACACCCTCACAGCAGCGATAACTTGTTTTTTGTAATTTGATGCAAAAGTAATAAAATACAAAATATTAGTGCTATAAATATACATATATTTATTTTAAAATGAAAATACAAAACACGTTGCAGGATTTACAATATTTATGACCGTTAAAATGCATCATCACAGTTAGTGAAAAGGGTCTATTAACGCAGCATCCTTTGTCATCCTTTGGCTGTGCTACTGTATGATCACGCTTTCATTCATTCAAGTGCTATTAAACCATTCAAGCGCGATAAGATGAAAAATTAATAACTTATACTAATATCTGTACTGGCACGTTGTTCTCTTTCACGCTTGAACGGACAAAAACAGAAAAGTATGTCAAAATGTCAGTTTTGTTAATTATTCACGTAAGCACAGTCTTAAATAAGTTAAAAAGTGTTAAATAACGTAAAGAGTTGTGAGGACATCGAATGCGTGTCAGATTCGGATCGGCGTCATGTACTTCAGATCTTAAAGTGACAGCAGCCTAATAAACCCGCTGCTGTGATCCCAGACAGCAACACAGCCCAGATCCGGGCCACATCTGGTGCATGTGGATTCCACGCGTACCAGATGTGGTATACGCTATGGTAAACGCATTTTGAAATCATAACGTATTGGGCAAGGGACCAAGCAAATTAGTGTTTATTAATCTATTTGCATGAAAGTCAAAGTTGTTGCTATTTCACTTGGAAATGTATGAATAGGTACGTGTGTAGGTAAGCATGTTTTTCCAATGAGCCTGGGCTGGATGCTACAATCAAGATTAGCATATGCTAAAATGTAAACATAAAGAAACTCACACTTGAAGTAATCACTGAGAATAGATACAGACTAAGGGAGTGGATTTGTGAGGGGGTGAGCGATTCTCATTTAACTTCTCTTCAAAACCAAAATACTCTCCCATCACCATAACAATTATAGATCACAGAGCAGCAGTTTCTTAGAAGAGTATTGGGCAACTTGAACTCAAAGAGGAACAAAAAAATCTGTTCATTTCTGATCATTAACCTATATTGTAATGCTAAAAGGCACTTTCTTTAAGACTGTGTCACTCTTGCAAATCATGTGCGCTTTAAAGAGTGATAGAAAGAGAGCAGTCAGCAGGTTATTTTATTTTCTTAAGCCTCGCTCTGGATCATCCACAGTGTTTTTTAAAGATTGTGAAAGTCTGAATTCCTCAGCCGTTAGCGGTCTCTAACATAAACAAGTTACTCAGAGCTTTTAATGGCACATCGAATGGCTTTGTGCTCCTGTTTTGCGTTTAACAAATGGCTTAAAGCAGCTTTAAGTTTGTGGGAAAAAAAACTAAACTGCATTTATAATATCATCTCCAGTGGTTAAGTCATTTGATTCTATTAACCTCTTTTTGCTATGTGTATTCAGTGATCCTCTTTATTCCGCTGAAGTTTCCACTGTGGTCTTCTGTAAACAGATCTCCACCCTATCTTTCTAGATCACAAGTGCAAAGTGGCAAGTCTTTTCATTTCTAGCAGTTAAGCATTCTCCGTTGAGCTGGGCCCAACAGCCCTATCCGATTTCAAAGCTTAAATGTGTATTTTGTGTGTATTGAGTGTATTGACCTCTTAATGGGTCATTAATGGACCTACAAAGAATGAAAGAGATTTTTTTCTAAATATAAAGACCTTTTTTTTCTTTTCCTGCGTTTTAATCAACAGTTTTGTCTCATTAGCGTGGCGTAATAATATAGTTATACTTTCCATTCTGTTTTTGTTTGGAATAATTATAGAATAGGATCTAATGTCAGCATTTACGTTTGTTTACAGGAAGCCTAATTAACATAATGAGCTCATTAGTATGTCAAATAGTACTTTAAAATATATAAGACCGTTTTTTTGTGACAAGAAGAAAGACATGTCCACTCTGACTAAAATTGGATTATTTTAATGTTGAAAATCTTCAGAAAAATCTTGTGAAACATCAAGAGGGTGCTGACTGAAATGAACAATGCTCACAGGTTTATTACTAATGACCTCTCAAATGTTTATATTGCTTGTTCCGTCCAGCCATCTGTTGACTGTAACCACCAGGTCTGGCTGCTCTGGAAGATTTTGTCCTTTTAAGCCTTTGGTCTCTTAATCACTAAGCTGTTTTGGCAACAGCTGTTCTGAGACCTGAATAAATTGAATACTTCCGTCTGAACTGGGCTTTGTGTCTCTCTCTCGTGTTACCCCCATCTACCCCAATTCTCTCTCTCTCTCTCTCTCTCTCTCTCTCTCTCTCTCTCTCTCTCTCTCTCTCTCTCTCTCTCTCTCTCTCTCTCTCTCTCTCTCTCTCTCTCTCTCTCTCTCTCTCTCTCTCTCTCTCTCTCTCTCTCTCTCTCTCTCTCTCTCTCTCTCTCTCTCTCGCTGGCTGTTGAGCATTAAGGTTACAGTCTTTGCTTGTAATCATGGACGTGTAATCATTTGTTTTAAGCAACTTTGTAGTTAGTTCTGAGTGGCATGACATTGAGTAGAGTTTTTTTTTACCTACAACAATAATAAACTTAATTGAATTCAATAATACATCTGAGGGAGTACGTGCAGTTTGAATGATCGTGGCACTTCAGCTTGTAACCCAAGCTAGCTGACACAGTGATGAATCAAACTCTTAAGTGTCTGATCTAAACATAGGTGTGCACAGCCTATAAGACTGAAAGTAGCGTTGCTGACGTACCCTCTGGCTAGTAGTAGATTGCATGATGTACACGGTTGATCAGTTGAATATGCAACATGATTAAAAACATCATCATGGAGATAATGAAAACAATGTCAAAACCTCCAACAAATGCACATGTATGTAGTTCACAATTATTCTCACAGCACATCAGGCTATGAGATCTTTTAGTTAAAAGAAATGCCTCTTGTTTGAGAGGTTGTGTGTTAAAAAGGTACTTGATGTGTTGTGCTGTTTGTCAGACATTCAACTCATGTTGAATATGATTGACAACCATTTTCTCTGTATGTGCTGCCTGCACTAATTGTAAAGGGCACTGTTTTTTTATCTTCTCTCTGTGGCTTACTCCATTTATGCATACCAAGAGCTGGTGCCATTTGCACAGTAATCTTGTGAGTGGGTAGAAACTGGTGTTCAACATGTGAGGTGTGTGTGTGTGTTTGTCGACGTAAACCCTACGTTATGAGGACAAAATGTCCCCAAAAAGATGGCAAGATCCTTGTCCGTGTGGGAACATTTGTTGTCCCCATCAGGAAAACAGCTTATAAATCATACTGAGTGATGTTTTTTTTGGTAATGTACACTCTGGAAAAAAAGGTTCTATATGGCACCAAAAATGGTTCTTGGCTCTTAATCATAGGGGAACCTTTTTAAGTGCTATATAGCACCAATTTTGGTTCTTCAGCGGTTCTTTGACTACGGTGCTATATAGCACCACTACCTTATACAGAACATGTTAAGATATAGCACCAAAAGTGGTTCCTCTATGATTACGACGAAGAACCATTTTTGGTGCCATATAGAACCTTTTTTTTTTTTTTTTTAGAGTGTAAGGGATAGAATATACAGTTTGTACAGTATAAAAATCATTATGTCTATGGAAAGTCTCCATAAAACATGAAAATGTGTATGTGTGTGTTCATGTTTTTCTTTCCCGGTGGGGACTTCAACCTGAAGATACACTGACTCACGGGGACTCATGTCACCGTGGGGATCTAAATTGAGGTCCCCATGCGGAAACAAGCTTATAAATCATACATAATGTTTTTTTTTGAAAATGTAAAAATGCAGTTTTCTGTGATGGGTAGGTTTGAGGTTAGTGTAAAAGGATATAATATACAGTTTGTACAGTTTATGTTTATTGAGAGTCCCCACAAAGATAGTGAACCAGACGTGTGTATGTGTGAGGGAAAACAACCATAATTTATTTTAGACCGTCCTTATCTCTTTCCCAGTTTCCCAGTAGTCTGATAGTAGTTGTGATTTCAAGCTGAACTGCTGCACTAAACTAATAAACAAGAAGGAACTGAACACCTTCTATAAGACACTATATGCTTGTTTCACATCTGGCATCTAACTTTTATAAAAATTAACCATGTCTTGAACATTAAAGGCGCAATATGTAAAATATCCAAAAACCATTAGAACAATGTTATATATTTTGTTGACTTGTGTACTTACATTATCCCAATTGTTTCCAAGAATGTTTAAATCCAGAGGAATAAGCAATTTTGACACGGATTGTATCCGTGCGTCGCCTATCAATGACATCATACCCGCGTTACCCTCAATTTCCGGTTTTATTTTGTAGAAACCATAGAAACATTCCTATTGTTTAAATCTCATTTTCATGATTTACCGCGAATAACATGTTTTACCATGCCTAATATTGTTCTAGCTTACTGCAGTGTGCAACAAGTGTCTCATAGCCCCCAAACAAACACAGAGAGAAGCATTATAACTTTCAACACACTCAAATAATGTATCAAATGTGATAAAATAGCACAGTATTACCCCACATAAGCATGACCAAAAGAAGTGGAAGCGGCGTCTGTGGCATAATAAAAGCTCCGCGAAATCCAGGCGTCATTAAGCTGTTTTTAGTAAGCGACCGATAGCGGCGACTAATTACATATTGTGGCTTTAAGGGGTTGTAATGGTCTTTTTATTAAAATTAAATAAAGGATTTATATCAATTTAAGGAAATAAAAAAAGAACAGTAAAGGACTAATATTTTATAATAATATTTTTTGCCTAATTTTGAAAATGCAAAACAGCCAAAAGTTTATTGTCTCGTTAAATTCAGTTATGAATTACATGGATCACGTAAATGATTCAGATTGTATTTTTAATTCTGACCGTCAAACCATATTGTTGGTCATTTTAAATGGTCAAATATGAAATATTTAGCTACTTGCATCATACCTTACACTCAGTCACTGAAGTGTTGATTCTTTGATCTCAATCATTTTGACATTGACCAGCGCTGTTAGACCATTGAGAAATACCAGCCTAAAAATTTAACTTTATACATTTTTATGTCATCCAACATAAACAGAGGGGGTGGCTGGTGGTTGGGTAATTTGAGGGTTTGGAACCATAGACTTGTCTATGGTGGATACTGCTACCCCAGCATACACTGGTAAATGTAGGTATTAGCTGAATGTGTGGCAGTTTGATTGGATGCAAAGGCCAAGCTAACAGGTGTGTCTGGGACAAATATCTCCCTATGTAGCATCACACATAAGAAATGTGACACAAAATTACCTAATTGATTAACTTCCCTTTCTGTTGCATAGAAAGTCCTAATTTAGAGGAAATTTAAGCCAAAAGATTACGTAATCTTCCAGCAGACGACACATCGCTTGCCTCAGCAGTTTTCTCAAACTTTTTCAACATAACAATGAGTCCCTTCCTCATTAATGCTGAAGTGATATGTGTGTGAAGTAAGCGAAACTGTCCACAGAGGTTTTTAACTTTATTTAGTATATCAGACAGGGGGCGAAAAACAGTGGCAAGTCATAACAGTGCTTGCTGAGTCATTTTAATAGTGTCATACCTTTTTCTGTGCTATGACCTATTTCTGTAGGTTTCTGTTAGCCGTACCACTTTTTGGATGCTTTCTGAACACAACCGATACAAACAATTACAATTTAACTTGAATAAATTACAAAATATGCTGAACAATTAATTATATTTATTCCCATGTATTCTGTGAGAAAAGCCCTGCATTCTTTTCAATTAATAATTTTCACAATTCCGGTGTTCTCAGAAGCAGAAGTCTTGATATAACACTGGAGGTCGGGAAGTTCGGTCTGGACTTGATCCGTTGTGGAGCAACTATGCTCGAATTGTCCAATCAAATTGTCAGGCCGGGCTTTATACGATGATGGACAGATGATCAACAGTATCATCCACATCACTAAAAATTTATGTGGGTTTTGCTGTTTTATATTTCCTGTTTTAGCTGAATGGGCATGGCCTTAAAGGGATAGTTCATCCAAAAATGAAAATCAGCCCATGATTTACTCACCCTCAAGTCATCCTAGGTGTATATGACATTCTTCTTTCAGACAAATACAATCAGAGTTATATTAAAAAATGTCCTGGCTCTTCCAAGCTTTATAATGGCAGTGAATGGTTGTTTCTGTTTGGAAGCCCATAAAAGTGCATCTATCATTATAAAAGTGCTTCACTTGGCTCCGAGGAGTTAATAAAGGCCTTCTGAAGTGAAGTGAAGCGATGCGTTTGTGTAAGAAAAATATCCATATTTAAAACTTTACAAACTGTAATCTCTAACTTCCTCTAACTGTCGTACACGCGTTCATGAGAGACTGGCGTTCCAGCATATGACGTAGGATGCAGGAGTAGTGTAAGTCCCCACGACGAACTCGGAAACAAAACTTGGTTTTCGTGAGAACTAGCATATTCTCATCCGGAGCGTAATACGCTGGAACGCCAGTCTCTCGTGAACGCACGTACGAGATTAGCGGAAGTTAGAGATTACAGTAAATATGACTATTTTTCTTAAACAAACACATCGCTTCACTTCAGAAGGCCTTAATTAACCCCCCGGAGCCGTGTGGATTACTTTTATGATGGATGTATGCACTTTTATGGGCTTCAAAAAACAGAAACAGCCATTCACTGCCATTATTATGCTTGGAAGAGCCAGGACATTAACTCTGATTGTATTCATCTGAAAGAAGAATGTCATACACACCATGGATGACTTGAGGGTATGTAAATCATGGGATAATTTTCATTTTTGGGTCAACTATCCCTTTATTTGTGCTATTTATGGAAATGTTGTTTAAATGTATGTGTTGGTTTTATCCGTCCTATTTATTGTATTTATTGACTTTTGTTAATAAATACAATAAATTGATTAAGAACTCTTGTTTTTAATCATCTTGTATATCTATTAGAGGTAATTTTAAGGTATTTTTGGAGGTATGCTCCAATTAGTATGCGGGGAAATGTGTGTATTTAAGGCAGCCTTCACTAGTGGAAAGGGGATTGGAGGACGGATAATGGTTTTTGAGTGATTGTGAACAAGGTTATTGAAGCTTGAGCGCACTGAAACTCTGAAAGGAGAGTTTGTTCTGTTTTAGTACAAAATTTCCTGTTTTGTTTCTCTTAAATATAAACCATATTTATTTACACATCCATCTTTTTGGACGCCAATATCTTGGTGAGATTCTCCTGGTGACCGCTCGGGTCAAAGGTCATGATTAATTGTATAGACTTCTATTGCATAATCTGAATTTGTTTAACTGCTAACCTTAACATAAAGTTTTTATAGTTATGGAAAGCACAAAGTTACAAAAGCACTGCGATCAAGATGAGCTGTAACAAAAGCCTTCTGAGATCAACATAATTGGTGTGGTGTATGCGGTAAGGTTTTCCTTGAAATCACAAGCACTCTTTGCCAGAGGCATCTCCATGGTTCTGTTTCCTGCATGCAGAAAGTGAGAAATGAACTCAACTTGAGTTGAAAAGTCAAACAATGTGTTCTCTCTGCCACCATATTGAAGAGCAAGCACATGACTGTTAAGAAACTGCAGGCGTGGGTTATTCTCTTTGTCAGACTCTTGGATGAGTCAACACTAGTTTCTTACTTTCTTTTACAAGACATTATAAAAGTTCATGCATGTGCTTAGTACTCGATTCAATACATTCCAAGTACCTCATGCTTGTTTTATGAAGCTGCAGACCACGTGAAAGTATGACCAGTGTAGGCCTATTTTCATTGTGATGCCAGTGTAATTCCAGCTTCATATTGAATCAATATTACTGTGGTTATAACAGACTTTTAACCCTAAAATTGCAATAATTCCAACTGGTTCTGTTTGTAACACATTCAGCCTCTTTCATGGGCCACTGCTGTAGGTTTATATTGAGCGAGACACATTGCAAATTCCATCCCACTCCCAGACACGTAAGCAGCTTTTTTGAGTCAGCTCCGTTTCTCTCTGAATCACGTCTTTCATAATATATGTGATGAAATCAGAGGCCAAATGGAATGAGTCAAACATTCCTTGACATTATAGTTAGAGAGAGAGAGAGAGAGAGAGAGAGAGAGAGAGAGAGAGAGAGAGAGAGAGAGAGAGAGAGAGAGAGAGAGAGGGGAAAAGATAGAAAACAAGGTGAAGAGAGAAGGAAAGTGTAAAAGTTTATGCTCAATTCCCTCAACTGCCGTTGTTGTCACAGTTTCAGCCCAGCTTAACCCCACTGAGATGAGGAGTCTTTTCTTCATTACGAAATTTTTATTTCCTAATTTGAAATGTTTCAAGTAAATTTTTTTAGGAGGATTTAAACATGAACTAATTTCCCACATATTTTTTTAGCCTGTGCCAGCTGTTACAGGTTGAATTTTGTCTTTCTGACTGAACTTTGGTATGAATTCCAGTCTGCGAGACCACAAAGGTTTAGCACAACGTAGCTCATGTGATTGCTCTTCACACCCCGGTGACCAGCATTAGTGAAGGGAGAAAAAAATAGGGAAGGTGTGGCTCAGCGGTTACTGCATGAAGGAAGGGATTCTTTTACGGTGACACTAAAAAATTTGGGAAATTGTACCGCTTAGACAGCAATCTGCATTGGGAGTTTTTTTTTTAGAATGTGGAGTATTGTATGCAACAACAACAAAAAAATCTATATTTAAAACAAGACAACCTTTAATGTTATATATTTATTCATCCAACCCCCATTGAGCATTGAGTTACAATATATATACTGTATATATGGATGTATATATTTTATTATATACACAGTAAACAAATAATATAATCAATAAGTCATGACAACGTATATTACATTACTTTATCGCATCCAAATAAGTTAAGACTTTTTTTTAAAATAAGTTATTCGAGATTCAATATTATTGTATGTAATAATATATTCAGGTTTGTTTTCCACATAATTAATGGGGACTGGGGATTTCAGGCTAGAATTGTTATAGTTAACTTAAACTATTTAAAAAAAATTGATAATAAAAAAAAAAATTGAAAACCTACAAATTTTAAATAAAAATTAGTAATGACAAAACTTATGTTCTAACCCCATGTTATATATATATATATAGTGGCAGGGTGAAGAATCACACAACACAGGATTAAGTGAAAAGCCCCCGGAGGGTGGGTTTTATTGTGAACAGGTGAAATATACGTGGACGGTGATGTGCAGGTGCGCTGTGCTTCCTTCCTCCTCAAGTGCAGGGTGCCTCGCGGTGACGTCAGTGGGACGGTGTGGCCGGAGTGTCACAGACTGCTGTCTGAGTGAGAGAGAGAGAAGTGTTAGCGTTCGCTGCATGGAGTGTAGTGCTCAAACCGGAGTCCCAAGGTGCTGTGTTTTATGGGGTGTGTTGATCGCCTGCAGCTGTGACGATCCGGTCTGTGCTGAGTGCTGGCAGGTGATCCTTGTCTGTTGCCAGGGCGATGCTGACGAGAGCTCGGGAGACTTGTCACTTGTCACAGACTTGCCAGTGCCCACTGGGTGAGGAGAACGCCGTCTTCTCCTTGGCGGAGTCTGTCAGGGGAACTTGCCAGTAGCCTTTAGTGAGGTCTAAAGTTGAGATATACCGGCTGGCGCAGTCAGTAGTTGACGGGACTCACTCGCTCTATGACGGTGAATGGACCTTGCCAGGTCGCGAGGAACTTGCAAGCCGAGGTGGGGACCAGCACCATGACTCTGTCGCCCAGCTGGAACTCACGGGGCTGAGCCGCCCGGTTGTAGAGCTGCTGCTGGTTCTGTTGCGCCTTCGTCAGGTGTTCCCAGACTAATGGCAAGACCCTCTCGATCTGCTCACGCATTTCCCTCACATGTTCGATGGCGGAGCAGAGAGGTGCCGGCTGCTGCTGTTCCCAGGCTTCACGGGCCACATCCAGGATTCCTCGTGGCTGATGGCCGAAGAGCAGCTCAAACGGGGTGAAACCAGTCGAGGCTTGGGGGACTTCGCGGACTACGAACAGGACCTGGATGCGCTGGATGGTGTTGGCGGTCCCCAGGTGGCTGGCCAGCGGATGGCTGTGGGCTATCTCCATGACTGTCTCCACTTTCGGCTTGGGAACCACGAGCAGTTCTTTTACCTCCTCCCTTCGCTGGGCGACACAGTACAACAGGCTGTTTCTCACAACGAAGTGCGGGAGAGGATGGGGTGCTGGCTGGTGCTCTTTGCCATCAACCGTTCGGACCTGAGACCAACAATGCTTGAGTCGGTCGTCCTCTAGTTGGGCCTTCGCGAACGAGCCCCCTCCCTGGACCTGTTGGAAGATATCAAAGAATACATCAGTAAACTGGGAGGGGGACTCACCATCTCTCCTGCTGTCCGTCGCCAGCAGGGCGGTGTTGTCCTTCCTCCTCCGGCGGTGACGATTGCGGGGGCAGCTCCCGGCCCGGCTGGCTGGCTGCGTGGTGGCCCGAAGCAGTTCTTCGAACCCCGGCCAGTCCCGTCCAAGAAGCATGGGAATAGGAAGATCCTTTACCATGCCTACCTCCACGGGCCAGGCGCCTGGGCCCGCTGATATCGTCACTCGGCGAGCTGGGACGTGACGCGTGTCGCCGTGAACGCAGGTGATCGGCAGTTGTGCTTTCGTGGTCTTCTGCGGTGGAAGGATGGTGGCCTGGACGAGAATGACCGCGCTTCCGGAATCCAAGAGGGCCAGGACCGATCGCCCGTTCACCTTCACCTCTGCTCGCGGAGCCCCGGGGGGCAGGTCTCGATGTAGACTGCAGCCAGCCAGCCATGCGCGTGCTGGCGGGGCAGGTTCCTCCGTGGGCATTGGTTCGTCGACGGGGCCGGGAGCCGCAGGCCTGTGTACTGGTCGCGGGGTACCTTCTGGCGCGTGTCGCTCCTGGACCACCCTCCGAGGGAAGGGCGGTGCTCGCTCCCCGGGCTCACGGTGCATCGCCGCTTCCGCCAACTCGATGGCCTCGACAAGCTCGGCGATGTTGGTCGGGTTCGTCATTCCCACCGCCCGCCAGGTGGGCGATGGGAGAGCTTGGTGCATCCGGTCAACGGTCACACGCTCCGCAAACTGACCCGTGGTGGGTGTTCCCTCGAGCAACCAGTGACGGGTAAGCCGCGAGGGCTCGGCGGCTTGGGCGCGGGCTGGGCGTCGAGGCTTAAATTCCCACTCGTGGAACAGTTGGGCCGCCGAGATGGCGGACAGCCCGAGACGTCCGAGGATTTCTTTCTTTAGTTCATCATAGTTGTTAGCCGTCTCAGCAGGAAGGGAAAAATACGCTCGTTGAGCCTCACCAGTCAGAAGGGGGCCCAGCAACCACGCCCACTCCCGTCGTTCCCAATCCTCCCGAATCGCTGTGGTCTCGAACATCTGCAGGAATAGTTCAACATCATCTTGAGAGGTTAACTTCGGTAGCAGTTGGGTTGCTCGGACACGCGGGTCAGGAAGCGGAACGTGCTGCGCGGCGGAGAGGCGGAGGGCGGTGAATTCTTCTTCCACCTTCACCTGACGCGCCGCCAGGTGTTCGGCGATTTGTTGCTGTCTTGCACTCACTTCGGTCAGGCATTTGAGCAGGTCTTCCTTGACGGGGAGGAGCGCTGCCCTACTTCCGGGTTCCGTGAGTGACTGGGGGAAAGGGAAACAACAAAAAAAACTAAATAAAAGTCCGGGGATGGTTGGTGATTCTGTGGCAGGGTGAAGAATCACACAACACAGGATTAAGTGAAAAGCCCCCGGAGGGTGGGTTTTATTGTGAACAGGTGAAATATACGTGGACGGTGACGTGCAGGTGCGCTGTGCTTCCTTCCTCCTCAAGTGCAGGGTGCCTTGCGGTGACGTCAGTGGGACGGTGTGGCCGGAGTGTCACAGGCTGCTGTCTGAGTGAGAGAGAGAGAAGTGTTAGCGTTCGCTGCATGGAGTGTAGTGCTCAAACCGGAGTCCCAAGGTGCTGTGTTTTATGGGGTGTGTTGATCGCCTGCAGCTGTGACGATCCGGTCTGTGCTGAGTGCTGGCAGGTGATCCTTGTCTGTTGCCAGGGCGACGCTGACGAGAGCTCGGGGGACTTGTCATAATATATATATATATATATATATATATATATATATATATATATATATATATATATATATACAGTGAGGGAAATAAGTATTTGAACACCCTGCTATTTTGCAAATTCTCCCACTAGAAATCATGGAATTCACCTTTCTTAGGATCATTGAGACCCTATGAGGTGAGATCTTGCATGGAGCCCCAGTCCGAGGGAGATTGACAGTCATGTTTAGCTTCTTCCATTTTCTAATGATTGCTCCAACAGTGGACCTTTTTTCACCAAGCTGCTTGGCAATTTCCCCGTAGCCCTTTCCAGCCTTGTAGAGGTGTACAATTTTGTCTCTAGTGACTTTGGACAGCTCTTTGGTCTTGGCCATGTTAGTTTCAGATTCTTACTGATTGTATGTGGTGGACAGGTGTCTTTATGCAGCTAACGACTTCAAACAGGTGCATCTAATTTAGGTTAATAAATGGAGTGGAGGTGGACATTTTAAAGGCAGACTAACAGGTCTTTGAGGGTCAGAATTCTAGCTGATAGACAGGTGTTCAAATACTTATTTGCAGCTGTATCATACAAATAAATAGTTAAAAAATCATACATTGTGATTTCTGGATTTTTTTTTCTGGATATCTCTCACAGTGGACATGCACCTACGATGACAATTTCAGACCTCCATGATTTCCAAGTGGGAGAACTTGCAAAATAGCAGGGTGTTCAAATACTTATTTTCCTCACTGTATATATATATATATATATATATATATATATATATATATATATATATATATATATATATATACACACAGACACACAGAAGTATAATAAGACTATCTTAGTTCTATTGCTTAAGTGCAATGTAGAGAGTTTTTTATCCATTTGGTCTTAGCAAACGAAAAACAAAAGTCTCTTTACCATCATTAAGAATGATAACCAGTGATGCTGGGAAATTAGAGGAGAAGTGTTAGAAGAAGGAACAGGCTTTACAGCTTTTCCGTTTCTTTCTCACTTTTTTGTGGGTGGTTTGGTTTTTCAGATTGTAGGGAAACCACGGCTTCCGCTGTGTTTATTTAAACATCTGACACTGATGCGTCTTTTCTGGTTATTTTTTGTAACCAGTGATTTTTTTTTTCTGGTTAGTGTTCTGTTTCCCTGCATATATATATATTTTTAATATGTAGTATTGCAAAATAAATTCTGCTGTATTTCTGAGTGAATCCACAGGTTTAAGTGTCTATTTTTTGTTTTACTGATACCCTCGTTTGGAGATTCCCCTGTGAGCTTGCATTTTATTAGTACAGATATCTGATCTATTAGCCTTTGCTACTGACCATATACAACTGAGCATATGTCAAATACCGAGAAATGTTTAGGAAGTGACTAGATCTTGTCAATGGGAACCCAGGAGACAGGGCAGGGACAGCAGTCAGGACTCAGGATACAATTATCAGGCTTTTCAGTTCAGACAGGCCCATCCTAGAGTACAAGGATTTCCTCTACGGCCACGCTTCCATAGGCGTCAGTGGGAAACAGGAAGCAAGGAGCCACAGAGTCCTTCTGCTCTCTGGCCTGTATACATTCACTTCTCTTTGCTCTTTCTCTCTGTTTCTTTTTTCTCTGTCATTAAATTTGTCCTAAATGTTCAAAACTTACTCAAACCATGACAATTCAACCACAACCTCAGCAATATTACAATGAAGTGTGCCATGGCCTACAGGCATGCAGATTCTCTCTTTCCTGCAAGAGTGCAAACCATAAGTTACAGTATGTGTGATTAAAACAAAAGTGAAGATAACCACCAGGTTTTGCCCCCATGTTTGGCTGGCATCTTAGTCAATGATTGATATGCATTTAGTGGATACAACACAAAAGGTTACAAAGGGGATTTTCCAGTTTAGAAAGTTTCAGTTTCAAACCCCAAGTTGCCTAATTGTTTGAAATGTGTCTTCCGTTTCATTACAAATGAAACACTACACTACATTAACCATTTAGAATGTGTCTTTGTGTGTTTGTAATTGTATTAAAGTACCTTCCTTTATCACAGGATGTCTTTGTAAGTTGTGGCGCTCCGCTCTTGTTTATTTTGGTATATGCGGAATGTCTTCCTGTCATGACATTTCAGTGTGATCCTGACGGCCAATCGTGAGTAAGGATGGGAAGGATGTTGTTTGTACTTATATCTGAATGTGAGCTAGATAAATGATACACAGCTCAGATATCCCTGACAAGCATTAGATTATCCAACGTACATCGTTATGTCTAGGAGCACGTAAACTGTTCCTGACATCAACATGGTTAAGTTGTTAAAAAATTTTTTATTATTATTATTATTATTATTATTATTATTATTATTATATTAGTTTATGTAGTAATACTATTTTTTATTTATGTATTAATTTACTTTTTTGTACTAAATATTTTTTTATGTTGGATTTGGTTATGCTTATCTTTCTTCAATGGAACAAAAAAAGGAGAAATTTATAGCAGAATATCCAGGCTGCTCTTAAATAACCATGAGTAACATCTGAAATTTCTGTTTATTGAAATATAGATTATTTTTATGATATGTTATGGTGCTGTTTTGTCCTTTAGGAGCTTGACAGCCATTGGTCCCCATACTTTCATGTCAGAGGGCAGCATAAGCCACCCACACACTAGATAACCAATTTCTCCCATTCCGACAGTCCCAGGTAAAGTCCCGATTATCTTAGAATAGAATGATTAAATAGAATGAGTAAAAAGCAGTCCAGACCTTATTATCGCCATTTTTTCTTGCCTGTTGTCCACCATGTGTGTTTACTAAAGTCACGTTTTGTTTTGTTTTATATTGTCATGTTTCTGGTCTCTCACATTTGGAAAATCTGATAAGATTTTAAAAATCTTTTAGTGTGGGCCCGGGAGCACACTGTATGATTTATAATAGTCCTTTACATTTGTTGTCAGGCTGTACGATATTCAAGGCGCGCTAAAAACAGACGCACGTGTAACCACTCCTGTTCGAACCGTTTGCTCCATGCGGGACTCAAACCCGGGTTCACCAGCATGAGAGTCGGACGCTCTAACAAAGAGACTAAAGGCTGCAACCTCTAGCGTCAGTCGCTAGCGCGTCTCTTGAGATCAGAGGAGTGGGGGTTACTCGCACAGCAACTACTAGCTGGCTTCCGTTACACTCACCCCCCCTAAACCTCACTCCCATCCGGGTCGCGGCACCAACGTAACGCCTCCTGTTCGAACTGCCCGCTCCAAGCGGGACTCGAACCCAGGTCCGCCGGCATGAGAATCGGACGCTCTAACAAAGAGTCTAACGGCTGCAACCTCCAGCGTCAGTGCCGTGAGATCAGAGAGTGGGGTTTACTCGCACAGCGACTACTAGCTGGCCTCCGTTACACTCACCCCCCTAAACCTCACTCCCATCTGGGTCACGGCACCAATGTAACCCCTCTTGTTCGAACCGCCCGCTCCAAGCGGGACTCGAACCCTGGTCCGCCGCATGAGAGTCGGACGCTCTAACAAAGAGACTAAAGGCTGCAACCTCTAGCATCAGTCGCTATGGCGTCTCTTGATATCAGAGGAGTGGGGTTTACTCGCACAGCGATTACTAGCTGGCCTCTATTACACTCACCCCCTTAAACCTCACTCCCACCCGGGTCACGGCACCAATGTAACCCCTCCTGTTTGAACCGCCCGCTCCAAGTGGGACTCGAACCCAGGTCCGCCGGCATGAGAGTCGTACGCTCTATCAAACCCGGGCTGCAACCTCTGGCGTCAATCGTTAGAGCATCTCTTGAGATCAGAGGAGTGGGGTTTACACGCACAGTGACTATAAGTTGGCCTTACACACGCAAGAAAACTTGCCCGGAGTTTTATATCATCAATCAATGACGCGTTTGATGACAGTGAGCTGCATTACACGCGGGATTGAAATGGTGGCTACAAAGAAATCTCTAGTGATCATTTTGGTCATTGTTTGTCTTGAAAAATTAAGATAATTTGACAGTCGTCGTAGGAGAAGTCACACTGCAGGATTGTGCACCAAATCTTCTGACACTGACAGAATTTCGTCTGAGGTAAAATTTGATTGCAGCAGTCATTAATCGGCTGCCAGTGAACATGTCAAACTAATGATCAAATACTTCAGATTTTAGCCTAGGATCAGAGGAATCTTTAGGATTTGCAAAATTTATCTCAGACGGCCAAAATCGCAGTGTGCACCGTTCCACTGAGGAAAGAAACTCAAATGGTTGTGGAATGACATCAGGGTGAGCAAATGATGATAGAAATGTTATTTTTGGGAAAATAACATTTTATAAAAAATGAATGAAGAAATGTAAACTATTCCTTTAAAGAGACTCCATGGACACAATTGTCTTTACAGTTTTCACATTTATAAATAATTTGTTTACTATATGTAAGTCTGTACCTGTTGGCTAAGCGTTTGTTGTGATTTATGTTATTTTGCATCACTTCTCAACTCTATTATAGTATTACAAAAGGCTTTTATCATCCTTTCTCCAAATGCAACAGAGGCTCAGCAGTGTCCAAAGACAGCTTGTTAGCTTAGGGTTGTGGCAGCAGGCTACAATGTATCTGTCTCTGATGAAACTCTCTGTAACGCTTCATGGTGGTATTTATAATACTGAAGGTCTTTCTTTCCCGTTCTGTCTTTCTCCATCTCTCTTTCTTTCTTATCTTTCTTTTCTCTGCAACTTTCTTTCTTGCACTCCCTGTCACTAGCTGAATGATTCTGCTTTTCCCATTGCAGCTCATCAAAATTGCATGCATGTGACATCTGAATGTGTTCACACTCTCAAAGACATACTTTTTACAGTGAGAGCTTCAGCTAGGGAAAAAAACAGAGCATGCCTCATATGATGCAATCCAAATATAATCATTTCAGTGAGATTAAAATAATAGTGACAGAGACTATAAACAAAACATGAAAGGATCTGCATTTCTTTGCCATTAGCAGGAAAAGATAGTTGCAAAAAAAAAAAAAAAGTTCACTCTCAATTATTTCACATTTAAAAAATTGTTTGTGAAAACCTTAAGGAAACGCCACACCGTTTTAATGGTGCAAATATGTGTGCTGTGTGGAATTCTGTTTCCAGGATATTGTCTTCCTAGTAATTTCCTCATTTCAACCGAGTGGTTTCACAATGAGCTGTCAACACACATACACAGAGGTGGATGTGAAGGTCTAACATGTCCATAACAAATGTGGTGAAAATGCCATGTTCAACTTTTGACCCAGAGAACATTTACCTAAGGCTGACCTGCAGCTGACTAAACACTTTTTACCACTATGACAAAGCCGCTAATTCGTTTATTGTTGTTATGAAGAGTTTTTAAAGGGATAGTTCACCCAAAAATGACCATTCTGCCATGCATATTCACCCTCATGTTGTTCCAAAATCAACTTTTTCTATGTGGAACAAAACATTTTTTTGTCATTTGTATTAGTTTTTCCCCTTTTATTTTTTTATTCAACTTATTTTATTTCAGTTATTTGCCAAGGTAAGTTTTAAGGTTTTTTAGTCCTTTCTCTTTTCATTTAAAATGTTTGTTTTTGATTTTTCATCTAATTATTTTATTTTATTAATTAATTTTTTATTATTTTATTTTATTAATTACATTTTTTATGGTTTTATTATTTTTTTATTTTAAATATATATATATATATATATACATTTTATTTATTTTATTATAATAGTTTTAGTCAACTATAACAATCCTGGCCTGGAATCTCCTGTCCCCATTAATTCTGTGGAAAACAGAGACTAGGAAATTCTTAAAAACATCTCCTTTCACGAGTTCACACTTACATCAAATTAAATAGAGTAAATATTATGTGTATTTGGCGTGCTGTCCGGGGGAGGGCTCCGGGCTCGGAATTTTGCCCGAACCCAGAGTACCCCCCCTGTGATGGAAATAGTCTAGAACTAGACTACATATATTAATTTGATGTCTTATGTGAGTTTAATTAAGTGAGGAGAAGGGGTGGTGGAGGGAAGCTAAGAAACAGTCAACGACAGGAAGGTAAATCGGCTGTCTATATACACCTCCTATCGTTGATTTTTTAATGAGCTCCTCTTGTGTTCAATTAGGTTTAATTATCTGGGTCTGCTCCACTTAACAGTTTTAATTTCCTGAATGTGCTTCTCCCGAAATGTGTTTATAAAACATCAATTTGTGTTCCACAGAATAAAGAATGTCATAGGGGTTTTGAACGACACGATGGATGAATGATTCCTTTAAAGCCACAACAATCACTTGTTCCCATCTGAGTTTTGACTGTTTGATTGCAGGTTTGTGTACCGATAGTCACCATAGTCACCTATCAACCGTCCTTTGTTTTTCCCAGCCTGATGTGTCGACATAGTTCCTGTAGGCAGTGAGAAGGTTGAGCAATCCCAGGGCCATTGCGTAACCCTGCCCTTCTCCCTCTCAGGTGCGATCTCCCTCCCTCCCTCTCTCTCTCTTTCAGTTTGTGCCTGTAAGTCAAGCTCTTCTAGACACGCGAGACATGCGGCTAGCGGAGGTGAGGTAATGCTGTGTACATACAGTGTCTCCAGCCCCCGGGGGCTGCACATGGGAGGGGTAAGGCTTGCTCAACCAACAGTCTGTGGCTGTTCTTTGGATCTCAGAAGCTTCAGCTCAGGGGAATCACAGTAATACCTTGACTGTTAACGGAGGGCAATACCAGGTTTAGGCGAATGTAGTCATAGAATTAGACAATCAAAGGAAGAAAAAGACAAAGGGTAAAAAAAAGTGAAGGAAAGCTTGAGGGTGAGAGACAGATAATTTGTGAATTTTACATTTTATTGAAAAAGACTATTATTCGGTGAACCGTGCTGGAATGCCCTACTTTCAAATTGCAGTGTGAAATTTTAAAAGCCAAAAAGTACTTGCAAAGGACTTGCTGTACAGTATGTCAAACTAAAAAGACCTCCGAGTGCTTTGAGTGAGAAAGTGTGCGCGCATTAAATCTGTCTGATGACACAACTGGCAGATATCACTGTACAATATGGGATCATATGCAATTCCAGGCAATAGCACTGTCTTTCACTGCAATAAAAACGGGCCGTCTTTAACCATGCCGTAACGATCTGCAATCAACGTGCAACGATGACCAACAGTGGAATGCTCACCTCTCCGCACTCTCACGTAAATGAGCCAACTCTGATGAATGAAGGAGGGTCAGTCAAGTGGTAAACGTAGCAAGAGGGAGAAAAAAATGCATTTTAAGTGATTGCATGGGAGTTGCAGGATGTGAGTCAGGTGAGATTGATGTTGACACTGTTAGCACCAAGCCGCTCTGAAGTTAGATGGGGTGCGTGGCTCTTAACAGCAAAGTGTAGAGTTAGGAAGAGAACATTTTAGAGGTTTGCGGGTATAAGAATTCTCGGCGGGAGTTAAGTGAAAGCATGCAAAACAGCAAAGAGGTTTTTGCTTTTGTAAATGGTGTCTAACTGTCTATGGCACAGGTTATTATTGGTTAATTTTTTCATTAAAGGTCCCATGGCATGGCATTTTTCTATTATTTTATAATGTTTCCTGAGGTGTACTTATATTGTTAGTATGATTTTACATCAAAAATGACATAATTTAGAAATAGTCCGCCCGTATTACATGTGCGTCACCATCCGCCATTTCACATTACTCAAACACACGACAAAAAAAAAACATTAAAATAACACTTGTAACTGCTTAAAGTAGTTTTTAAACCTGAACATTAGTTATTTGAACAAATGCACTCGATATTCCTCTGTTTTAAACAGAGGATTAGCTTTTATGCATCTGTTATGCACTACTGCACATAATATAACCATATCTGATAGTTAAACACCATTTTCAGAACATGTATACATGAAAATCTCCGTAGTTGAGGATTTAATCACTTCACTTACCAAGATAATTCAAATTTTCTACTTATGAAGCGAAACTCCAACCTCTGGAAGTTTCTCTCTCCTCAGTGATAGCTTGCGCTAGCACCAGCCGTGATGATCGACTGACGACGTTCTCTTGACACACTCACTTATTTTATGTGTTTTTACTCAGTTTCCCCTTTCTGGGCTAACTCTATGCTCTCCTCATTGGTCCAATATGCATTTTGCTTTATTTAAACATTCAACTTTTCAAATTAATTTAATTTCTTTTTTAAATGTATGCATTTTTTCTATTTTCCATTTCTCAAATGCTATTAAAATAAAGTACTGACTTTACATATTTGAGTGCTATAGTTTCACATTATTTCACATCTATTTCACATTAATAGGGCTCTTGGTAACCTGGGTTACACCCTCCCCTCCTGCATCTGCATATTTTTGGGGTTGAGTTACAACCACAGGCAAAGTATCAGCAGAAGCAACATTTGACTCTAAAGAAGTGCTGAATGCGGCACTCAGACCTTGCAACAGAGATTGAATCACCACGGTAAGAGGGTTTCCCAATTGGGGATACTCAAGTCTTTTTGCAGGCTGTCTCTCTCTTTGTGAACGCCTGGGAATCACTCCTTGCTCAAACTCGGTGTCATTCACTTGTTCACGCTGGTCACCTACAGCATCCAAAGTTTCGCTCTGAACTGGACTCTCTCTACTGTTCTCACCCTCACAATCTGCTTCCATCTCAGTCTCTTGGGCAGGCAACTCATCTACCGACTTGGAACAGAGATCCAATCATGTATCGATGTGACCTAACTAAAGTCCTGGGGATGGATAGGTCGGGCTCTGTGTTTGAACGGTGTTTCGTCATTCAACTTTATCTGACGTTTGACTTTCTCAGTGTGGCCGTAGTCAAGGTTGTGCAGGGAGAAGACTTCAGGCATGGAGTTCAGCAATTTCGATATCCTCTCCTTCCAGTCTGAAGACAAAAGAGAGTCTCCGAAATCAAAGGCAAGATTGGCATGGGTAGGTGCTGGTGACTCAACCTTGTTTGAATCTTGGGCTGTTTTCTCTACAACGCTCTGTATAGCATGGATCTCAGCCAATACGGTTTTAGGGGGGATAGTCAAGTCTGTCTGAGTACTATTCTTAAGCAGAACTGACAGCTGAGAGAAGCGTTTAGAAGGCAATGTGTGCACACAGCTCGCAACCATGAGGCCGCTTGGAAATGGAGCTGAAGGTAGCTCAAGAATTACCCACTTCTCCATACATTGTTCCCGAAGCTGAATGTATCCATTCAGAACTACCGTACTAGGGCTACTCTCTTTTTCCTTAATGCAATGGCTGTAAAGCACGTCCAGGGAGTTGTTCCGACAAGAACTTGCGACAGACTCTTTTGATCAGGAACTATTAAAGCTAACGTGGGGACCTCGACTTCAACGCCTACGAACTCTCTAGGAAACTTTAAAGTCAGTTCAGTGTACCCCAAGTATGGTACGGCTTGCCCATTGGCTCCCTCCACTTCCAACAAATTTTCTAACGACTTCAGCAGGTAATCAGACAAATGTGCCTTGTAGAATGACTGTGGTAATCTGAGACCCTGTGTCTAGGAGACAATCTACTTCTTTTCCATCAATAATGATCTGCACAGTGCACTTAACTCCTATTAATCCCTTCGGCAGACTTTTTAGCTGTGCCTTATGACGACTGCTCGTGACAGGCTCTTGCCTATAACATTTAGGGCGGATACTTTTACACCTTGTCTCTATATGCCCTGCTACAGAGACTTCCCTTAGTTTAAAGGCAAAGAGGAATGACCACGCAGTGAGTCCCACTGAGCCTGTTGCTCCCTCAATTTACGCCTCTTTTCCTCAAACTTCGCAGGGTTTGCAGCATTATCACAAACAACGGCCAAATGCCTGTCTTCTCCGCATCGGAAACAATATCCAGGGCGAGGCCATTTGGTAATTGGTTGGGCCCTTCTATAACTTCTACCAGTTTCTGTCTCAAACACAGGGATTAGCAGTCTCACAGGAGTTGTCTCTATGACTCTTTTGAGCAACACTCTGAGCCTACAGCTCAGCAACTTGTTGTCGCAGCCTAGTAATTTCTGAGTCATCTGAATTTTTGCACCTTACTTCTTGGGCCATGGATGCTTTCATATTGGCTACCTGAGTGCACAACTCTTCCACTACTTTCCTCAAACTGCCTAACTCTGCCTTCTCAGAGCACCCACTCAGGCGCTTCTGGCCTGGGGGTTGACCTAAAGTAGCAATTTGGGCCTGGACTTCTGCAAGTTGTTTCCTAAGGCGGTCAGTTTCAAATGTGTCAGAATTTGGCATGTCATGTGAATAAGCTGAGACTTGCTGAGCGGCAGTTCGTGGTCTCGGGTAGGTATTAGGAGCTTTTGACAACCCAAGGTACCTTTTCATCCGCTCTTCCTTGGAGGCATGCTTACCCTCCTCTGTTCGGATTAATACAACCAACTCAGCAAAGGCGAGCCTCCCTCCTTCCTAACTGAAGGCTGGTTATGAGACCATCGTCCCAACATCCTCTCATGAACTGTTTTAAGAGACAACGATCATGATTTCTCTCCGCAATGCCTCCCCTCCTAATTGTTGTACTCAAAATAACGTGCAACTGATGCAAGAAATCTGATGACTTTTCTCCCTGATTCTGTAAATTGCCCATGAACTTGGCTAACAGTTCATCACCATCCTCTACAGAGCCATAGACTGACTCCAGCAACTCGAGATATACTCTCCGGCAAAGCTGGAGGTTGCACATGCTTTACTACGTCTGCAGCTGGAGGCAACAAGCTATCTAAGATCCTTCGTGCTCTATGTAAGTCTGAAACCAACGGGTCACTTAACAGGAGATCTACACTTGCTTGCCATGTATCAAAATCAGGTTCATTTGGAGGGCGTGGGCTCCTCCCTGAGAAAACCCTAAGTTGAACTGAGGTTTGCTGTGCCATTGTGGCATCAGCCGTCTTCACTATGTGCTCTACTACATGGTGGGTCAGCAATGCTCGCAGTAAAAGTAGGGTTAGTAGTCACGGTAACACCATCAACAACGGTTTCTGAATTAGGGAAAGCCATAGAGGCCTCCCGTCTCTTGGTTGGGTCTTTTGATTCTAGGGTTCGCATTTCTTTTTTTTTTTTTTTTCATAGAAGATTTTTTTATTATTATGATAGGACAGTAGGTAGACAGGAAGTGAGGTGGGAGAGAGAGAGGGGGACGGGATCGGGAAAGGTCCACGAGCCGGGACTCGAACTCGGGTCGCCCGAAGCGCAACAGCGCTATATGTCAGCGCACTGCCCACGAGGCTATTGGTGCCGACTAGGGTTCGCATTTCTAATGTTCCAGCAGAGGTCGACAAGGGCAACGGGGAACAATACACAGGTTCTGGAACGATCGCTTCTACACTCTGAGAATCAAAGCTTGCATTTTGTGCTCTTACTGGAGTACAGTTAGCGGAGTGTGCTCCCTGAAGCTTTTCTAACTCCCCCTGAAGCACATCTGAGAAAGGCTTCCCACTTCCCCTAGCAAGGGCCTTCAACGTTTCAAGATACTCTACAGTGACTGTACCACTAGCTGTCTGCCGATCAACTGACGACGTTCAACGCACGTTCTCTTGACACACACTTATTTTATGTGTTTTTACTCGGTTTCTCCTTTCTTTTTCAGGACCGCGTTGGAACTGCTGCTTCTCTCTCATGCATCGAGCATTCTCTCTCGTGCATCTCTCCGCAAAAGCTCCGATCATAGGGTGGGGCTAACTCTACGCTCTCCTCATTGGTCCAATCTGCACTTTGCTTTATTTAAACATTCAACTTTTCAAATTAATTTTATTTCTTTTTTAAATGTATGCATTTTTTTCTATTTTCCATTTCTCAAATGTTATTAAAATAAAGTACTGACTTTACATATTCGAGTGCTATAGTTTTTATTCAATTTTCTATTTCACATTAATAGGGCTCTTGGTAACCTGGGTTACACCTGTCTGCTGTGAGACTTCAGTGAAAACGCCCACTGTTGTGATTGACTGACATCTTTGCATTTCAAATGGGTGTTAGATTATGTTGCGGAGGGGGCGTGGTTTAGTGAGGCACTGCTGCACGCACTGCATGCATGAGAGAGAGAGCTGACTGACTGGGCACTCGTGAACCACGGAGAGCTGGAGGAAGTTTTATTGTACTTCAAGTTGTTGAAGAAAGTCTGTGTGAAATTGAATGATTAGCTACACATCAGAAATCACTGATCACAGATCAGGCATTAATGAACACTGTTACTCACTGTTACTCGAGGTGCTGTTGAATCTGTATCATAAAGTCTGTTTGTAAAGCCTGTGCTGACATAAACTGAATCCGTTTTCTCTGAATGCTCTGGGTGGGCAAAGCAGAGGAAGGGGAGGTAACCTGTCCTGGTATGACGTCATAACAGGAAAACTCAAGATCAGCTCATCTGAGCTGTCATATTCTCAAAGGCAGAGAAAGACAGCCAGAACTTGGTTTACACCCATCAAAATTTCTAGCTACTTGGGGACCATATACAGGCTAGGGGAACTCATATTAATGTTAAAAAACCTCATAAAATGAAATGTTCATGCCATGGGACCTTTAACATGTACTCCCTGGGAATCAAACCCATGACTTGCTAGCAGTATGATGTAATGAGTGGGGCACAACCTAACGTGGAGTTTGTTGTAACACACGTTTTAAAACTTTCCACACATGCCAGCATGACGAAACTTTGTGTATTTACTTGTTGCCATACCAAACACTATACAGAGAAAAAAATTGTGCCAACATTTTTAAATCTTTGGAAGATACAAGGAACATTTGTTTAACCATATGAAAAGTACATTTATTACTGACGTTCTCAGTTTTTTTGGTGTGTGTTTATTTAAAATGAGACAAATCTGATATTATGTTAATCTTATATCTGTTATTTAACAGTTGAGCTAGTTCTTTAATGCTGATCTAACCAGCAGAAGACATTAGCTGGGTTTAAATCCCAGTTGTGCTGATGGGGCATGTTGTCACACTGCGTTACAATGTGCCCCTATTAGAACTATGCTGTTCTATACTTTTATTAATTCTATTGAGAAACCATGAGAAAAAGGTTCAGAAATTATTCATTATTATTATTATCTTTTGAACTATGCTGTATAACTGTTTTGCGGTGTGTTTATTATCAAACTCAAAAATCTGTTTATTTTTAATTATTAAAAAATGCTATTATTTTATATGAAAAAAGTTGATAATTGTATTTGTCTTGTATATATATTTTTTATTATATCAGATAACATTTTAAGCTGTCATTTGGGCATGTTACAATGTGCCCCTCACATGTTTCAGTGTACCCCACCTATGGGGCATATTGTCACATTTCACTTCCATTCTTTCGGGGTATATCAAGAAAAAAGTATACATTGTATGCATGAAATAAAACCACATAATTGTATTAGACTTGTGAAATTAATGTGGGGAAAAAAGAAATACTCAAGTGGATTTACACAAACTGAGAAAGTCAAAATGTGTTAGGTTGTGCCCCGCTCTCCCCTACTGTTTGAACTACAGTAATTCAGTGGTTTCACTATATTACACAGCAAGTGGCACATTTATGATTTCTTAAAATCTCACTAGGTTTTAGAAGAGAACAATTGTTTACTTAGCTTTTGTGGGAAAGTGAAGTGATACCAGGAGGTAATTTAGACAGTAATTCACACAGGACAAGGTACATAGGAAGTGCACCTCAGGCTAAAGTGGAAGTCTCTTTCTGTTATTCACGGCCCTTTTCAGTCGCTCCTGTGGTTGTCAGAAAAAGGAAGTATAAAGAAACATTCAGGGTTTCCCTTCTTCTCATGAACAAAGCCTGAACAAGCCTTTTTTGTCTGAAAGAGAAGCAGACTTCACAGTGATCGGTATTCCCCTATCAAGACTGACATGTCTAAATCTGGCTGGCTTAGTTTTAGTGGTTACATTCACTGGAAAAAGTTGCATAGGAGTTTTATGTGGGCTGCTGTTTGAACCTGTCAGAGAGCATTAGTCATTCCATGAATCGCAGTGTCATAATAGTGGATGAATAATCATTCCTTTGGGTTCCTCTTTGGCTTTTTCATGACCCTAGTTGACCTCTATTGCAATTTGTGGCTATTTTATTGACTTTTATTTCCTGGATAATCTCTAAAATGACTCTGTAACTGCAATTTAGCAGATTCCTTTGGCTCAGGGTTTGCATTCATAAGCGAGCCAGTGAAAATTCTAATCACAGACGCTGTATGCAACAGTCTCATGCTTTGATTTATTGCCTTGTTTTGTTTCTAAGATTGTACTTTCCTTCCTGAAGATGGCAGCTTGCGATTTGTGCAGAATTGCCCAAATGAATGAGTCATTTTTGAAGCATTCACAGAGACCTGGCTGTCGCTATATGAACAATCTGTGGAGCACTAAAGGCTTTGAAATGTCATATTAGTGTAGAATGTAGCACTGCTGTGTTCGCCAACACACTCTTGCCTTCAGTTGAGACAGTACACACACACACCGCCCATAGGGCTTTTTCTGTCACAAGGTGTATGTGCAGACACAAAGACTGCCTCTGCATGTGACTCAAATTGAAACTGACATAGGAAAGACTTTGTGTAGATGTACAGATTAAATCAGTATATCTCACAGCGTTTGATTCCATGCAGGGAAACACATCCTCTAATGCATTATACATCATTATCTTAAACATCTTAATTTATTATTATGCTATTAGTTTGAGCACCTCGAGCACCTCTGCTTTAAATCACTCTGCTTGTTTGTTTCCATGTTCCAGACAGACTGTCAGTCTGTGTATTAGTGATGAATATTTTCAGTGAATCTTTCTGCTAGTTACATCTGTTTTTAAGTGAGTCATTTACTCATGTTCTAACAAATGATTTGTTCGAAAACACTGATTCTTTAAGGAACAAAACCAGACTGATTATCAGTGAGTCATTGAATCATTCACTTATTTATATATAAATGTAATCTACTACATCCTCTACTACAGGCGTCAGTTGCTTCGCTTCAATGGAATTCACAAATCCTCTCTCGTGGCCTCATGGGATATAGGGAACAATACACAAAGTTTTGGGAATATAGGGGTAACAACCTGGAAAATTATTTATATTGTAAGTATGTTATAACAAAGCTATTCTAAAATATTCTATTATTACATGGTATTCATGACCTACTGTACAACAATCTTACGTTTGGGAGCAATTTAGCTATAACATACACTACCTTTTTGCTGGGGAATGTTCCTTAAAAAAAGTAATGCATTACAGTATTGTGTTACTCCCTTAAAAAGTAACTAATTGCGTTCCTAAGTTACTTTTTAAGAAAAGTAATGCATTACATTACTTTTACGTTACTTTTTCTTACCTGGGCTTTTTTATAAAAAAAATAAAATAAAAAAAAAGTTACATTTTTGAGCAAATGGAAATTATTGGAGGTTTGCATAGTATTCTGATTTTGCATTCGACTGATTTAATTTATTTTGAGGAACACTTAATCTTTTTTGTGCAAGTGAGATGAGTAAATGCCTGCTCACATTTATTCTAAAACTACAATAACCCTCATGTTTACACAACGCCTCTGCACTTATAATTTTTTCTCAACATTGACAAGACAGCTGTCAGTCCATAAATGGGAAAACAAAGTAACTTGCGTTACTTATTATAAGTATCTCAGATATTTTGTTGTGAATTTTAAAAGTAATGCGTTACTACTAGTTACTTGAAACTAATGAAACTCAAGTGGTTGGAGTGCCCTCTGGTGGTAACCAGTGTGAGTGCCCGTGCCCCCCCCCCCCCCCTCAAAGGAGTGGCTTCCAGACACTCCTAAACTGTCCAGGAGGGAGGTGGAGCGGAGGCGGAACTGGGAGCGGGATGGAGCGGAAGAGGGCCTGAAGACTGAGGCAAAGCCGAAGGCCAGGAAGGAGCAGGCTGGACAGATGACCAGGGTGGCGCAGGACAGACAGATGACCAAGGTGGTGAGGGCGACCAGGCTGGAGCAGGCCGGGCAGATGACCAGGCTGGCGTAGGTCATCTAAAAACAAAATGTTAGTTTATTGAGTTGATATAAGAAGAAAAATCAAGGATTTAGAGTCAGCGAGGCGGAGCTCCAAATTAAAAAAACGCGGCAGACACACACAATCAGACAACAATCATGCGCATACGCATATTAGGTCATAACGGTTTCTGAAAGTCTCTGATGTGGTCCTCGAATTAGTGAGTTCCTTGACGTAGACGGACGAGACATACTGCTGGATCCATGCTTGGCTAAGTCTTCTGTAATGTACTGCTCCGAGACTTAACAGGTTGAGGATCCAAATGCAGCTTTATTAAAGGGTAATCCACACTCGTAGTCAACAAACAGGTCATAACAGGTAAAAAAAGAGGTCATAACAGGTAATCAGTCCAATACGGCAAACAAGACAGGAGAGACAGGCAAACGGGTAATCCACGGAAGAGGCAAGAAATCCAAAACCAGAGGCATGAAACCGCTCAGAAATGCAGTTTACAACAAACAAGACTTAGCAATGAGTGACAGAGTGAACATGGTATATAGGCAGAGGTAATGTGACACAGGTGCAAACAATGAGTGATGATGAGTCCGGGCAAAGGATTATGGGTAATGTAGTCTTTGATGGAATGACAGTCCGGGTTGGAGTGCCCTCTGGTGGTAACCACGGGCACTCACACTGGTGAATTGTGACATCAAGAAACTTGTACCTCAAGTTACTTGTAATGCTTTACCCCAACACAATAATAGTGTACCTA
This sequence comes from Romanogobio albipinnatus, assembly GCA_023566225.1. Lineage (NCBI taxonomy): Eukaryota > Metazoa > Chordata > Actinopteri > Cypriniformes > Gobionidae > Romanogobio > Romanogobio albipinnatus. Next base: position 18,628,316 of record CM042254.1, on the reverse strand, counting down.
CATATAGGCTACATATGGTATTTTCTAACCACGAGGTAACCCTAACTCTCAAAATAATTACTTGAGTAGAGTAGAGTCTGAGTAGAGCCAACTCAAAATAAACAAATTAGTTCAAACAAATTAACTTTTATGAGTATTTAGAACTTTTGAGCTTTCAAAACTGACACATTTTAAATAATCTGAATTGTTTCATTGTTTTGGTTTTATGAACTTGTTTCTTTTAATTTAGACTAACTTATATTTAACCGAAACGGGGCTGGGATTTCTATTTCCCATGATGCTTTGCCATGAAACTCAAAAGGGACAGCAAATGCCAAGATTAAGTGTTATATTATGGTTTTTTTTGTTGTTGTTGTTGTTGCAAGATTAACGTTAAGTGGAAGAGTTTCTGGGGCAGTCGTGGCCTAATGGTTAGAGAGTCGGACTTGTAACCTGAAGGTCTCAGGTCTGGCAGGAATTGTCGGTGGGGGGAGTGAATAACCAGCGCCCTCCTCCACCCTCAATACCACGACTGAGGTGAGACCCTTGAGCAAGGCACCGAACTCCCAAATGTTCCGCGGGCGCCGCAGCAATATGGCTGCCCACTGCTCTGGGTGTGTGTTCACGGTGTGTTTGTTCACTACTGTGTGTGCACTTGGATGGGTTAAATGCAGAGCACAAATTCCAAGTATGGGTCACTTCACTCACTTTTCACTTCACTCACTTCACTTCTGTTGTTTTTTTGTATGGTGACAATTGGAGCATGAGCTTAGTTTGAGAAAAGGTATATGGTAAATGTTTTATATTGGTGTCTTCATTCAGCAAGTGCTATGCTATGCTAATGCTAACCAAGGATTTTTGTAACCAATTAGCAAGGTGGAATTTATTGAATTAGCTAGTTAAAGCTAGTCTTCTAAAGCTAAGTTTCCAGTACTAAAATTGAGATTACTTGATATTTTTAAGTTAAATGTAAGAATTGGCTTACTCAAATTACATATAAAAAAAGTTCTGCATAATTAAGAGTGCCACTTCGAGTGACAGGTGGATAGCCATTTATCTGCTGTCTGTTAGTCAGTGCATCACTTCAGCTCCGCCCCTTTTTGCCCATTTTCTGTTATCCCGGGAGTGACGTGCGATGACGCGCTGCCAAGATGGAATCTCGTCCATACTTTGCGCTTCAAAACTGCTCATCGGAATCCTATGGGTGATGTCACGGACACTACGTCCATATTTTTTTACAGTCTATGGTCTCCACCTCACAGCCAGTGGAAAAGAATCGGGATAGGACTCGGGCAGAAATCATGTTCATGGATGTGATTATTAACGTTACTGTAGTATGAAGCAGAAGCAGGAGTTGTTGTTAATAAGAAGAGCGCAACACAAGCCTTGCAAGCAGTGGGACCTTTATTATGGCATAGTCACTGGCGGGACTTTTATTATGCCACAGTCGCCTGCACCATTTCCACTTTTCCGGCCATGAGTATGAGGTAACGCAGCTCTGTTTATCATGTTAGCTACATCTGAGTGTGTTGAAAATTATGTTAGGACGTTACTCTTTGCGTTCGCTCTGCGGCTGCTATGACACTTGTTGCACACTGCAGTAAGAGTAAAGCGTTTCTGCAAAATAAAACTGGAAACTGAGGGGAACACAGATATGACGCAATTGACAGGCGACTCCCTCACACGTCCTGGTTCCTTGGTTAAAATAGCAATTTTCTCATGATTTACAAATATTTTGGAACATTTGGGATATTGTAAGTATTCAACTGAACAAAATATATAACACTGGCCTAGTGGTTTTTGGATATTTTACTGAAAATATTTTTGCAGATTTAACTTAAACATTTTGAGGCAACTGATTGCCTTAGTTTTTTGAGCTTTGCCAACTTAATCGGGTTTACAGTGTGGATGGAGATTACTAAGCAAATGGAAATCTGGGGAAGTTAGGCTAATGAGTTCCTGCTATGATTTTATTTCGAAATTTCAAAATGCTGTTACTTACCCGACAAAATGATGTATTGCATACAGACTGTCTATCAGTTGTGCGTCGCGTCACCAGCATTGCAACCCATCAACATGCGACGCAGTGGAAAACAAGCTTGTGGCGAGGGGGGAATGGTTGTGCGGGGTCTGCACAGATGGAGAGAGTGAGGAGACGAGCGGTAAGAAAGTAGATCAAGTGCATAACGATAAACACCTGTGTCTGATTACAGTGATTGCCGCGGAGAGACCGGATAAAGCCGCTCCCAAAACAGAGAGAGAGAGAGAGACCGACTGGGCACTCGTGGCTGGAGAGCGGAACTGAGAGGAAATACTGGAGAACAAGTTATATGCATTGAGTTTGAGAGCGCTAGGTGCGCCACTTTACGTTGTTACGAAAAGAGTTGAATAAACCATGAGTCCCAGTCACGCCGACCCTGCCTTCTTCCTTTCACACCCCCCGAACCTTATCACACTGGTGCCGAAACCCGGGAGGAAGCAGAGGGACGCCACCGTCATGCAAACTCCGCCGGTAACCACGCCATTGGCGAGCCTGGTTCAATCGCTCGCGGTCCTGCACCAGGAACATCATCAGGCCCTGCTGGACACAAGTTATATGCATTGAGTTTGAGAGCGCTAGGTGCGCCACTTTACGTTGTTACGAAAAGAGTTGAATAAACCACGAGTCCCAGTCACGCCGACCCTGCCTTCTTCCTTTCACACCCCACGAACCTTATCACACTGGTGCCGAAACCCGGGAGGAAGAAGAGGGACGCCGCCGTCATGCAAACTCCGCCGGTAACCACGCCATTGGCGAGCCTGGTTCAATCGCTCGCGGTCCTGCACCAGGAACATCATCAGGCCCTGCTGGACACAAGTTATATGCATTGAGTTTGAGAGCGCTAGGTGCGCCACTTTATGTTGTTACGAAAAGAGTTGAATAAACCACGAGTCCCAGTCACGCCGACCCTGCCTTCTTCCTTCCACACCCCACGAACCTTATCACAAAGCTATTTTCAGCTATTCCCAGGCAAATAAGTTACAAAAATAACATGATACAACGCAACACTTGATCTCAGTGCATAGAGTAAAACTGATATGTTGCTTTGATAGCAAAAGTATAAGTAAAATTAAAACTATTACAAACGTATGTACCTACACATACTTACTTACATAGGTAGGCTACAATTACAAAAAGTATGCTGTAAATCCGCTGTTTTCTGCGTTACCAATTTGGACTTATTACTTTTTTCTTATACTGTTTTCCATCTACTAGTTTGAAGTATGCATATTCGGATGCAGCCACTGTCTTTATGCTCTGTATCATTAAATCAACAGATTTATTCAAAAACATTATTTGATTAATTTAGGAAAGAAACTCTTAAACAAAGAGTCATTGAATCCTTTAATCAAACTATTCATTAAAAACTCTGGTGTAGCAAAATTACAAGTGGCAATGTTTGTAAAAATTAAAGTTATTACGTATTATTGATCTTTTTTTCATAAAAGCAATATCATGCGGCGTCTGTGGGGAAAACTAAAGGCTATTGCTAACTTAATAAAATGACAATATTTTGATATGTCCCAATTCCTTTTCCAGTAGGTCAATACATGAAGAAAACTGTCTTTAAATGGAGACTAGGCTATATATAAGAACCTGTCTAGGTCCTGCTTCTAAAAATGTCATGTTGTGTCATGCTAGCTGGCTCAATACTGAGAGACTGAGTTTCTACGAGGAAGTCTACAGCCACAAAACAAGAGAATACAATAAAATGTTCATGCAAGTGGATTCTTGTGTGTGATATTGTGACTGTAGGGTCCTTATGAATGGGTTTTAGAAAGCACTTGAAATCATTCTATCACCTAATCATTTTTCCCAAAGGCTAATTTGTCAATAAAGCACTGGTCTGCTTCCAGGAAGGATTATTTTCCTCACAGTGACCTTGAAGAGCCTCCAGTAAATGCTCTGATGTCTCATTGACTGTTCGGCCCATTGAGGATAATGGATCTTTATGGATGTTTGTCCATTTAGGGGATCAGATTTCCTGTGCGGATATGACCAGTGTAATAGTATGCTTTGCAAGGAGGATGGAAAAGAGATATAGCATATCGGCTTATGCCAAGTGCACACTATAAAAATGAAGCTTGTTGTCGCATTTAAAGATACGTTTGTTATGTCATGTTGTGCACTTCACTAAACTAATCACTGATTAGGTGATCTGACTGTAGTTACTGTAGAATCCTTAACTTTGTTCTCACACAAACACGTACATTAAAGGGATAGTTGATTGGCCAACTCATTTGAATACACCTTTAAGATTAATTCAGAAAAAGCACTACTGTTGTAGATGCAGAACAGTTTATTCTAGCTCTGTTTGAAACTGTTTTCATTGGTGGAGTGAAAAGAGAAGAAGTAAGCGGCAAATTAATGTCATGCAGTAATAACTTCTTGTTTGTTGTCTACCTAGCTATACACACATACATATCTTGTAAAGTAAAAATAAAATTAGAAATCTCCCTCTGCCAATTAGGAATAACTCATAAAGGCAAGAGGAAAATAATATGATTGGTCCAGGAGACACACATAGGACAGGGACATATAACTTCCTGTCTGTCCGCAGGATTCATGTGATTTCACGGACTGGATTCTGTTTGTGTGTGTGTGTGTGTCTACACGCACAGAGTGAAGGGGCCAGTGTTTACACATTCCGGTCCCGGCTATTAATAAAGAAGCTTTGTGTTTCCCATAGTGAGCAATCTACACTCTCACCGTGTCATAGAAGGTCGACTGTGTGCAGTACGTCAAACTTTGACCCCATGGATATGTTGGACTTCCTAGTTCCCAGAGCACAATGGAGACTTACCCAATCCATTTATCACCCGTTGAGACTTTGTAAACATCGCACAGAAAAGTGCATAAAAAGGTAGCTGACCTGAATAATTTATCGTTGGATTGCAAAGCAACGGCTGACATCAGCTGCAATTCCCAGCTCGTTTTTAAATTCTTTTGACGAAGATCCTTTGATTGTGTTAAAAAGACATTCCAGTCATGATTTTGGGTTGTGAGAATACTGCAATCACTGGGGCAATATGATGACAGTATTGCGACAACCCAGCATGTGACCTATCATTAGACAAGAGAGTCATTTGGTAATGTCTGTCTGCTATATTTTCATCACAGACCCATCTGTGCACACAGTACAGGGATGCTAAACTCAGTGTGCTTTCCTATCCATCACTAGCTATGTTTACATGCACCCAAATAACCTAAAGTTTATAATCTGATTGATGGCTTAATCGGACTGAAAGGCCCTCATGTAAAAACCATTGGATCGGATTTCAAGAGTGATGCATACATGAAATAATCTGATAAACGGGGAAAAATTCTGCATTACACTGTAATTTAAAAAAAAATCAAAGATTATTGTTTTTGGTTGTAAATAAATCAAAGATTATTGTTTTATAAGAAAATACTATTTCAGTATTTTTACTTCCGAATTTCATTTAAATCAATGCATTACTTGCCGATTCTTTGTAACTATTATTACATGTAACTACATGTACTTACTATAGGGTTAGGAATAGGGTTTGGGTTGATTTAGGGTTAGTTTATAGTTATTACTATAGTAACTGCATGTGACATATGTAATGGTGACACTGTAAATTTCTCCAAATTACACCAAATTTGTTCAGTGTAAACGCTTGAATTAGACTATTTCCTGATTAAAAATGAGGCAACACTGTTACCCTTGAATGTGCCCCCTTTCTGACCAGGGCCCTTAGAATCGTCCCATGAGTGAATGACTAAGAGTGCATGTAAGCATACCTACTTTTATTACTGCAGAAAGGCACTTGTTTTCCAACATAAGATGTATTTATTTGTCTTTTTTGTAATACTTGATGGTCCTCCTACATAAAAGATTGCCAGTAAGACTTCACGTACCATTCGTCGGGCTATTATCTCAATTAGCACGCACAGTGCGTTCTGCACAGAGTGTTCCCTTTGAAGGACTATCTTTAGGTGGCTGTTTGTTCTGGAGAAAAAAATATTTTCCCTGTTCCTCCAGCAAAGAGAGAGAAAGAGAGGAGGGGCTGCCATCATTGGAGCCATTGTTGAAAATGTGCAGTGGAGGTGGTTGGGGGAATATGGAGGGGTGGGAAACAGGTGGTGCAGTATCTGGTGATAAGAAGATGGAGTTTTAGGTTGAATGGGTGGGGCTCTTTATTCTCTGTGGTGTCCCCTGTAACCTGAACACCACCTCAGTTCTGGTTTGGACCACACAGCGGACAGCACGCACCCTCCGTAGTGATGTACAATATGTGAGTGTCCTGCATGCTCACAAAGCCATCTTTGTCATGGCCCATTGAGTCAGGATTGCCTAAGACTCTGTCCTCCCTGTGAGGTTTGTGTCCCATGGGTTAAGGCCACACAATGCCTGACTGTTTAAACATGTCACATTTCCCTGTCATGCTGTTGTGTCCTTTTCAATTGATGTTCTTCCTCCCAAGTTCCATGTTTGGGGATCTAGTCTTTGTCTACACTCATTCAACTTTCTGATGCGTAATGCATAATGCATGAATTATTGAGTTTTAAACTCGCAATTTTGACAAAAGTGACTGTATTTGCCTGTTCACTGTCACAGGGCTGTATAAAGTATCTGTCCTGGCATTTTGAGAGCCAAAACAACACTGTTATATGCTCTGCGTCAATGTATATGGCATTTGGGGAATAGCTAGTGGGTGAGGTCATGATTTGTATTTCCTTCTTAAGTGTGGGACCGTGCCAGAAGTGTTAAGTCTCTCACTGAGAAACAATCAGCAAACTATTTGTGGTCAACCGAAACACAGCCCTTGGCCTGCTGGAGAAATTTCCACATGCACAAACACTATTGTGTAATATACACATATACTGCAGCTTTGTAGACAGGCTTGCATTTATTCCATATGACATAAATATGACTTAAAAAGGCTGCAGGCGATGTAATCTATTCTGTAATCATGGGGTGATTCTTTTAAAGTACTGATTACTCAACAGATTGGAGTGACTATGGAATGCAGATAATGGAAATGCTGCTTATTGGTGCTTTCCTTTGATGAACTTGTGCCCCATGCCCATTATTTGTATGTCCATTATATGCCCATGCCTATTATATATGTATTGATTTAATTATTTATTTATTATTATATTTTTGGATATGTCTAAATCTTTGAATAAAAAAGCAATATTTCTTAATAAATTGCAAAATTGCAAATTAATTTTAATTAAATCAGTTTAAATTGTCTCAAATTAATCCAAATTCACCAATAAACACCTTAAAAGCCCAGTGTCTTATTCTGTTTGTTATACTTTTGCATATCCCATTTCTTATATACACTCACCTAAGGATTATTAGGAACACCATACTAATACAGTGTTTGACCCCCTTTCGCCTTCAGAACTGCCTTAATTCTACGTGGCATTGATTCAACAAGGTGCTGAAAGCATTCTTTAGAAATGTTGGCCCATATTGATAGGATAGCATCTTGCAGTTGATGGAGATTTGTGGGATGCACATCCAGGGCACGAAGCTCCCATTCCACCACATCCCAAAGATGCTCTGTTGGGTTGAGATCTGGTGACTGTGGGGGCCATTTTAGTACAGTGAACTCATTGTCATGTTCAAGAAACCAATTTGAAATGATTCGAGCTTTGTGACATGGTGCATTATCCTGCTGGAAGTAGCCATCAGAGGATGGGTACATGGTGGTCATAAAGGGATGGACATGGTCAGAAACAATGCTCAGGTAGGCCGTGCCATTTAAACGATGCCCAATTGGCATTAAGGGGCCTAAAGTGTGCCAAGAAAACATCCCCCACACCATTACACCACCACCACCAGCCTGCACAGTGGTAACAAGTCATGTTGGATCCATGTTCTCATTCTCCATCCATCTTCTTCCGCTTATCCGGGGCCGGGTCGCGGGGGCAGCAGTCTAAGCAGAGATGCCCAGACTTCCCTCTCCCTAGACACTTCCTCTAGCTCTTCCGGGGGGACACCGAGGCGTTCCAAGGACAGCCGGGAGACATAGTCCCTCCAGCGTGTCCTCGGTCTTCCCCGGGGCCTCCTCCCGGTTGGACATGCCCGAAACACCTTCCCGGGAAGGCGTTCAGGAGGCATCCGGAACAGATGCCTGAGCCACCTCAGCTGTCCCCTCTCGATGTGGAGGAGCAGCGGCTCTACTCCGAGTTCCTCCCGAGTGACTGAGCTTCTCACCCTATCTCTAAGGGAGTGCCCAGCCACCCTGCGGAGAAAGCTCATTTCGGCCGCCTGTATCCGGGATCTTGTCCTTTCGGTCATGACCCAAAGCTCATGACCATAGGTGAGAGTAGGAACGTAGATTGACCGGTAAATCGAGAGCTTCGCCTTACGGCTTAGCTCTTTCTTCACCACGACAGACCGGTACATCGACCGCATTACTGCAGAAGCTGCACCGATCCGTCTGTCAATCTCCCGTTCCATCCTCCCCTCACTCGTGAACAAGACCCCTAGATACTTGAACTCCTCCACTTGGGGCAGGAACTCTCCACCAACCTGAAGTGGGCAAGCCACCCTTTTCCGACTGAGGACCATGGCCTGGGATTTGGAGGTGCTGATCCCCATCCCAGCCGCTTCACACTCGGCTGCAAACCGTCCCAGTGCATGCTGAAGGTCCTGGTTAGAAGGGGCCAACACGACAACGTCATCCGCAAAGAGCAGAGACGAAACCGTGTGGTCCCCAAACCTGACACCCTCCGGCCCTTGGCTGTGCCTAGAAATTCTGTCCATAAAAATTATGAACAGAACCGGCGACAAAGGGCAGCCCTGCCGGAGTCCAACATGCACCGGGAACAAGTCTGACTTACTGCCGGCAATGCGGACCAAACTCCTGCTTCGGTCATACAGGGACCGGACAGCCCTCAGCAAAGGACCCCGGACCCCATATTCCCCCAGCACCCTCCACAGGACGCCACGAGGGACACAGTCGAATGCCTTCTCCAAATCCACAAAACAAATATGGACTGGTTGGGCAAACTCCCATGAACCCTCCAGCACCCTGTAGAGGGTATAGAGCTGGTCCAGTGTTCCACGACCAGGACGAAAACCACACTGTTCCTCCTGAATCCGAGGTTCCACTATCGGCCGAATTCTCCTCTCCAGTACCCTGGCATAGACTTTCCCGGGGAGGCTGAGAAGTGTGATCCCCCTATAGTTGGAACACACCCTCCGGTCCCCCTTCTTAAAAAGAGGGACCACCACCCCGGTCTGCCATACCAGAGGCACTGTCCCCGACCGCCACGCGATGCTGCAGAGGCGTGTCAGCCAAGACAGCCCCACAACATCCAGAGACTTGAGGTACTCAGGGCGGATCTCATCCACCCCCGGTGCCTTGCCACCGAGGAGTTTCTTGACCACCTCGGTGACTTCAGCTTGGGTGATGGACGAGTCCTCCTCTGAGCCCCCAGCCTCTGCTTCCCCAATGGAAGACCTGACGGCGGGATTGAGGAGATCCTCGAAGTATTCCTTCCACCGTCCGACAACATCCCCAGTTGAGGTCAACAGCCGCCCATCGCCACTGTAAACAGCGTTGGTAGGGCACTGCTTCCCCCTCCTGAGGCGCCGGACGGTTTGCCAGAATCTCTTCGAGGCCAGCCGATAGTCCTTTTCCATGGCCTCACCGAACTCCTCCCAGGCCCGAGTTTTTGCCTCCACAACCACCCGGGCTGCAGTCCGTTTAGCCTGCCGGTACCTGTCAGCTGCCTCAGGAGTCCCACAAGCCAGCCAGGCCCGATAGGACTCCTTCTTCAGCTTGACGGCATCCCTTACTTCCGGTGTCCACCACCGGGTTCGGGGATTGCCGCCTCGACAGGCACCGGAGACCTTGCGTCCACAGCTCCGAGCAGCCGCTTTGACAATGGAGGTGGAGAACATGGTCCACTCGGACTCAATATCTCCAGCCTCCCTCGGGATCTGGTCGAAGCTCTGCCGGAGGCAGGAGTTGAAGATCTCTCTGACAGGAGACTCGGCCAAACGTTCCCAGCAGACCCTCACAGTACGTTTGGGTCTACCGAGTCTATCCAGCTTCCTCCCCCGCCATCGGATCCAACTCACCACCAGGTGGTGATCAGTTGACAGCTCCGCCCCTCTCTTCACCCGAGTGTCCAAGACATACGGCCGCAGGTCAGATGAAACGACCACAAAGTCGATCATTGACCTACGACCTAGGGTGTCCTGGTGCCATGTGCACTGATGGACACCCTTATGCTTGAACATGGTGTTCGTTATGGACAAACTGTAACTAGCACAGAAGTCCAATAACTGAACACCACTCGGGTTCAGATCAGGGGGGCCGTTCCTCCCAATCACGCCCCTCCAGGTTTCACTGTCATTGCCCACGTGGGCGTTGAAGTCCCCCAGTAGAACGACGGAGTCCCCAGTCGGAGCACTCTCCAGCACCCCTCCCAGGGACACCAAGAAGGTCGGGTACTCTGCACTGCTGTTTGGCCCGTAGGCACACACAACAGTGAGAGACCTATCCCCGAGCCGAAGCCGCAGGGAAACGACCCTCTCGTTCACCGGGGTAAACTCCAACACATGGCGGCAGAGCTGGGGGGCTATAAGCAAACCCACACCAGCCCGCCGCCTCTCACCATGGGCAACTCCAGAGTGGTGAAGAGTCCATCCCCTCTCGAGGAGTGTGGTTCCAGAGCCCAAGCCATGCGTGGAGGTGATTCCGACTATCTCTAGTCGGAACCTCTCAACCTCACGCACAATCTCAGGCTCTTTCCCCGCCAGCGAGGTGACATTCCATGTCCCAAGAGCCAGATTCTGTGTCCAGGGATCGGGTCGTCTAGGCCCCCGCCTTCGACTGCTGCCCGATTTTCTTTGCACCGGCCCCTTACGGTCCCTCCTGCGAGTGGTGGGCCCACGGGAAGGTGTCCCCACGTCGCTCCTTTGGGCTGAGCCCGGCCGGACCCCGTGGGGGAAGGCCCGGCCACCAGGCGCTCGCATACGAGCCCCAACCCCAGGCCTGGCTCCAGGGTGGGGCCCCGGCTGCGCCGTACCGGGCGACGTCACGGTCCTCATTTTATTTGTCATCATAAGGGTTTTTGAACTGCTCTTAGTCTGACCCGTCACCTAGGACCTGTTTGCCTTGGGAGACCCTACCAGGGGCATATAGCCCCGGACAACATAGCTCCTAGGGTCATTCGGGTACTCAAACCCCTCCACCACGTTAAGGTGGCAGTTCATGGAGGAGTGTTCTCATTCTGTTTACGCCAAATTCTGACTCTACCATCTGAATGTCTCAACAGAAATCGAGACTCATCAGACCAGGCAACATTTTTCCAGTCTTCAACTGTCCAATTTTGGTGAGCTCGTGCAAATTGTAGCCTCTTTTTCCTATTTGTAGTGGAGATGAGTGGTACCCTGTGGGGTCTTCTGCTGTTGTAGCCCATCCGCCTCAAGGTTGTGCGTATTGTGGCTTCACAAATGCTTTGCTGCATATCCCGGTTGTAGCGAGAGGTTATTTCAGTCAAAGTTGCTCTTCTATCAGCTTGAATCAGTCGGCCCATTCTCCTCTGACCTCTAGCATCAACAAAGCATTTTCGCCCACAGGACTGCCGCATACTGGATATTTTTCACACCATTCTTTGTAAACCCTAGAAATGGTTGTGCGTGAAAATCCCAGTAACTGAGCAGATTGTGAAATACTCAGGCCGGCCCGTCTGGCACCAACAACCAAGCCATGCTCAAAATTGCTTAAATACGACTCCTAAATTTATTGGACCATTCCGTGTCCTTAAGATTCTCAGTCCTGTCTCAGTCAAACTCAAATTGTCTGCCAATCTCCGACGCATTCACCCTGTCTTTCACATGTCGTGTATAAAGCCCGTTATTCGCGTCCCGCCTCGTTCTGTCACTTCTCCGGTCCGTGTTAAGGGCACTCTCACCTACAGGGTTCGTAAACTTCTCGATGTTCGCCCTCGGGGTCGTGGTCATCAGTTCCTGGTCGATTGGGAGGGATACGGTCCTGAGGAGAGAAGTTGGATTCCATCCCAGGACGTCCTGGACCACTCGCTGATTGATGACTTCTTCCGCTCCTGCCAGTCCTCCTCTGTTACTGTCATGATCCTGGTTCTTTTCTCTCTCTCTTTTCCTTTCTTTTCTGGTCACACTCATTATTACATTATTTTACGCACACACATTCGCATTCATTATCTCAATCGTTCTCAGCTGTCTCTCATCACCTCATATCTTACGCACACACATTCACGTTCTTTATCTCTATCGTTCTCACCTGTTTCCCACCATCTCTGATTTGACTCTCTATTTCTTGTCCTTCCTTTCTCTTGTTCTTTGTAAGATTATTGCCAAATGTTATGTACCTGTTTGCCTGTTATTCCAGCCTCTGTCCTGTCTAGTCGAGTCCTGTCTGGTGCGTGTTCATCTCTAACAGATATTATCACCTCGTCTCTACTCTGTTCCAATCTCCAGTTAATGTGAGTGGTCTCCGGTTTGGCGTTCCCTTGCTCTCTACGGACCCAGCCTCTCTCTCAACCTCCGGGGTATCCCGTTGCCGTTCCTGACCATGCTATTTCTGTTCCCTTATTATTGCAAGACTCTCTGTTCCCTCAAACTGAGACATTCTTCTGTTGGAATCAATGCTGAGAGACTTTCTTTTGGATTTACATGCCTTGTGGCCTCTTGAGTTATTTTGCCAGAACTGATTTCATTTATTAAACTTTGTCAAATCACCTTCTGCTTTTATGTCCTCTTCTCCTGTACGTGACAATATTAAGTTCATATTTCAGTTGCTGTGTAATCACCCCTTTACTTTAATAAACTACAAAAAAAAAAAAAAAAAAAAAAAAAATTTCCATGCCTGCACACTGCCACAATATTATGCTACTGTGTGGGGTTGCCAGGACATTGCAATGTAGTTGCTAAGGCCTTCTGTGCGGTTGCTGAGATGTTTCTATGGTCTTCTGGGTGGTTACAAGGTGGCTACTTAATGGCAAAATACACGAAAAAATCTCACGAAAGTATGTTTGTATAGCACAAAAATTTTATTTATTGTGCAATTTATATGCAAAAATTAGTTTTTGTGTGTATATGCTACTCACTGTAAACCCCTTGGGTAGGATTTGTGGTGTGGGTTTGTGTGTTTTACACGCCATAAAGTGCGTATCTTATGCACACAAAACTCCTTTTTGTGTATACATTGTATAATAAAAACAATTTGAGCTATATATACACGCACTTTCATGAGATATTCTGTCTCCGGTCCCCCCTGCAATGTAACTTTGTTGGATTTTTTTGTGTGTTTTATCACCTCCCATGGAAAAATAGTAAATCAAATTGATTAAAAATAACAGCACATCTCTCCTCATATATGAATAATTTTTCAAATCTGTAGCATAAACAATGAAGGAGGAGTTATGGGTTTGTTCTGGTACTTAAGGTCAGCAAGTGTGTGAGAGTAAGACAAGGATGCTTTCAGCTGGGTGCTCATGGAAAATAGTCTTGGAAGGTGTGTATTCAAGGCAATGTCCAGATGTTATTTTTAATAAATTTATTGTTTTTTTTAGCATGTGCTTGTGTCCAAATGTTCCTTTTTCTGCATGTGAACGTGTCACAGGAGCTTTTGATCTCATGAATGTGAAAATGTGTATATTTATACTGTACCTCTGCAGAGCCTGCAGATTGCTCAACATCCTCTCAGGTCATGTGAAATGTGAGCGGAACAGAGCACAGAATGTGCAGCTCTGGCCCTCAGTGTGCAGTCAGAGCACACTCGCTCACTCACTCCCTCTCTCACTCATTTACATGCTTGCTCACTCATTTTTGTTTCCACCCTCCCTCCCTCCCACTCTCTCCTCACCCCTGCCTGCCACTGCACTGCTACACATGACATAATGGGCCTATTATTGTGCCTATTCAGCCCTGATACAGAAAGTGTTTGTGTTGGGAAATCATGTTAAAATCGCTTCTATACACACCTGTATGAGTAGCATAGTGTGCTTCTGAATGACAATGAGGGTATATCCTTACGCAGTACCTGTTACGTATTATATTACCTACTTATTGGCCCATCCACAAAATTAAGTTAATTTTGAGTTTTTCAACCACTTATTAAAATTTTAAGGAAACACAAAGAAACCCCTGGAATATTTCATAAGTTTTTTGTTTTATTGTAAGTTATAAATATAACTTAAATATAATTTTATTATAATGTAATATATATTTTTTCTAATTACCTATAAATACAGGTCTGTTACATTTGGTTGTCATGTATTTTACTTCTGAATATATTCATTTTTTTAATATAGTTTATACTTGTGCTAGTGATCTATTAATAGGGTTGTTAATTGTATTTTAGCTTTATTCTGAATAAGTGAATAAAGCCAAAAATAAACAAACATAAAACTACTTGTACACTATATGCGTCACAGAGTCACAGCCAACATCCACCAACAGACATGCATCGTCACCAGATCTCCACGCTCCGCCCACGCGTTTACAATCCCCGGAGTACTGATCACCTGCACCTGCACCCCATCATCACAGACACTGTATAAGCACACTCTCCCTGCACTTCTATGTCTGGTCTAGTCACACGTACTTGGACTCCTTACCTGCTACTCACCTGAGATACCGTCGTCTTCCTTCCTCGTCTCTAGTTCCTCGTTTTCTCCAATTCTCAGCATACAACAAACTCTACAAATATCTGAAGTGCTAGTGCTCATTATTGTCTGCGTTACCCATTGCCTGTGTTTGTCTCTTAATAAACATCCTAAGTTTACTTCATCCTCTGCTTCCATCTGTGTCCTGACAATATGATAGCTTTACATAAGGAACAAACCAAAATGTAGGTAATATGGTCTACTTTTTATGATTTTATTTTTTTCCGTTTTTAAATCCCTTTAGTGCTTGACAGCCTTTATCCCCATTCACTTTAATTGAATGATAAATAGCAGAACATTTTATTATTTTATTTTTAGCCCTGGCCCTATAAAGTGACGGGTGTATACATCTTATTCATATAGAGCTCACAAAATCAGATTTCTTAAATGTAAAAATTAATGTTTTGTTACATTAATGTTACATTTATAATGAGGATTTGGAATGAGACCTGAACATGTATGCTCTTAGAATCAGTCAAAACCCTGATGTAGCAGTAGAGTTACTGCAGAGTGGAGCATTAATCTCAGACCAGCGGAAACAAACTCATTGTGATTACAGGGTGATGATACACAATAGCCTCCCCCCTCTACCCTAGAGAGACTCAGCCCGCATCCACAGGACCTTTTCTGCTTATTAGTGAGCTACTTCCTGACAGGAGCGGTCGGGCTTCAGCAGGATGCAGGATGTGGTGGGGGCCATGGTAAGGGGTGTGTGGTCATGTGTTTTTGTGTATGTGAGTGTGTGTGTTATTATAAGAAGCAGCTCTGAGGCTTTCACATGGGAAGTCAGTGGGGAAAATGGGCATCCAGGGTTCAACTCAATACTGACCCCTTCAAATGAATCACTCTCATTTCCCTCTCATTACACAAGCCATCAGCAGACCCTCAGCATTAGGGCTGTGTGTATGAGTATTTAAAAGGGGGCAGAGTAGACAAATCCCTAAGACAGATAGAGTTATATTTGTCAAAATAGTGTTTAAGCACTTTATCGGTAATAAAACATTAAAAATCCTTTAAATTAGTCCTGTTGATCCTGGATTTGTCCTGTTAATCCTGGATTTGAATGGTGGGCAAGTGACCATCATGAACCTTTTGTATTATATGATTTGTTAATGAAACTATGTTAGGGATTGACACCCAGGTCAAGATTTCAAGTCAGCTTGCTTATAATCATGCATTTACTGCCATCTTGTGGCCAAAGATATAAAACAGTGGCCTCTTTGAATGAGCTTTCATCCTTCCATTGACTAGCCTATTGACACTCTACACATAAGCATATATCGTTTATTTTAATAATAGTAGCCTGTTTATGTATTTATTTTTACTAAGAAAGTTTATGAAAGTTCTCAATGTAATTGAGAGTAATTACTGTTTATTAATTAATTAATTCATAATTTTTTACAGTCTTTCAGACCCAAATGCTCATAGGTATATTATGCTATTTGAATTTCCAAGCAACTGATGAACATTTTACAAACAACACTTTGTATGCAAACCTATATGGCACAAACACCAGCAGCCATTCATTCTATTAAATGGCATCAAACAAATTGGCAAAGTGTCAAACCTTAACACTTCTCAAACAAACTCTGCCCAATTTACTTGCTATGGTGAGCAAGCATAAACATTTTGATAACTATATATTTAAGTGACCCCATTTAAAGCAAGAAAAGTAAAACGTCGGTCGTAAAAAAAAATATGATTTTGGATAGATTTGGCACTCTTATTGAAGAGAACTTGATGTTAATCAAGAAGTTTTTGTTAACGGACCAAATGAAGCATGTTCAGCTAAACTGTACAATTCAGTGGTAAGAAATAAATGTACTGATATCCTACTTTAAGTCAAATAATTGTTTATCCATTTCTTAATGTCTGTGAATAAATTTCATATTTTAAAAACCATAGATTCATAGATTGTCGAATTCATTGCTATTTGGTGCTGAAGAAATGTCAAATCTGGGTGCCCCGTGAAATATGGTAAATCATATTAATGGACAAATTTAATCTTATTTAATCTTCCATATGATGATTGGTGTTCTCTGATTATTTTTATTAATTAAACAATTAAAAAAAGATATGGTTTGTATAATACTGATTATAGGCATCCATACGTCAATATTGTAACGATCACCAGCTGGAGTGCCCTTGAGAGCCACCAGAGGGCACTCCACACATAAGACTATATTCACTCACTAACTACATTTCCCATAACTCACTGCCCGGACTCATCATCACTTATCACGGATCACATTCACCTGTACCTCATTCACTGATTGCATTTCCCCTATGTCTCACCATCCTGTTATTTCCTGTCTATTTATACCTTGGTCATTCATTCACTCACCGCTAAGTCTTGTTCAATGTTACATTGCATTTCTGAGCACTCTCCTGGTTTTCTTGTTTCTTGTTTTTGGATATCTTGCCCTGTTCCCTGGATTACTCTCTTGCCTCCGGTCCCTGCCTGTTTTGTTTGTTTGTTTGTTTGTTTCTTTCTTTGTTTGGACTGCCTGTCTGTGTATGACCCTTGCCTGTACCTTGGATTACGCTTCTGGATTGCCCTCAAATAAAGCTGCATTTGGATTCTCAACCCTTCTGTCTCAGAGCAGTTCGTAACAAATATCCTTACCCTGCTGTACATAAGTAATCATCCAGCACACCGGTGACCCAGAATAAACAGCGGGTAGGGATTTCGGAATAAAGAGGTTAGGGGAACGTTCTGTGAACGTTATAATAACGCTAGATGAACGTTAAAATAACATTAGAATAATGTTCTGGGAGCATTACAATAATTTTAGGATAACGTTCTAGGAACGTTACAATAAGGTTAGAGGAACATTAAAATAGCATTAGAATAACATTCTGGGAATGTTAAAATATTGTTAGAAAAACATTCTGGGAACGTAAATATAACATTGGGATAACATTCTAGGAAAGTTAGAATAACGTTAGAATAATGGGAATGTTAGCATAACAGAATAACATTCTGGGAACGTTACAATGCTAGAATAATGTTCTGGAAATGTAAAAATAATATTAGGATAACGTTCTGGGGGAATGTTAATATAACATTAGAATAACGTGCTGGGAACGTTAAAATACTGTTAGGATAACGCTCTGGAAACATTACGATAACGTTAGAATAACATTCTGGGGTAATACTGATGTATTTTATGTCGTAGAATAAAACGTGAAAGTGTCAGCCATTTAACCAAAACCCCATTAAAAATAAAACATTGACTTCTGGACGATGGAACCGGAAACACTAAAATGCTAACTTGTTTCCGCGTTTTGGCCTAAAAAGTTATGTCATGCCTAAACCACTCTATAAATCTTTTTAATTAAATAACTAAAAGGGATTTCAGGGAATAAAGAAAAAGAAATACCAACGGTTCCACTTCTAGGTCTATTGTAGCCCAATCAATTTAAACTCTTTGCAATTTTTTTCTTCAAAAATTTGCACACATTCACTCTTATTCGTAGCTATGTCTAATATGGCAAAAACGCAAAACGTTTCTTGTCTCATCATTCCGTTATGAATTAGGCTACATGAATCATATAAATTATAACATATTTTAATTTCAAAAGTTGAGTAGTTTGCTATTTTCTATTGTAAAACAGTTTTCAAATATGTACATCAAGCTACACCTTACCATGCAATCTTTCACTGCAAAAACTAACGCTTTGCGTTGAAAGGAACTTTGGTGTCTTCTGTGAACAGTAAGCCCCACCTTTTTTGATTTTATTGGTCGTCTCAAACTTTGATATTGACGAACCGTAAGCTTGTAAACCTTTCTGTCATCCTAACAACAAACATAGCTGTGCGTAATGGAATTCAATTTGGCCATTTCTAATTATTGTCCCCATCAGTGTTTATGGTGGTTACGGCCCTGGTAAGAACCACGAACCACGAACCGACCAGAGATGCAAAAGCAGAAAAGAGAGGAATGTGATAGAACTAGTCCATAGATAAAGTAACTTGTTTTGTAATATTACTGGTTTGGATTTGTCTTGTTGCTTCCTACATTGTTATGGAATTTTTAAATTCAGAAGGTAGGCTATGCAAAATAATCAACGTGAAATATCAAATAAGCCTCTATTTGGAATATTTTTTAATTCGGAAGGTATTCTACATAATCAACGTAAAATAACAATTAGTGATTTTAAGTAGTGATGTTCTTTAGTTAGGCCTATTAGTAAGATAACTAATACTACAGCAATACTAATATAACTAATACTATTACTTTAATTATTTATTCTGTTAGTAAGAAGTAGGCTAAGCTACGTATTATTTTCCCGAATTAATTTGCGGTAATGATCCCACAATACATTGTCGCTTGTAATAAATAGGTATAAACGTATACAATTATGCAGACCATGTTTACAAGCCTTCTAGGCATATATTGATTAGGAAGGCCTCATGATGGCACTATTCCCACAGCAATCTGGGATGCCAGGAACCTGCTCCTATACATGAGGTAATCTGCGTTTGCACGGATTCACCTGCAATCTTAAGGCAGCTATCACATGGAACTAAACCTGGATTATCTGAAATTTCAGGTAAGGATCACAAATGTACTTGTATAATGATCTGACATGTAATTTAATTTGCAGCGTGATAGAAAGACACAAGGTAACTTGACAATGAGGTAATCAATAAGGCTGTACATGAAACCATCAGTGAGGTAAATTAGAAGGTCACTAGGTGAAGGGACTAGTAGAGTTTTCTGAGGGGTCACTGATGAGGTCACTGCTTGGGTCATATCAGGAAAGATGTCCACGATTAGATTGTTGCTGAGATCTCAGTTCTGGTCACTAATAGCTGTTTAATGACTGTCTTGATTGGGTTTAAAATTGGATTTTGCCTGCTGTTCCAGGGATAATGGATGAAGTAATTGATGTCACTGGAAAGACAACTGATAAGTTCACCTGTAGTTCACTAATGGCTGCACCAATAAGGGGGTAAATTAACTAATAAATAAGCCCTGTTGAGCTTGTCTGTGAAATCCTCCAAGAAGTTTTAACAGCTCATAGTCTTAAAGTGATTATGATTGTCAATTAACTATATGATGTGTGTGCTTATGGCCGCAGAGAGGTGTAGTTACTGCAATGAGGTCACGCAAAGGCTCTGCACAGAAACCCCCTTTTAAGCTATTTGTGGGGTCATCACAAAAAAGAATGATGTATACTCATTGATGTGCTCTAAACTAATTTGTTCACCAATGCAAGGCTCACAATAAAACAAATTCTTCCTTCTGGCACATAGGGACAGTCGTCCAGTTGTACTAGCTCTGCTAACATTTTCACTGATCCTATCACAAGAGTATCAATATATTTAAGCCATATATATGTATGTATAAATGTATATAATATACACCAATCAGGCATAACATTATAACCTAATATTGTCTTAGGAGTGTCTATTTATCTACACCAAGTCCAAATAGCCTGCCTTGTTGGCAAGTGCTATTCGCACTAGCTACGCCTAACAAGGTTAATAAAGAAAACTGTCGCCAGTTCACCACTTTTCCTTCCATGGATTAATTTTGATAGATACTGACCACTGCAGACCGGGAACACTCCACAAGAGCTTAAAGGGTTAGTTCACCCAAAAATGAAAATTCTGTCATTAATTACTCACCCTCATGTCGTTCGACACCCGTAAGACATTCGTTCATCTTCGGAACACAAATGAAGATATTTTTGTTTAAAGCTGATGCTGAGAAAGGCTTGAGGTAGGCCTCCATTGACATTCTGTACATTCTCACTCACACGACCCTTAAAAAGGCACTAAAAACGTAGTTACAAAGTCCATCTCACTACAGTGGCTCTACAATAATTATACGAAGCGACGACAATAGTTTTTGTGCGAAATTTAAAAAAAAAATAACGACTTTATTCCACAAGTTCGTGTCTTCCTTGTTGACATCTGCCGTGAGCTCACGAAGCACCAAGACGCATGCGCGAGAATATGACGCAGAACCGGCCATAGAAACCTAAAGCCGGTTCTGCGTCATATTCTCGCGCATGCGTCTTGGTACTTTGTAACTACGTTTTTAGTGCCTTTTTAAGGGTCTTGTGAGTGAGAATGTACGGAATGTCAATGGAGGCCTACCTCAAGCCTTTCTCAGCATCAGCTTTAAACAAAAATATCTTCATTTGTGTTCCGAAGATGAACGAATGTCTTACGGGTGTCGAACGACATGAGGGTGAGTAATTAATGACAGAATTTTCATTTTTGGGTGAACTAACCCTTTAAGTTTTGGAGATGATCTGACCCAGTCTAGCCATCACAATTTGGCCCTTGTCAAACTCGCTCAAATCCTTAGGCTTACGCATTTTTCCTGCTTCAAACACAGAGCATTGTTGTTCTTTTTGGTGCTTTCAATACGGTCACAATTTTTGATAAAACCTTGTCTATATTAAATGTTTAAGTTTGAAAGCATAAAAGTGCATTTTATGGATCATCAGCTCTCTCACGCTGACCATCCTTATTGTTGAGCCCTGTAATGTTTTATTGCACTTGTTCTGCTTGGTTGTATGTTTTATAGTATTCCACTGCTTTGCCAGTGTAATCCAGTGCCTAGTGTAATCCATCTATTTAATGTGGTAACTCTGAAGCTAAAGAGCGATTTTGAGCCTTCCTTCATGGGATCACCCTTTCAAATAGCAACTAATGACCTTACCACAAGGGCACTGTGCTGTACTTTATAAACTCCATTTGAACCATGCCTACTTTAAGTGTATTGCAATGCATGACATTTTGCATTTCAGTGGCAGATGTTATAGTGTTAATATCTATCACCAGACTGTGTTTCAAATTACTTATTGAAGCTTTGGTGAGTCGGGGTTGGCTTTAATAGCTCATTTTGTTGGATTTAACTCTGGACTGTCTTTCCAGACCAGTATTCATTTAGACGAGTGCTTCAGACGTGAAGTAATGGCTTTAAATAATGGAGCATGCTTTTCAGCAGCAGGATGGGAGGGAACGCAGCTCAGGCTCAGGCTCATTAAAGCTTAAACTATATCTGAAATCCACTTGGGCTTCAGGGATGTGTTGGTGGGATCAAACCCAGCTGGTCCCCAAAGAGCTCTGTTGGAAAACTCGCAGCAAAACCATGAACACTGGTGTGACAAAAGCTTGGTATTTTGAATCTTAGGGGTTGATTACACAACACCGCTTTCAACTAAAAACTTTTTATGTGTTTTGGCCATTTGTTTACACAACAACAGCGTTTTGGGGCTTAAAAATGCAAACTTTTGAAAATGGGAAATCGCAAATTCCTCCATGTAAATAGTGAATCTGCCATGGTGCAAGCGCAACTGGCTTTTAAAGGGAATGGGAGATGAGACTCTGATTGTTTTATTGCACGTTACACCCAAAATACACCCATGACTCATTAAGAGACTAGGTACAACCCTTTTGGACCATGTAACTGGCGCACCGACCGTTTTTTCCGTCAATTAAAGGCCGCGATCGCTGGCTCGCAGCTGGCGCTCATCCTCTCTGATGAGCGCCGCCTCGTCCCGCCCTCACGGTCCCTCGGCCTCGCTGCTCGCCACATACCCCCAACGCCCTTCGCAGGCCGGGGGGTACTCCCGAGCCTGCGCTCTAGTCCCCCCCCCCCCCCTCTCCGGGGGGGGCGATCACGGCGGCCGCGGGACCTGGGGGTAAGAACAGCGAGGTGAGAGAACGGAGCGAGGAACATGAGGAGCGACAGAGACGAGAGAGTGGAGAGAGGAGAAAAGAAAAAGAAAAAAAAAAAAATTCTGGTCCGGTTCCCAGACACACTGCCGCTCGGTCCTCAGCCAGCCGAGAGGCTCTTCCTCGCGGTGCCATGCGATGGTACCGGACGGCCGGTGGACTGCTCGACACTCCTCCTCCCCCTGGCGGCCGGCGGTGGCTCCTCCTTCTGAGGGCGGCCGGAAGCGAGTCCCCGTCCCGCGCTCCCTGCTCCTCCCCAACCTGGCGGACGGCAGCCACCCCACCTCGACCCAGGGGCACGGCAGCGAGCTCTCCGTCCCACCGACCTTCATCCGCTCCAGCACCACCGCTTCGGGCAGCCGCTCGCGGACTTCTCTCCTCCGCGCTGCCCGAATCTGCGGCACCGCGATCCCCCTCAGCTGCGAGGGCTCTTCGACAGCGTGTCCCTCCTTCCTCCCGGGTTTCGACACCACTGTAGTAAAGGTTGTTTGTACGGGAAGAAGGAGGCGGGAACCGGAGAACGTTCAACATATTTAATCAAAAAGAAACACAAAATAAAATGGTGGCAACAGCCCCTCACGGTCGACTGCCGCCTACACACACACACAAACACAAAATGAAAATAATAAGCTGCAGCCCCTCACGGTCGACTGCAGCAACACATAACAAAACGTAAATAAAATACAACATAAAATCCAGGCCTGGTCCTCTCTCGTCCCTCACTGTCGTCGCTCCTCCTTTATAGTCTCTCACTCCTCCGCGAGGGCCACGATCGCTGGCTCGCAGCTGGCGCTCATCCTCTCTGATGAGCGCCGCCTCGTCCCGCCCTCACGGTCCCTCGGCCTCGCTGCTCGCCACAGTCATATATGAAGGAAGTACCAGGATGTAGTCCAAGCCAGCCGTTCGCTGTAGGCTTTGAAAGGGAACTTCTGTTAAATAAAATATCTCGCTTGGCATTGAACTTTGAGCTTTATAATTTTACAGGTATTATTTATGCTCTAACAGCAACATTACACACTAACTAAAGTTTGAACAATGGGATCACGAAGAACGGGACCTTTAAACCAGACTTCATTTGTCCCAATTTAAAGCATATTTATACTGTCTGAATCGTTCCCGAGCCCCTATGTGCCATTCACCATGTATACAATAGTTAATGTGTGAACAAGTGACCGATTTCAGCCACAGCTTCAGCATTTATTTATAATGTTGGTGGGTGGGGTGCTTTCGATAGTAGAGAGCATTTGATTGGACAGAAAATCTGATGAGAAGCTTAAGTGCAGCGTGATCAAAATCATTGGTCCATATTGGCGAAAGTGAGAGACTGTAAATTTTGAATGCTTGTATATCTTCTAAATGCGAATTTTGTCATTGCTTTGGAGCACACTATCTTATAGATAACAGTAAGGCTAACATATTCATACTAAAAGCCACTCAATTTCATGTGGACTTTGCCCAGATGTCCATCCTGAATTATAAACTTCTCTTTTAGTGAACACAAGCTGGATCGTCAGATATTATATCTTCTCATTTGTAATGCTTTAAAGTACACATCCAAAGTATATTCGTGTATATTTTTTATGAAGAAATATTGATGAAGTAATTTCTATTTGCTGACAAATGTGTCATTTTGTGTATAGACCTATATCTTAAAGCAGTGGTTCTCATTAGAGGGTCTGGGCCCACTAGAGGGCCTCAAGGTGACTTAAAAATAAAATCACATCAAGCATCAAAATAACCAAAACAATTGAAAATCAAGATATTACTAATAATTTTGTTTTCCACAATCCACATTAAAAAAAGTGACATTTGTAGACCTGGAAAAGCTTAAAATGGTAAATCCCAATGGGCATTTTTTTATAATGAAAATACATCTTTCTAGTTAAGCCAAGCTCTAAAATATTTTATTGTGTAGAAAATGTGTAGAATTTTTTTTTTTAAACTTTGTTACTATTTATACTTTGTTCTTTAATCCTCACACATTAAATCACAACAACAGATTCAGTTCAGTAAACCTTTGGTTGAATTGTATATTCATTATGTTGTCTAAATGCATGCTAGAGTCAACGGCTATAGGAAAAATGTTATTTGAATTTTAGTTTGGAGGACAGATTTCACAAAAAGTATTCAAATTTAACTTTTAAATGTTAAAGGGTTAGTTCACCCTAAAATGAAAATAATGCAATTTATTACTCACCCTCATGCCGTTCCACACCCGTAAAACCTCCGTTCATCTTCGGAACACAAATGAAGATATTTTTGATGAAATCCGAAGGCTCAGTGAGGCCTGCATAGGCATCAATGTAATTAACACTCTCAAGACCCATTAATGTACTAAAAACATATTTAAATCAGTCCATGTCAGTACTGTGGTTCAATATTAATATTACAAAGCGATGATAATATTGTTTGTGCGCCAAAAAAAATGAAAATGTTTCATAAAGCTTCGGAGCGGAAACGAATAAGCGAGTCGATTCAGCTGTTCGGAGTGCCAAAGTCACGAGATTTCAGCGGTCTGACACGCGATCCAAATCAGGATTCGACTCGCTGATTTGTTTCCGCTCTGAAGCTTCATGAAGCAGTGTTTTGAAATCGGTTATCACTATATAAGTTGTTATTTAGTTTTTTTGGCGCACTAAAAATATTCTTGTCGCTTTATAATATTATATATTATACCACTGTACTCACATGGACTGATTTAAATACGTTTTTAGTATATTAATGGAATTAATATAATTACTAAATTACATTGTAAATTACATTGATACCTATGCAGGCCTTGCTGAGCCTTCGGATTTCAAAAAAAGATCTTAATTTGTGTTCCGAAGATGAACGGAGGTCTTACGGGTGTGGAACGGCATGAGGGTGAGTAATAAATGACATTATTTTCATTTTTGGGTGAACTAATCCTTTAACTCAAAACTGACATATAGCTCATGTGACAACAAGCCCCAGTTTGTTTTGACATGTGCTATGGCTAGTGTCTATTTTATTTGCATTTTTTTTTTTTTTTTCGTTGAGCGGTTGTTGAGTTTGAGTGACAGATGTTGGGTTTGTGTGTGGTGGATGGTGCTGTATCAGTCAAACTCTGTGACAAGCTCAATCCAGATTGGCTCCATCTATCACATCAGACTGACACAGACATCAGCTCTAATCTGACGCTTCACTGGTAGCCAACAATGCAAACACACACAGAAAGAGGGGAATACATTCATCTTATTCACTTTAAAGCAGCCTACATTGCCAAAAAAAGAAGAAGAAAATCATAAAATTAAATTTTGTTTTGCAAGTCTGCAAACTATTTTAAATGTGAAAATGTTTTTTAAATATTGGCTTTTGATTCATTTTTTTCTATCTCACTTTACACACACGCTTATCAGCTAAGCTTTTTATGCAGGAGAATGGGAGGAGATTTCTTTGAAGCCTTGCAGCTTGCGTG
Organism: Romanogobio albipinnatus; assembly: GCA_023566225.1. Lineage (NCBI taxonomy): Eukaryota > Metazoa > Chordata > Actinopteri > Cypriniformes > Gobionidae > Romanogobio > Romanogobio albipinnatus. The sequence continues at coordinate 18,602,513 of CM042254.1, read as the reverse complement.
TCTGGTTGTCATGGTAACATTCAGTGACCTTGTCCAATTCCTTCTGTCAGCATGCACATTTGGGAGATGGGGGAAGCCTAATCAGGGTGTATATGGGCGAACGCATGGCTCAGAGACGGCCTAGCCTGTCTGATGCCTGGTGACACTAGATAAAGCCCCAAGGAACATTTAGACACATGACAGCACGCGCGCGCACACACACACACACACACACACACACACACACACACACACACACACACACACACACACACACACACACACACACACACACACACACACACACACACACACACACACACACACACACACACAATACACAAATACAAATACACATGCATAAGTGAGTGCAGGATACATTTTTTGAAACAGCATTCAATTTGACTGTAAGGCTGAATTATACAGATGGTTATTTCAGTATGTTTGCACATGTTTAGATTTTATTTTAGATGAAATCTATATTATAGTTTTATAAAAAAAAATATTAAGAACAGTAACGTACATGTGCTCTGGGGGTTTTTGTGTGTAAATCTTTAAAGCATAATATGCTTACATCCTCATTTTATCAACAGAGCTGCTAGATTCAAATATTGCTGATGCAATACCTATTTTGAATTGCACACTGCCTGTGTTAAAACATGCCAACTGCTAATTGCCTTGGGATTTTATTTGTAGGTTTAAATGTAATTGTAGTTGCTGCACTGTAAAAGGGACTATTTCTACTTGATCTAACACTAATACTATTTTAATTTAATATGATTTTAATTATAAGATTTTCAGGTTGTCAGTCATATTTAAAAAAGAAATTCACTTGAATATAACCATTTCACCTTTTTGTTACTTGGCTTCAATTTTACAGTGTTAGCAAAGAGGTCCTTTCATAATGTGTTTTAAATCATTTAAAGGGTTAGTTCACCCAAAAATGAAAATAATGTCATTTATTACTCACCCTCATGCCGTTCCACACCCGTAAGACCTCCGTTCACTGTCGGAACACAAATGAAGATATTTTTGTTGAAATCCGATGGCTCAGTGAGGCCTCCATAGGGAGCAAAGCAATTTACACCCTTAAGATCCATTAATGTACTAAAAACATATTTAAATCAGTCCATGTGAGTACAGTGGTTCAATATTAATATTATAAAGCGACGATAATATTTTTGGTTAGCCCAAAAAAAAACTAAATAACGACTTATATAGTGATAACCGATTTAAAAACACTGATTCATGAAGATTCGAACCGTTATGAATCAGCGAGTCGAATCATGATTCGGATCGCGTGTCAAACCGCCAAACTGCTGAAATCACGTGACCACTGAATAGACTCGCTGATTCGATACACTCTGAATCTTCATGAAGCAGTGTTTTGAAATCGGTTATCACTATAAGTCGTTATTTAGTTTTTTTGGTGCACCAAAAATTTTATTGTCGCTTTATAATATTAATATTGAACCACTGTACTCACATGGACTGATTTAAATATGTTTTAGTACATTAATGGATCTTGAGAGTGTAAATTGCTTTGCTCCCTATGTTGGAGGCCTCACTGAGCCTTCAGATTTCAACAAAAATATCTTAATTTGTGTTCCAAAGATGAACGGAGGTCTTAGGTGTGTGGAATGGGTCAGTGTATATTTTGGCCATTTGATTTTCCTTATAGAAACGGGTATTAAAAAACAAAAAACGTCTCTTTTTTCGTTTTTTTAAACAAAACGAAAAACAAAAATTCAGCTTGATTTTTCGTTTTTTGTTCAGAAGTAGAAAAATTAATAAACAGCTTGAATATTCGATTTCTAGATGTGGGCGGGAATTATACGCGCCTTTCTGCTGATTGGTCGGCCGAAGATCAAACTGTTCCGTCATCAGTTCTTCCTCAGTTCCGCACAGCAAAATAAAAGTCCTGTGCTGCTACAGCTGTATGGATTACCGCGTTTATTGCAGCTACATTTAATCTTTTATTTTTCAAACAACCAGACTAACGAATGGCTCGACACAACCCATACTGGGGCAGAGCCTATACAGGGCTGTCTTCTGTGTAGATAGAAATTCACATACACTTCGCATTAGCTGGGTATGGCAGGATAGGCCTATATAACGGCTGTCATAGCCTACCCTGGTTGCCCAGTAAAAATAAATAAATTAAGATATTAATTAATTAGTTGTAAATTAAATATTTTAAACACTAATAAAAATAAACAGATTAAGATATAAATTAATTAGTTGTAAATTAAATATTTTAAACACTAATACAAAAAGGAAATAATAATGCGTTGACGTAGCCTATGGCCTATAAAGTTCAGGCAAGAACTGTCATTCTGACTAACTGACAACCAGAGAACAACAGAGATGTTAAAAAAATGTGCTTGTGGGTGGAGCAAGCTGCTGCACACACACACAGGACTGCAACACAAGATTTTCACTTGCCATTTCGGTTTGTTTCTCACCAGCAAACCCTATAGAAGCTATAGCCTACCTTCAGAACACTTGGAATTTAGCCTACGACACGAGTTGCATAGGATTATTTTACAAATTTGCATCCGCTTGAAAAAAATGAATGGGCAAATGTGAGCAAATATGTATTCTCGACGCATTTATTGCAACTTGCATTTCATCTCTTTCTCATTAAACCACCAGACTAACGAATGGCTCGACACAACACGTCCCGGGCAGAGCCTATACAGGAGTTTATTCTATGTAGACCAGCGGCTTTAGACCAGCAAAGTGCCAGGGGGTCTGCGAATTTGCTATATCATACCGTATTTTCCGTCACGATTTTATTATGATGAAACATGCTGTGATTTATTCCAAAGTAACTAAATAATGCATTTAACATCAAATAATCGAAGTGTCGACTTTTAAAAGTAGACTCGTTCGCTGTAGGCTATTTTGTTTCATGTTTGTGGTGTGCGCCAGATGTTCAAGGAGACCGAGGAGCACGCAGCGCATCCTGTTTTATTTATTTTTTAAAGGCATGACTTTGTAGTCATTTTAAATGTGCCCAAATAAAATGATACATTTTACTGTTTCGATGATGATTATGATGACCTACTCATATAGCCTATGATGATGACAGTATTAGGCTAAGTTATTTCCCCTGCTGAGGAAAACACCTAATTTGGTGCCGGCGCCTCACATTATTATCAAAATAAAACACAGACAGCCAAACATTTAAAAATATTCTGCTTTATTTAATTGGTCTTTTGTACAATGGTCAATGGTTACAACTGTTCTGTTGGGTAAGTAGAATGCGCATAGCCTGTGGTGTTGTTGTAGCTATTTTATTTACCGGTAGCCTATTTTATACTAATTCTAAATGGCTAATAATAAAGTGCAGTTTTAACAACGATGCAACGTGCGTGTCTCTCTCAACATGACCAGGTGTGACACTCAGGTGCGACTTATTTTCTGGCAAAAAGCGACAGTCGATTATAAAAGTTGCAGGGTATTAATACAAAGATCATAGGATGGAGGCATTTGCACACAGACACACACACACACACACACACACACACACACACACACACACACACACACACACACACACACACACACACACACACACACACACAAAAACATATTGTGTTCATTGCCCCACCCACATTCATTTTGGGCTGAATCACTGTTAAAATAAGGCTATGGGGTCCTTGTAAATTTTAAATCCACTTATGGCTATACGCATGTAAAAGAGTCATAGGCTAGGCTATTGTAAGTGTTTATTTCTTAAATGAATGTAGGCTACCTTGCATCTCCCATAGGCTACACTTCTTTGGCCTGTTTTGTTTGGATGGCCAACTCTCACAATCTGTGTGAAAGCTGCGGGACACACAGGACAGCGTGGAGAGAACGCACATGATGTGCTTTGGAAGTTTACTTGGCAGAGAAAATAACACACACCGTTTTGCTTGACATCAATTAACACTCATATTAACAAGATAAACTCAAAAGCAAAAGGTAGCTATAACAGCTGCGTATTTCCTGAACACTTCAATAGGCCTACTGGTCTGCACTTGACTGTTGGCACGTTTATCTGCTTAAGTTTATTTAGCTCATCGCAACTTAGGCTATTGGAACTGTGTGAACTGTTGTTCTCCGGTTGTCAGTCAGAATGACAGTTCTTGTGAACGTTATAGGCCCAACATACCCAAGTCTATGCATTATTTTTTTCCTTTTTGTATTAGTGTTTAAAATATTTAATTTATAACTAATTATATTAATTTATATCTTAATTATTATTATTTTTTAAACACTGGGCAACCGGGGTGGACAGCCGTCATATAGACCTAGCCTGCCATGCCCAGCTGATGCGAAGTGTAGGACTATGTGAATTTCTATCTACACAGAAGAAAGCCCTGTATAGGCTCTGCCCCGGTACATGTTGTGTCAAGCCATTCGTTAGTCTGGTTGTTTGATGAATAAAAGATTAAATGTAGCTGCAATAAACGCGTTAAGAATCCGTACAGCTGTAGCAGCGCAGGACTTTTATTCTGCTGTGCGGAACTGAGGAAGAACTGATGAAGGAACAGTTTGATCTTCGGCTGACCAATCAGCAGAAAGGCGCGTATAATTCCCGCCCACGTCTAGAAATCGAATATTCAAGCCGTTTATTAATTTTCCACCTCTGAACGAAAAACGAAAAATCAAGCTGAATTCTTGTTTTTCGTTTTGTTTAAAAAACGAAAAAGCAACCGTTTTTTGTTTTTAAATACACGTTTCTGTAAGGAAAATCAAATGGCCAAAATATACACTGACCGGAATGGCATAAGGGTGAGTAATAAATGACATTCATTTAATTTTTGGGTGAACTAACCCTTTAAGAATTGGCAAGCTACGTATTTGAACAAAACTACTGTAAAAACAGAAATATTGTGAAATATTATTACAATTTAAAATAACAGTTTTGCATCTTAATATATTTCAAAATGTAATTTATCCATGTGATGGCAAAGCTGAATTTTCAGCATCATTACTCCAGTCTTCAGTCACATGATCCTTCTGAAATCAATGTCAATCAATGTTGAAAACAGTTCAGCTTATTATATATAAAGGAGTTTTTACTTAAGTCCAGGTAAAATAAGAGTAGACTTTTCCATGACAGCTTAAGGGCCATGAGGATGACTAACTTTTAGGTTTTCTCATATGTTGATATTAGAGACAAAGCACTTCTCGAAAGGTCATTTCACGAGTTCACACTTACATCAAATTAAATAGAGTAAATATTATGCGTATTTGGCGTGCTGTCCGGGGGAGGGCTCCGGGCTCGGAATTTTTGCCCGAACCCAGAGTACCCACCCCCCCCCCCCCCCCCCCCCCCCCCATAAAAATAGAACTTTTCCTAATGACCTCATTCCAACCCTCATTATATGTTAGTTCCACAGATGTCTTGCGTGAGATCAAATCCCATGGTTAAAGCTCACCACATGAGAGCTTGGACAATGTGTTAAGAAGTGACAAAAGAAACACCTAACGCCTAAACATGTAAGTCATACACACCACAGGATGTGAAAGTGATGTGGAGTCCAGCAGTTGCTGACACACTCATTTGTCAGTGTGACCTTGCTTCACTTCCATCAAGGTTCTGCAAAGGTACCATGCCTCCCCTGGTGACGCTTAGCAATTATGATAACATAAAAAGAAATATCTGCAGATAACTCGAAACCCATGTCCATTATCGCCAAATATGGCGCCTTCATTACCAAGATCGAGCAATCTGTTCCACATAAGAGAACCCATTTAAGCATTCAATAGGTGTGTGGCAGGCAAAATTATCTTGGCATGAGGTGAGAGGAGGACTGTCTGTAGCCGAACAAAGGCAAGGCAGGGAAGTCAAACTGTTAGTTAATTAGTTGAGCGGCTTCGCATTAACCTTTGACGTTACCCATGTAAATGCTGATGAGTGTTTCTGTGCCCTCAGTGCAGGTGATGGACAGACATTGGTGCTATACGTGTACTTACTCAAGGACACTCTCATTATTATGATATAAAGTCACAACTCTCCGTTAATGAGGTTGTTTAATGAATATTTTATTTAATTATTGCCTCCAAGCTGCTGTGCTATTTTAGAAATCGTGTTGTGTCCCTTGTACCTTAATGAATCTTGTTTCTCTGGTCTTAATTAAGAAATGTAGTTTACAACAGCTTATAATATACACTGGACAACATGTAAACTATACAGTATATAAAAACATTGGCCTGTGGCCACAGTTTACCTTAAATTTGATTTAAAGTCTTTATATTAGACACACCATATGTGTGTCTAAGAAATTTGATCATGTTTTCTTTTTGTAAATGGATTCTGTGAAACAAAAGGATGTTCTCTTGTTCACAGAATTGTAAGTAAAAGTTGCCGTCATAATGCCAGGATGTTACCAGGGTGTTGTTATGTGGTTTCAAAGTGTTCTCAGTAATTTCTACCATATTGCAATGTGGTTTGCTGGAGTGCTTTTGGTGGTTGCTTACTGGCTTAAAGGCCCATTCACACTTAGAAGGGTATCTATAACAATAGCTAAATTAGTTTTTATTGTTTATAAGCTGGACAAACCACTCTGAAAGTGATTCCAACCATATCATCCTCTGTGCCATAATTGATTCTGGGTGTGGTGTGAATGTTTCTATACTCTTAGAATTAGAACGAATTACAAAGTTCAATCACCCAATAATGTAATTACCAAAATTTTACTTTTTGTTTCATTTTTCGGGCTAGATGAAAACTTTAATTTTGGTTAACACATTTATTTTGATTATAAAACATTTTTGTAGTCATTATCGTCCTTAGAGTGAAAAGATCAAAATTCAGACGAGTCCCCATGACAATCTGATGCTCCTTCAGTTGAAATCTACATGATTTGTTCACCCTTTTTCATCATATGCAATAGGAAAAAATAAATCTGATCTCTTCAACACTTAAAAAACAAATGATTTGAAGAACTGTTTGTGTTCATACATTGAAAGTCAATGTGGACCAAAACAACTTTGGACCCCATTGGCTTACATTGTATGGACAAAAAAAAAGCTGGACATCTAAGTGATGCATATTATTGTCCTTAATTCAGAAGAGCCCAATTCCAAGTCCCTATGACATTCTGTCGCTCCTTCAGTTGAAATCTAAAGGAATGATTTTTTGCCCATTCAATCGTATACTAGGCAAAAATAAATCTGATTTCTTCAACACTGCACACAATTTGAGGCATGATGTTTGTAGCGCAAATGGTGCAGGAGGAGTTACATGCTAAGTAAAAATCAAATCCCCAGATATGAGCAATAGCTTGTAAATTAAAAACCATTAAATGTGCACTTATTAAATACAATACGTCTTTGTTTGTATTGCGTTGGCCAATGTGGCAGTCATCTAAAAGGTATTTCTGATACCTATCATCTTAAAAAAACAAAAACTTCTGATGATTACCAGTGTCATTGTAGAAGTAGGTTTTTTTCACAGGCAGCCATTCCATTCGAGTGAGGACGCATATACTGAGCGCAGTGCACTTTGCATCACCCTCTGCTTTTTTCCCTCTACATCAACTGAAGTAACCATTCTGACCTTTAGAGGATGCTGTTGTCATTAGGACGAGGCCTATTTGTGAGTGAAATCTCTTATTCTCACTTTTTCTCATTTCTACTATTCTCTGTGCTCACTGGATCCCTTCACCTGCATGGTGTAGTTTTCCATTAGTCAGGAGCAAAAGCAGTTCGAAAGGAGAGGGATTGCGCGCATATTTATAATGCCACACCAAATGGTTCCCCCACACAGTGAAGCGTGACTGTGAAAATGGATTATCGTGTAGAATCAATCCAAACTCTGTCAAGAGTGTGCTGCACTGATGCTGACGTTAAACAGCTTACAAACACAACCGCAACTGCACCTGAATCACTCCGGAGATTCCGTTTTTTTTTTCATTCCCAGACTGTCAACCTAATTTTTCAGAGTGTTTCAGAGGCTTTTAAACATAAGTGTTTCCTAAATGACTCTTTCTTGGTCCTTATTCAAGATTTAGTGTTTAGGAACAAGATGTTTTTACCAAACGATTGAAAGGAACTAATTAAAAGTAATTGGAAAATCGGAATCAATCTGGCCGACTGGACCTGTGGTGTGATTGGAGTGTGGTGTGATTAAAACTGTCTTCTACACCCAATCAGACAAATCGTTTTGTCAATTGTTTACTAAGCAAACTTAAAAGCAGGGCCGTAACCACTAAAGGGATAGTTTACCCCACAAAAAAAATCTAATCTCTACCATCATATCTCACCCATATGTTGTTCCAAACCTGTATGACTTGAAACATTTTGGATTTTTTGGATAAACTCTCACTTAAAGCATCTTTGAAGAAATCTTACCAAAATGTCTGGTAACATGTAATGAAGCTTTTTATGCAGACAGTTGCATTTTAATCCCCTGAAGCAGTGGATAAGTGGTATAAAATGTGTAAAACTAAAAGATCTGTGACCCAACTGATCCTCATTTGGCCTCTTTCTGTTGTCCAAATCAGCCCCACATGCTACTAACCATGAACACATTGCAAGGTGAGGTCTTTTTAAACAGGGGAGGGTCTGTAATTCATTACCTGTCATGATAACACTTCACAGTGACAACCCACCCCCTGTGATAGATTAAAGGGGGATTTCAAGGGGAATGACTTGGCAACTGTGCTCAACTCTCCTAATTGTAGGTTTGTCTTCTTCTATTCCCTGTGTTTTTTAAATTATACAAGTTTGTTTGCCCTTTGAGTCACTCTAACCTGTATTGTGTGTGTGTAAACTTTACATTATGTCCTTGTGGATACATTTTTTGGTTCCCATGAGGAAAACAGCTTATAAATCATACTAAGTGATGTTTTTTTGAAAATGTAAAAATGCTGAAAGTTTTCTGGGATGGGTAGGTTTAGGGTTAGGGGATCGATATACAGTTTGTACATTATAACAATCATTATGTCTATGGAAAGCCCCTGTGAAACATGAAAACCAGGTGTGTGTGTGTGTGTGTGTGTGTGTGTGTGTGTGTATCCATGTGTGTTTGTACATTTTAACATGTCTACATGCTGTTTTGGTTATTATCTCTTTGGAGATAATCTGAAGTAGACTGTCAAATGCTGTGGGACGAAAATTACCACCTTGCACATTAAATCTGAGTCTCAAAAGAGTTCATTCTGCAGTTGTTCAGATTTCAGCGCAGTGTTAGGAAATAGACGCCCTTTAGTTGTTCTGCTTTAGGAGATAAATAAATAAAACAGGCAGTACATGAAGGGTGGGCTCTGTGGAGGAAGCTCATTTCATGGCCCAGTGTGTGTGTGTGTGCGTGTGTGTGCGTGTGCGCGTGTGCGTGTGTGTGTGTGTGTGTGTGTGTGTGTGTGTGTGTGCTCGATAATACGTAGTGCTGGGATTTTAGGGTGTGTTTGGAGCAGATTGCCTGTGGGCTTCCCTACTGTGTTGCTGCAGCTGCTAAACAGGAGAGGAGAGAAGAGAGGAGATTTAACCTCAGCGTCAGAGGAAGCACAGAGGCCAAATGCACACCCTCCCTCTTCTCTACACACTCAAGCAGGACAGGCAGCTGAAACACACATACACTTGCATGTGTATATATGAATATATTATAAAAACAAGTGAGAGCTTTTTAACAACACTTAAAGGGATAGTTCACCTAAAAATGAAAATGCTATATACATTTCTTTGTTCTGCTGAACACAACAGAAGATATTTCGAAGAATGATGGAAACAGTTGATGGACCCCATTGACTTTCATAGGATTTTTTCCCTACTATGGAAATCAATGGGGTCCATCAACTGTTTAGTTTCCCATATTCTTCAAAATATCTTCTTCTGTGTTCAGCAGAAGAAAGAAATTCATACATTCATATTCATATTCATTCATAAGTTTGGAACAACTTACATTTTTGGGTGAACTATCCCTTTAACATTTCAGTGCAATTATTATTATTGGGTGAGTACGTTTTTTTTTAAAGGGGTGATGAATTGAGAAATCAACTTTCCTTTGAGCCTTTGATATATAAAAGTTCATTGTGATAAAATAATATCCTGTAAGTTTCAGAACTGAAAACGTCCTTGTTAGTTAAAGAAAAGCTTTTATTGACACCAGGCCCAGAAAAGATCTCAGAATATGTCGACCACTGACGTCATAGAATGCAGAAGCGCCGGTTCAAGCCCGCCCACGACTCGTGGAGCTAAACAGATCACACTACCGAGCAATAAACATGCCGGTTCCAGGTCACGTGCGTAAGACATTGCGCGTTTGTTCGCTTCATTTCACCGTAGAATCGATTGTAAACAAGATGCAGGTCGAGACTGGATTTGCAGACATATTGAGATTAAAACACAATGATGTGCCTTTTATTTTGGATCCGAAAGGAACGGTGCAACACACTTATGTGAGTAAAACATGTTTTTATGTGTTAGTATTGCATTGTTACCGATCGTTTGATATCTATTGATTCCATACCTTAGCACTCTGTCACAAGTTGGAGAAGGTGTTATTGGTTCATTTGTGATCAGACTCAGACTTGTAACGCCAGTGCTCGCAAAGCCCAATGTCCAGGGGCTATGTGTTTTTCAGACGGGCTACCAAAACGTATCACGGCCTGCCGACGGGCTATCTTAAATAGTGAAATAACATTCCTTTCTTTTGTGTGTGTGTGTGTGTGTACGGTTCGGGGTTATATTCACCGATCGGGCCGGCCAATTAATTCAAAAATAACATTCCAATCAATCGCGGGTGGATGAGAGATGAATCATTGTCTTTGTTCGATAAAGGCATTTTGCGAGCTCTGTGAGCGTTTCCCCAGACGCTTACTAAAAAATCCCCACATGTACTGAGGGAGCTGAAGCTCTATTAAATATGCTGATCTTATCCAATCCTAACCGTGGGCGTTTACTTCCAAGTCTTCAGTTCGGCACACCCATCAAAACCGAACGTTTTTCAGAGAGCCTTTAAAACCATGTCAGAAAATAGCCTACTTATTCATTATGATGTTTCTGAATGTAAAAACCACGCAAACGTCATAAGTTGACCTCAGACAACAGTATAAAAAAAATTAAAAAGCCAGTTCATGACAGCTTTACGGAAAGGAATACTTTTATTTAGCAAGAATGTACAAAAGTGACAGAAAAGGTTAAATATTAAGCAGTACAACTATTTTCAACATTGATTTAAAAATAAGAAATGTTGCTTGAGCACCAAATCAGCATATTAGATTGATTTCTGAAGGATCATGTGACACTGTGAGACAATTCAGCTATGTCACCACAGGAATAAATAACATTTTAAAATATATTACTATTGAAAACCGTTATTTTAATGTTAAATGATAATTTGCAATATTAATTGCAGAAGAGACTTGCTAGAAATGCTGTATTACTTTTCTGAATGATCAGACTGAAGATATTCACAATGCAGACAAAATAACAGATGAAAAATATCCCATAGACTTACACTGAAGGAGCGACGTGAGATTACAGACCAGAATATCATAAATAGCAACCTACCTGTATAGCTGTATGCTAAAAACAAAACAAACAAAAAACAATCAAATACCTCAATAACTGCATAGCAATGCCCTAACTACATTTAACAGATTTTTTTTGTCCAGATTTTTTTTTTAAGTCAATTGTGTACTGTTGAAACTGTTAAAAGTACAAACAATGTTCCACAGAAGAGGGATAAATGACGACAGAAATTTTATTTTTTGGTGATCTATCCCTTTAAGTGACCAAACATTTCAAAATAAATAGATAGTGTGTCTTTTACCATGATCCAGAGGTCTTTTCTCCACTCCATCAGATTCGCAGTCCGTAGAGAGCAACATCATAGAGTAAAACAGCATTCTAAAGCAGACTGGATCTTCTTGTGTGTCAGAAAGACAGGCCTGAGATTCAGTGGCACGCTCACACACTGCTCTCATCCAGCACAGAGTAAATTGTGCATGAAATTGGTTCAGAAAACTTGAACTGGAACGATCCCATCTTCAGTTCCTTTTTGCTGGGTCTGCAAAAACTGTGTTGGCTGTTTAATTACAAAGTATTAACTCGCCAGTGTTGCATGATGGGTGAGTCAGCTACCGATTGGCTCTCGCCATGAATAACCATGGCTCTGTTGCTAAAACATGACGAATGTTGGTTGTAAAGTTCAAATCATATGTGGCAGTTCAAAAAGCTTGCCAGGGCCCTTTCGTGGAAACTATTAAGTGCACATTTATTGTACGGTCTTTCTTTGGATAGCATGATAAATGACTTCACCATGTTCAGCTAAGGGATCAGTGAAGCAGTGCAGATATCTAGTAATAGAACAGAACAGTATAACTATTGCCAGAGAAAAGAGCAAAAACATTATTTTGATATTATTCAAGCCCTTTTTTTGCTCCAGGCAAGATGTTTTGGCTGTTCCTTGCGTCTGCATGTTTTGCAATTTGTGTACTTCAAATCACTTCTCAGGCCTCGTTCTGCTCCATTACTACAAAAAGTAATCCTCAGCTTGAATTGCATCTTTATCTTTATTTTTCTCTCACAGTCATTCCTGAGCTCAAGGTTACGGTGTCACTTGTGGAGGCATCCTGTCTGACACAAGGCTGATATGTTGGAACCTAAATTATATGAGGGCTAATCTGGTTCCTAAGTGCACATTACAAGTTATGGCTTATAAGCACCACTAGTTATTTATTCACACTTATATATCATCCAATATTTTATATGGTTTTAAATCTGGTTTTACTGTTTTTTGGGTCTCTGTCAGGGGACATCACCTCCAGGGCCGGATTTATGCATAGGCATTCTAGGCACGTTTTGCACCCTTTACCTCTGTCTGTGGGTTTTGCAAATATTTAACCCATGAAATGTATTAAAAAGAGCGTGTGACTAAACCTCGTAACTCCATTGGACCCTCAAACTGTCTGTAAAACCTCATAACCGCATGCAGTTTGGACCGTCTCTGCTTGTTTGTAATGCAAAGGTAAATAAAATAAAAATGGCAAAATGGCCAAAATTAATTAAATTAATTGTTTTCCTAAAAATTCTATAAACAAAACCTCATAATGACAATGTGAAAGAAGTTTGAAATCTTTGCAAATTTATATATAAAAAAAAAAAAATAATCACATGTACATAAGTATTCATAGCCTTTGCCATGATACTCAAAATTGAGCTCAGGTGCATCCTGTTTCCACTGATCATCCTTGAGATGTTTCTACAACTTGATTGGAGTCCACCTGTAGTAAATTCAGTTGATTGGACATGATTTGGAAAGGCACACATCTATCTATACCAAGCAATGTAGTCCAAGGAATTGTATGTAAACCCACAAGACAGGATTGTATCGAGGCACAGATCAGTAAAAGGCACATGACAGCCCGCCTGGAGTTTGCCAACCTGAAGGACACTTAGACCATGAGAAACAAAATTCTCTGGTCTCATGAAACAAAAATGTAACTCTTTGGCCTGAATGGCAAGCATCGTGTCTGGAGGAAACCAGGCACCGCTCATCACCTGGCCAATACCATCCCTACAGTGAAGCATGGTGGTGGCAGCATCATGCTGTGGGGATGTTTTTTAGCGGCAGGAACTGGGAGACTAGTCAGGATCGAGGGAAAGATGAATGCAGCAATGTACCGAGACATCCTTGATGAAAACCTGCCCCAGAGCACTCTGGACCTTAGACTGGGGTGAAGGTTCATCTTCCAACAGGACAACGACCCTAAGCACACAGCCAAGATAACAAAGGAGTGGTTACGGGACAACTCTGTGAATGTCTTTGAGTGATCTGGAAATTGCTGCGCACCGACGCTCTCCATCCAACCTGATGGAGCTTGAGAGGCCCTGCAAAGAAGAATGGGAGAAACTGCGCAAAAATAGACGTGCCAAGCTTGTAGCATCATACTCAAAAAGACTCGAGACTGTAATTGGTGCCAAAGGTGCTTCAACAAAGTATTGAGCAAGCCTGTGAATACTTGCGTACATGTAATATATATATATATTTTCCAAACAAACGTCTTTCACATTGTCATTATGGGGTATAGTTTGTAGAATTTTGAGGAAAATAATTAATTGAATCCATTTTGCAATAAGGCTGTAACATAACAAAATGTGGAAAAAGTGAAGCGCTGTGAATACTTTCCGGTTGCTCTGTATATTTATAAAGATTAATGTTTTATGTATTTGAGGAGTAAGGAAGAGTGTCTTAGTCTAGCATTTGTTTGTTGAGTCACAATAACCAATACCGTCTTAAACAGCCTGTACGAAGCACTTCATCTTTATAATATGAGATTATGTCTTAATGACAGAAAAAAACTGAGCACCCACATAGCTACAGTAAACCATTAGGGTGATGAAAACGTAATGCGACTTACTGCCTCAGATGTGGCTGTTCTAATGACGGACAAAACATATTTTTGCCTATATCTGACATTTGCTGTGGCCAAAAACCCTTTAATTTGAGCTTGGACGCAAGTATCTGACCATATATAATCTTTATTTTTTTTTTTTATATTCCAGTTTATTTTTTATTTTTTTTTATTTTTTTTTATAGTTTTAGTCATTTCAGTTCTTCAACTTATTTTTTTTATTTCAGTTAGTATACCCAGGCAACATCATTTTAAGTTTTTACATTTATGTTTTTCACCTAATAACTATATTTTATATAATTATTTCAACTTTATTGCAATTAATGGAAGTCTAAGTTTTATTTTTAGTTATCAGTAACAACACTAACCAATTGACACATTTCTACCCTGTTACATATACATCCTAGTTGATCGTGGCAGTTCAAAAAGATAATATAATAGAGGAAATTCAAATAGGTGAACACGCAGAAGAAGGGATGTGGTTTGTGACCTTTGGCAGTGCCTGGTCTAAAAAAACAAGCCTGGTGACTTGCAAGACGATTAAAAAGAAAGGAAGAAATATAGTTAAGAATATAGAAAGAAATATTGTTGCAAAACCAGTCACAGCATGTATATGCTACATATCTGCTGTGATGTTACAATGTATATGCTTTGAGTAGAGCAACTATCAATGAATCTGGTAATATGTCATATTACTTGTAAAGTAAATTGGTAAAGTAAATTTAGCATCTTATATAACTGGAGAACATTTGTTCCAATACTGCAAATCATCTTAGACCTAGATGTAAGCTTACTAAAAATACTGTATAAGTGGTCTCAAAAACTGTTCTTGTATCCCATACTGCATTTAATCAGAAGGAGAATGCGGGAGGGCAGCATAAATAAACAGCTTCTCACTCCAAGCCAATTCTCTAGTATATATTTTCCAATTCATTTTGAAAATGCGCATCCAGACTAATGCCACGTGGGTGAAGTGTAAAACAGGAACCCGTGTAGCAAGTAGTTGTTATAAGGATTTAATGTTGTGGATGTATTGAGGTTAATCTGTCTCTCTCACTAAACCTATGGTGGCCTGCTGTGAGATCAAAACACCCAGAGAACATGAGAGATGAGGCGAGCACTTTATGTAACCCTATACTTTCTTACATAAACACAAACCCCTCTGTGTTCCTCTATCAACACTAAAAGCCTCCTTTTTGTGCTAAACTAGCCCCTTTTTATTATAAAGACTAGTAAACACAAGCATCGTTTTTACAGAAGCTTAAACCTGGTTTAGGGAAATCCAGCCTGCTTTTTAGCTTAAACCTATTGAGAAAAGAGATAAACCCAACAGAGTACACAGGATTAGCGAAGTATCCACTGAGACCTGCGGAGAAAAAGCCACCAAAAGGATGGGCAAATGGACTCAGAGTGGTAGGTATCCAACCTAGTTACAACTAGGTCTTGTAATGACTGCCAATACAAATTTCACCAAGTTTGATACTAAATACGCTATCACGATTCTTAAGTTTGTCAATTTTGTTACATTGTCAGTAGTTTACGTAAAATTACAATGTTTACTCTTTTTCTGTTACCTGGATGGAGAATCTCAAAAGTTTATATGTCAGCAAAAGTCCACTAGTTGATGCAAAACATTTACTTTTGACTGCTCCGTGGCTTTTTTTGAAATCTACAGATTGTACTTCCACATTTTTGTATCCCCACCCACGGACCAGTTCGACACAAGGGTTACTAACAAGAGTTTTTGTAAGAGTAGGTTTATCACTGAAAATTGTATCACACTTTGTCTACTCTTTAAACAGCATTATGGTAAAAATGGAACATGACAACAACCTTCTTACCTGTACGAGATGCTGTTTTGCTGCTTCAAGGGGTTGAGTAGAAGGTGCTCCCCGTTCCTTTTCTTCCTAATTAACTCTGTTTGGCTAACAGAGTTACTCCCTACAATGTTCTGGATCCTTGAAAACTGAAAATAACTCACTCCCGCTAAATGTTTACTCTTAGAATTCTTGCACCTGGGATCAATAAAAGTCGACAACATTATAAAAGTTTACTAACAAGTATTTCCTACTCTAGCAAGGTGGTATTTGACTCTTCTCAAGCCTATAGGATAAGGGTGTGAATCTACACTGGTCTCACGGTTTGGTTCGATTACGATTATCATGCCATCGATTCGGTTCGGTTCAATATCACAATGCATTGACTATGCACTGCATCCTCATGTATATATAATTTTGTCAGTCAGTTATATGAACTGAACCTTTAATTTTACCTGCTCAAAGTAAACACGCTTCTTGAATGTATCAAACATCAAATAAAACTCAAGTCTGGGCACAGAAGACAACAAGAGTGTTTAGAACAAATACACAATATACTAACAGCCACTTCAGGAGGTGGTCTTGGCCGCATTACAGTGTAAGCTAAAGTCTAAATGAATCTAGTTGTTAAAACCGTTTACTCCCAGCCCTCCCAACAATGCTAAAAAATAAACGTGTGAGAGCGTTATGGGCTAGCCTATATGACATGTTATAGCCAGATATGACAGCGCTACTAAAGCATGCATCGCCGCAGACGAGCAGCTGCGTATCTCTTCATCAAGCCAGCGCACAAACTACCACAAATAAAACCGTAAGCAAGTCACAGGTGCTCAACATACAATCATATTCATTAAAAGTAAAGAAACCAAATGACATCTTACCAGTGCTGTTGCCGCGCTCTCTCCTATTGCGGCCTTTGATTTTGAAAATGAATGAAATGCTGCTCATATCTATTGTATTCGGTGACGTTAACTCCATTAAATCTAAATTGCAGAGACACATTTATGTGACCAAATGTAAATTAAATAGTTTTGATAAATCAGATAGCTATCTGATCTGTAAAAACGCATGAAGTGACTGTGGCGAGGGGGGCGTGGTTTCGCGAGGTCTGTAAGAAAGTAGGTCAAGTGCATAAGGATAAACACCTGTGTCTGATTGCAGTGATTGGCGCGGAGAGACCAGATAAAGCCAGTCCCCAAACAGGGAACGAGGAGAGAGAGATACGGACTGGGCACTCGTGGACTGGAGAGCGGAGCTGAGAGAAAGTTTGCTGAGAACAAGTTATATTGATTGAGTTATTGAGAGTGCTGTGCGCGTGGCTTTATGTGCTGTATAAAAAGAGTTTTGAATAAACCACGAGTCCCAGTCACGCCGAGCCTGCCTTCTTCCTTTCATACCCAATGAACATTATCACAATGGTGCCGAAACCCGGGAAAGGAAGAAGAGGGCCGCCACCGTCATGCAAAACCCGCCAGCCACACCGTTTGCGAACATTATTCAATCGCTCGCGGGAACCAGGAACACCATCAGGCCCTGCTGGACATGAGGGATGACCAGGAACGGCGCTTCCAGTCCCTCGTCAACACCCAGCAGAAGGACCGCGAGCTGTTCCGGAGCTGGTTGGGCTGGGAGGTTCGGACCGGGAAACCAGCCACCGCTGCAACGCCGCCAGTGCAGGTGCCCCTGATGAAGATGGGGGCCCAGGATGACCCCGAAGCCTTCCTGGACCTCTTTGAAAGAATGGGCGAGTCCTGCGGGTGGCCGAGAGAGCATTGGCCAGTAAGGCTTATCCCCGTCCTTTCAGGGGAGGCACAGAGGGCGGTGCAGCAACTCCCGGTCCAGAACCTCCTCATCTATGACGATCTGAGGAGGGCCATCCTCCAGCCGGTCGGCCTGTCCTCCGAACAACACCGTCAGCGATTCAGGTCCCTGGATCTGGGGGAGAGCGGCCGGCCCTTCGTGTTGGCTCAACAGCTCCGGGACACGTGTCGCAGATGGCTAGTGGTCGAGGGAAGCGACGTGGACCATATCATCGATCAGGTGGTACTGGAGCAGTTCGTGGCACGTCTGCCAAAGAAGACCGCACAGTGGGTCCAGTGCCACCGTCCCACGTCGCTAGACTGGGCCATCCGACTGGCAGAGGACCAGATGGTGGCGTACCAGGGGGTCGGCGAACCCCTTCCAGCTGTCTCTCTCCCCTCCTCTTTTGTCACCCTCTTCTCCCCTCTCTCTCGCCCTCTTCGGCGAGACCTGTCCCTGCTCCTAGGTCCCGCCGGGGCCTGCCACCTAGACCGGTGTCCCGTTGGAGGCCTGGGGAGGCGTCGACCGGTCAGGGTACTCCGCCCAGAGGAGCGGGATTGTTCGCTCCGGACCGTGGGACTGACCAGTTCCCGCCGCTCTGTCCGCGCCAATCCTTTGACCCGCTTCCTGCCACTAGGGCGGCGGGGAAGCCTGGGCCGGAGTGTTGGCATTGTGGGGACCCGGGACACTTCCTTGACAGATGTCCGGTAATGGAGGTGGGGACTCTGGTCCGGGTCCCGGACGCGCCACAGGCTGCCCCCGATCAAGCCGGGTTATACCAAATACCCGTGAGTACTAAGGGGGGTACATATCAGGCTTTGGTGAATTCCGGCTGTAACCAAACCGCAATTCATCAAAGCCTGATACAACCTGATGCATTGGATAATGGCTGGTTATGGTAAGGTGTGTGCACGGGAATGAGGTGAAGTACCCATTGGTGCCAGTCATAATTCAATTTCGAGGGGCATCCGCTGATTTTGGGGACAAATTGGACAGCATTTAAGGATTTATTGGGATATATATGTGCGGATGTTTCTTGGGAGGAAAGAGTGCGGTCACGCAGCTAGGGGAAGCTGAGCCGGGACCATCAGGGACTGGGTCAGAGGAACGGAGCGCTGTGGACAGGCTAAACCTTTCTGAGCGTGATGATTTTTCTCTGGAACAGTCCCGGGATGAATCTCTCGGTTGATCGACGGCCGGCTTCTTCAACCCGCCCGGCCGCTCTCTTATCCTTATTTCGCAGTGATCAAAGATAGGTTGTATCGAGTAACCCAAGATACTCAAACAAAACAGGATACAACCCAGTTGTTAGTACCAAAGGGCCGCCGGGAAATGCTTTTCCAGACGGCTCATTGTAATCCCATGGCTGGGCATTTGGGTCAAACAGGCACATTGAATTGTTTAATGGCCAGATTTTTCTGGCTGGGCATTCACGAGAATGTGCGCAGGTGGTGTGCCGCTTGTCGTGAATGTCAGTTGGTAAACCCACCGGCCGCTCCAAAAGCGCCATTGCGCCCTCTACCTCTCGTGCAGGTCCCCTTCGAGAGAATTGGTATGGACCTCATTGGGCCATTGGAACGATCCGCACGGGAGCATCGTTTTGCATTAGTCATAGTGGACTATGCAACACAATACCCCGAAGCAGTAGCTTTCCGCACCATTTCGGCGAAAAGTGTGGCGGATGCTCTGTTTCGTTTAATCTCCTGGGTGGGAATCCCAAAAGAGATTCTCACCGATCAAGGCATGGCGTTTATGTCCCGCACCATAAGCGAGCTGCACAAGTTATTGGGCATTAAGTCGATTCGTACCAGCGTTTATCACCCACAAACAGATGGTCTGGTAGAATGATTAAATTGCACCTTAAAAACAATGATACGTTAATTAGTTCACGAAGACGCCAAAAAATGGGACAAATGGTTGGAACCTCTGTTGTTCGCTGTGAGAGAGGTCCCACAAGCCTCCACGGGGTTTTCCCCCTTCGAGCTACTGTATGGGCGTCAGCCCTGAGGGGTGCTTGATGTCATGCGGGAAACTTGGGAGGAGGGACCATCTGAAAGCAAAAACGAAATTCAGTATGTCCTGGACCTGAGAGCAAAACTCCACACCCTGGGGTGGCTGTCAATAGAGAATTTACTACAAGCCCAGGACACACAAAGCCGGTTGTAGAACAGGGGAACCAGACTGCGAGAATTTACACCGGGAGAAAAGGTACTTGTATTATTACCCACGTCTAGTTCAAAATTGCTCGCCAAGTGTCAAGGGCTGTTCGAGGTCACACGACGAGTGGGAGATCTCAATTATGAGGTGGTTAGAACGGATAGGAACGGGGCACATCAGATATACCATCTCAATCTCCTTAAAAAATGGAATGAGGCGGAGTCAGTGTTGCTGGCAACGGTAGTAACTAACGAGGATGATCTCGGGCCAGAAGCGAGCCTCAAATGCCAATCGGTCGCGCTGGCCCCAGGTGGAGATCACCTCTCGCCCTCCCAGCTCACTGACATTGCTAAGTTGCAAGCAGATTTTGCGGATGTGTTTTCGTCCCTACCCAGTCGAACTAGCCTCATACGGCACCATATTGAGACCGAGCCGTGCGTGGTAGTTTGCAGCCGGCCGTATAGGTTACCTGAACACAAAAAGAAAGTGGTTCAGATGGAATTAGAGGCTATGGGGTAACTTGGGGGTAATAGAAGAATCCCACAGCGATTGGGCAATTGGGCGAGCCCGATAGTTTTGGTTCCCAAAACGGACGGCTCCGTTCGGTTCTGTGTGGATTATCGCAAGGTGAATGCTGTGTCGAAGTTCGACGCTAATCCAATGCGAGGATTGACGAGTTGTTTGATCGGCTAGGTTCGGCTCGTTTTTATTCGACATTGGACATAACGAAAGGATATTGGCAGATCCCCTTAACTCCATTATCCAAAGAAAAAAACGCTTTCACAACGCCGTTTGGATTGCACCAATTTGTCAATTTGTGTGATTGGCGCGGAGAGACCGGATAAAGCCGCTCCCCAAACAGGGAAAGAGGAGAGAGAGATACGGACTGGGCACTCGTGGACTGGAGAGCGGAGCTGAGAGAAAGTTTGCTGAGAACAAGTTATATTGGTTGAGTTATTGAGAGCGCTGTGTGCGCGGCTTTATGTGCTGTATAAAAAGAGTTTTGAATAAACCACAAGTCCCAGTCACGGCAGCCCTGCCTTCTTCCTCAACGAACATTATCACAGTGACCAAGTGTAAACAGGCCCTTTAAGAACTCTAACGTTGATATATACGTCCATTTTTGGCTGAGCTGGGTCCACCTTGGAACTGACAGGCGTTAACAGCTCACGATGAAAACGGCTGATGTGGTTTCTCAAGTTAGTGGTATTATTACCCCATGCACATTTTATCTGTGTGTGACATGATTTACACACTTTCTTCGCCAGGTCGTGCTTACCAGGTTGTTCATAAAAGCCGAAATGTGCCCAGATGTCGGCTTTTAAAGTAGTTGGAGCATTTTTAATTACTTGCACTCGCGTCTCGCCTCCCTCTGCCATTGTATGCTACCACGACAACGCACATACGTGACAAATGACGGCAGAAAAGCATCAGTACATTATAATCGGTTGTGGTCTATTACTGAACCGATAACCAAATCGTCCTCGTCTGCATCGCAATGCATCGAAGAAACAATTAATTTTTACACCCCTACTATAGAAGCAGACTGGTGGGAGTGGACTTGGACGGTAAAATGCCCAGTGCGTTATGGGTGTTAAGATTTCCTACCTATTTTGCAAAAGGGGAGACAACAGCTATTTTCTCTAGTCAGCTAGCAGAGATTTAAATTTTTGTTTGCTTTTCTACCACATAGGGGGCAAAGTTTTATTGAAAGCACATTTTCAGGGAATAATTACCCCTTGTAGCCACAATACAATATTATTGCGATTTTAAACATTTTGTGATATGCTGAGTATTGCAGTAATTGTCCCCAAATGTCCCCAAAGGAAAACATATTTTTCTAAGAAGATAAAGTTCTCAGTCTATTAATTTTACATCTTCATATCCATCTCCTTTGTCCCTTCCTTTTTCAGTATTTTCCCTATGCTCATATTTTTGACGTTTTAATAAATATTGCAGTTGTCAAATAAAAATTTAGTTTTCACACTCAATTCAATTGTTACGGTACATATTGTTTCAAGCTGTTGTACAATGAACAACCTTACTAACACCCTAATGAACAAGTCAAAGTTGACACTATATGTTCCTTTTCAGTTATGTGCTGAATCATATTTAGCCTATTTTGTTTTTAGAAATATACAAAATGCAGTACTCACAATCCTGAGGCAAAATTCAGGCCCTGAAAAGATCGATATATGCTATGTGTGTATCGATACAATATCCCCACGTGAAGATAAATTAGTTGATACCCATCTTAAAATACTTGCCGCTGCATCAGTAACCGTTTCTCTGTGGCAAAAGAAAGTCAAAGTCTTATTTTTAAGCATTTGTGACTTTCATTTGGGGTAGAGTAATTGGTAACCACAGGGAGTGTGCGTGTGTGTGTGTGTATCAAGAAAGGAAAAAGTCTTTTAGCTACCGTGTGTTTTAGTCAGGGTTGTGTGAACAAAAGATAAGCTGTGGCCTAAAAACATCTCAGAGTAAGACATGTATCTTCGGCAGCACCAGCCACCCAGGTGGAGAGGATATGTGTGTGGGTTGCATGCGCTTAAGCGATCAAAATGCGCGCTGTCTTTCTGGTGGTGAGGGATGTTGAGAGCCTGCCGATTCCCCAGACTTCACCTTGGCAAACTGACTTCACAGTCTCTGTCCTTGCCGAACGGACCTCAACATTTCCTTAGCACATTTGCCATAAACAGTTATGAGCATGTCAGGGATTTGCAGAGGTTAAATTTGTCTTGCTGAACACCCTGTAGAATACGTAGTAACGCTCTACTGTTTTGTCCATGATACATGAGGGCAGAAAGTAATCACATGAACATTCACTCTGGGGACTTTTAATGTGAATTATTAGTTTTGAAGGATGATAGCAGAACATTTAGCCACTTCCTCATTTATCACTGTGTGGTTTAGTGAGTGTTAGAGAAAGTGTATGTTTGCCGGTATTTTAGCATTTGTAATATGTGCGAATATTTATCTAGTGGTGAGCCTCTGTCTAAATAATGCCCTATGCAGTGACAAGGTCAGAGATGGAGAGGAATAACTGGGTTAGTGCCAGGAGCATGTTGCCAGATTGCATGTGTCCATCCTGTTGACGCAAGGCGTGAGTAGACAGGGAATGCTAATGTAAGATTAACCACCCTGTCTGTCTGCATTTCCACTGAACTGTGAGGCATCTGGAGTCTTTAAAAGGGTCATATCATATACTTTTTATTTTTTCCCCTAAGGGTCCAGTTGAGGCCAAAACAGGAATAATTTAATCTTTTATGACCATTTCTCTGACCCTTAGCTTTAAAGCGATAGTTTAAACAAAAATGAAACTTCTGCCATCATTTACTCACCCTCATGTCGTTCCAAACCTGTATGACTTAGTTTCTTTATATATCAATATTTTAGTTTTTTGTCCTTACAATGAAAGTCAGTGTTGTTTGGACCCCAGCATTCTTCAAAATATAAGTAAGTCATGATTGGAACATGAATGTTATAATATATATATATATATATATATATATATATTATAATTTTTTTATTTTTTTTTTTGGGTGAAACTTATTCAGCAAGGATGCATTCATTTGATCAAAAGTGCCAGTAAAGATGTTTATGATGTTACAAAAGATTTTGGTTTCAAATTAATGCTCTTCTTTTCCAAAAAAAAATCCAACCAACATCCGATGCATAGAACCAAGTCCTCTACCTACTTTTTTTTTTGATAATCCATTACACGTACATCACAATATGGAAGAAAAGATCTATCGCTACTTCAGTTTCATTGGTTAAACAGAAACGTTTACAGTAGTTAAGTTAGTTCTTTAGTTTGAATGACTCAAGTATTGTAATAATTCATCCTTCCTAGTTTAGTAGAAGTTACTGAAGCAGACTTTAATAAAAGCTTCTATTGTTCGTCCAATTACACGAACACACACACACACACACACACACACACACACACACACACACACACACACACACACACACACACACACACACACACACACACACACACACACACACACACACACACACACACACACACACACACACACACACACACACACACACACACACACACACACACACACACACAGTTAAATAAAGTAAACAGTTTTGTGGTAAATAAAGTGTCAATACTGATATTGCCTCCCCAGTAGCTGTTTGTGACATAAAAAGAGGAAGTTGTCATGTTGTATAGCACATATGCGTTTCCACCTTTTAAACCGATTACAGGGGTCCTTTAAAGATTCTGTGTCAGAAGTTCCATCTCTCTTGTTTATATTTTCATTTTTTTTGTTTCCCTTTGTTACATATGTCTGTCTGTCAGATTTGTCTTGCTTTCACTCTCTCTGCCCACCCCCTCACAAAGTCACATCACATAACTGCCTCACCTCTTTTTTGTGATGTACTGTGGATCTCTTGTTAACGCTAACCCTAAGTTGAGGAGACAGTCCGCAGGCGTCTGACGGAATTTATACGCACAGAAATGTTCATATTAATCAGAATTACTTTTTTGTAAAGAAATGCATACCTTTATTCAGCAGGGATGCATTCAATTGATCGAGTGTGACTGTGTTACAAAAAAATGTGATATCAATTAAATGCTATTCTTTTGTACTTTCTACTAATCCTAAAAAATTGTTTCCACAAAAATACTTTGCACCACTATTTTCAACATTGATAATAATTAAATGTTTCTTAAGCACCAAATCAGCATATTACACTGATTTCTGAAGGATCATGTGACTGAAAACTGGAGTAATGAGTGCTGAAAATCAGTTTTTAAATTACATTTGAAAATATTTTTTAATTTGTTAAAATATTTCACAGTATTACTGTTTTTAACATATATTAGGCCTACATAAGTGCAGCCTGTGAGCATAAGAGATTTTTTCAAACACACAACAAAATCTTACCACAAACTTGTGTAACAAATTTGCCTAATTATAATAATCTAGGCTTATATTTCGGTATCTAGAAATCGGAATAATACAGCTGACATATCATAATTTTTATTCATAATCACCTAATTCTGTCACACCACTATCGTCAAAGATTTATTAAAAGAAAACAAGGAACGGTTAGCATTAAAATGATTTTATTAGCAAATAGCAATAGTGATTGCAAATTTAAGGTTGGTGGAATGGAACTGTTCTGGGCAAAACTCCCCGCTCATCCAAACAGCCATGCCTGGACAGAGCAGGGAGCGCAGCGATACATTTCCCCGAGCAAACAATTGGAAAAAGACCTCATGGTACCTAAAATTCCAAAATACACGAACATCACCTTAGAGAAAAAAGACATGAGACTCAAATATGACTATAATGACCCAGAATACTTGAGCATAAGTGTGATACCGAAACGCAAGGCAGTCCTATTTTGGAGGAGTAGGGGATGGAGGTGGGTGACGAGCAGAGCGTGGTGATCAAGCAGCTCTGAAAGGCTGGCAGGTGTATTTAAAGACGCAGTCTAATCAGAAACGCTTCCCTATTGGATGGCATAGATCAGCTGAATGTCAGCTGACGCGAGCTTGACTAACGTGTCTTGCCAGAACTAACGCTTACGCTTGATTTCAGACCGTAGCTGAACATTTGTATTGATTTCTGTCCAAATTAGAGTAATTCTGGTTTAAAAGTCAAGCAATGAAGTTAACATATTTTTGAAGGGAACAGAAGACTGAAAAGAAATGATCATAAATCACAGATGAGTGAAAGCACTGTATAAGTGTCTCATGACCTAAATTTTGCTATTGTGCTGTTGTCAAGAGCATGAATGGGGATTAATGAGTCCAAATGGGTTTAATTACTGTGCAGAATTGCCAGAAATGCACCACTTCCTGTAGGGCAAATTATAAAATAATATATATCATTTATTCAATATATACAGAAAACTCAGAATATCCACCTTTTTCCTACACCTGATGCTTTGCACAAATTATGGGAGTGACTTCAGTTAAACTGTTTTTCTAACTGTTTTTCTAACTGGGTACAATAAAGTGACATAAAGTGAATAATGTACTCACCCTTCAACCACCGAACGTTAAAAGGAAACTTAAAAGTTTAAAAGCATTAAAGGGATAGTAGAACATTCTGTCATAATTTACTCCAAACCTGTATGAATTTCTTCTGCTGTGCACAAAAGAAGATATTTTGAAGAATTTGGGTAACCAAACAGTTGATTGACCCCATTGTATGGAAAAAATACGGGGCCCATCAACTGTTTGCTTACCTATATTCTTCATTTATTTTGAATATGCTAATTACATGAATACAGAAATATTCCAATAGCTGTAGAGTATGTTAACCTCTTTTTCACTATAAACCTTCAACCAGAATACAGATCGTAATTGGAAAATTATGCGCATATAACCATGGTCAATGTGCTACCGTGGGCGTACTTGTAAACATCCTTATGTGTGTGTATGACTTTCTACATGTGTTTGTGGTTGTCTGTATGTATAAATGTGTGAGGGGCAAAGTATCTCCACACCCCCTCGAAATCTCTCATTACAGTTTCCTCCTGGCACTGTGGGCCCCTCTCTCTGTGCCACACCGTTCTCTATCCAACTGTCGGGAGACATGGCTGGAGGGGACAAGCAATCCAGATCTGTCCATCTGCATGTCCCTATGGCCCCTCAAATCCCTACTTAAGAGCGGACATATGACGACTTTCTGTGGAGAACTGAATTCAGACCAATTTACACACTTTTTTTTCTTTGACTAAACTCAGGTTTGTTATGCTTTATTTTGACCCACCATCTATAGTCCTTTAATGAGAAAATGTGTTGGAAATATTCCTGTTTTTAGACCCGAAGACATGTTAAGTAGTGCAGAATCCTGCTAAATCTGTACGTGTAGATGCTGACTCACTCGAGTAGGCTGCCGTATCTCCAACAGCGAGGGCAGAAGCAGGTCAGAAAAAACAGCAAAATGTAGTACAGCACTGGAAAAACTGGGTATTTTCATCCAAGCCATGTCTGAAAACTCACAAAACCAAGTCAGCCAAGCCTAACGTGGCTTTTTCCCTCTTGGTCCTGCTCGCCTGCCCCCAGTCATCCCTAGAGAGTCTTTCAGATCTTTAGTTTCCACTCACATTCCCGAAACAGCCTCTAATCATTCCATCTCCTGCTTATCAGTGCATAATTGGAGGTACAGCAATTAGTGAGCTCTAATTGATCCGAGTATGGACAACACCGGACTGACTCTGCAGTTTAGCATAGGGCTAATTCTCATCCCATCCACAAACCTGTGCAAGAGAGCGCTAGATAAATCAGCATGGACAGAACAGCACATTTCACTCTCCGACCCTCAGAAAGGTGGCTCAAATGCGCACCATTATCCGCACATTCCTTCATACCAGCCACTGGAAAGCGGGGTCGCAGTGAAATATAAGAGTCCAATTATTCACACTGTAAAACAGCTATCTGCTTAGCCAAGCACCTAGGGAAATTCAATAAGTTGTTCCAGAGATGAGGCTTGGCTTTTACTGGACACAGATTTTCTGAGCATCCATCACAGAGCCGCGCAGACGAACTAGTCTGCCGATACGAAGCACCAGACGGGGGAGTTAAATGAATAGTGTGCTCTCTCAGCAGGCCTTAAAATTAAAGTGAGACATTGTTGGGCCAACCTGGCATGTTGTATTTGGAAAATAACGGCCTCACACATGTACTTTTTTTCACAGCGAGCACTATTCCTAAGGCCCTCGGTTTGGATTGCTGTATAGTACTATTGGAAGGATGCCTTAAATCCTGTGTGAAAGCCATTGCCAGTAATCCTGCTAATCCTCTCAGGTGTGGTGTTACTCACAGGAAGGTAGCTTATTGGTGATGGGGAATCAAGGCCAGGGCATCTATTAAACAACCACCTGGGGAAATGTGCACGCAGAGTAGATTTAAACTACGGAGCCATATGGAGGAGTGACGCTTGCGCTGTGTTTGCATACTTTATCACAGCTGAAGTGAAATAAATGCAATATTTGTCAATACACAGATGTTTCAGAGACATTATTGTCATGTCATACTTTATGCACTGCTTAATACAGCGTGTGTTTGTACACGAATAAAGTTCAACATATAAGCCTACACTATCAATTAAGTGGGGTCTATGTTTTTATCAGTTTTTTTGATAAACATGACAATATAACATCGCGCCTACATGAAAGGAGGTTTCTACTGTTATAAAAAACTGATTTGTGAGCATTAGTGGAACAGAAGGTTTTAGAATAAACACGAAACACACGTGATCGCTGTCATGCGGTGAATCTGGCCAATCGTGGAACAGCTGTGTCGGCATCAGAGTCTGTGCAGCCGCTCTAGAGAAACTGCACCGGCTGTATTAGCCGACTGCTCTCAAATCGCTCTTGCGGTACTTTTTTATTGCCATGTCACGTGGCGTCGCCGCTGTCTCAAGTCGGACAAAATTTCTAACCGCTGTGCACTGCTTCAAGTCAGCCGCCGATCGGTCTGCGCATCGCTGCATCAAGTCGAACAAGCCTAATACGTGAGGACAAGGGAATCACATGACAGACAGGAATACATGACAAGACCAGGAAACATGACTGATAGGAAAACAAAATAAGAACATGAAACCGAACCAACACACTAGACATTACAATTTAATTCCCTCGACTTGTTAAACCGTCCATGTGATTTACTAATTTGTTCCCTTGATTTATAAATCGTGCGCACAATTTAGCATATCGCAGGAACTAATTAGTAAATCGTGCACGATTTAGCCTACTATTTTTGTGTTTTGTGCATTTTATGTCATGTGCGGGGCTCCATATTAAATCATCTAAAACTGTGCAACTTTTAGCTTATTTGTACTTTATGTAGCTTTTGAGTTGTTATTTGTTACCATAGTCTTGTCACAAGGGAAGTAGGAGGCCATTGTTAGATATAGAGGAAGATTCTTGAATTATGCCCTTGGCACTTCTTAGTTCCTCTGAGCCCTTGGGCAAGGCACTTAATCTACATTTACTCTGGGGGTGCCGCAGTGTGTGGCACCTGTGTTCGGACTTCCTCAATTTTGTGTTATTTAATACAAATAAATGCAAAGCAAAAGGCCAAAGTTTGCAACTGGCTGTAATAAATTAACCTTCAAAGAGTTTTATTATTTTATTAGTCAATATTGTATATTTAATCGTGCATGCTTATTTTCCTATTTTACATTTAGATGACCTTTCACATCATCTAATGTTTTAATTTTCAGAAATGGAAATAATTTAATAACGCTGTAAACTAATCTTTAGTAAATCTCATGTAAATTTACTTTTATCATTATACATATAATTGTTTATGATGTTTTAATTTAACAGATTTTATTCAGAGTTATAAGCCATGAACCAAACCAACCAAACCCATTTTTTAAGTAGTTTGAGAGCATAGGGAGACTAACTCTATTACGTCATTCGCAGTGTTTCATGAGTGACCGCGTGGTGGGCAGCAATTCTCTGATTGGTGCAGATACCTTTGCAGACTCATTGGTAATGTAGTTTTTCACCAGGAATTGATCATTCAGGCTGATGGCTTCAACAAAAGCAAATGCCAAGAGAGACATCATCTATCATAATCATGTAGTAGCACGTTATATTTGGGATCATTACACAAACATACAAGTTTGTTTACTCTGTCTGTCTGAAGAAAGGATAATTTATGAAAATGTTATTCTTCATCACTAAATATTATACTCTGTATTGTGCGGCCGGTTTATAATGTATCTGTTAGACTCACTGCAGGCATGCTGTGATGTTTTTCAAACGGGGCACAAGAGTGGAAAATGCCATAATTTGTGGTCATGATTAGTTAAACATCGCCCGTGGCTGAAGTGGCCATGTGGTTATATACAGTTAGGAGAGAACATCACAACCCATGCCATATGGAAGTCTTCGTTGAAGTTTAGTTGACGAATCAAATGGCCCTCGTTTAAACTGATTTCAATTTATAGAAATTAACTTAAAACAAACAAGGTTCCTTAATGAATAAATGTGAGAACAGTGCCTTATTGAGTTACAGCAATAATGATATTTCAGTTCACACAGTTGATTTTGTTACTGGCCATTTTCAGTTGTGTAGGTTGTTTGTTGTTTGTGTAGTGCATTTTCATGTCACGTGACCTGGCTGTGTGTGTTTGCATGTAACGTGCTGTCACTTACATTGCTGCTGCAACCTTTCATGCCTGTGCGCTTTGACCACAAGAACATCTGCATCCTTTCTGAAACTCACGTCAGAGACAGAGTGGGAGAAACCCGCAGTGTTAAACAGACACACATGACAGGTTTATGTCAAATGCATGTTAGAAAACATGTATCTACATATGGACAGCTTGCTTATGCCACATATGCTTAATCCACACTAATTCAATTTATAAAAATAGCTTTATGTGCATAAATGTAATGGTGTTGACATGCATGTAAGCTCTAAAATCGCACTCACACAGACAGACAGAAAGGGCATGTATCGACTAAAGCAGTTTATTGATGAGGGTGTCCATTAAACCGACAAACTGCGCCGCTCAGATCTACCATCATTATGTACACAAAAGTGCTTTCATGTCTATTTGTGCTCAGTAACTATGAGGTATAGAGATACTACAGCACATTATGGAAGCAGACAAACACATGAATACGCAATGCTAACTGTCCAAAACTCTTTTCTGCTAACATGTAGAAGACTTGAAAGGTTTTTTTCCTTTTTTTTATTGCAGTGCAGTGAAGAGAATGACTGAGGAAAACAATCACAATTATTATGCACAAACCTAGAGAGTTGTGCAGAAATATCATTCTCTAAGCCTAGATTAAAGCAACGGTTCAGCCAAAACTTAAAAAATCCTGCCATTTACTTACCCTCATGTCGTTCCAAACCCCCACAACTTTCTTTCTTCCATGAAACGCATAAGGGGATGTTCCACGCAGAATGTACACGCAGCTAGTCCACACAATGAAAGTAAATGGTGACTAGGGGGCTGTCAAGCTCCAAAAACAACAAAAACCATCAAAAGAGTAGTGCATATAGTTTGTGCGCTACATTTAGAGTCTTCTAAATATTGCTTGACTGCCATGGTCAACATTCACTTTCACTGTATGGAAAAGAGCAGCTTGGACATGTTGGAAAAACTTCTCACATCCCAGCAAGCAATTTTGAGTTTAAATGACGTCTAAATCCAAACACAGCCCTGACGTCTAGGCTAAAACAAGGCAAAATTTGGGCTGTCAGTGAAAATGTAATAGATGTCTAACCGTAGCCCAAGAATAGAGTCATTTAGAGTCATCCTAGCCTATAGTCATCTAGAAATGAAACCAAACAACTTGTAATCACTTGTTGACTTTGCTTACATGATCGAATATCATACATCTCGCAAGCAATTTTGGCAAAAACGACATGTAACCAAATTCAAGGTTATTTTGGCTAGATGGTTACTCTGTGCTCTCATTCATGTAAAGGCAACAAAATCTTTTGATTGAGAATAATCATGTACCGCATGACTTTGGTAGACCTGGATGATAGTACAAAATAACACGGATAACAGTGATTGCAGTTGAAACATCCAGACCACAAGAATAAAAAAAAAAAACATGATATACTACGGATTAAACATCACATCTTAAGTTGTAGGTTTTACGACCATTGAGTCATCTTCTAAATACATAAGGAATAAATCATTAAAACAACTAGTTGAAAATAACCTAGTATTATTTCCTGGAAACAGTCAGAGAAGTTGACATCCAATTATAAAAAATGTATTTGAGGCAACATGGTCATATTTTGTAGATGATATTTTGTATATGCATATTCACATTCCAAGATGATCAGGGGATCCGACATAAGATTTCTCACCTAACAGGACAGTCTGTAATAGCTGAAACAGCACCATGCTGAGATTATAAATGAGCTCTTGGCCTAAAAACAGTGCAGTATTGGGAATTATCTGGTTAGGAGCTTGGTTTTGTTGCAGTACAAACCACTGTGTTGGTTTGTGGAGTCTTCTGTGACAGATAAGCATATAGTGCCATGAGAAATCTATAGTCCTGAAAGGGAACACTGGCCCATGTTTTGTAATAAGACTCCATTGGTGGCAATCACTGATTTTGGCAGCAGGTTTCCAACAGACATGGAAATGAGGAAGCGCATACTCCGCATATGACAGGTTTAGCAAAGCTGAGTCTGGCCTGTGTGAAATTAGCATTGCCCTTGGTTTTCTATCGCACAGAATGCTGTTTATTAATCCCCAGCCCAGAAGTAGGAGGTGCCGACCAGATGGGTATTTTTACACTGCTTCAGTTATATACAGCTTTCTGCATTTATCACTCTGACACTAATTTGCCTGAGCCCATCTGTGATGTGTCGTTCCTATTTTCTGGTGCTCTTAGTAAAATATCAAATAAATAAATAAATGTCACCGTCTATGAGATAAAAATAAAACAATTACCAAATGATAAAATGAACTGGTAAAATGTAAACGCCCATTTATAAAACACATTTAAATAATGTTTTATTTACAGCTGAAAAATGCGCCCAGAAGTATTGTGGAATTTTCAAATATTTAATATTTAAAAAGGTACAACTTTGCAGATTGACCTTTGATGCTACATACAGTTATTTTGCAGTTCATCAACAAAGACATACAATGGCCAAACGGAGTGCATCTTACTAATGGCTGAATCAAAGCAGATCCACAGTGGGCTGATATCTTTAGTCCTGAGTCCGTTTAACTGACTGCTGGTGTTTGGTACGGTATTGGATCAGTGTGTGACCTGATATTATTCAAGAGTGTATGGAGACATATTTGATTGACATGCGTCTTAATGCAAAGACTCGTTCCTGTGTGTTTACTTCAGGTGTGGCGAGCCATTTCACAATTTCAGTAGTGCAGAATCTGCTAAAATAGTGAACGTATCGCTGTCCTGAAATAATTTCCCTGATGATTGTTGAAGGCCTAAGCCTTTTGTTTGACCTATTCACAGATCCTTATTTATGACACATGCAAACTTGATTTTGGTTTTTCATAATACAAATTTACATTTTTGTATCACAAAAGTAATGCCATCCATTGCCTCACTTATAACGAAACGGAAGTTGTAGCTTGCGTTATTACTACAGTTTCTACAATTTAGAGCACTTAAAATGCCAACGCTTCAGGTTTAAAGCACTAAATCTTTCTGCGCTATACATATATGTTGACGCAATGTTTTTTACACATTGAAAATCCTCATATGTTTGTGTTTTATGAATGAAGGCCTCGTATCACAAACCGTGTCCATGTTTCCTATCGGTCCTCTTGTGTTTAACACCATTTCCCTTTTCAGTTGAGATACCTGAATTGCATGTGTAGTTTGACCACCGAATGTGGTATCGATCTAAAATTCACTTGATAAACTAAGATTCTTGCAAACTATCATGGTCTAGAAAAAAATACTGGTGATATGAACTGAACTAGTTCAGTCAACTATTTCCTACAATAAGGAAACACAGCAAGATGGAGACTGTTTATGCCTCAGTGGTCAGTGTGAGAAAAGTAGTCATTATGCAGTCCAAACAGTGAGGTTAAACCAAGAGCAAACACACATCAGGTCCTCTTCCTTTTGTGTTCCTTCACTTTGCACAGCATGCTGCTGCATCTTCACAGGACGTCGGGAATTGACGAGGATTAACAGTTTATGTAAGATATGAACTGCAGGGTTTGCTGTCCCTTCTCTGACAACTGTTGGTGGGAGGTAAATAATGCCGGTCTCCCGGGCACCAACTGAGCTGAAATTAATAAGAGCATGTAGGTGAAAGAAAAGAGGACAGATCCTGTTTTGAGAAATCGGGGCATTCTGTCACTTCGGTTGGCTTGGGATGGTTTCTCCGGGAGAGAAAGAGACGCTCACACGCACACACAGATCATCACAGATGAATTACCTACGGGAGGCACTAGGACCTAGACAAACGATCCCTGAGAGAGTCAATGGGGGCCAGCTGGCAGACACAGATTTCAGGCCCTGATCGAGGCAGCTGCAGCCAGACTGTAGACATGACATGCATTTCAGTGAACCGGTGCAAGAGCCCCCCCTCGTACGCCTCCCCACCCCGGCAGACGCTCAGTAAGCGCAGAGTCCGACCCCTGCATAAAAGCTGCTGCCTGCATGGACAGATGCACAGTTCCCTGAAAGAACCAATCCCAACCCCCAAACCCTAACCTTAACCCCCTTTTGTCCACAGTCCAAACAGTTCAGGCACACATTGACGCACACATACACACACAAACACCTGCACGCAGGGCTGATGCAGAGCTGCCTTTAAATCACACGTGTGTCCTAACGTCTGCGGCAATGGCAAGGTGATGAAAGTGCTATTACCTAATTAACAAATACGAAATGAATTATGTGTCTGCAGTGATTTCCTCCGCAAGGTTACTGACACTTTGCTGGAAGTGCTGCATGTATTAATACATGGTTTCAGTCATCTTTTCCTTTTCATCATTTCTACCTCGGTCTGTACTGTCAGTGGACCTCTATTTGTGTGCACATTGAAACTTCTTGTATTTGAATGACTAAATGATTAAGAGTTTACATTATGAGCAGTCATTAAAATTACAGTGCTGGATATTAAGGGGGTTGCACAGCCCAAAAAAATTGTCACCATTTACTTTACCAAAAAATGAAGAGATTTTGAAGAAAGTCAGATTTGAAGACTCTTTTTTCTTTACACAATGAAAGTCAATGGTGTCCAATGTTCTTTTGGTCCCCATTTACTATGAAAAAAAAAACAATCGACACAATCTTCAAAATATCATCTTTTGTGTTTTGTGAAGAAAGTAAGTCATATAGGCGAGTAAATGATGACAACATTTTCATTCTTTGGGTGAATTGTCCCTTTAAATCAATACAGATTTTCACCTCTAACTGCTGCCCATCAGATACATAGAGACAGTAGCTATGAGTTTAAAACATCAAAACAGCTGGTAAAACTTAGTCCTCTGTCTCTAAGAATTACACCCAGCTTCCTCTGAAGTGTTTATCAAGATCTGAATGTCTCACTCTCTGAAGTGTTGAACAAGATCTGAATGTCTAACAGCTCTGCAAAGCCCCGTGTGCCTGTTAGCTAAAACCTAGCTAAACCAACAAGATGTGACATGCTTGGAAAGTAAAGCAATAGCACTTACGGGATTCATTGAGAAAAATAAACACGTGGAAAAGGAATTTTCCAAGTACAACTTGGACAAAATATTTTTTAAATTGGCAGCTGTGCAGGCCTAACCACATACAGAGGACTCAACTTCAGTAGGTGAACACTAGGTCTGAGATACTGGGCACGAGCAAGTCCCCAGAAATCATTTCATTCACCTCTGGAGTGCAGTAATCTGGGAAGTCAAAATGGGATCCTGAGTTAGTATGAAATGCTTCAAAGTCCTTGTCCAGAGCAGAGCAGTCCATGGGCATACTGTTAGAAATGATATGCAAGAGTTCCTCGTCTAGTTCCTCATCTGAACACGCTGACGACACCAAAGAGGAGGACCTGGTTGAGGTCGGTGTGGAGGATCTTCCAGACGTCGACCCTTGTGGCTCGCTCATCGTGGACTCCGGGGGAGCCTGGCACTCACTGTCCGAGGAGATACTCTGGATGCTGCTGGTTTGAGAAATGGGCACTTTCACTCTGAGCTCAGAAACTGGTTGCTGGTGCTCAGAGGTAACGGTGGCCTGCTGGTGAAGGACAAACTGACTTGACGTGTTGTGATCGTCTTGCAGAGTCACTGGACTTTCTAAGTTTACATCCATCGTGTCGTCATCGCTCATGCTCTCGCTGTAGCTCTTGTATTTATTGCCATTGAAGTTCATTTTATGCTTGGTAGAAGCAGGTTTGATCTTTAGCCCTTTGCAGGAGAGCCCACTAGATCTTCCTGAATGGGGCTTGCTGGATTTCATAGGCAACTTCTCCCCAAGTTTCACAGGGGTAGAGCACTTGCTCTTCTTCCTTGGCCGGTACTTGTAGTCAGGATAGTCAGCCATGTGCTTTAGACGCAATCTTTCGGCCTCTTTGATGAAGGGTATCTTCTCATAATCGGGCAGTAGTTTCCAGCGCTTTCCGAGGCGCTTTGAAATCTCAGCATTGTGCATGTCAGGCCACTGCTCCATAATCTTCCGTCTCTCAATTTGGGACCAGACCATAAAAGCGTTCATTGGTCTTTTGATGTGCCCAGTTGGAGTTTTGCACCAGTTGGGATCTTTGTTAGAAGGTACATGTCCAAACACCTCAGCATCATCTTCTGCCGCCAGTCCCACAAACACCTCTCTTGTAGAATTGCTGTCCATGACTGACAAGTATTTGTGGGTTCTTTGCTGAACCATGATGCAGCGCTGAGATCTATTCAGTAGGTTTCCTAGAGTCATCCATGACAAGACACTCTAAGATGCAGCAACTTATCAATTCCTGCTTTTATCCTGAAATAAATAGACATGTTTTCAGTGGACTTCATTTGTTAAATACAAACTGCCAGCCCAAGAGAAAAATGTAATGTTTTTATAGTATATGAGAATGACATAAATTTTTAAATGCCATTTAAATCAGTTACATATGAGACTCTATATGTATATGTGTATTATTCAAATATATAGCAAATTAAAGTACTTTAAATGTCTGTGTGTGTGTGTGTGTGTGTGTGTGTGTGTGTGTGTGTGTGTGTGTGTGTGTGTGTGTGTGTGTGTGTGTGTGTGTGTGTGTGTGTGTGTGTGTGTGTGTGTGTGTGTGTGTGTGTGTGTGTGTGTGTGTGTGTGTGTATATATATATAATTGACTTTAATTTGCTATATATTTTAATAATAGTAAATATATATATAAATATATACAAATGCAAACAATAGTTTTTAAAAATGATTAAAATGTAGTACTTACTATAGAAATGAAGACAGCTTCTGCTTACTATGCACAATCAATTGCTCTCCTCACATAAGCATCTCCTTTGCTGTAGTGGTGGAGGTAAAAAAAAAAAGCTCTCCAGCGTCTGCCTGCTGTTTTATCACTCTTTCCTGCATGCGGACCCTCTCTCTCAGACGATCTCTATCCTCTCAGTCACTCTCCCTATCCTCGTCTGCCGTTTCTCCT
This sequence comes from Romanogobio albipinnatus, assembly GCA_023566225.1. Taxonomy (NCBI): domain Eukaryota; kingdom Metazoa; phylum Chordata; class Actinopteri; order Cypriniformes; family Gobionidae; genus Romanogobio; species Romanogobio albipinnatus. Next base: position 18,565,333 of record CM042254.1, on the reverse strand, counting down.
CCCTGCTCCCTCTTTGTAGGGACACCCCCCCTCATCTGCTGTTTTATAAACCCACACTGTAAACAGCTCAACCTTACCAGACACAGTCTCCTCCCCTTCCACCCACTGCTCTCTGTCGTGGTGTGTGTGTTTGTGTGCATGTGGGTGTGTGAGTGTCAAGGATGGGGGGGTGAAAGTTTCCATGCAGTGAGGCACAGCTACAGTGCAGCGAATGGAAAGAGAGAGAAAGAGATGCTAACTGAAGAGGTGTTACATGCTACAAGCAAAAACTTAAATTAGGACAAGACCTTCAAGGCAGTCTGGCACATGTAGAGTCATGTATTCATGAGTCTGTGTGATGTATTTCTCGATTTTCATAACTGGAAGTAGCACACTTGCAGGAATTGTGCCTACAGTGTTGGCATTTTTTATGTGTATTTTTAGATGTCTGACACAATCCATGCACTTTTTTTTAAAACAACACCAAGATTTTAGGTTAAAATGTATGTGAATATGTAAGTGCAAGTATGTATTTTAAATTATATAACTGAATCATTTTCTCCATCTTTTTACATAAAAAAAAGTATTATGTTGATTAAGTTTTTTTAACATATCAGTTTTATTGTGTTATAGACCTTATTCAAAATATTTAACCTAACCCTAATGAAAGGCTTTGAGGGATAGACATTGATCTTCAATGGGTGCTACTGTTATTTAATGTGTTTTTGGATTGTTCTGCTGATCTTTCCAAGAATTTTCCATAGACAAAAAACTCCAGACAACATGAGCTAAAAATTTTAAGTGATCTGGGAGCTTTATACAACTGCCTTTATACAATGCTATTGAAAACACTGTAAAGGTGATGATACATGGGGACATTTTTTTGAGCAATGTTGCTGTCAACGGGTAACCAGGTGAGACACAGGGCATTTAGTTAGGGCAATGGACTAGTTCTCTTAAGGCCATGATACAAGGGGCAATTTTTTTTTACCCAAGCAACATTGCTCAAAAAGTTGCCCCGTGTATCATCACCTTAAAGGGATAGTTCACCCAAAAATGAAAATTCTGTCATCATTTACTCGCCCTCAAGTTGTTCCAAACCTGTATGAGTTTCTTTGTTCTGCTGAACACAAAAGAAGATATTGTGAAGAATGTTTGTAACCTAGCAGATATAGCAACCATTGACTGCCATTGTATTTTTTCCCCTACTATTGGGAACAACTTGAGGGTGAGTAAATGATGACAGAATTTTCATTTTTGGGTGAACTATCCCTTTAAGTCTGTCCCTCACATTAGAGGCCTGCACTCCTGCAACAGAGTGCGACGCAGGACTAGATTTGATATCTTATATAATTATGTAATCTTATTTTTAATTATAATAATATATCCGTAATAATAGCATATTGGCGAAACAGATTTGGCAACCAGTGCGTATCTGTGTTTGCACTCTGGAAAGGTTTCTATTCACAACCCATTTTTGCAGCGTTGAACAACGTAGACAATCCCGAACATAACTGTTGATTTCTTGAGCGCAATGACCAATCAGAGGTGTTTAAGTTGGAATCCACTTATACCGCTCACAACCCCAGAGTTTTTGTTCAGTGCTGAGTTCTGTATGCAGCTTAATTGATTATAACGGAACTTTGTGAGATTGCGATTAACTAAATTGAGTGACAGATTTTCATAGTATACATTATACTTTTGTAATGGCTAAATTCACTTGTATTTCACTTGTATAACTATTTTTTTTTTTTTTTATAATCCAAAACCATTTATTGTTATCGACCATAGCATAATTATCATCTTAACATTATCATCTTAATATTTGTGCATATCTGGTCAAAACTATTCAATAGAATATAGCATGCCACACCACAGAACATCAGCAAATGCCGTTTTATATTATCTGAAGATAACATGCATCATCACTAAAATGTCATGGATTAGATGCTCGTGATAAATTGATGGCTGAATGGATATGGACAAAGAGATAAATTGGCCGCAATCTATATTTTTCTTAATCTTGGACATTGACGCCGTGGTCTTTTTTAAGTGGCTTCACACATCAGTTTCTTCTGTAAAGTAAAATGTTAATGAAGGAGCATGGGGAATACAGACCATCTAATAAGACTGCCTTCAGAATATGAACGTTAAACGAGAAGATCTGAAAGCATGTGTGACTGTCCTGGTATGACATCATTACACCTTTCCACAAAATTGACGATTAGAATGAGCTATCATCATCTGAATAGATACAGCCACTAATGCTTCAGTGAAATATGTCAGCCGATCCATATGGTCAGCGTCACTGCATCAATAAGCCGTTGCATCAATACACGCTGAAATGGCCCAAAACAGTTAATTAAAGCAGACTGTCACTAAAGTGCCAATAATGGTAATATACATTTAGTAATCAATGAAGGGCGGTCGTCAGAACCCGAGAGCTGAAGTGCAAGCTTGCATTTCTCTGGGTATTTCCATATAATGGGCAACTGTCCAAAATCTTGTCTGCCAAATTATATATTCCCATATAGTCATGCATCAGTCGACTCATGTAATTCTGATATAGGTGTACGGGCCAGGTTTTTTTTTTGTTCTCATCCTATTCTCTGAATCAGCAAAAAAAAAAAAAAAAAAAAAAAAAAAAAATCCAATTACAGATATGTTTGCACGGCCTATTGTGTCAAGTTCATAGTGGACATCAGTCCATTGAGACCTCTTAACAGTGTCAATATGTCCTCCAGCACTTAACGTAATGATCTGGGCCACGTCACTGTGTGTCAGACATATTCGTTTGACAAATAAAACTGATATTAGCCTGACACTAGAGAGCGATGGGGGGAGGGGGGTGTTAAACGAAAAAAGACAACAACACTATCACCCACCGACCTAGTTCAGGCCCTGGCCAAATCCCTGGCCAGACCTAGACACATCATCTAATTACGGAACAGGCAGAAAAGGGAGGATTGGACCCCCTGAGCAGGATGGGTGTCTGTCTAGCTGATAAGGACGGGACCTCCTCCCTCTTCCGTACCCGTCCCGAGCGAGCGAGCGTTAGAGCGGGACATAGATAGATCATCTTTCAGGGATTAGTGGGCAGAGGGAGGAGGGCACCGCCTGATCTCACTGCTGCTCCAGTTTCTGAATAAGTGGGGAGCAGTGATGCCACCGCAGTGCAGAATGAACATGGAGGAATCATCAAATCAAATCAAATCACTTTATTGTCACACAACCATATACACAAGTGCAACAGTAGGTGAAATTCTTAGGTGCAGTTCCGAGCAACATAGTAGTCACGACATGACATGTACAACATTTAAAGCAACATCAGATTACATCATCTGATGCGCCCACAATTACTCACAGCACAGTAAACTCTACAATAAACAATAAATAATTTACACAATGTGGGTGTAGTTCTCACAGCTTTAAACAATATACACATACTTACAATATACATATACTTTAAACAATGTACACTAAACATACATTAAACAATATACATTAAGCTATAATAATAATATACAATGTACAGTATACAATATTAATCACAATAGAGATCCAATGTACAATAGATGCTATATGATAAATAAATGTATATATAATGTGTGTGTATCTACAGTGGGTTGTGCTGAGTGATATTCTGTCCAGTGTGTGTTATGATCCTGATGGATCAAGAGTTAAGGAGTCTAATTGCTTGTGGGAAGAAGCTGTTCTGGAGTTGGCTGGTGCGTGTTCTGATGCTGCGGTACCGCCTGCCTGATGGCAGCAGTGAGAGCAGCCCATGGCTCGGGTGGCTAGAGTCTCTGATGATCCTCTGAGCTCTCTTCACGCACCGCCTGGCATAAATGTCATGGAGGGAGGGAAGCTCACCTCCGATGATGCAGCTGGCAGTGCGCACTACCCTTTGCAGGGCTTTGAGGCTGCGGGCGGTACTGTTGCCATACCAGGTGGTGATGCAGCCAGTCAGCAGGCTCTCTATGGCGCTGCTGTAGAAGCGTGTGAGGATGTGGCGGTTCATTCCAAACCTCCTCAGCCGTCGCAGGAAGAAAAGGCGCTGATGAGCCTTCTTCACAACGGCCTTCTTCGGTGCGGACCATGAGAGTTCCTCTGTGATGTGGACACCGAGGAACTTGAAGCTGCTGACTCTCTCCACCGGTGCTCCATTGATGGTGATGGGGCAGTGTTCTCTCTCATTCCTCCTGAAGTCGACCACCAGCTCCTTGGTCTTGCTGATGTTGAGGGAGAGGTTGTGCTCCTGACACCATCGGGTCAGAGTGTGCACCTCCTCTCTGTAGGCCGTTTCATCATTGTCAGTGATGAGACCTACCACCGTCGTATCGTCAGCAAACTTGATGATGGTATTGGAGCTGTGGGTTGCCACACAGTCATGTGTGTACAAGGAGTACAGGAGTGGGCTGAGAACACAGCCCTGAGGGGCTCCAGTGTTGAGAGTCAGTGATGAGATGTTACTGCCCATTCTGACCACCTGGCGTCTGTTTGACAGGAAGTCCAGGATCAAGCTGCATAACAAGCTGTTTAAGCCTAGAGCCCGGAGTTTCATGTCAAGTATGGAGGGCACAATGGTGTTGATTGCTGGATTCTCCGCATAACACTCTTTAGCATTGTTTGTTTTTAAATCAGGTAATTTTGCCTAATCTATCAGCCCCTGCTCAAAATGTAAAATCGTTGTACAGAAACAATTACATGCTTGTCACACGTATGAGTGTTTCCTGAAGAAACCATTTTGTACTACTCTGCACCTCTGGATGTTGCATCATGATATCATTAGTTTGATTGGGATATTCTTTAGTTTTCTAGTATTGTCAAAGTAATATTTGAACTTAATTCCATAGAAGTGTGTGTGTGTGTGTGTGTGTGTGTGTGTGTGTGTGTGTGTGTGTGTGTGTGTGTGTGTGTGTGTGTGTGTGTGTGTGTGTGTGTGTGTGTGTGTGTGTGTGTGTGTGTGTGTGTGTGTGTGTGTGTGTGTGTGTGTGTGTGTGTGTGTGTGTGTGTGTGTGTGTATTGGGTACAATGGGGTTGAAGGCACACCTTAAGAAAAATGTGCATAGCGTATAATTGCAGAAAAAAATACGTTTGTATTGAACATTTATGGAGCAACAGATTTTGTGTGAAAATAAATCACAAAAGTGGTTTGCTTGTTTAAAAATCGCATAATCGATATATCGTTTTGAATACTTGTTCAAAACAATCACTTTAGCAAAGTTTGTACTATTTTCAGTTTATTTTGATTACATTTTTTTTATAAATATATTGTTATTAAAATGTTAATATAAAAATATATTTTAAAAGTACAGAAACAAAATTATTTTAAAAAAGTAGATTCTGAAAGCATTGAAGGAGATCCTATGTTAAAGGGGTCATGAATTGAGAAATCAACTTTCCCTTGAGCTTTTGATATATAAAAGGTCATGGTAATATAAGAATATCCTGTAAGTTTCAGAGCTGAAATCTTCCTTGTTAGTCAAAGAAAAGCTTTTATTGACACCAGGCCCAGCAAACACTCAATCTCAGAATGTGCCAGGCTATGATGTCAGAGTGTAGTGAAGCACCGCCTCAACAGATGCTGTAGTCCCACCCACGACTCATGCCTGACATTAATAACATCGGCCTACATGGAGCTAAACCGGATCGAGCTTCCAAGCAATAAACATGCCGCATAAGCCTTATTCGGATTCCAATATTATGAATGCATGGATGAACTTTATTTTTAATGAATATCCAGCTCACGTGGTTAAGACATTGCGCATTTTTGTTCCTTCATTTAACCACGGATTCGTTTGTAAACAAGAAAATTTGCAGACAGGATGAGATTACATGAAGGAATGAAGCAACACACTTGTAAAAGTAAAAAATGTTTTTTATACTGCATGTGATAGTATTGCATTGTTACATGTTTGATATCTATTGATTATGTGTGCATGTCTAATTTAGCACGCTGTCACAATGCTGGAGAATCCTTAATTTCGGGTGTTGTTGGTTCATTGTGCTGCGATTTGTGATCACTGATCAGACTCGGACATGTAGCCTATGGGCCAGGGCTTGCAAAGCCCAAAGTCCCAGGGCTATGTGTTTTCCAGACGGGCTACCAAGTGTGTTGTTCACTCTCTTGACTTGATATTTGAAAGAAAAATACAATCGCGGAAGTTTTGATCATGCTTTGATTTGTCTGACTCTGCAGTGAGGCTTGTGCGTGCACGCGCGTGTGTGTGTTAGAGATGCACGGTTCACTGTTATGGACATTTTGCGAGCCCTGTGGGCGAATCTTTCCGGTTGCCGTTTCTCCACACGCTTTCAAAACAAGTCCTCACGTGTACTCACCGAAGCTCATTAAATATGCAAAGCTTATCCAATCATAGCAGTGGCCGTTTACTTCCAAGTCTTCAGTGCGGTAGGGTACCACAATCTAATACCAAAGTACCGATATTAAATCGATACCATACAGGGTCTGAATTTTGGCACAGGTATTGCACATAATTTTACTCACTCTGGCAAGTTTGGGGTTTATGAAGAGGGAAATTACTGCAAATGTTTATTATTACATTAATAAACAAAGATTAATCACATCAAATCAGGAATTTGGAAACTTTCTTGTGAGTAGTAATTTCAGCAATACTGCGCGTCTCCCTTCTCTAGCTCTCAAAATTTGCTAATTGCTTCTGGCTTTAAAAGACATCGCTGCTCTATAAAAGTAATCTGCGCACTTTCGCTGTCGTTTTGGGAGAGCTGAAGGAAATCACTTGCCCACGTCTTTTTCAACCTTGCCAATTTGAAAATGCAAGCAATTTTAGCATTTCGTAATACATGGTATGGGAGCTCTTTGAGAGAGAGTTTTCTTTGTGCTCATACCAACAACACACACACAAGCCTAAAGAGCTCGCGCATTCTAAATTAAGTTGTTTTTCCTTAGTTAAATACACACAAAAATTATGTCAAAAATGTCAATCTTTAGTAAGTAGTCACATAAACACAGTTGGTTATGTCTTTTGCGAATGTAAGTGCAATAGCATGCGTGCAAATATTATGAAATCTAAACGTCACTAGTTGATATCGAATGCTTGAGATTTTGTTATATTAAACGATACGATCTTACGTATGTGAGTTGATCAGTGTTAAAAGAAAATAAATGCCTAAATTATATCATTTGAATTATGCACTCACCTGTCGATCTCTTAATGTCTTGTACAAGACAGGAATGGCAAGTGACAGATGCTTGGCAAGGTTTGATGGTTCTTCAACATTTTTATAAGCAAAGTAATTACAAATTTCACGTCTAATCCTCTCTTTATGAATTAGTTTTTGGCATGTTGAGTGAGATTCAACTGCTGTATTCATTTTGTTCTATGTTGCCACATTTGCCGGTTTCCCGTCAGTTTGGGTTACGCACTGCGGAACAGCAGCATATACCGAAATAAGCAAAATCATGATATTGTACCGTTTCAAATAAAATATATACCGGTATTTTCCCAGTACCGGTATACCACGCATCCCTACAGTGTGGCATGCCCATAAAAACAGAGCGTTCCAGGAGAGAGGTTCAAAACCAGGGTATAAAATAGCCTATTGCTTATTCATTATGATGTTTTTGAATGTATATTTAAAAAACATTAAATATTAGATCAAATTAGTGCAGAATCAACTTTGCATCAAGGATCCGCCAAATTTTCACTTGCATCTTGAAAAGTGGATGTTTTAGAAAGTGCTCTGGGATGTTTTTGTGCCATCTAGCGGTTTAGAAGAAAATACAATCAATGGCTTATTTTACCCTGGTGTGCCTTTAGCCCCGTTGCACCCCACATGGAAAGAACCTATATGAGGATACATGCGCATATATGAAACCTATATGCAGTTTATATGCTGCATATATACAGCATATATGCCACATATAGGCAAAATTTAGGTGCATATATGTGCATATACAGGCCATATAGGTCTCCTTTTTTTCTTTTTTCTTTTTAAATGTGCAAAAGTTCAAGTATACAAACTACACAGAACAAGAAAATATACAGTATGCCAGGGGGTATGTATATGCATTATATAACACATTATATACATTCAAACAATTTGTATGTAGTACAAATAGTTATTGTTTTAATAGCCTTTTTGTTAATCAAAGCACTTATACGTTTTATATAGGACAGAGTATCATTATAAAAATGTTTAAAAGCAGGTTTTTGGTTACTATATTTACATTTGTGCAAGTAAAATTTTGCCAAAATAATTAACAACTTTCTAATGAAATGCACATCCTCTTTTCTTTGCCTTCTAAAAAAACTAAATACAATATTTTCCCATTTTAAAGTGAAGTTCTTGTGAAGCTGTTCAATAATAAATCTACTGAAGTCCTTCCAAAACGTTGTGGAGTAAGAACAGATCCAGAAAAGGTGCTGAACGGTCTCTGGGTGGCTTCCACAAAATGAGCAGTTTATGTCAATGTCCCTCTTGAATTTGGTCATGTAATGGTTTGCGGGATAGTATTTATGAATGATTTTAAAAGATACTTCTTTTACCTTGTTTGTTATTAGAAACGTATAAATTAATTCATTTAAAAAGATTAAAATGTACATATAATATAGGAAAACGACCAATTTTATATGTCACATATATTAAAAACCTATATCAAAACCTATATTAAAACATATATATGTTCATATAGGTTATTTCCATGTGGGACCCTATCATTAAAATGTCTTGCATGCAGTTTAAATGTTTACAGTACATGCAACTTCTATATGTACATATATACACAGATCCGACATAACATTATGACCTAATGTCCTAATATTGTGTTGGTCCCCCTTTTGCTGCCAAAACAGCCCTGACCCGTCGAGGCATGGACTCCTCTAGACCCCTGAAGGTGTGCTGTATGTAGCAAGATGTTAGCAGCAGATCCTTTAAATCCTGTAAGTTGAAAGGTGGGGCCTCCATGGATCTGACTTGTTTGTTCAGCTCAACCCACAGATACTTGATTGAGATTGAGATCTGGGGAATTTGGAGGCCACGTCAACATCTCAAACTCGTTATTTTCCAGTTCTGATGCTCATGTGCCCACTGTTTGCATTTTCGGCAGTGGTCAGCATGGGCACTCTGAATGTTCTGCTGCTATACAGCCCCATACGCAAAAAAAACTGCGATGCACTGTGTATTCTGACACCTTTCTATCAGAACCAGCATTAACTTCTTGAGCAATTTGAGCTTCAGTAGTTCAACTGTTTGATCGAACCACACGGGCCAGCCTTTTCTCCCTATGTGCATCAATGAACCTTGGCCGCCTATGACCCTGTCGCCAGTTTACCACTGTTCCTTCCTTGGACCACTTTTGATAGATACTGACCACAGTAGACCAGGAACACCTTACAAAAGCTGCAGTTTTGGAGATGCTCTGACCCAGTCGTTTAGCCATAACAATTTGGCCCTTGTCAAATCCTTACACCCATTTTTCCTGCTTCTAACACATCAACTTTGAGGACAAAATTATCACTTGCTGCTTAATATATCCCACCCACTAACAGGTGCCGTGTTGAAGAGATAATCAGTGTTATTCACTTCACATGTCAGTGGTCATAACGTTATGCCTGATGTATGTATATACTGTACCTTCCTTGCGTTGGGCCTTGTTATAAGGTGTCTCCATTTGTGTACAGCTGTGATTGTGTATTTGTTGCTCTTGTTGTATGTGGACATGCTGTGGTGTGCATATGAAACGCAAAGGCTTGATATGAATTTGATATGAAAAGGCTTTTTTATAGTAGTTCTAAAGTTGAACACTATTGACACATAAGCATCCTCCTCCATGGTCAGTGGTGGTCCTGCAGAGGGGTGTGAGTGTGTGTTTGTTTTTGTCTGTTTGTTTTGGGACTTGAGAGATTACGCATTATATCCTTGCTTGCACTGGCAGACACAAGTCTGAGATTTTAGCCTGTCTAACCCCATCCTCCTTTTCCTGTGCTGGTAACCTTTGGTCTCTTTCAGACAGAAGCAAGAGAAATGAACGTGAACTCCTAATCTCCCAGACTACAACCCCTGACCCTTTTGAGACTGCTCCCCTACCCCCCTCGGCCATTCGTTTCTGAGAGAATAGAAACTAAGTCTGAACTCGAACAGAGATGACAGATTAGTGAGGAGTCTATAAATCTAATCTCCCCAGGGGAGAAAAGATGAATATTCCTGATTTCCCCAAAACCCAAATCAAATCAAACTGTTATATCATACAAAGAAACTCATACATCAGTTCCTCATCTAGTTTTGGCTGCTTAACTGTATAGAGTCTGTTTAAACGGTCATAATCTGTGATGCATTCAGACAATTCTTAAATCTTGTTTCTTTCTAAACTGCTTTGATAACACTACATACAAAATGGCTGTTGTTGATGCGATTCCGTTATGAAGCAACTATGTTGTGTTAACATAACCAGATGGTGAACATAAACATTAATCGACAGCTTGTAGCTTTGGAAACTCAATAAGACGTGTTCCATCTACACAACAACAGTTGTTGTGAAGATATCAGTGATGGAGACACAATTTTGCTTTTATTATAAGAATCAGTCCACCCTCTGAAAGTGGAGGGTCAAAAGGGAGATCCTCGCTCTGCTACTGCTCCCCCTGTTCTGTCCAATCACATGCCAGGATTCCTAGGGTCAAGCATCTCCCGAGGGGTCAGTTACTAAGTGGGGCGATAGAATGAGATAAATAAAGGGGACCCGGACTGTGTGCATTGGCAATGACAGGCCAGGGCCTTAAAAGGCTGCATCTGAGCACTTTAGAGAATCACGTCTCCCCCATGAACTCTCAAACATCGTTGCCCATCCTCACGTTTCTTTATTCATGAGAGAGGGTCTCTTAGTATTTTGTACTACTGATTTTAAGAAACACGCATTAGTCCTGCATTAGTGCACTTTTTGTTGTCTGATAAGCATGAATAGCAAAATGTGGATGAAGTAAAGGTGTAAAAATTAAACAAAATTTAATTTTGAATATATTCATGTTAGAAAATGTGATCTTTTATGTCAAATTTTCTTACATTGTATTTATATTTAATAAATATAAATGCTCCAGCTCTTGTTCAAGGAGACAAGATATCTGATGTCAAAGGCCTATAGATGCAAAAGAGCTTAACATTTAACTTTTTATTGTAGTCAAGTAGCCAGCAATAATTAGGGAGATTTTAATGGATACAGAAATTAAATATGCATGCTTTGCAAACAATCAATAATTCCTTTTATTAATAATAATTGCGAAATATACTGTGCATCTATTGTATACCTGTATCTGTTGCTTCAAAACACCACCAAATATACAAATCTAGACATTAGTGTAAAATAGAGTACTTGGCATTTTCCAAAACACTTCCCTGTTTGTTTGTTTTTACCACTGAAACGAATTAGAATTAGTTTTGTTTTGTTCTTTTCAAAACTCCTTTCTTTTCTTTTTCTGTACTGCTCTGTTTTGCTTTGTTTTGCTTTTCTGAACTTTTGTTTTGTTCAAATTAGCACTCTGTTTTGTTGTTCAAATTAGCACTCTGTTTTGTTGTTCAAATTGGCACTCTGTTTTGTTGTTCAAATTAGCACTCTGTTTTGTTGTTCAAATTGGCACTCTGTTTTGTTGTTCAAATTAGCACTCTGTTTTGTTGTTCAAATTGGCACTCTGTTTTGTTGTTCAAATTGGCACTCTGTTTTGTTTTGAATTGTTCAAATTAGTATTCTGTTTTGTTCTGTTCAAATTAGCACTCTGTTTTGTTCAAATTAGCACTCTGTTTTGTTGTTCAAATTGGCACTCTGTTTTGTTTTGAATTGTTCATTTTAGTATTCTGTTTTGTTCTGTTCAAATTAGCACTCTGTTTTGTTCAAATTAGCACTCTGTTTTGCTTTGCTTTGTTCAAATTAGCACTCTGTTTTGTTTTGAATTGTTCAAATTAGCACTCTGTTTTGTTCTTTTTTTTCAAATTAGCACTCTGTTTTGTTTTGTTCAAATTAGCACTCTTGTTTTGTTCAAATTAGTACTCAGTTTTGTTTTGAATTGTTCAAATTAGCACTCTGTTTTGTTCAAATTAGTACTCTGTTTTGTTTTGTTCAAATTAGCACTCTTGTTTTGCTTTGCTTTGTTCAAATTAGCACTCTGTTTTACTTTTTGTTCAAATAGCACTCTGTTTTGTTTTGAATTGTTCAAACTCTGTTTTTTCCTTTCTTTTCTTTTTCTGTACTGCTCTGTTTTGCTTTGTTTTGCTTTTCTGAACTTTTGTTTTGTTCAAATTAGCACTCTGTTTTGTTGTTCAAATTGGCACTCTGTTTTGTTGTTCAAATTAGCACTCTGTTTTGTTGTTCAAATTGGCACTCTGTTTTGTTTTGAATTGTTCAAATTAGTATTCTGTTTTGTTCTGTTCAAATTAGCACTCTGTTTTGCTTTGCTTTGTTCAAATTAGCACTCTGTTTTGTTCTGTTCAAATTAGCACTCTGTTTTGCTTTGCTTTGTTCAAATTAGCACTCTGTTTTGTTTTGAATTGTTCAAATTAGCACTCTGTTTTGTTCTTTTTTTTCAAATTAGCACTCTGTTTTGTTTTGTTCAAATTAGCACTCTTGTTTTGTTCAAATTAGTACTCAGTTTTGTTTTTAATTGTTCAAATTAGCACTCTGTTTTGTTCAAATTAGCACTCTGTTTTGTTTTGTTCAAATTAGCACTCTTGTTTTGCTTTGCTTTGTTCAAATTAGCACTCTGTTTTACTTTTTGTTCAAATAGCACTCTGTTTTGTTTTGAATTGTTAAAACTCTGTTTTGCTTTGTTTTGTTCAAATTAGCACTCTGTTTTTTTTTAAATTAGCACTCTGTTTTGTTTTGTTCAAATTAGCACTCTTGTTTTGTTCAAATTAGCACTCTGTTTTTTTTTTTCAAATTAGCACTCTGTTTTGTTTTGTTCAAATTAGCACTCTTGTTTTGTTCAAATCAGTACTCATTTTTGTTTTGAATTGTTCAAATTATCACTCTGTTTTGTTTTGTTCAAATTAGCACTCTGTTTTGTTTTGAATTGTTCAAATTATCACTCTGTTTTGTTTTGTTCAAATTAGCACTCTGTTTTGTTTTGTTCAAATTAGCACTCTGTTTTGTTTTGTTCAAATTAGCACTCTTGTTTTGTTCAAATTAGTACTCAGTTTTGTTTTGAATTGTTCAAATTAGCACTCTGTTTTGTTCAAATTAGCACTCTTGTTTTGCTTTGCTTTGTTCAAATTAGCACTCTGTTTTACTTTTTGTTCAAATAGCACTCTGTTTTGTTTTGTTCAAACTCTGTTTTGCTTTGTTTTGTTCAAATTAGCACTCAGTTTTTTTTTTTCAAATTAGCACTCTGTTTTGTTTTGTTCAAATTAGCACTCTTGTTTTGTTCAAATCAGTACTCATTTTTGTTTTGAATTGTTCAAATTATCACTCTGTTTTGTTTTGTTCAAATTAGCACTCTGTTTTGTTTTGAATTGTTCAAATTATCACTCTGTTTTGTTTTGTTCAAATTAGCACTCTGTTTTGTTTTGAATTGTTCAAATTAACACTCCGTTTTGTTCTGTTTTTTTTTCTTTCAAATTAGCACTCTGTTTTGTTTTGTTCAAATTAGCACTCTGTTTTGTTTTGAATTGTTCAAATTAGTATTCTGTTTTGTTTTGTTTTCTTCTGTTCAAATTAGCACTCTTTTTTGTTTAGTTTTATTCAAATTAGCACTCTGTTTTGTTTCGTTTTATTCAAATTAGCACTCTTGTTTTGTTCAAATTAGTACTCTGTTTTGTTTTGAATTGTTCTAATTAGCACTCTGTTTTGTTTTGTTCAAATTAGCACTCTTGTTTTGTTTAGTTTTGTTCAAATTAGCACTCTGTTTTGTTTTGTTCAAATTAGCACTCTTGTTTTGTTCAAATTAGTACTCAGTTTTGTTTTGAATTGTTCAAATTAGCACTCTGTTTTGTTCAAATTAGCACTCTTGTTTTGCTTTGCTTTGTTCAAATTAGCACTCTGTTTTACTTTTTGTTCAAATAGCACTCTGTTTTGTTTTGTTCAAACTCTGTTTTGCTTTGTTTTGTTCAAATTAGCACTCAGTTTTTTTTTTTCAAATTAGCACTCTGTTTTGTTTTGTTCAAATTAGCACTCTTGTTTTGTTCAAATCAGTACTCATTTTTGTTTTGAATTGTTCAAATTATCACTCTGTTTTGTTTTGTTCAAATTAGCACTCTGTTTTGTTTTGAATTGTTCAAATTATCACTCTGTTTTGTTTTGTTCAAATTAGCACTCTGTTTTGTTTTGAATTGTTCAAATTAACACTCCGTTTTGTTCTGTTTTTTTTCTTTCAAATTAGCACTCTGTTTTGTTTTGTTCAAATTAGCACTCTGTTTTGTTTTGAATTGTTCAAATTAGTATTCTGTTTTGTTTTGTTTTCTTCTGTTCAAATTAGCACTCTTTTTTGTTTAGTTTTATTCAAATTAGCACTCTGTTTTGTTTCGTTTTATTCAAATTAGCACTCTTGTTTTGTTCAAATTAGTACTCTGTTTTGTTTTGAATTGTTCTAATTAGCACTCTGTTTTGTTTTGTTCAAATTAGCACTCTTGTTTTGTTTAGTTTTGTTCAAATTAGCACTCTGTTTTGTTCAAATTAGCACTCTGTTTTGTTCAAATTAGCACTCTGTTTTGTTCAAATTAGCACTCTGTTTTTATTTTGTCTTGGGTTTTTTTGTCACTTTGAAATAAAGATGAAAGGCAAAAATCAGATGAAGTAAGACAAAGGTAAAAAAAAGGGTAAGGGGGGCAGTATTTATACGGTGATAACTGAGCTGTAAGTACCAAATCCCCCCACTACATGCATATCTCCATCTATTTCACCTTGGTCAGTTTTGACAGTTGGTAAAAATGAGAAACCAGGAAGAAATGGAGGTCGATGACGGGTGAAAGGAATATGAATATGTAGAGTTTACATAGTGACCCTAAACAAATCACAAGCCTGGCTTTGACATTGTCAGATGAGGGCAAACCATAGAAACAGGGCTTTGGAGTGAAGGGCAGGACAGGGTACATGCTGTTCTGCTATGATCCAAACTCCCCAACTCTATCATTATGAGCATAACACTCCTGACATTTATGTTATCCTCCTCTGTCTGGGTGTCAGGCACTGAAAGTCCACATGTTCTGGCACCTCTCTGCTTCAGAGATTATCTTTTGTGTATACGTTTTTATCCCCATTTTCTTCTTTTGATATATTTTCAAGACATATAATTTTCTCAGGGAGTAAACATAATGGAAACAAATTAATCAAAACATCTGACAGGATTTGAAGATTATTATCGACTGATGTAACTCAACGGTTCACTTGACTAGCACAGAGAAAAATGTTTCTCATGGCCAATAAGATTTTCTTTTGAGCACAACTCCATGACATCTGTCTGTTCATAGCCAATGAAAATAATCTGTGTAATATCAGCAGGAAATTTGTTTTTCCTTAGGAACAATCTGTTCCAGATGAACAACATGCTGTGGGATACAAGCTGTACTTTTTATTGAATTAGATTTTGTGAAAGACTAAAATCTTTCATTGGGTCTGAGGCAGCATCCTAAAGCATCTCCCCTGTCTTAATGGGGTCTTCATCATTATTTCAATCACCGTTGTAGTAAACTGCACTTCCCAAGGATATAAGCAGAGAGCAAATGAGGCTACATCTCTCTCCAAGCCTTATTAATAAATCTGCCTGGTCCCTGGCAGGCACTCTTTGACAAAGGATAAAAGAGTCTCTTGCGACTCAAAAGACACTTATGTTCTAAAAGATGTTGGAGTATCACGGTAATAAGTCTGAAGAGGATTATGTCACAAGGTGACGAAGTGAGGGAATGAGAGAGAACACCGCCCCATCACCATCAATGGAGCACCGGTGGAGAGAGTCAGCAGCTTCAAGTTCCTCGGTGTCCACATCACAGAGGAACTCTCATGGTCCGTCCACACCGAGGCCGTTGTGAAGAAGGCTCATCAGCGCCTTTTCTTCCTGCGACGGCTGAGGAGGTTTGGAATAAACCGCCACATCCTCACACGCTTCTACACCAGCACCATAGAGAGCCTGCTGACTGGCTGCATCACCACCTGGTACGGCAACAGTACCGCCCGCAGCCGCAAAGCCCTGCAAAGGGTAGTGCGCACGGCCAGCTGCATCATCAGAGGTGAGCTTCCCTCCCTCCAGGACATTTATGCCAGGCGGTGTGTGAAGAGAGCTCAGAGGATCATCAGAGACTCTAGCCACCCGAGCCATGGGCTGCTCTCACTGCTGCCATCAGGCAGACGGTACCGCAGCATCAGAACACGCACCAGCCAACTCCAGAACAGCTTCTTCCCACAAACAATTAGACTCCTTAACTCCTGATCCATCAGGATCATAACACACACTGGTCAGAATATCACTAGCACAACCCACTGTAGATATACACACATTATATACACATTTATTTATCATATAGCATCTACTGTACATTGGATTTCTATTGTGAATAATATTGTATACTGTACATTGTATATTATTATTATTATAGCGTAATGTATATTGTTTAATGCATGTTTAGTGTATATTGTTTAAAGTATATGTATATTGTAAGTATGTGTATATTGTTTAAAGCTGTGAGAACTACACTCACATTGTATAAATTATTTATTGTTTATTGTAGAGTTTACTGTGCTGTGAGTAATTGTGGGCGCATCAGATGATGTAATCTGATGTTGCTTTAAATGTTGTACATGTCATGTCATGACTACTATGTTGCTCGGAACTGCACCTAAGAATTTCACCTACTGTTGCACTTGTGTATATGGTTGAGTGACAATAAAGTTATTTGATTTGATTTGATTTGATTGAGGCGGAACTAAGTTCAGTTGAAGTTTTGTTCCCTCCCGGAACAATGTCGGTGTAACACCAGGCCGGTTCCGGTTGGATATGTGCCTCTACAAAAACAGTGGCTAATGGCGGATGATGATCAGGTGTGGGAGATGACGCGGGGATCTGTGACGAAGCCGCGTCGGATAAAGGAGAGTATAAAAAGGGAAGTGGAGAGACAGTTGGGTGATTATTCCTTCCCCGAGAGAAGTCATTCCTTCATTGGGTGTGTTGGTTCACGGAGGTTTCTGGAGGGTGTGCAAGGGCTCGACTGTACTAAGGGTGAAGCGGCATTTGTACGGATACGTTTGGAAGGAGTTACAGGCTGGAAGTGAAGTGAGTCACAGAGCTTGAGTGCAGACTGGAGAACGTCATCAACCTCAGAACGGAGATAAGTAGTATGAGTATCGGATTTCATTGAACGTATGCACCTGCACTGAGCTGAATATGAAGTTGTGAAGCGTACTGATCACGAGTGTAATTGTCACCTGAGAGAGTGTTTGAACCAAGTCACCGCTGAACTCTTGTCTCTTCTTCTGAGTGTGATCGAGTGTCAAGGGAGCGTTCGTCCACGCTTCAGTAAAAAGGCATCCTAACCCACACAATATCTGAAGATAAGGGATTCAGTACGACAGTGGAGGGATCTCGCAACGGGTGAGTGCGGGCCTTATTGCACTGAGAGAGGGAGTGGATATGCAGTGCCTGAATTGATGTGTTGCACAGTATTGAGTTGAAGTGAGGTTGCAGTGTGTGGGGATTATATTGACTGCCGTTGCACTCCCCATTTTCCTATCCTTATCCGTTGTCACTGAAGAGGGATTTCAGGTGTTGAATGTGAATACCTCCTTTATGCAAGTGTGGAAAGAATATATGCATTGTATAACTTACTCTGTCTGTCAGTAGAAGAATTCCCCGATCAGTGCTCCCGTATGTGATGACTGCCTGAGACGAAAGAGGGAGACACCCATTGACATACCGCTGTCTGCTCGATAGAAGTACACTCTAGCCGTAAGCCTTTGCCCTGGTACTATAGAGAAATATGCATGCAGCTGTATAACGTACCCTGTCTGTTAACAGAGCATTCCTCCGCCAACGGCCTCCCATGTGATGTCCGCCTAAAGTGAGACACCCATTGAACCTACCTCCGTCTGCCAATCGAAGCACACTTCAGCCGTAAGCCTGTTCCCTTGTCCTACGGAGAAATATGTGTGCAGTTGTATAACGTACCCTGTCTGTCTAACAGAGCATTCCGCCGCCAACAGCCTCCCATGTGATGTCCGCCTAAAGTGAGACACCCATTGAACCTACCTCTGCCTGCTCGATAGAAGTATACTCCAGCCGTAAGCCTGTTCCCTTGTCCTACGGAGAAACATGCATACAGTTGTGTAACGTACCCTGTCTGTTAACAGAGCATTCCTCCTCCAACGGCCTCCCATGTGATGTCCGCCTAGAGTGAGACACCCAGTGAACCTACCTCCGTCTGCTGGTCGAAGCACACTTCAGCCGTAAGCCTGTTCCCTTGTCCTATGGAGAAACATGCATACAGTTGTGTAACGTACCCTGTCTGTTTAACAGAACATTCCTCTGCCAACGGCCTCCTATGCGATGTCCGCCTGAAAGGGAGACACTCATTGAGCCTACTCCTGCCTGCCCTACAGAAGTATACCCTGGTTGTAAGCCTTTGGCTTGTACTGAAGAAACACGTGCTTGCATAGGTAAAAGTGACTTTGTCCTCTTCAAATGTTCTGAAAAGTTCTACTTACCAGGAGACTCACCTGTCTGGCCAAGGGAAGGCCCTCTTCGATCAAAGGATGTTGTCCTGTTCAAATGTTCTATAAAGTTCTACTTACCAGGAGACTCACCTGTCTGTCCAAGGGAAGGCCCTCCCCGATCAAAAGACTCTGTTCTGTTCAAATGTCCTAAAAAGTTCTACTTACCAGCATACTCACCTGCTCATCCAAGGGAAAGCTCTCCTCGATCACGAGACCTGTCCTGCTCCACGCCTGAAGGCGGCCGACTTACCAGGATACTCACCTGTGTGTCGGACAGGTGACCGACTTCCCCCTCCTCTGGTCAGTGGTTCGGCCCCCGCATCGGTGGGGTGGACCCAGAAGCCCCATTGAGACTTTTTTTATTGAACTTTTAATAAATAAATCCTTGTCAAACTCTTATTCTTCTGTCTGTCTGGTCTCTGGCACGCTCCTTGAGGTGGTCCTGGGTTTTAGGGGTGGGTGCAGACTGGTTTGACCCCCCCGACCTGTGACAGATTTGGCGTAAGTCGGCAGGGTTCCACCTTGAGTGAGCGACCAGAGGCCTAGATGGCGAAAGAAGAGGCACCAGTGGTGCGACAACCAGTTATGCCAATTTTTATGGGAGCCCCGTGGGCCCAGAAGTATGGAGGTCCAGGATCGGAAGTGAGTCTGTCAATGTGGAAGACCCAGGTTGAATACCTGGTAGGGCTCCAAGGGTTAAGTGCCCCCCAGGGGGTACAGTTTGTTCTGAATTCATTGGAGGGAGAAGCGAGAAGAGAGGTACAGGCAGCACCAGAAGCAATCCGAACTATGGTTCAAACTATCTTTGACGTCATTACGGGACAATATGGTGACATTACCCCGGTAGCTGTCCTCCGAACGCAGTTCTTCAATTGTAAGCAGGGACCCCGACAAACCATCCGGATTGCATTCGCATTACAGGTGAGGGAGCAGTTTTCCAGATTAAAAGGGAGACGGGATCACGGCCTGGGAGGTGAGGAAGGCCTGCTGCGAGACCAGTTATTACTGGGATTATGGGAAGATCCCGTGCGGCAAAGTCTGCGGGTACAGCTCCGACGAGAGCCGGACCTCACTTTTGAGGATCTGCGGAGGGAAGCCCTAGCACTGGAGCGAGACCACACCGAGAGTATAGACCCCCCCCCCCCCCCCATTGCATGGCCACGACTGTTGTCAGCGGTTCTTCGCCCCCTGTTACGTCCGATTGGAAGCAAGCCTTCTTTGAAGAATTGAAGAGGGATGTTCGTGAACAAATGTCTGAGTTGTCTAAGTCTGTTATGGAAGAGCTTCGCCGAGAACGCCTCCGTTCATTGTCCTCACCGCGGGAGCGGGCCTATTCGGATGGGAGTCTACCTCTGGAGCGTCGTCCACTCCAGCCAGCTGGGCCTCGATTCCAGTGGGATGAGCAGGGGCGTCCTATCTGTAACGGTTGTGGAGAGCCAGGACACTATCGTTGTCAGTGTAACTCCCGCCGTGCCTCGCAAGGGGGTTTTTAGAGCTTCCGGTCACTGTGGGTCAAGTGGCCAGGACCCCCTTATTAGACCCTTTGCCATCTAGGACTTCTAAAGAGTGTCTGGTGGGGCGCTGCCCCGTGGTGATGGCCCAGGTGAATGGCCTGAAGGTACAGTGCCTCTTGGACACGGGGTCACAAGTCACTCTATTCTCGGAAGGTTTGTCTCAGGAGTTGTTTGGCGCCCAGGGTCGGCCGGCGACAGAGGCCCCCTGGTTGACCTTGCGTGGGGCCAACGGACTCAACATCCCGTATGTGGGATACTTGGTAACTGACCTAGAGATACATGGGATCGTCATACCTCAAAAAAGAGGAGTGGTCGTACGGGACGCATGTCTGGGGACTCATCGTGCCCTGCTGGGCATGAATGTCATCTCGGAGTGTTGAGAGGAGCTATTCCGGAACAGACCAGTTCGAACAGCCTTGACGTCGGAAGGCCGGGAGTGGGATCGTGTCGAAGCCGATTGTCATCAGGTCTGCCTTGCTGAGTCACAGGGGAGCCGTGAAAGTACCGGGAGGGTGGCTTGTCGCTATGCTCTGTCTATTCCAGCTCGGAGTGAGGCTGTGGTCTGGGCCAAGCTGCCTCCTCGACTTTATGGTCCTGAGGAGTGGGTCCTGGTGGAACCCCATTCGGATTGTTCAAAGGTGGAAGTCGCCCGGGGATTGGTGTCAGCCCGGAGAGGCCGAGTTTCCATAAAAGTAAGGAACATGAGTCCCTTCCCTGTCCACTTATACCGTCACCAGCGTCTAGTCCGAGTTACCTCGGTGAATTCACAGCAAGTTCGAGAACAGGAAGAAGTCAAATTCAGCCGAGTAAGCCCGACAGTGGTAGAGGTGGCCTTGGTACAGGCGGGTCAGTATGTGAAGGAAAACAGGGAGGAAATGCCGGCTCATCTTGAAGGAGAGTCTCTATGGGGAGAGGGACTAGAAAGTGACCAGACTAAGCAGCTCGGGGTTTTCCTGTCAAGATGGCAGCATTTGTTTGCCACCCATGACGAAGACTACGGTCATATCGATGCAGTCAAACATCAGATTCCGACCGAAGGTGCCGCACCTAGTAGAGAGCGCTACCGGCCAGTACCCCCGACCTTGTACTCCGAGATCCGCACCCTCCTGTGGGGGATGCTAGATAAGGGAATTATCCGCGAGAGTAGTAGCCCTTGGGCCGCACCAATTGTTTTGGTGCGGAAGAAGACCGGCTCTTGGAGGTTTTGTGTAGATTACCAGAAGTTAAATCAAGTGACTAAGAGAGATGCTTTCCCGTTACCCCGAGTGGAGGACTCCCTCACTAGCCTTACACAAGCGGCCTGGTACTCTACCCTCGATCTGGCCAGTGGGTATTGGCAGGTGCAGGTGGAGGAGCGGGACAGGGAGAAGACTGCGTTCACCACCCCCTTTGGACTCTATGAGTGGGACCGGATGTCGTTTGGCCTGTGCAACGCTCCCGCCACTTTCCAATGGCTGATGCAGCGCTGCTTGGGCGGTCAGCTGATGGAGACCACTCTAGTCTACTTGGATGATGTGATCGTCTACTCCCCTGATTTCGAGTCCCATCTTCAACATTTGGAACAAGTCTTCCGCTCCTTGGAGAGGTATGGATTGAAGCTCCAGCCGGACAAATGCCAACTTTTCCGGAAGGAGGTGAAGTTCTTGGGCCACATCGTAAGTGCAGCGGGGATCTCTGTTGACCCTAAGACCGTACGTCAGGTCAGATCCTTTCTAGGCTTCGTAGGCTACTACAGACGGTTCATAAAAGACTTCTCAAGAATTGCCAAGCCCATAAATCAGCTGCTGGGGGGTACTGGGCGGTTCCGGGGCTGGGGGTCTCCGCCAATCCAGTGGGA
Organism: Romanogobio albipinnatus; assembly: GCA_023566225.1. Classification (NCBI taxonomy): domain Eukaryota; kingdom Metazoa; phylum Chordata; class Actinopteri; order Cypriniformes; family Gobionidae; genus Romanogobio; species Romanogobio albipinnatus. Next base: position 18,543,339 of record CM042254.1, on the reverse strand, counting down.
TTCAGCATGCGAGACTGCCTTCCAGAAACTCAAACAGGAGCTGCTGCAAGCCCCAATCCTAGCCTACGCCGACTTCACTCAACCATTCGTCCTCTACACAGACGCCAGTAATCTGGGTCTGGGAGCCGTACTAGCTCAGAAACAACAGGGGAAGGAGAGGGTCATCGCCTATGCCAGCCGAAGTTTACACCGACAGAGAAAAATGATGCCAATTACAGTTCCTTCAAGCTCGAGTTGCTGGCTATGAAATGGGCGATAAGTGAGAAGTTTTAGGACTACTTGTGGGGAGCGAAGGTACTTGTCATGACTGACAACAATCCGTTGGTGCATCTACAAACCGCCAAGCTGGGGGCGGTTGAACAGAGGTGGGTGGCACAACTGGCCAACTTTGATTACCAGCTTCAGTATCGGCCAGGGAAAGAACACATTAACGCTGATGTACTGTCTAGACTTCCTGAAGCAGGACCGGTGGGGCGGACACCAACGTCGAGTGAGGGGTGCGAGGAGGAACTGATGGTGGGCGTTGTAGAGGCACAGGGTCAACCGTCGGTCGAGCCCCCCGCCAATTGGGGATGGGAACCACAGCGTTGGAGGATGTGGCAGGAGGATGTGAGGCTGTTACGAAATTGGCTGAGGCAAGGGACTTGGCCCGAGGGGGAGGAACGTCGGGCCCAGACACGGACAGTGCGGAGACTGTTGGGGCAGAGAGAGAGGCTCTTCCTGAAAGAAGGGGTGGTTTGTAGGTCCCTCCGGGACCCAACCGTGGGCGAAAAGATCTGCCAAGTGGTGGTCCCCGAGGGGCAATGTCGTTCTCTGTTGCAGGCTTATCACACCAAGTTGGGGCATCAAGGGCAAGAGAGGACGTTGTCTCTGTTACGGCAATACTTCTATTGGCCTGGGATGGAGGGGAGGGTTAGCGAGGGGTTACCTCCAGCGGTGCCCACGTTGTATGCTCTTTAAGGCAAGGAAGGAGGTGCGGGCCCCGTTGGTTCCGATCCGAGCCAAGGCACCACTGCATATCATAGCCATGGACTATCTGACGCTGGGCCGGCCGGTAGATTGGATACAGAATATCCTTGTAGTAACCGACCTATTTACAAAGTACGCTTGGGCCATTCCAACTTTAGATCAAACTGCTGTCACTGCCGCTAACGCCTTGTGGAAGTCCGTGATCCAACCATTCGGGTGTCCCGAAATATTCCATTCGGACCAAGGGGCCAACTTCGAGTCTCAGGTGATTCATGAGCAGTGTCAGTTGTACGGAGGTAAGAAGACCCACACGACCCCATATCACCCCCAAGGGAATGGAGGGTGTGAGAGATTTAATCAGACGCTGTTGAGTTTATTAGGGACCCTGGAAGAGGAGCAGCAGGGCCATTGGGTGGATAGACTCCCGGCGTTGGTCCAGGCGTACAACAATAGCGTGCATAGCACCACCGGGTATGCCCCGACCTATCTGATATTCGGGAGGCATGTTCTGCCGATCGACCTGCTATCTGGGGCTACTACGGCAGAGGAGGGGGGCAGCTTAACAGAGTGGGTGACAGGGCACCACCAGCGTCTCCATGCTGCTTACGAACAGGTCTCGGACCGAATAAACCAAGCGGCTGTGAGGAATAAGAGATTGTATGACCGGACGGCTAGGGAGGCACCGCTACTGCCAGGAGAGAGAGTTCTGGTAAGGGACAACCGTCGCCAGGGGAAGGGGAAACTGAGTGATCGGTGGGAGCCTCAGCCATATGTGATTCAACGGCAGCCACACCCAGAACAACCTGTATACGCTATGCGTCCTGAAGGGAGAGTTGGCCCAGAGCGGGTGTTACACCGGAACCTGATTCACCCTTGTCCTAACTACCCTAACCCAGTGGCAGGAAATCCCCCAATCGAGACAACGGCAATGCCCTCGTTGGTAGGATGGGCAGTGGTCCCAAGGGGACTCGGGGGGGTGACAAGGTGACGAAGTGAGGCGGAACTAAGTTCAGTTGAAGTTTTGTTCCCCCCCGGAACGATGTCGGTGTAACACCAGGCCGGTTCCAGTTGGATATGTGCCCCTACAAAAACGGTGGCTAATGGCGGATGATGATCAGGTGTGGGAAATGACGCAGGGATCTGTGACGAAGCTGCGTCGGATAAAGGAGAGTATAAAAAGGGAAGTGGAGAGACAGTTGGGCGATTATTCCTTCCCCGAGAGAAGTCATTCCTTCATTGGGTGTGTTGGTTCACGGAGGTTTCTGGAGGGTGCGCAAGGGCTCGACTGTACTAGTCGACTGTACGGATACGTTTGCAAGGAGTTACAGGCTGGAAGTGAAGTGAGTCACAGAGCTTGAGTGCAGACTGGAGAACGCCATCAACATCAGAACGGAGATAAGTAGTATGAGTATCGGATTTCATTGAACGTATGCACCTGCACTGAGCTGAATATGAAGTTGTGAAGCGTACTGATCACGAGTGTAATTGTCACCTGAGAGAGTGTTTGAACCAAGTCACCGCTGAACTCTTGTCTCTTCTTCTGAGTGTGATCGAGTGTCAAGGGAGTGTTCGTCCACGCTTCAGTAAAAAGGCATCCTAACCCACACAATATCTGAAGATAAGGGATTCAGTACGACAGTGGAGGGATCGCGCAACGGGTGAGTGCGGGCCTTATTGCACTGAGAGAGGGAGTGGATATGCAGTGCCTGAATTGATGTGTTGCACAGTATTGAGTTGAAGTGAGGTTGCAGTGTGTGGGGATTATATTGACTGCCGTTGCACTCCCCATTTTCCTATCCTTATCCGTTGTCACTGAAGAGGGATTGTGAATACCTCCTTTATGCAAGTGTGGAAAGAATATATGCATTGTATAACGTACTCTGTCTGTCAGTAGAAGAATTCCCCGATCAGTGCTCCCGTATGTGATGACTGCCTGAGACGAAAGAGGGAGACACCCATTGACATACCGCTGTCTGCTCGATAGAAGTACACTCTAGCCGTAAACCTTTGCCCTGGTACTATAGAGAAATATGCATGCAGCTGTATAACGTACCCTGTCTGTTAACAGAGCATTCCTCCGCCAACGGCCTCCCATGTGATGTCCGCCTAAAGTGAGACACCCATTGAACCTACCTCCGTCTGCCGATCGAAGCACACTTCAGCCGTAAGCCTGTTCCCTTGTCCTACGGAGAAATATGTGTGCAGTTGTATAACGTACCCTGTCTGTCTAACAGAGCATTCTGCCGCCAACGGCCTCCCATGTGATGTCCGCCTAAAGTGAGACACCCATTGAACCTACCTCTGCCTGCTCGATAGAAGTATACTCCAGCCGTAAGCCTGTTCCCTTGTCCTACGGAGAAACATGCATACAGTTGTGTAACGTACCCTGTCTGTTAACAGAGCATTCCTCCGCCAACGGCCTCCCATGTGATGTCTGCCTAGAGTGAGACACCCAGTAAACCTACCTCCGTCTGCTGGTCGAAGCACACTTCAGCCGTAAGCCTGTTCCCTTGTCCTACGGAGAAACATGCATACAGTTGTGTAACGTACCTTGTCTGTTAACAGAGCATTCCTCCGCCAACGGCCTCCCATGTGATGTCCGCCTAGAGTGAGGCACCCAGTGAACCTACCTCCGTCTGCTGGTCGAAGCACACTTCAGCCGTAAGCCTGTTCCCTTGTCCTACGGAGAAACATGCATACAGTTGTGTAACGTACCCTGTCTGTTTAACAGAACATTCCTCAGCCAACGGCCTCCTATGCGATGTCCGCCTGAAAGGGAGACACTCATTGAGCATACTCCTGCCTGCCCTACAGAAGTATACCCTGGTTGTAAGCCTTTGGCTTGTACTGAAGAAACACGTGCTTGCATAGGTAAAAGTGACTTTGTCCTGTTCAAATGTTCTGAAAAGTTATACTTACCAGGAGACTCACCTGTCTGGCCAAGGGAAGGCCCTCTTCGATCAAAGGACATTGTCCTGTTCAAATGTTCTATAAAGTTCTACTTACCAGGAGACTCACCTGTCTGTCCAAGGGAAGGCCCTCCCCGATCAAAAGACTCTGTTCTGTTCAAATGTCCTAAAAAGTTCTACTTACCAGCATACTCACCTGCTCGTCCAAGGGAAAGCTCTCCTCGATCACGAGACCCTGTCCTGCTCCACGCCTGAAGGCGGCCGACTTACCAGGATACTCACCTGTGTGTCGGACAGGTGACCGACTTCCCCCTCCTCTGGTCAGTGGTTCGGCCCCCGCATCGGTGGGGTGGACCCAGAGGCCCCATTGAGACTTTTTTTATTGAACTTTTAATAAATAAAACCTTGTCAAACTCTTATTCTTCTGTCTGTCTGGCCTCTGGCACGCTCCTCGAGGTGGTCCTGGGTTTTAGGGGTGGGTGCAGACTGGTTTGACCCCCCCGACCTGTGACATTTACATATGTAGTTTTGCGAATTCTTTCTGCTTTAGTTATTCATTGTTGCGCAAAGAGCATATAGGTCTTCAACCCTGCATGGAAACCCACTGTACTACTGTGTTTAGTCAGATAGTGTCTTATTATAGGGTTTGTGTCTTTTACCATGTGAAAAAGCGTAATGCTAACTTAGATCATGTGACGCACCTCATCCTATCATGTAATGGCAGTGGCGTCTGTGGCCAGTGTTTCTTGTGCGTTTCTTACCACAGTTTCTTGTGGATTAACGTGTTTGTTTTGTGAATTATGTTCTATAATTGGTGTTGTATCACTAGTAAACATACAGTAGGACTGCAGTGTTTGTGCAATGTGCTCGAGCAGTAAAATGGCATGAATTGCTCTGTTGCAGATTACTGGTCATTGCAGTTTGCATTAAAACCACATTCAAGATTAGCTTTGAATAATTATAAAACAGCTTAATTGGGCATACATAGCAGTGATACTAGCAACTAAAAATGTAATTGTAATTTAATTGTTGAAACCTGGAAGTCATAGAGAGAACACATCATTTAATTTATGTTTTCATTAAACAGCAATATAATACAATATTTATAATTAAATTACTCTTTTATTCTTTATTCATTAAAATGCATTGTATCAGCATCATATAGTGCATGACAGTAATATTCATTCAAGTCTTATTATAATTGGTAAAATCTGAAAGCCAAAAAAAAAAAAAACATCAATATTGTTTATTTTCTTTAGACAATATACAATATCAATCAATATTACACAATGTCTATTATTTAATACTGCTACCCATTTGCTGGTGGTAATGCTGTAAATTACTCTAGCCTGACTCGTCATTCCCTACTCTGCCTTCTCTTAAAGGTGCCATAGAATGAAAAACTGAATTAACCTTGGCATAGTTGAATAACAAGAATTCGTCTTTTCTATAAGGTATATGATAAGAAATAATACAATAATACTAACCTCCTGAAGTGAATGCTGTGTACCGGTTGTCATGACAACATTGCGTGTGGCTGCTGACGCGCAGTGAGACAGCCAATCAGAGCAGAACTCCACATTACTATTCATGACCCTTCCAAATAAGGCAAAAACAGACCATTTCATTCTAGGGACAATTTCTAGGGCTGTAAATGGACCTGTAAAACCATATTTGGACAATTTTTGCCCTTAAATAAGCCGCATACCCTCTATGTAGATATCAGAGAACAATTTAAAATATTGTTTCAACTCATTCTAGGGCACCTTTAAATAGTTAAAGAGTTTTTAATGTTGTTTATATGTTTATGTGGCATTTTTAATATGCTTTAATACAAACTATTGCTGAGTATTTTCTCTGTAAAACTGTAGTGGAAAAAAGACTGTATCAAAAATGCGGTTTGAAATCGCCTGTGTTGCACTAATCACGTCAATGTGCGGCCAGGCTTTAGCATATCATTAACTATTATCTGAAGCAAGCAGACGAGTCTCAAGAGAAGCCAGGTTATCCCGGAATATCTTTCTTAATATGAAAAATTGAGTAGGCTACATTTAGCGGTATAGCTGGTAAATTGTGAATTTTTATGTATATTATGATGCTATGCTGTCTGACTCTGGGGTGGCGAACGGGAATATGGTTTATGTAACATTAGCCACACGTTATCAGCTGTTAGATAACATAGTCAAGCCAAAGGTTAATCATATTAATTACCATTATGTGTGCCTGATGTTGTAGCGAGTGGTACATAAAACACATTACCATTCTGATACATCGACTTGTAGACAAGCCTGTATAAGTGAATGGAGGCGGGCTCATTTATATATACAGGAATCCGCTTATACTAAATGAAGCAAGGGTTTTCAAAGATAAGTTTTAAGGGATAAAATTACTCTTAGAAATATCATTTTTATCAAGGTAAAATCTTAAAATAAACTTTTCAGGACAGTTGGTCCCCAGGAGCAGGGTTGAAGATCTAGGCACTACATGACTTGCAGTTTTACTAGCAGGTTACTTTAGTTTACATTTGCATGGTTTTGTGCAAATGCAGGTTGTAAAACCATTAATTTGTGTGTATATACAACATAAGCATGCAGATCAAGCATGCTTGAAATTATTAAACTTTATATTACAAAAAAAATCATATTCTTTTAAAATGTTCTTCTTCAAAAAGTGCATTAATTTCTTGCAAATATGTATTTTTTTCCTCGTATTTTCGCCAACATTTTTTCATGTTTTTATTTTATTTTATTTTACTGTTTTATTTTATTGCTTCACTTTGAAATAATGAAGAAAGGCATGTTTATCTAGAATGTAAAGAAGACAAGACTAAACATTATACTGGATTACTTGAAAGAATGTTTCAATCTTTCTAGATTTCTGTCAGATGTCAGTGCATTGATAATATCTTGTGGAAATACTTTTACTTGTCATATTTTTGTCAAAAGTTTTATTTCATTAAAGGTCCCGTTCTTCGTGTTTTTTTGAAGCATTGATTGTGTTTACAGTGTGCAATATAACATGTGTTCATGTTTCGCGTGTAAAAAAAACACAGTAAAAACACGTTGCACGGAAAGGTCACGCCTCTTAACGGGGAGATGTATGCGCTCAATGATCTCTAAGTACAGCGTCCCAGTGAAAGCCAAACAAAGGTGATTTGACTCCGGGATGAAAATAACAGCATCTCGACGACATGGCGACAAACACACTCAAACGCAACACTTCCTTTTCTCCACGCAACATGTCCTCTTCTCCACGTGGGAGAGCAACAAGACCACGCCCCCTTTTTTGCATATTCTTGTGGGCGGAGGCTAGTCTGTTCTACTGTTCTACTGACGTCATTAAAGCAGGCTGTACCAGGATGTAGTCCAAGCCGGCCGTTCGCTGTAGGCTTTGAAAGGGAACTTCTGTTAAATAAAATATCTCGCTTGGCATTGAACTTTGAGCTTTATAATTTTACAGGTATTATTTATGCTCTAACAGCAACATTACACACTAACTAAAGTTTGAACAATGGGATCACGAAGAACGGGACCTTTAATTTGCACATTTTCATTGTGTTTTTGTTATCATTGACAAAATTAAATAAACCTTTTATTAAAATATTTTAGCCTGTAATTTAATTTCACATAATTCTTAGTGACTCGGGAGCGTGTGCCAGTAAATTGCGTTATCAGTGGACACGTCTCATTCTGAGTGATATTTTTGTTTGTTGTGTTTTTATGTTAACACCTTTTCTCTCCACTCTTTAGCTATAGGTTTGTGTCAATGTCAAGTTTTCTCTCAGTTGCAACACTGGAGGTGACAACCTTGTACCAATTACTCCCTGCCTGCAAGGCAGCCTGAACCAAAAGCATTGTGATATTTTGATCAGGGAAGTGAGGTGAAGTCTCTGCCCTGTGGGACCCTCTGCACCTGTACTGCTTCATGCTCTTGATCTCTCTTCAAACTGAGCTACGCCACAGTTCCCAGCCTGCCTATAGGAGAGCCTGCACCCTTTCTGCTGATGTGTGACATCTGGTTCTTTACGGGAATGTTTCATTCGCTAAAGACTCTTCCGTGCCATAGCCTCCGGCACAGTGTGTAAATGCTAAACATTGAATTATGGGATAGCATTTGGAAAGCTGATGGTAGAAAGCTGGTGTTTCTCTTGTCCTTTAGTTTGCAGAACAGTTTCTATTTTCTAAAAAATATAAAATAGACTTAGCTTTAAGGCTTTGTTTGTGTTTGATTGTTTTTCATGGTGATCAACAGCATGCCTAAGATGCTGTCAGCAGATCGTAAATTGAACTAAACCCTCAACATTTCTTTAAAATGCAGAGGATTGGATTAGTTTATTTGGGGAGTTATACACTCTAAAAAAAAAAGGTTCTATATGGCACCAAAAATGGTTCTTGGCTCGTAATCATAGGGGAACCTTTTTAGTGCTATATAGCACCAATTTTTGGTGCTTCAGTGGTTCTACAGCGGTTCTTCAGAGGTGCTATATAGCACCTTAGTCAAAGAACCGGTGAAGAACCTCTGAAGAACCGCTGAAGAACCACTGAAGCACCAAAATTGGTGCTATATAGCACTAAAAAAGGTTCCCCTATGATTACGAGCCAAGAACCATTTTTGGTGCCATATAGAACCTTTTTTTTTTAGAGTGTACAGTACATTAAATCCATAAAAAGAAAATGCACTATATATTTATAACATTTCTAAATGAAACATGCGCAGTTCCTGTAACCTCTACCAAAACTCATGTGTCTCATTTATTCTGGATAGGTGCCTTTCATTTTACAGTTCCTCTGGGTTCATCTGTATCTCAGCGCATTAAAATCCAGCACCAGCCTCTAGCCTTGACAGCTAAATCACATCACAGTCAAATCACAGTCTCTCCCATCAGACACCATTACATGGGAAATGGCAGTCGCGGGGGAAAAAGAGAGGCAATTTACAGCCGTTTAAATGCAAGACACAGTCCCGGCTCTGGGACTTTCTTACTCTGACTTCTCAGAGAGGAGCCATAGATCTGGAGCAGACAGACAGCATGCTCAGACTGGGCTAAGTAAGTAGAAAGGGGTAATGATGATAACCTCTGACTGAGAGTGATGAGCATAGAGGAGCACGAGCAATCACCTTATTTGAACCTAAGGCTGTGAGTCACATGGATAACTCTGAAGAAGGTTGTTCAATATGTGTTACCTAACATCCAATTGTGGGGCCTGGTGATGTAATTTTTGTGTCACAAGTATAATTGCTGTTTTCAAACATGTTTCCTGACCATCCCCACCTAGTCCCACCCCCAAACTCATGCCATTGGTTGAGCCAGTGTTACTGCAATGGACTGATCGGCAAGTTTGAAAGGGCCACAATGTTTGTACTCTTCTGCAAAAGCATCCTATGAAATGCTTACTTATAGATGTCTCAACACATTAAGCTGTGAATTGAAGCTCACTTGAGCCAGTGAATGAGTGAGTCAGTGAACCATTTTGTTCAGGAACGAAACAAATGACTTAATGAGTAAGTCCTTTAAATCATTCATTCAACTAATTTCTATATAAGCACAGATTTATTAATGAAGTGAGTCATTGAATCATTCATTCAACAGATCCATTCATTTAGCTTTTGTATGTTAATAACTGAGTTGTTTACTACTACTTAACTGGTTCACTCATTTAGCTTTATTTGGGAGGCCGTGAATCAACTGATTAATTCAAAAACACAAATTTATTCATGAAGTGTGAGTCACTGAATCATTCATTCAAACTATTTACTCATTCAGTTTTACACAGATCAGGCATAAGGTGATGCGAATAACACTGATTATCTCTTCATCACGGCTCCTGTTAGTGGGTGGAATATATTAGGCAGCAAGTGAACATTTTGTCCTCAAAGTTGATGTGTTAGAAGCAGGAAAAAAAACAGGCAAGCGTAAGGATTTGAGCGAGTTTGACAAGGGCCAAATTGTGATGGCTAGACGACTGGATCAGAGCATCTCCAAAACTGCAGCTCTTGTGGGATGTTCCCAGTCTGCAGTGGTCAGTATTTATCAAAAGTGGTCTAAGGAAGGAACAGTGGTGAACCGGTGACAGGGTCATGGGTGGCCAAGGCTCATTGATGCACATGGGGAGCGAAGGCTGGCCTGTGTCCATGCTGACCCCTGTCCACTGCTGAAAGCAGCAACAGTGAGCATCAGAACTGGACCACGGAGCAATGGAAGAAGGTGGCCTGGTGTGATGAATCACATTTTCTTTTACATCATATGGATGGCCGAGTGCTGGTGCGTCGCTTACCTATAGGGATCACTATGGGATCAAGGCAAGCCGGCGGAGGCAGTGTGATGCTTTGGGCAATGTTCTTCTGGGAAAACTTGGGTCCTGCCATCGATGTGGTTGTTACTTTGACACGTACCACTTACCTAAGCATTGTTGCAGACCATGTACACCCTTTTATGGAAACGGTATTCCCTGATGACTGTGGCCTCTTTCAGCAGGATAATGCACCCCCAGCCACAAAACAAAAAATGGTTCAGGAATGATTTGAGGAGCACAAAAACGAATTTGAGGTGTTGAATTGGCCTCTAAATTCCCCAGATCTCAATCCAATCGAGCATCTGTGGGATGTGCTGAACAAACAAGTCCGATCCATGGAGGCCCTACCTCGCAACTTACAGGACTTAAAGGATCTGCTGCTAACATCTTGGTGCCAAATACCACAGCACACCTTCAGGGGTAGTGGAGTCTATGCTTCAACTGGTCAGGGTTGTTTTGGCAGTAAAAGGGGGACCAACCCAATATTAGGAATAGGAATTAGGAATAGGTCATAATGTTATGCCTAATCGGTGTAAATGCGAGTTATTGAATCATTTACTCCACTCATTCCACTTTGAGTGAGTCACTGAATCATCTGATTTGTAAAAAAAAAAAATCACAGATTCATTCAGTAACAGCACTTTTGCTTGTGTGCTGCTCGATTGCTTAAATATCTCACCAGTGGATTTTTTAATCCAGTTTCCTGAGGTGTACTTTTATATTGTTAGTATGAGTTTTACATCATAAAATGTCATAATTTAGAAATAAAAGGCATTCTATCCTGATTTTAGCCCTCTGTCTTGAATGCTCTGTTTGAAGGGGCGTCTGTTGTGAGACTTCAGTGTAAACTCCCACTGCTGTGATTGGCTGACATCTCTGCATTTGAAATGCATATTACATGTGGAACCCCTCTTGAATACTTTTAATACGTTTCTTTTTACAATTACAGCCGTTGAGATGAACGAATCGTGAAATTGTTGATTATAGCATTATTTTTAGATCGTTTCCCATCACATGAACGGCTGCAGTGATGGGCAGTCTGTTGATCGCGTGAATGCAGTGATCTTGTCATTGCAATGCGTTTTCTCTCACAAAATGCTTTCACCACAACTAACAGCAAACACGACATCGATATGAATACAGTAAGAGCTTTGTTGTGCAGCATAACAGCGTCATTCATTATAACGGCAGTTTGGGCAAGTGTGCAGATACACTCGCGACGTGTGATTGACAGCTCCGAACATTATAAAGAGTGTTCTTTGATCGCTCTCTGTAGTCTAATCACAATTTAAATAACAGATTTGTTTCATGCTACTAAGAGAAACAATGTGAAGTTGACTAGTGATGCACCGATCATGATTTTACATGGCCGATTCCGATTTTTTTTTCAAGAAAACTGGCCAATTCCGATACCGATTTCTGATTGTTTTTTTTTTACACAATAAAATAATGAAAGTATACATGAACAAGATGTTTATTTGGTATTTAACAGGCTAAATTGGCTTTTGGCTAATGAAAACAAGTCCGCAATCCGAAATTAACGGGAAATTTATTTGGATATTATAAAAGGCTGAAAGGTGAAATTAAAGGCAACAACTGCATATTCTCCAATCCAAACAAAGATGTTACTTAAATCAGCATTTGTTTTTAAATTCAGTGTAAAGAAAAAAGTCTTTACCATTTCGGCTTTGTCACAAGTTAGTCTGTTTCGTTCTCATCCGATCCAACACGTGAGAAGCTGAGCTGAACAAACGCTCACTATCTACGCTTGTGCAGGGCGTGGAGAGGTAAGCTCGTGCAACTTCAGCTTGCGCAGGAAAACGGCTCTTCATTCCGTTTCAGCATATCTCGTCTCTTCCCTCAGTTCTCCAGTTTCCGTTTATAACACACAAGTGACATGTTTGTGAATGATTGCAATATAGGCGTATGTGCACCGGGCACACTTCCAGAAAAGTCGGCAGAAAAATACAAAGAAAAACGATTTTTGGCCGGTCAACCGGTGCATCCCTAAAGTTGACCGTTTAGTCACTGGCTTGATTCACGGATGCATAAACAGTATTAAATGATTTAGAAAGAAAGTCTGTGTGAACTTGAATAATTAGCTACACATCAGAAATCACTGAACACTGTTGAACGACACGGTGCTGTCGAATCCATATCGTAAAAGTCTGTTTGTAAAGCCTGTGCTGACATTGCGACTGAATTAAATGTAAAAAAATAAACTGAATCCATTTTCTCCAAATTCTCTGGGTGGGCAAAGCAGAGAAAGGGGAGGTAACCTTTCCCCGTATGACGACATACAGTATAGGGAAGATTTCAGATTGGCCCATCTGAGCTTTCATTTTCTCAAAGGCAGAGCAGGATACCCAGGGCTTGGTTTACACCTATCTCCATTTATAGCCACTGGGGGACCATAGACAGGCTAGGGGAACCTCATAAAGTGAAATGTTCATGTCATGGGACCTTTAAGGTTACATTAACAACATTTTTTGCTAAATTTTGCAGGCAAAAAAGCTCAGTTGTCTTTTGTCAATAGTGTAGTGATGTATGAAGCACAGCTCACACATCGTCGTTGGCAGTCGGCATACAAAATGTAACAATAAATTTAATAAAACTTTAAAAAGTTTAAGAGGGCCTCATGTGCATTCTGGTTCTGCAGAAATGTAGGGAGCTTTCTGCATGTGCGGATTCCATGTGGCCAAATGTATCACAGCCTTGATCTCACTAGAACTAGGAGTCATTGTTTGACACGAAGAGCTTACATTTGCCATCAAGGTGATGTAATGGTTCATTTTAGAATTCCGTAAAACCGCCTGTAAAGGTTTCAAAAGCCTGGACTCCCACATTGAAAGTGAACACACCAGGCCAGCTGCGTATTTCACTATTAACATCACCATTAAGAACCACAGCCCAGAACATCTGATGTAAGATTGGGAGAAACATCTTCTCCTTTTTATATATGCCAGCTTTCTCTCGTTTAACCTGCTCAATTTAATGCCAGGTGCACAGAAATGATTAGATGGATTGTCTATTGAACAGTGATTTATTAGGCCCTCAGACATGGAAAACCCAATTAATGGACATACAATATAAGTGCCAGACAGAGTGCTATGAAATCCTTTCAAATCTTCCGCAATCATGAAATTAATTTGACTTGCCTTGACATGTGTATCTCTAAATACCTGCAGTATACACCCTAATCTCAATGGCTATCTCCAGGGAACCGCATTTTAATTTCATGGATATAATGCTAATTTACAGGGGAGTGGAAGGGGGGCTGGCGACTGGGAGAGGAGGCAAGGATAGATACAAAAATGGCCATGTCTAATCCTTCATCCTTTTTTCTGATAGCCAAGTTATTTAGGCGCTGTTCCTCTGTATGCATATTTTTTACAACCATTACAGCAAGACAAAAATAGCGTATTATCACTGCTTCCAAGCTGTGCAGGCTTAGGATTTACACACTGTAGATTCACGCTTGGCACTTTATTATGAACATCAATTTCTGAGAATGTGATGCGCTCTTATGTTGGGCCAAGAGACAAAATGATGAAAGCAAGGACCACTGTCTAGAGCACATATTTACTCACAGTTATCTTGAAATGCACACATACAAAAAGAATTGTAAGAGATTATCCACCAGTGTTTGCCCCGTTAGGAAACAGGCTGCCATTCTGCATCTACTGGAGTCAGCTTGTTTGAGCTCATTAATGAATTCAGAACCGTCAAGCAACAAACCAAAGTGGACGGTTCTGACAACTGGCAGCCGTGGCGTCTTCAGAGCTGGCTGGCATGTGCCGGGACGGCTCTTTGATGCCACTATTGTAAACATCTGTTTGGTCTCATGGGAGACTGACGTTCAGCGTGAGTACCCCTCCAGAGGAACTAACCGTTCCCGCCTATTGTTTTCTTGGAAACAGAGCATCAATTATTTATCGCCTCTTCTATTTGAAAGTATTTCATGTGCCACCCAATTTTAATAATAGAAAAGTACAAAATGTGGCCTGGTGTGGACTGAAACTTCATCCCAGAAATGAAAATGTACTCTTACTTACTTTATTCTGTGAAAAGAAGATATTTTGAAGAATTTTGGAACCAAACAATATCGGACCCCTGTGACTTCCATTGTAAAGAGACGTTTCTCAAAGTATCTTATTCTATATTCCACAGAGGAAAGAAAGCCATGATTAGAATGTTCTTTCTTTTTTTTGGGAGCTTCTGTGAGTCTTATTTTGCTCAAGTCCTTTTCAGCCTTGTTACATTTTACTACATCAATGAAAGTTGAAAGCATCATTAAAGCAATGCATTGTCCTTGGTTGAGATCCAATAGCTTTTCCGTGCCAAGACACAGCATGCATCATGAGAGAACATGTAGAGGAGGCTGATCAATATAAGCTGGATATTGTCCTTGATTGTAGAGGTTGGCCATTGAATCTATGTGTTCTGTTACTCTGCAGTTTGGACTCTCAGTTTTAGTTTGGGGTTTCTGAGATTATCCAAGAGCAGTATCCTCCTTAACTTTCTCTCAGATTATTTTCTTCCCTTCCTTTTTAAAATTCTTCTGTTCTCGCTCCACCGCTTTTCTTCTGCAGAACTCCAGCTGTTTAGTGATACAGTGTTCAAATCAGTACAGAAACACATGCCTGCTGCTAGCGCTGCAAAAAAAAAAAAAAAAAAAAAAACACTGGCAGATGCACACATACACTGGTATTCCTATAATTCTGAGGACATTCCATGGGCCTAGTGCTTTTTATACTGTACAAACTGTATATTATATCCCCTTCATCACAGAAAACTTTCAGCATTTTTACTTTTTCAAAAAACATCACTTAGTATGATTTATAAGCTGATTTCCTCATGGGGACCAAAAACATGTCCACACAAGGTCAAAAATAACTGGTCTTACTATCCTTGTGGGGACATTTGGTCCTCAAAACATAGGGTTTACCTGATACAAACACACACACATTCATACAGTGTTGAGTGCACTGCAATGACTTAAAATGCCGCTTTTCATCCCCGAATGCTGTCATCACTTACCCTCATGTTGTTCTAAAACTGTATGACTTGTTTTTTTTCTAGAACAAAAAATATATTTTGATCTTTCATATAATGAACGAAAATTATCATTTGGTTTTGGACGCCACTAACTTTCACTGTATGGGCAAAATCCATCAAAAATATTTTGTGTTCCTCAGAGAAATGATGGAACAATGTTAGAACGATGTGATGGTGAGTAAATGATGACAGAAGGTTCATTATTGAGTGAATGATCCCTTTGAGTTTCTTTTCTTTATGAATATGTGATGAAAGACAGAGTTTGCTTTTTCATTCAAAAGACATGTTGAAAGCATCTTAAGACATTCATATTTTTACATTGTGCATATAACTACACAACCTTTACAATAACAAAAAATGTTAAGCTCTGATTCATTATGGTGAATTAAACAGTTTTGTCTGGTTCATTCTGACCTTTAACCTCAACCATCCATTTAATGGCAATTCGAATTTATTGATTGCTTGATTGATTCTTTTTGATGCTCCTCATGCATTGTGAGAAGAATTAATTGATTTCATCAGGTCAAAACTAACACCAGGACATTTCTCCCTGTGTGAGCTCTTCCTGTGCTGTTCTTCTTATGAGTTGGTTATGTGGTCCCTCAGCTGGAGGTGTGTGGCGTTGCGTCATAGACTCTTTATAATCGGTAGGGTCCTGCTGTGTGTGTGGTGACCTGTGAAATGCCAGCGTCAGGGCGTGCAGATGAAGCACAACTGGAGCTCATGCTGAGGACAGAGCTCTGATGTGAAGTTCAAGCTTGAGGTATGGCCAGCTGGGCCCACCTTATCTTGCCCAGAAGATATCATACATAGAGCAAATGCACACGCTCATCAACAAAGGTATCTTAATGCCTAAGTCGCACAATAGGTCATTGCAATAGATAGAAAATATCATACCAAGTGACATTTGCAACCATATAATGGTAGTTTTCCTCAAAACAAACCTTTTTAGCTTGCTTGCAGTGCTGTTACAGTTAATAGCTAAAGCTATTTCATTAGTACAACACAACGCTTCCTCACCATCGATGAGTTTTTCTGGTAATCCATGTTTTCACTAGGCGCCAATTTCGCAAAAACTTCCATATATTGCAAAAAAGTTTTTACACTTTGACGATTTGTTCATCTCGACGGCTGTGATGGTAAAAAAAAACGTAGTAAAAGTATTTGAGAGGGCTTCCACATGTTACAAAGTTCGTAGAATAAGGAGGAAGAAGACAGGGTTGGCGTGACTGGGACTCGTGTTTATTCAGAACTCTCAGATACAAACAAAATAAACTCGCGCTCACAGCGCTCTCAACAACTCGGTACAATAAAACTTTCTCAGCTATCTTTCTCCAGCATCGGTTAAATGGAAACGCTGTCATTTCGCAGTCGTTTTTTATCGACATTTAGAAAATATCGCAAAAGTTTTGGGCAAATCTGTAATGGGGAAACGCGTGGCTACTGTTGTCTTCTGAAATAGTACTGAATCTCTGGATCCAAAAGCAAGCAAAGAAGAAACAGAAACAAGCGATTGGAGTGTAAGCTAACATCAGCTGCATATAAATCATAACTGTGTTACTAAATGATATGTCGATCCCACAAAGAGGAATAGGACTGTGAAATCTTTGGAGGTGTTTATAGATGCAATCCATTCGATCTGTTTTAATCATTCGGAATCTGATCCAGACAAAGTCTTTGAAAAAAAAATTGCTTTTTTATTAAACTTAGCCACATTCACGTGTTGCTAAAAAAGAATTCATGAAGGTAGAATATTTTTTTAGTTTGTTTGTTTAAAAGCAGAGGCTGCGCTCTGCAAGATTGATAGATTGTATGTTTAGATATTTATAAAACAAAAATTCTGGGGGCCATGAAAGTTTTGTGAAAATGATCAAAAACGATGTTGACCGACTAACTGAAATTTACCAAAATATAAAAAGCACAACAAAATTACTAAAACTGAAAAACGTGACCACTAAAAATAAAAATAGAAAATAGAAAAAAACAGAAGGTATTTTAAAATTTGGATAAATATTATAATAGTATATAAACAGTACTGAAATAACACTGGGACATACCAGAAAGTGTCCAAATACTTAATCTTCATTTTGAAATTTCTTCATGAAAGTCTTTCTTTAAAATAAACAATGCTTGTTTTAATATTTTGTTATCTAATGCAATGACATTCATATGTCCAAATACTTTTGAGTCCACTGTATATTTAGAACAAACAAAGAGTATTGCATCATTGGTAATTGCCGCATTCCCATTGTAAGGACTATAAACCTATCATAAAATGACACAAGCACTGCAGTACAGTTCCCATGCATACTCATGCTGACAGAGCACACCTGCAGTCAGCTTACGACACACTTGCACTTTCGAGAGGGACCATTATTCTTTGCAGTCTCATGGTCCTTTTTATAGTCTGTGAAATAAATCAATCTCATCTTAAACATCAATAATCATTATGTTTCTAGTTTAGATCTGACAACTTGTGCATTGTGCACACTCATTGAGCTGACTTCCATTGTAAAGTTTAAGATTATGTTTAAGTTTAAGAATATGTCATATTGAATATTTAGGAGAAATATACAATATGTCTATGGTGGTTACGGCCCTGCCGTTTTTTTGGGGCGTAACGTGTACACAGTGTTTTTGGCGGTATAATATATAAATATTGTCTTAACATTAAAAGAATTGATTTATTTGGATGCTCGTGTGGATTAGCCACAGTGGAAGATTGCCTCTAGAATTAATGAGCTGGAAAATAGGGGCCTGGCCAGAAAACCTTCCTTGATCTAGTGGAAAATATGTCCCTGCTGCCTTTGACGTTTCCGGTAAGGTAAGGCCAGAGCTGCAGGTGGTAGAATGAGATGCAGTAGGCCAGTAGCGCTGGGCAGAAAGCCTATTCACCCGTGGGGAGGAAAAGACTCATTGCGTGCATGAAAGTACATGCATACAGCAGGCGGATATTTATGTCTCTGGATGTGTTTATGTATCGCGGCTATATAAGCCATGTTCGTGTCAGTCCAAACTGTCAGAATGAAATCATTGGGACTGCGGTGCATCAAAGCCTCACAGTGAGAAGCAATCGGTTTCATTGATCCAGTGCAATGCTTTTTTTCCCTCCTGGCTGGTTCCTGAAAAAAACTTTTACTTTTCGTTTACTAGCAGGTAAGCCAAAGTAGGTCAGCTTTACTACATCAAACATACACAGTAATTGTTCGTTCTGACTGTCATCAGTGTCGCATTGCTTCTGAGACACCCATAGGGAGCAGTGATGCGGGAGATATGGGTCTGCTGAAATGGCTGATCAGCAGGGTGCATGAAACCCTCTGATTGTCTGCTGTTTGATATGAGCTGCATTTTATTTTGAGGTCTTTTTATGTAGCTAAGCATTAAAAGTCACTATGCAAATGATCATTTTCTTTCTTTTTGTCTTTAGTTTCAGAACACAAGTTTTTAAAGTTAAAAATATACTTGACACCTTGTATATAAAACTGCTTTTATTGGACAAGAAATGTATTTCTTGTGCAATATGGTATTTTTAAAATCAAAATGAATTGCCATTCGTACTTCTGTTATATGATGTACACTCACTAAAGGATTATTAGGAACACCATACTAATACTGTGTTTGACCCCCTTTCGCCTTCAGAACTGCCTTAATTCTACGTGGCATTGATTCAACAAGGTGCTGAAAGCATTCTTTAGAAATGTTGGCCCATATTGATAGGATAGCATCTTGCAGTTGATGGAGATTTGTGGGATGCACATCCAGCACGAAGCTCCCGTTCCACCACATCCCAAAGATGCTCTATTGGGTTGAGATCTGGTGACTGTGGGGGCCATTTTAGTACAGTGAACTCATTGTCATGTTCAAGAAACCAATTTGAAATGATTCGAGCTTTGTGACATGGTGCATTATCCTGCTGGAAGTAGCCATCAGAGGATGGGTACATGGTGGTCATAAAGGGATGGACATGGTCAGAAACAATGCTCAGGTAGGCTGTGGCATTTAAACAATGCCCAATTGGCACTGAGGGGCCTAAAGTGTGCCAAGAAAACATCCCCCACACCATTACACCACCACCACCAGCCTGCACAGTGGTAACAAGGCATGATGGATCCATGTTCTCATTCTGTTTACGCCAAATTCTGACTCTACCATTTGAATGTCTCAACAGAAATCGAGACTCATCAGACCAGGCAAAATTTTTCCAGTCTTCAACTGTCCAATTTTGGTGAGCGCATGCAAATTGTAGCCTCTTTTTCCTATTTGTAGTGGAGATGAGTGGTACCCGGTGGGGTCTTCTGCTGTTGTAGCCCATCCGCCTCAAGGTTGTGTGTGTTGTGGCTTCATAAATGCTTTGCTGCATACTTCGGTTGTAACGAGTGGTTATTTCAGTCAAAGTTGCTCTTCTATCAGCTTGAATCAGTCGGCCCATTCTCCTCTGACCTCTAGCATCACAAGGCATTTTCGCCCACAGGACTGCTGCATACTGGATGTTTTTCCCTTTTCACACCATTCTTTGTAAACCCTAGAAATGGTTGTGCGTGAAAATCCCAGTAACTGAGCAGATTGTGAAATACTCAGACCGGCCCGTCTGGCACCAACAACCATGCCACGCTCAAAATTGCTTAAATCACCTTTTTTTCCCATTCTGACATTCAGTTTGGAGTTCAGGAGATTGTCTTGACCAGGACCACACCCCTAAATGCATTTAAGCAACTGCCATGTGATTGGTTGATTCGATGATTGCATTAATGAGAAATTGAACAGGTGTTCCTAATAATCCTTTAGGTGAGTGTATTTATAAGTGAGACAGGATATTTATTGAGAGTACTTGATTTCATCCATTGAGTTGAGTAGATGGTGTTATTTTAGTATTATATATTAGTATATACTACTATAATATTATAAGTTATGTTCTGTTTTGTCTAAGGACTTTCAGTGTGTTTTCATGTGTCACATGCTGTCTGTTTGTGTTGTCTCCCTGTTTCCTGATCACGATCCTTTGTTCCAGTTCCCGCCACTCATCTGTCACCATGGTAACGCTTGTTAGTTTAATTCTGTTCAGCTGTGTCTTGTCTCTTATCTCGTTTGTGTTCCCTTTTTAAGTTCTGCTGTTTCCCTTAGTCTTGTGCTGAATTCCAATTCGCCTACTTATACTACAATACAATATCAGCCGTTAGACTGCACATCGATCTGCACTTCGAATTCTGTCCGGAAATAGTAGACCATCTGGGAATCTGTGGAATACTCTTTTCAACATACTATGATTTGGGACATACTAATTATTTTTCAGAATACTATTTAGTACGGATAGTATGCGAATTGGGAAACATGCGAAACCTGGAAAATACTTCCTTCGGAGGACACATTTCAAGGCAGGAAGGCACCAAGGCACGTCTGAATCTAATGTTAGCTTCACTTCCTGTCTCCTTAGATACCTTCATCTGATCGATTTTTGAAGGCAGAATATTTGTATCCTTTGCTGCCTTTGATATCCCACAATCCTGTGCTTTCCATTCTGTGACAGTTGAGCTGGGAAAAAAAGATGGCGTCCGAAAGATGCGTTTGCTGGTCAGTTTGTGTGTAAATGTACAGGTTTTTTACAACCAACATTTTCTACTACTATGTCATTTCAAGCGATAAATTACTAATGTAGAAATTAAATATGTGTTTAGTTCTCACCAAAGCTCTCTTTATTTTGCTGTAGATAATTAAACGGTTAACACTGCTTAAGAAGTCTGTCCGAAATTAGTTTCGTGAGGTGCCTTCATGCACAAACGCTGCCATTGTCTGATAAGGCAGTGAGGCAATGAGTCAGCTGCCTATTTTTGGATGCAGCCAGTGTGTTTTGCTACCTGCCTGTATCACTCACCTGAGAATCTTCGTCATAAAACTTCCTTCGGAATTGTATCTGCCTGTCCTCGTCTTCCTGCCTGCAAACACCTTGACAAATATACTATTATAGTAAATTAATTAGCTTTTATTTTTATATTTTCAGCTTTCATTTTAATTATTTATTTTTTGTCATTTTTATTAGTTTTGTTGTTTTAACATTTATTTTGTGTCTTTAATTTATTTTTATTTCAGTTATAGTAATTACTTCAACTTAAACTTTTTATTAGAATTTATTTGAGTCACTTGCCGAGGCAACATTTTGAATTTCAAATGTTAGTTCTACCAGAAAGACTCGGGAGAATAAATACTGTGACAATTATCCATTTATTAACAACCCAGCAAGCAATAAAGTACTTTGGCATGGGCCCCGTCCGTAGCTCGCAATTTGAGGGTCCGGACTCTGCATATCCTGCCTGAAGACGAAGGCAGAGGCGCAGCGCAACTTTTCACAAAGTTTTGTAATGAAACCAGTCTTAATTATATATATATATATATATATATGGGAAGAGGGATGTGGAACACGAGCAGGACAGATTATTGTCTAATTTCTTCATGTCTTCTCCCGATTACCCAAAGCAACTGACACTTGTTGTTAAAGTCTTAAACTAGATTTTGACTTGCAAGTAAAAAGGTATCTGCATTTTTCTACATTACCACAGTAAAGGATGCAAATGTAGTAATTAAATATAAACAAAAGGAAGAAACATTTGTACTCCCCTGCGAAAATGAGTACAATGTGAAAGATTTGGTAAAAGGGCTACTCAATTTGGCCTACTCTGGGTCCGGGCCAAATTCTGAGCTTGGAGCCCTGCCCTCGGACAAGATGTCAAAAACTCATGGTCTTTTTATAAATCTAATTATTTGTAAACATGAACTTGTGAAACAGAATACAACGATGACAAATGGTTCAAATGTATGGGCTCATGCACCTCTCTCATTCGGCATGGATCCAAATGTTTCCATGGTTGCATAATGCACTGTAACATTTAATTACTTTTAGTTCTTTTGTAAACAAAGCTTTGTGCTTCACTTGTGTCATAATATTCACGAAAAACAGCATTCATAAAAAAATATTCAAATCGTTTTGGCATACCACCACTGGTGCTACTCGGCCACTGTGGTGGAACGGTTGTGAAGTTGACCAACACAGTCCTAGTTTCAGCTCCATTTTAATGAACAAAAAACATTTTTAATACTTTTTAGTTTTAGTTAACAATAACAACACGGGTGAAAAGTGAGCCAGACCTAATGCAAGTTTGCAAAACAATGAAGAAATCAGCAGAAAAGTCATCTCCGAGGAAGAGCAAGTAAAAAACTCTTTTATTTTTATATTTATTTTGATTAAAGAATACAAAGGTACGTCGTTTTTTTATCTTTGGTATAACATTCACAATGTATCATTTGTAATTAGACCTAGAACATGCATTAGGAAAGTGCATAGGTTCAATTTTGATTTCATGTTGACTTTTAGAGTTACAATCCCCTGTTCAGCAAATTCAGTTTGTTATAATCCTTGATTTCTCAATGTTGTGTCTGGCCTTAGCAGACGATTATGACATCGCCACAGAAACAATATGCTAATCCATAAAACCCTTAATCTCATCCGCAATATCGTGAATGTCATATAAAAATTGAATTGTACACAAAAGTAAACCGGTGCCTCTGTCTGGCCTTCATTGTTTTTTCTTTCATTGGTTGAATGATCTGTGCATAGAATCCCTTCTAACCCAAATGGACTACATTCGTAGGAGCATTAAAAGGCTAAACCTCATCCATCTTAAGGATTAGGACAATATGTAGTTAGGCTCAGATCGAATAATCAGTCATGTTAAGGCAAAATCCAGGCACAGTGCCACTAGCTGACCTGACAGATTGCCCCCATGATTTGGATTGATGGAGTTGGCCGGTGATCTCTGGACCAAATGGCCAGGACTGGGGGGAGAGGTTTGCTTAATGGGATTTTCGCTGGGGTTCACCTGGGGCCTGCACCAAGGACAAAGCAGTTTTTGGGGACCAAAATATAGTCCTTTTGTCAACATTGAACTGTCACCCCACTTTCAGCAGAAATGCAAAACTATCTGCAGAGTTCAATAGGACTCGAAACTCATTCACAACAAAAAGTGCTTCCCTCCTCTGAGATATAAGCTCACATATGACATCTGTTTGTAAGGGTTAAATGTGAACCGTCACTGCACATCCCATAATCTCTTGTGGTACACACTGCTGTGCCTGCTGTGTGATTGATGATTGTAGTTCAGATACCACGATGCGCAGCTATACGGTTAAGTGTCAATTTACATATATTCATAAGATTAATGTGTTAATTAGCAAAAAGAAACACAAGGAGCTCGTTAACCCCACCACAAACACGTTTAGTTCTCGGGAGACTGCAGACTTCTTACTGCCAGTCCCAGGTGTCCTACTGCCAGACACGCTAGCATGTATGCTAGCGTGATAATTGACATTAAACACAGTAAATCTGTCATTGTAGAGCAGTTTCCATGGGCTGGATGTCTAATAAGCTTTGATTGTTCATCCGAATGGCAGAAATAAACAGCTTCAGCCAATTAAGGATCGCAAATGCAATCTAGGTTTGTAAATTGTGTAAACAGAGTTACATATCTTACATGTGCAGAGTTGTTATGGACTCTTTGCTTGCGGTCCATTGGGTCAGTTGATCACTTTGACATTAGTACGTCTGTTCAATATATTGATTCACTGTTTGTCAAGTCGACCGTTTTGCATTTTTACTTACTCCCTCTTTTTTTTTTTACAATTGCCAGGGGGGATTTTACACATGAAATAAAAAGTAGAGGAAAGCTCCATAGTTAATTAAATATATATTATAAATTATATTCAAAACAATCACATGTAGGTTATGATTTTGACAAAGTGATTTTTCCTATTTGGGCCATTGTACAGAATTGGTTCAAAATCAGAGTTGGAAACATCTTGAAACATCTTTTTCCACAAATTTTGTATGTATGCAAATTGTATAATATCCAAGGTAAACATTTCTAATAACTGTGCAGTTCATTCTCATATTGTATTTTCAGAAGATTTTGGAATATTTTTCCTCTCTCCAAATTTGTCACTATACCGAAACAGAAAAAAATATAGAATTTAATAAGATGGGTTATATTGACCTATTAAGGTTTTGTTTATATCTACCTTGTAAACATGTTTTTTTGCTATTTTATTAAAAAGTTTTAGGATTCGGCACATTCGGGGGAAAAGTGTGGTGGTTACAGAGGTGAAATTACAAATAATAACTGGTAATTTTATAACAGGGGACTTTATTTTCACCTCAAAATGCTGTTTAGGCTGTGCCTCCCCTGACAAGCCGGCACTGGTAATGACGGGAGTTAGCCGTTAGTAAGCTGGAAATTTACTTAAAGGGGTGGTAAACCACGATTTCACTTTTCTAACTTTAGCTAGTATGTAATGTTGCTGTTTGAGCATAAACAACATCTGCAAAGTTACAACATTCAAAGTTTAAAGCAAAGGGAGATATTTGCTTTTAAAGAAATACATTTCTAAGTACTACAGCAAACTGCCGGTAGGGACTACTAGACATTCCTCCAGGGTCTCTGACACCGCCAGCCCCAATATTTACATAAACCCCTCCTCCGAGAATATTAAATAAGGGGGGACGAGGCCATTTTCGCCGCAGGGAAGTGTTGTTGTGGTATAGTTAGTAGGCTGGAGTGTTGTTGCCGCAATGCCGACGAAACGCTGTTATTTTCATCCGGATTGCAGGTCCACTTTGTTCAGCCTTCCTAGGGACAGGTGTGCGTTGCAGTGCATTTAACATACAACATGTTATATGTATGTGTGTATGAGACGGAGGGGAACAGGTCGCATTTGCAGCAGATATATGCTGCCCATCATAAATCAAAGCACGAGAAAGACAGGGGTCGGAGGAGAAGACCGGAAAATGTGACATAATGGACAATTTTCGCCTGTATTTGCAATACACGAGCCGCGGTTCAGCTGCGCGAGACAAACACTGCCAGTGTGTGAATGCACAACGGGCTGCACTGCTCCCGCTGCACATTTCACGGAGGAAAGCTTCCACAATCTTCACGAGTTCAATGAAGGATTCGCACAACGGCATGTCCTGAAAGATGGATTTAAAAACAGAAGCTGTTTACGGGCCACAACCTGTAAGTATGATTTACATTTCGGCGATGTGTTTTCCTGTAATAGTTCGTATTGTTAATTGTACGTTGTAGTAAGGAAGTACACAGATGACAACACTGTTTGACTCTGCAAACCAGTTTGTTAAATGCTCATTCATACTTAACTTTATCCGACAAACACCTAACGTTACAAACTTTTTTTTAAATCTCAACAGTGAACTTGGCATTAGTGTAAATTATTCTTTGATTAGAGCTTTTATGTATTGTTTATCTACAGGCATGCTAAACATGGTTCTGTGTTTGATTTGGCTACTAGTAAAGCCAATGTTTAGTGTTCGTTCTTGCGACAGATATTTGGCTATAATTGTTCTAAAAATACAAAAGTAACAGTGCCATTCAGTAGTGATCACTATAGATCTGCAGTCTTTACTCTTGAGGACTGAACAGGTTCTGCTCGATCATCTTCACTAAAATTGTCTGGGTCTGATTACGCCATTGTTTCTAATACTACCCAAAGCACAGTCTACCGGTAAAGGTAAGGGGCGTGACATTTCCGACAAACGTGCACTAGGCGGTTAGTGAATCACAACACACTGGGCCAGCTAACCAATCTGAACCCATTGCGTATTTTTGAGGGACTGGCTTCATAGAACCCAGAAACCATCAGACCGTTTTTACAAGGAGGGACAGAGCAGTGTAGAATAAAGGTAAAATATATGAAAAATAATGCAATTTTTTAAAAGCGAAGCATGAACACATGTTACAGTGCACCCCACAAACACAATCAAGCCTTCGAAAGAATATGTTTTGCCACCCCTTTAATATAAAACGCATAAATACATATCAAGAGCTCTTTTCAAAAGCAAGCGTTTTGCGAATCCCGCGTTGAAGTCAGAGATTTGCAGTCGTCAGTAAAATGGCGTTTGAGGGCGAGTCAAGCTGTTTGCGGACGTACAACATTGGTGGTATTATGCAAATGTCTTTACTAGTGACGTTGAACTGTCACACAGTGGGATTCCAATTCCTGACTCGTTTAGGCGGTTCAGAGTCGATTCTTTTTTTGGGAGATAACTTTATTTATCCTGCACTTTCGTCTTTACAACTTTGCAGAACATTTACCTTCACAAACAGTTATATTACACACTGCATGAAAGGGAATATTCGAAAAACCATAATAGGGGCACTTTAAGGGTACTTGGGTAATACCAAAAGTAATACAGTTAGTTCTTTGTCTCTAGCATTCCTGCCTGTTTAACAGATGTTCCATCACTCCAACTACTCATCACAGCAGTACAGTGCTAACACCTACTTGTCTTTTTCCAAACAGATTATTTTCCTACTTGCCTCCTACCCCTCATACCACCCCCTCTTTCTCTCACTTCATCTCGTCTTGCACCTTTGAATAGCTGCGCGCATCAAATCCCATGTTATTCACTTATCCCTGAATAACTATCACTGCCATGCAGAATAGTAATTACAATGCATTTCCATGTAAAAAGCCCAGTGTGCCATAGCTGGGACATGGTGGCTCACGTCTGTAAGCTGTGATAGACCAGCTAATCAAAAAAAATAAATGTCAGATTGATTGTGGCGGACAGAGGCTATGAACCGAGCTGCTTTATCCATACAGTGAGAGAGAGATATGGAGGAACAGAGAGCACATCTCCAAACTTGAGTGCGCAGAGCAAGCTGCTCTGCAATGAATTCTCTTGATTGTGTCTCAGCCGGTTGAAAATGAAGTTGAATGCAGGATCTAAATGCAAGCAATTTAAGCTTTTATTTACACAGAACTTGGGAACAATAAACACAAACAGAACAACCAAACCTAATGAAATGATAACTGAAAGAAACAGAACTAAACTGACCAACCTAAATTCATGAAATAAACAGCAGAACTAAAACACATGACAAAACCCCCACCCAAAACAGAAACAAACCCAGATGATCTCTTACAGATAGGAAATCGCACTATATTTTTATCCCATGAGAGGATGCTTAAAATCTGTTGTGGACGCCTTGGTGTAGTTTTACCCAAAAATGAAAGTGTCCACCTTTATCGTGTGTGTGTGTGTGTGTGTGTGTGTGTGTGTGTGTGTGTGTGTGTGTGTGTGTGTGTGTGTGTGTGTGTGTGTGTGTGTGTGTGTGTGTGTGTGTGTGTGTGTGTGTGTGTGTGTGTGTGTTTTGAGGTTTTGAGGTGTTGAGATTTTAAATATTAAAGTATATATATAAATAAATAAATCTTATAGTATTGACCTGATTTAAAATGAGAAATATATCATTTATATACCATATATAAAAATATTTTAAAGTATATTTTATATACTTTAGTACCATATAAAGGACAATGGGATGCTGATCTTTGTAGCCTCTCTTCCAAAGGTTTTTAGCCGCACAGAATAATTTTTAAATTATGAATGAAAATTGTTAAATTGTGCTAATGTATAATACAACAAAGGAATTGAAGTAGCTGCCTCTTCCTGTCACATCAAAAAACAGCACTAAAGTCACTTTTAATTCACACCGTTTCGGGGAAAGAGGGAGACATCCTGCTGTCAAGATGATGTCAGCCATCTGCAGTCTATAGTATCCGGATCTGAATGCAAAATAATCAAGTTGAGGAGAGATGCAGGGGTAAGCACTTTTTCAGGCTCATCCAAAGAGCATTCATGAAGTTCTCCTCACATCTTCTGCAGAGCTCTGAGTCTTTGATTATGACTCCAGAGATCAAACTCAGCCAGCTCAGTTTGACTTTCAAACACTTCCGTATTATTCAGAAGTCACATGAATAATCAGTCTCCTTCCCTGTTATTGTTCGGTTGATTCAGCCTTGAACAGGTGAAAGAAAAGCTGAAATCTATATTTTCGAGTTCTCTTTAATGGCCTAAACTCAGTTCTTTACTTAAACGCATATTATTTTGTTTCATTTCCTCACTATAAATAAAATAAGACCTGCACTATTACCTCTCAGGAAAACACTTGTGTAGCCTTTACTTTAATGTGTGAGAAGGGGCTGATGATTTTTTCCCTATAGTCCCTTTATCCACTAAAATCAGCCTAAATTTTACACCCCACAGCATTCGTTCTCGGCACATTACAGTCGCCTGGTTCGCCTGAATAATTCATGAGATATCAGAGGGGTGGCAAACCTCATAGCTTGATGGTACCCATCACAGTATGACATGAAAATAGAAAAAAAGAAGTCAAAAAGTCACATATTGTCAATGATTGCAGAATCAAAAAAAGTTTTGGAGGTTTTCTTCTCACCACTCTGTTGATGAAACTTAATTGATTGTGTACATCATGATAGCTTGTCTAAGTATAACTGGGTAACACTTTATTATAATAATTCATGAACAGGTCATTTAAACATGGTATATTATATTTTATATATAGTATATGTTCCCCTGACCTCACAATTCAGAAGCCAGACATTATTGAAGCTTTAAAGTTAGCTTGAAGGTGTCATGAATTGGCTTTTTTTTTTTTTACTGTTGTCTGAGTTCAACTTATGACGTTCGCGTGGTTTTTACATTCAAAAATAAAGGATTCTCCAGCCTGTGACAGCGTGCTAAGGTATGTTAAGTTAGACATGTACACATATCAATAGATATCAAACGATCTGTAACAATGCAATACTATCACACATAAAAAAACATGTTTTACTCACATTAGTGTGTTGCTTCATTCATTCATGTAATTTCATCCTGTCTTCAAATCCAGTCTCTTGTTTACAAACGAATCCGTGGTGAAATGAAGGAACAAACGTGCAAAGTCTTCCCCACGTGAGCTGGATATTCATTAAAAATAAAGTCAAATCAAATCAATCAAATCACTTTATTGTCACTCTACCATATGCACAAGTGCAACAGTAGGTGAAATTCTTAGGTGCAGTCCGAGCAAACATAGTAGTCATGACATGACATGTACAACATTTAAGCAACAACAGATTACACATCTGATGCGCACACAATTACTCACAGCACGCATCAGATGTGTAATCTGTTGTTGCTTAAATGTTGTACATGTCATGTCATGACTACTATGTTTGCTCGGACTGCACCTAAGAATTTCACCTACTGTTGCACTTGTTGCAAGTTCATCCATGCATTCATAATATTGGAATCCGAATGAAGCTTATGCGGTATGTTTAGAAATTCAATGCGGTTTAGCTCTATGTAGGCCTGTGTTATGTTAGAGGCACGAGTCAGTGGGCGGGGCTACAGAATCAGGCATTGTTCTTTTTCTGTTGAGGCGGCGCTTCACTACACTCTGACGTCATAGCCTGGCACATTCTGAGATTGAGTGTTTGCTGGGCCTGGTGTCAATAAAAGCTTTTCTTTGACTAACAAGGAAGTTTTCAGCTCTGAATCTTACAGGATATTCTTACATTACCATGACCTTTTATATATCAAAAGCTCAAGGGATAGTTGAGTTCTCAATTCATAACCCCTTTAAAACGGAAGTCTTTTCTTCCTTATTGTGACATATATCAGAGTAAAACAGCTTCTCAAACAAGAACAAATGTAGAGCGGGACTTGATTTTGTCCATCAGGAATTGATTGGATTGTTGTGGTTTGTGATGTCATGTGAGTGACAGGTTGTCCCGCCCTTATGCCAGTAAACACATCATCAGAGAAGAGAAGAGATCTCTGCAAGAGGGAGGGGAGATTATTTTGATTAAAATTACAAAGCCACACACACTTTTAACAGATAATGTTAAATCATTTATAACAAATACTGCTGTTTTAGAATTGATCATTTAATTTCACAGTGACTTGGACCCATTTTATCCCAAAACAGGCATGTACACAATTGTGACTGTTATTGTAACATTGTTTCTATTTGAGTTCAGTCTTACCTAAGCGCAAATACATTGTAGACAAATATGAAACAAATCCAAACACAACTGGCTAGTGTAAATAGCTTTTGTTACACAGTGAAAAGCTAGACGTTTTGTTATTGCTTTTCATTGTAATTTTATATGTGCACCAGGAAACATTCTCTCATTACTTTAAGTCTTAAGTAGGTGAAGATGTGTTTGTTGTGGTTTGCCCTTTTTAATTCCAAAAATCTAAGAGAGTGAGGCTGTGTGGGAGGATGTCTGTGTGTGCGCAAAGATATGTTTGCATATGTGTGAAATTCAAGGGTGTACTTAGTATGTAAAACCTCAGTGAGTCATACTTATGAGACAGATGTTAGGCTTGTGAATTCTCCCACTCATCGCCTCTATTTACTCTCTCTCTCTCTCTCTCTCTCTCTCTCTCTCTCTCTCTCTCTCTCTCTCTCTCTCTCTCTCTCTCTCTCTCTCCTTTTCATGGTTGCTATGGAGTCCTGGTCAAGTCTCAGTCTGAGAAGAGTCTTGTGAAGCATCAGTTGCTCAGACTCATGGTCTAGAGATCAGTCAGCCAGAAACAGACACAGGAGTGAACAGACAGAATCAAGATGGCAGGACTCCAAGACTCAGCCTCCTCCTCCTCCTCCTCCTCCTTAAATACGGGCATTGCCCCTTCCCCTTCTCCGTCTGCTCCCCGCTCCTTCCCCCTCCATTTCCCTGAAGCCAAAAGTGGGGAGACGAGGGGGGATTTGGAAAGGAATTGGGGCAGATAGATTGTGAAAACCATGACAGCTGGAGCAGACCCTGGGAGGTTCCATCTTGTTAATCTATGCAGTGTTTCACTCACCTAATTGTTCCCATTTCACTCTGATCAGCAAAATAGCTGTTGAAATATTGAATGCAGTGTGAAGCTTCTGCTGCCTTTATTGAGCAAGTGCTCTCTTTAAAGGTGAGCTGCTAACCACAAATGTACTCCCCAGAGTTGGGTGTGCATGTGTGGTGTGCCATCACGGTGCGCTGAACTCCCCCCAGCCCATACTGCACATTTCTGAAGAACAGTATGCACCGGGGTTGTGTGCCGTTCAGTAAATTGAGAATGCCAATCCAGAATTTAAATTGTAGTATAGGATACGGGGAAGGGTGTATATATATATATATATATATATATATATATATATATATATATATATATATATATATATATATATATATATACACTCACCTAAAGGATTATTAGGAACACCTGTTCAATTTCTCATTAATGCAATTATCTAATCAACATGGCAGTTTCTTCAATGCATTTAGGGGTGTGGTCCTGGTCAAAACAATCTCTTGAACTCCAAACTGAATGTCAGAATGGGAAAGAAAGGTGATTTAAGCAATTTTGAGCATGGCATGGTTGTTGGTGCCAGACGGTCCGGTCTGAGTATTTCACAATCTGCTCAGTTACTGGGATTTTCACGCACAACCATTTCTAGGGTTTACAAAGAATGGTGTGAAAAGGGAAAACATCCAGTATGCCGCAGTCCTGTGGGCGAAAAATGCCTTGTTGATGCTAGAGGAGGAGGAGGAGAGGAGAATGGGCCGACTGATTCAAGCTGATAGAAGAGCAACTTTGACTGAAATAACCACGCGTTACAACCAAGGTATGCAGCAAAGCATTTGTGAAGCCACAACACGCACAACCTTAAGGCGGGTGGGCTACAACAGCAGAAGACCCCACCGGTTACCACTCATCTCCACTACAAATAGGAAAAAGAGGCTACAATTTGCACAAGCTCACCAAAATTGGACAATTGAAGACTGGAAAAATGTTGCCTGGTCTGATGTGTCTCGATTTCGGTTGAGACATTCAGATGGTAGAGTCAGAATTTGGCGTAAACAGAATGAGAACATGGATCCATCATGCCTTGTTACCACTGTGCAGGCTGGTGGTGGTGGTGTAATGGTGTGGGGGATGTTTTCTTGGCACAATTTAGGCCCCTTAGTGCCAATTGGGCATCGTTTAAATGCCACGGCCTACCTGAGCATTGTTTCTGACCATGTCCATCCCTTTATGACCACCATGTACCCATCCTCTGATGGCTACTTCCAGCAGGATAATGCACCATGTCACAAAGCTCGAATCATTTCAAAGTGGTTTCTTGAACATGACAATGAGTTCACTGTACTAAAATGGCCCCCACAGTGACCAGATCTCAACCAAATAGAGCATCTTTGGGATGTGGTGGAACGGGACCTTCGTGCCCTGGCTGTGCATCCCACAAATCTCCATCAACTGCAAGATGCTATCCTATCAATATGGGCCAACATTTCTAAAGAATGCTTTCAGCACCTTGTTGAATCAATGCCACATAGAATTAAGGCAGTTCTGAAGGCAAAACGGGGTCAAACACAGTATTAGTATGGTGTTCCTAATAATCTTTTAGGTGAGTGTATGTATATATCGAGGTGACCCGAGGTGTGTAACAGTGTAGGTATATTTTTTTTCTGCACAACAATAATTGAATCTTTAATGACTGAATAAGTGTGATTCACATTTATTCCACAAGGTGCGACTGTCTTATACACAATAACGAAGTGACGTTTCACTCAGGCAGAAAACAAAAGAATAGGAAGTATCATCAGCAAAACTTGAAATGAATCAGAGCAAGTGCTGAATGCAATCAAATATTAATGTCACTGTCACTAGATGATGGATCTGGTGAAGAAGCTGTCAGTGATAAAAAATTTTATTTTGAAGATTAAAAATGTATGTTGAAAATTAGCCTGACTCAGCCCTCCTGTGTACTTCCGCTCAATTGTCATTTTCCTTCAGTACTCCGTCTGGGATTGCGGTATATTCTCGGGTTTTCTCCGGTCAAATTTTAACCGGTCCAATCAGCGAACAGAGGGAGTGGCTGAGAACGATGATGTTGATGTCATGCACTAGTTTAAGATGATATACGTCACGACAAACGTTAACGATTGGTTATGGCAGATCCAATATTTTAAAACTTCAACAGAGTACCAGACTTCAAGGAAGTTAATGCTTGTCAATGGAGAGTGGCCAGACTCTCTGTACAAATTAAATGTACGAGAGTCTGGTAGGACCAGGCTAGTTGAAAATGATCATTTTGAGAATATGTTTGAGATTGTGAATATGAGACAGATGATGAATTTACTGGGAAATGAGCTCTGACCAGGACAGTGATGATGGTATAAAACATCTGCTCAAACTGAACCCTTCCAAGCTCCAAAAGGTAGCAAAATATGCTTTATTTTCTTTTTTCTGTAATTGTTACACTAATATCAGGAGAGTTTTATATTATCGCCGCAGGCAGAGATCCATTCATGTTTGATATTGATCCGGGTCGCTAAAGACCCGAATATGTAAGAATGATTGTGAATGCATTCATGGATTTAAGGGTTAATGCTTAGCTAAATCAAAATAATATAAAATCATTTTTAAATCAAATAATAATGCATAAATTATAAATATATAATTATTTATTTCAAATATTAAATATATAATATATTTAAAATATAGTGATATATAATATAAATGTAATAATATAGTAAAAATAATACTCACTTTTAATATAATTACTCAATAGAAATTTTAAGTTATATTTCAAATTCCTCTTCCTGTCATTCCCATTCTATTCAAAACTGATAGAAGTTCATCAAATATCCAACTGCTGACCTGGGTGTCTCACAACAGTTTTACTAATAATAACTATTCTTTGGGATTACATCATTCAATTCGGTGCTGTGTTGACCTCATTCTTTTTTTTTGTGGATGGTCTTCTATAACCACGACTCAAACTGTTTGCTTTTATTTCTGTTATGGAGCCTCAACCCTCAGGAGGTTTATTGTGCTAACCTCACTGTGAAGCTGCCTACAGAAGTCCAAAGATTCACAACCTTAACCAAGTGCTTACGTAGTAAACCTCAACCCGGTTAAGTATGTGAGATCAAAGGTCAAAAGAGATATAGCGAGAGAGAACAGACCTGAACAATATTAGTTTAGTTAACCTACAAAGCAATTAAAGGTCAGTTCAAAGCGTCAATGTGCTGGTCATCAATTCTTTTTTACTCTTAAATTAAGTTGGAGGTCTAGGTGAGTGAAGCTGGTGGAGTAGGGTGAAACTGGGATTAAAGAAAGGTGAAGGACATGTCCAATCTCTCCAGGCCCTGGTCTTTGTCCATATAAACACTGCTGTGCAGGAGCGAGGGTCAGGGAATCAGTGGCCAGGTTGGGGGTAAGAGGGGAATCGAGTCCAGCGTTTCATTACAGACCACAACCACACATGCCCTCGCCACTGCAGACTTCTCAGTATACCGCAGATTTCATTAACCTTGCTTTCCCAAGTCCTTTTGGCAGATATATGATGGACCATGGATACAGTATCAACTCTAAAAGTTCAAGTTCACACTGGTATAGTTCATCACATTAATTCTGAACAACTTCCACCAGCATCTGACAACCAGAAAGTTTATATCGAATTCATTTCCACCACAATATCTTATGTTTTACCTTTTTGAAATAACAAATTCATTTAAAAAAGTCTTTCTATATGTCTTTAAAATAAATGCTTTGAAATTTTATTTTATAAAAACATGCAAAGACATTACTGCATTATTAAGAGTGCAAATTAAGTCCACTTTAGATGAAGTTATGTACACTGTTAAAAAAAGTCGGGGGTCAGTATGTTTAGTTTTTTTCTTCTTTTTTTTTGCAAATAAATTAGTACTTTTATTCAACGAGGATGCATTAAATTGATCAAAAGTGACAGTAAAGACATTTGTAATGTTACAAAAGATTATATTTATGTCTAAATGAATGCTGTTCTTTTAAACTTTCTATTCATCAAAAAAAATCCTGAAAAAAATGCATCACGGTTTTCACAAAAATATTGAAAATCTGCATTTTGGAATGATTTCTGAAGGATCATGTGACACTGAAGACGGATGGCTTCCAAATATCCAGCTTTGTCATCACAGGAATGCATTACAAATACATTGAAATAGAACACAGTTATTTTAAATTGTAGTATTTCACAATGTTACTGTTCCCTTTCGTTCAGTCACTACGACGTACGTTAGTGACTAACGAATGGGGGTTTCGCCTAGAAGCCTATCATCTTCGAGCATATAGAAAACGCCCAATGGCGTTCCAATGCCATGGGGCATGCGAAATTTGCATACGTAACTCCGCCTCACCGCGTGAGTATATAAGGAAGTACATGGCAATACAGCATTATGTTTCTGCTTTCGGAGCCAAGAGTACCTCTCTTCACTCCTACAGCCTTCTGAGATTCGTCAGCTTCTTCGAGACGCGCAGCTTTCCGGTCGGTGTTGGTGTTACGGCGCGTTCCAGTGATCACATACTTCCTGCCTGCTGATCTGCGCAGTGGTCCGTCTGACAGCTGGTGTGTGTTTCCCTGGGCGCTTCGACATCGGCCGCGAAGCTTCCTCTCACAAAAGAGCTTGCACGTGACGCATCCATTTCAGGATGTCTCGTCCGTGCACTTCTGGGTGCGGTGGATTTCTCGCGTCTTCTGATGGGCACGAGCGCTGTGTGACGTGTTTGGGCTTTCAGCACGCTCAGGCAGCACTCGTGGATGACTCATGTTCCCACTGCGGGAACATGGTCATCTCGGTGTTACGATCGAGACTCCGTGAGCTTCGTGCTGATGCCGGAGCGAGAGTCCCCTCTGCCACACCCCAATCTGCGGTCTCCAAGCGAGGCTGCACTTTGGCTGGTGGCCAGGGTGATCTGAGGGTGATGGTGTGGAATGATGCGCCGACGCTCATGCCTCGGCCCACACCCCCCTCTCAAGCACCCGCTCCGCGTTCAAGCGTCTACATCGGGGCTGGCTCCTGCTGTCCTGACTGTGGCGTTTGGCGCAGCGGAGGACGAGGAAATGTCCATCGCCGCATCACAAGGTGGGCTGGAGTCATCCGAGGATGATGATTCGGCTGTGCTGCCGCCTTCGGGCGTTGTAGCATTGCCCGAGTCGGACCCGGAATTGACAGCCATGTTATCTCGGGCCGCCGCAGCGCTTGGGTTGGAGTGGAACCCTCCGCCCCAACCTGAGCGTTCGTGGTTGGATTATTGGTTTTTGGGGGAGCGTCCGGACACCCGTCCGGCCACTCCTCCAATTCCTTTCTTTCCCGAGGTGCATGAAGAGATCGCGCGGTCCTGGAAGAACCCGTTGTCTTCCCGCGACCGTTTGGCGAGCTCTTCCGCCTTCTCCACCCTTGATGGAGCAGTGGCTAAAGGGTACACTGGGGTCCCCCCGGTCGAACGCTCTGTTGCGATGCAACTGTGTCCGCAGAGTGCTTCGACCTGGCGCGGTGATCCTAAGCACCCCTCCAAGGCCTGTAGGTTTTCGTCGTCTCTGGTGGCGAAGACCTATAGAGCTGCGGGGCAGGCCGCTGCTTCGCTGCATGCCATGGCAACTCTTCAGGCCTACCAGGCCAAGTTGCTGTGTGACATGCACGAGGGTGGAACTGATCCAGGACTCAGCAATGAGTTGCGTGCCGCCACCGACCTCGCTCTCCGGGCGACGAAGGTGACCGCGCGCACCCTGGGTCAGGTGATGTCCACAAATGTGGTCCAGGAGCGACACCTTTGGCTCACCCTGGCCGATATGCGGGACGCCGAGCGAACATGTTTCCTCGTGCCACGTTCCCACTTCGCCCAACAGTTCTCGGCCGCTCAGAAGCAGACTGAGGCTACAGCTTCCGGGGCTGTCCCGCTGGGCGCGCGGACCATCAGGCTCGGCTACGCGATTCAGTTCGCGCAGGCTCCTCCCCGTTTCAGGGGTGTCCGCTATACCGAGATCGGTGCCAACGCCCCCGTCATGCGTGCGGAGATTGCCACCCTGCTGGCGAAGGGTGCGATCGAGCCTGTCCCTCCAGCCGCAATGAAGTCGGGGTTCTACAGCCCCTACCTCATTGTACCCAAGAAAACTGGTGGGTTACGGCCAATCCTGGACCTTCGCATCTTGAACCGAACCCTACACAGGCTTCCGTTCAAGATGTTGACTGCGAAACGCCTTTTCAAATGCGTTCGTCCGGACGATTGGTTTGCAGCGATCGACCTGAAGGACGCCTACTTCCATGTCTCCATCCTTCCTCGACACAGACCGTTCCTACGGTTTGCTTTCGAGGGGCTGGCATATCAGTACGCGGACCTCCCATTCGGGCTGTCTCTGTCCCCTCGCGTCTTTACGAAGATTGCAGAGGCCGCCCTTGCGCCCCTTTGGCAGCACGGGGTCCGCATCCTGAATTACCTCGACGACTGGCTCATACTGGGCCACTCTCGGGAGCAAGTTTGCGGACACAGAGATCGGGTGCTCCATCACCTAGCCCGTCTGGGCCTTCGGGTCAACTGGGAAAAGAGCAAACTCTGCCCAGCGCAGAGGATCTCTTTTCTCGGTATGGACAGCGACTTGGTCGCCATGTGCGCGCAGCTTTCAAGCGAGCGCGCGCAGTCTCTGCTGACTTGCCTCCGTCAAATCGAGAGCAAGAGTGCGGTTCCACTGAAACTATTTCAGAGGCTCCTGGGGCATATGGCATCTGCAGCCGCGTTGACGCCGCACGGATTGCTACATATGAGACCGCTTCAGCACTGGCTACGCGATCGAGTCCCGAGGTGGGCATGGCAGTCTGGCACGCTCCGGGTACAAGTACATCGGGCCTGCCTACAGACACTCACCCCGTGGTCGAACCTCAGTTTTCTACGGGCCGGTGTGCCCTTAGAACGAGTTTCCAGGCATGTTGTCGTATCGACGGATGCCTCTGCCACGGGTTGGGGTGCCATGTGCAATGGACAAGGACCCCAATGGATGGACGCGGATGGACCCCAATGGATGGACGCGGGCTCCTGGACAGGACCCCAGCGCCTTCTGCATGTCAATTGCCTCGAGCATGTGCTTGTCAGGACAGACAACACGGCTGTAGTAGCGTACAGCAACCACCAGGGCGGTCTACGCTCCCGCCGTATGTCTCAACTCGCCCGCCACCTCGTTTTATGGAGTCAGAAGCGCCTGAGGTCCCTTCGTGCTGTCCATATTCCGGGAGCCCTGAACTGTGCAGCCAACGAGCTCTCACGGCTTCAGCCACTCCCGGGAGAATGGAGACTCCATCCCTAGACGGTCCAGCTGATTTGGGAACAGTTCGGGGACGCGCAGGTAGATCTGTTTGCCTCCCACGACTCTTCCCACTGCAGCCTGTTCTATTCCCTGACCGAGGGCACGCTCGGCACGGATGCACTGGCGCACAGCTGGCTGCGGGGCCTACGCAAATATGCGTTCCCCCCAGTGAGCCTACTCGCACAGCTCCTGTGCAGGATCAGGGAGGACAAGGAGCAGGTCCTTTTGGTCGCCCGTACTGGCACGGCCGGACCTGGTTCCCCGAACTCTTACTCCTTGCGACAGCCCCTCCCTGGCCGATTCCTCTGAGACCGGACCTCCTCACTCAGAGACGGGGCACCCTATGGCACCCGCCCTATGGACCCCCGGTGGTCGCCACCATCACTTCCGCTAGGGCAGAGTCCACTCGGCATGCCTATGCGTTGAAGTGGAACCTCTTCGTCACCTGGTGCTCTTCTCGCCAAGAAGACCCCTGGAAATGCCCGATCGGGTCCGTGCTTTCGTTCCTCCAAGAGGGGGTGGAGCGTAGGCTGTCTCCCTCCACCCTTAAAGTTTATGTGGCCGCTATATCTGCCTACCACGATCTCTTGGGGGACAAGAAGGTAAGTCAGCACGACCTGATCATCAGGTTCCTGAGGGGGGCGAGGAGACTGAATCCTCCTCGCTCTCCTCTCGTACCCTCTTGGGACCTCGCAGTAGTTCTAAGTGCTCTGCAGAGACCTCCCTTTGAGCCTTTGCGGTCGGTTGATATTAAGTTTCTGTCAATGAAGACGGCTCTGCTGACCGCATTGGCCTCGATCAAGAGGGTCGGGGACCTGCAGGCTTTTTCGGTTGACGAAGCGTGCCTGGAATTCGGGCCGGCTAACTCTCACGTGATCCTGAGACCCCGGCCTGGATATGTGCCCAAGGTTCCCACCACTCCGTTCAAAGACCAGGTGGTGAACCTGCAAGCGTTGCCTTTGGAGGAGGCAGACCCAGCCTTGGCATTGCTCTGTCCAGTACGCGCCCTTCGCGCCTATGTAGACAGCACGCAGTGTTTCAGGACCTCAGACCACCTCTTTGTCTGTTATGGTGGAGAGCGGAAGGGAAGAGCTCTCTCAAAGCAAAGGCTGTCTCACTGGATAGTGGACACCATTGTTTTGGCTTACCAGCAGCAAGGTCGACCATGTCCCCTTGGGGTCAGGGCACACTCCACTCGGAGTGTGGCCTCCTCTTGGACTTTAGCGCATGGCGCCTCGCTAACAGACATCTGCAGAGCTGTAGGCTGGGCGACACCAAACACATTCGCCAGATTCTACAATCTCCGAGTGGAGCCAGTGTCCAGCTATGTACTCCCCCCCCCCGAGGGGCCGGTAATGGGCCAGGCTCAGGTGTCATCGCTTGCTTGCCATTCCACTCCTCGGACTGGATACGTGCGATTATTTTCCTCAGGTGAGTTTCCCCGAGAGCCCTGAGTTCCTCCAGCACCGCTTACGCTGATACCTGTGTGTCTGCCCTCTCTCGAGCCCAGACCCTCGTGTCCGGCCAGGTGCCCCGTGTGCATGGTTCCCCTCCGGCGACCCCCACACAAGTATTTCCACCGTTAGCCTCCCTTGCGAGCAGGTGTCTTTCCCTTGGCAAGCCCCTGCCACCCCTAGGGTTAAAAATTCCACCTGCGGCTGGTACCCTAGATGTTTTCCATATGCAGCCCTTAGCGGGTCATATGTGTACTCTTAAGTCCTCCCTACGGGCAGGCATCTTGGCATTCCTTCACTGGGATATGCTTCCCAGTGTACCTTGGTATTCCTGTGTTAAGCGTGAGTCCTTCGTCCGTATTAGTCTTAAGACAGGGAACTCACACTTACGCAGGGCACTGGAAGACGGCTGAAGTGGCGGGATTTTATTGAATCCCCATTCGTTAGTCACTAACGTACGTCGTAGTGACTGAACGAAAGGGAACGTCTCGGTTACGGATGTAACCCTCATTCCCTGAGGAGGGAACGGAGACGTACGTTCCGTTGCCACTTCAGCTGTGCTACCTGGAACGCAGGAGTTCAGTCTTGGCTCCTCAAGCAGGTAACATAATGCTGTATTGCCACGTACTTCCTTATATACTCATGCGGTGAGGCGGAGTTACGTATGCAAATTTCGCATGCCCCATGGCATTGGCACGCCATTGGGCGTTTTCTATATGCTCGAAGATGATAGGCTTCTAGGCGAAACCCCCATTCGTTAGTCACTAACGTACGTCTCCGTTCCCTCCTCAGGGAACGAGGGTTACATCCGTAACGAGACGTTTTTACTGTATTTTGCAGCGTTGGTGAACATACGAAATTTCAAAAACATGAATTAGTCATAAAATTATTGTTTACCGGAGGTATAATAGATCCAAAATGGGTTTTCACAATGCCTTTTGCTGTTTGCAAAAAGCAGTAAATCAACGGATATGGTTTAACATTCTAAAAATATGCTGCTGTCTAAAGACATTGTCATAGAAACCCACCTGTTTCCCAGAGAGCGTGAGCTAGAGAGAGATAACTCACGCTATCACAGGTGCCAGACACTGTCTGCAATTGATTTCCTGTGTGTCACTGGCACAATTTCAAGAATTTCAAAGAGATAAAACAAAGTTACTTCACAGCAGACATCTATAATGTAATGAGCAGTGGATTCTTACTTGTATTGGGCACATGCAGTCATAACTAAGTTTGCTAACTCTAAATCTTAAAAGCACTTCCATTCCACTATTGATTCCGATGTATTTTGTTTTCTTTTAATCATCATACTTATGTGATGCTGGCCTTCTTCAGAGTAATGAATTATTTAAAAACAGCATCAAGCACCCATTTGATGATAAATTATGGATGGGTGCATGAAGAATTCACATTTGATCAATTGTGATTCATATTTTCAGCTAAAAGCATTTCAAAGGACACTTTTACACAAAGGACACAATACTCACTTTTGAGAGTAAATATGATGAAAATCAGTTTTATGTCTCTAGACACAGTAGATTGTGTCAGTCTTAAATCGCAGTGTTATTTTTTAAAAGGTTTTGTGCAAGAAGTGATGAGAATCTGTAAGTATCATGTGTCATGAGTTGTATTGATATGTATACAGTAAAAAAAAAGACCTGATCCAAAAGTAATTTGCAAATCTAAGGTAATGTAGTCACAGCCCTGTCATGAAATATTAATGACAGAGCAAAGTGTGAAACGGATGAGTGCAAATAACTGTAGATATATGCGTTTGAGTAAACCAGATATGATGATAAAAAACAATAGTGCTAAAATTGTATTGCTGAGAATACAGACAAATAAGGCAATAGCATGTTTATGCATCTGTATGAATGTCAGGTGATTTTTAATTTTTTTATTTTGATAAACATTTTCATGTTGACACTGGATAAATGCTATGATTTAAGTCTCAGTTAGACGTAAACTGAACACTGTGTGTGTACTTCATGCATGTCAGATGTGTTTCTACAAGGAAGTATGTTATTCAGTCTGACTGGATAATCATGAGTTTATAAACTTAAACATGCAATTTCATGGTGCATAAACAGCAGCACTGATGAAAATATCCTGTTTATGTTCTGCACATTCACAAGATCCCTTCAGTGTACAACAGGATCCGGTAGCAGGTGCGACCAGCAAATCCTGGAGAACTAGTTTAGATTTAGTGACATCTACTGTTCAGTGCTTGAAATTATTCAAAGGTTTAGCAACAACTTTTGGTTCCTCAAAGAACCTTTCAGTGAACAATTGTTCCTTAGTGTGAAGAACATTTTAATAATCTTAAGAACCATTTTCCACTATAAAAAAACTTTTGTGCAATGGAAACCAAGCAAGCAATAGCCGTCATTTCACCAACTGGGTTAACTATAGACCTGATAGTCCAGCTATGAGTAACCCACTTCTAGCCAAAATAACCTTGAATTTGGTTACATGCCGTTTTTGCCCAAATAACTTGCGAGATTTATGATATTCCATAATGTAAGCAAAGTCAACAGTGATTACAAGGTGTTTGGTTTCATTTCTTTGACATGTTCGTGTGTTTAGACATCTATTACATTTTCACTGACAGCCCAAATTTTGCCTTGTTTTAGCCTAGACG
Organism: Romanogobio albipinnatus; assembly: GCA_023566225.1. Taxonomy (NCBI): domain Eukaryota; kingdom Metazoa; phylum Chordata; class Actinopteri; order Cypriniformes; family Gobionidae; genus Romanogobio; species Romanogobio albipinnatus. The sequence goes on along the minus strand of CM042254.1, from coordinate 18,501,003 downwards.
TCAGGGCTGATTTTTGGCGGCTATTGTTTTAAACGCAAAATTGCTTTTTTTGAAGCTTCTATGGATGTTAAAGGTTGTTCATGGAACCAATAAAGAACCAATACTTTTAAGAGTGAAGCCAGAATGTAAGCTAAACCTAAGAAAAAACTGGTGTAATAGAATTATATATGGTGAGAGGAAGGAGGGGGGGGAGGGAAGGAGGGAGGGGGGTGTTGAAAAGAAGCAATCTCTCCCTGATATGAAGGTTCTGGTGATTTGTGGAGTGCCACAAGGAACTACGCCATGCATGAATGGGCACAGTTGGCGCAGAGGAATCAAACTGGAGTCATGAGCGATCCAGGGTCCCTAGACTCCCTACACAGTCGCTCTGCTCCCTAGAGTGCTCTGTGTGCCTCTCTCTCTCTCTCTCTCTCTCTCTCTCTCATATATATATATATATATATATATATATATATATATATATATATATATATATATATATATATATATATATATATATATATATATATATATATATATATATATATTGAACAGGTGTTCCTAATAATCCTGGTCGTTTAATTAGAATATCATCAAAAAGTTGATTTATTTCACTAATTCCATTCAAAAAGTTAAACTGTATATTATATTCATTCATTACACACAGACATATATATTTCAAATGTTTATTTCTTTTAATTTTGATGATTATAACTGACAACTAAGGAAAATCCCAAATTCAGTATCTCAGAAAATTTGAATATTGTGAAAAGTTTCAATATTGAAGGCACCTGGTCCCACACTCTAATCAGCTAATTAACTCAAAACACCTGCAAGGGCTTTAAATGGTCTCTCAGTCTAGTTCTGTAGGCTACACAATCATGGGGAAGACTGCTGACTTGACAGTTGTCCAAAAGACGACCATTGACACCTTGCACAAGGAGGGCAAGACACAAAAGGTCATTGCAAAAGAGGCTGGCTGTTCACAGAGCTCTGTATCCAAGCACATTAATAGAGAGGCGAAGGGAAGGAAAAGATGTGGTAGAAAAAAGTGTACAAGCAATAGGGATAACTGCACCCTGGAGAGGATTGTGAAACAAAACCCATTCAAAAATGTGGTGGAGATTCATTAAGAGTGGACTGCAGCTGGAGTCAGTGCTTCAAGAACCACTAAGCACAGACGTATGCAAGACATGGGTTTCAGCTGTCGCATTCCTTGTGTCAAGCCACTCTTGAACAACAGACAGCGTCAGAAGCGTCTCGCCTGGGCTAAAGACAAAAAGGACTGGACTGCTGCTGAGTGGTCCGCATTGCTGCAGTAATTCAGGCAAAAGGAGCCCCAACTAAGTATTTAGTGCTGTACATGCTCATACTTTTCATGTTCGTACTTTCAGTTGGCCAATATTTCTAAAAACCCTTTCTTTGTATTGGTCTTAAGTAATATTCAAATTTTCTGAGATACTGAATTTGCAATTTCCTTAGTTGTCAGTTATAATCATCAAAATTAAAATAAATAAACATTTGAAATACATCAGTTTGTGTGTAATGAATGAATATAATATACAAGTTTCACTTTTTGAATGGAATTAGTTAAATAAATCAACTTTTTGATGATATTCTAATTAAACGACCAGCACCTGTATATATATACACTCACCTAAAGGATTATTAGGAACACCTGTTCAATTTCTCATTAATGCAATTATCTAATCAACCAATCACATGGCAGTTGCTTCAATGCATTTAGGGGTGTGGTCCTGGTCAAGACAATCTCCTGAACTCCAAACTGAATGTCAGAATGGGAAAGAAAGGTGATTTAAACAATTTTGAGCGTGGCATGGTTGTTGGTGCCAGACGGTCCGGTCTGAGTATTTCACAATCTGCTCAGTTACTGGGATTTTCACGCACAACCATTTCTAGGGTTTACAAAGAATGGTGTGAAAAGGGAAAAAACATCCAGTATGCAGCAGTCCTGTGGGCGAAAATGCCTTGTTGATGCTAGAGGTCAGAGGAGAATGTGTCGACTGATTCAAGCTGATAGAAGAGCAACTTTGACTGAAATAACCACTCGTTACAACCGAGGTATGCCGCAAAACATTTATGAAGCCACAACACGCACAACCTTGAGGCGGATGGGCTACAACAGCAGAAGACCCCACCGGGTACCACTCATCTCCACTACAAATAGGAAATAGAGGCTACAATTTGCACAAGCTCACCAAAATTGGACAGTTGAAGACTGGAAAAATGTTGCCTGGTCTGATGAGTCTCGATTTCTATTGAGACATTCAGATGGTAGAGTCAGAATTTAGCGTATACAGAATGAGAACATGGATCCATCATGCCTTGTTACCACTGTGCAGGCTGGTGGTGTAATGGTGTGGAGGATGTTTTCTTGGCACACTTTAGGCCCCTTAGTGCCAATTGGGCATCGTTTAAATGCCACGGCCTACCTGAGCATTGTTTCTGACCATGTCCATCCCTTTATGACCACCTTCCAGCAGGATAATGCACCATGTCACAAAGCTCGAATCATTTCAAAGTGGTTTCTTGAACATGACAATGAGTTCACTGTACTAAAATGGCCCCCACAGTGACCAGATCTCAACCCAATAGAGCATATTTGGGATGTGGTGGAACGGGAGCTTCGTGCCCTGGATGTGAAATCTCCATCAACTGCAAGATGCTATCCTATCAATATGGGCCAACATTTCTAAAGAACCTTGTTGAATCAATGCCACGTAGAATTAAGGCAGTTCTGAAGGCGAAAGGGGGTCAAACACTGTATTAGTATGGTGTTCCTAATAATTCTTTAGGTGAGTATATGTATATATATATATATATATATATATATATATATATATATATATATATATATATATATATATATATATATATATATATATATATATATATATATATATATATATATATATATATATATATATTAGGGCTGCAACGACGCGTCGACGTCGTCGATGACGTCGACTACGAAAATACGTCGACGTGCGTGAAATGCGTCGACGCGTCGGCGGCACATTATTTACATTCTAGAATGGAACAGAAGATCTAGAATAATGGCAGCTTCTGCTCCCGGGCATAGTGAAAATGATCATTTATCATATAAAGCCAGACCGCGACATTCAAAAGTGTGGGAGTACTTTAAACAGAAGCCGAATAAAACTGTGCTTTGTTCGCTCTGTAACGCCGGTTTCACACTGCGCGCGGAGGCAGAGCAGAAGCTGTGCGCGTGGAGAGCGGGAGCTTTCACACTGCCAGTCAGTGTTGCCAAGTCCGCTTTCTTTCCGCGGAATTGGGCTACTTCTACACTGTTGCCGCGGGCTGTGTCTCATGTCCGCGGGTTGAAGCAAAAAAACACACATATTTAACCCCCCGAACGCGATGTTTACCAGAGAACCTCCCCGAAACGCGATTGGGCCTGTTTTGGGCTTGTTTTGAGTAACGAATGGGTGGGTTTTGTTGTGTAAACCTGGCAACCCTGCTGCCAGCGTTCTCTCGCGCAGCTGAACGCGCCACGCGTGTATTGCAACAGACGGTCACATTTTCCGGGGTTCTTCTCCGACCCCAGCACGTCTTGTGCTTTTATTTATTATTGGCTGCATATATCTCCTGTTAATGCGACCCGGTTCCCCTCTGTCCCAAACACATATGCATAAAAACATGCTGTATATAGGTAGTTTGCATGATTAAAGTAACATTAAAGTTAAGATATGCCTCTAGCTTTAATCATTTAAATGTGTCTTTGAAGTTTGGGCAAAAACTTCTGGCAGCTTTAGTCGTTGTTAATGCGCATGTATCTTCAAAATAGACGACTAGTTATACATTAAAACTGCTGAAAGCTCCTGTATGTGAACCTTTTGCAGATAAATACAAGTGCATTTTCGTTTACTATTGACACAAATCAATAAGTAAATCATACTCAACTACTATAGTAAACAACTTTTCCTAATTAGGCCTACTCTGTATACATTTTATGATGAATAGTATCATTATATATTATGTTTAAAAAGCTTCTTGTGTTCATATATTTCATTATAAAATGGCATACTATGTACACTACCCTTCCTGAAATACAATTAATATTGTCATCATTCATTGATTTCATGTTAAAATAATATACAAATTCACTACCCTCTTTGAAATACAATAATCAGTAAAAAAGAATAATAAGATTAATCTGGAAAAATAATCGTTAGATTAGTCGACTAATCGAAAAAATAATCGTTAGATTAGTCGACAGAAAAAATAATCGTTAGTTGCAGCTCTAATATATATATATATATATATATATATATATATATATATATATATATAAAATTACAAAACAATTTTTCTGACTGTGCTGAGCAGTACAAAAATGTATTTCATTCTCTCTATCTCTTCTTCTTCTTCTTCTTCTTCTTCCTCCCTCTCCTCCTCCTCTCCCTCTCTTTCAGGCAGGATTAAAGCAAGAGCTTCCTACCGTAAAGTTCCTATAATCCCAGATGTGAGTAACATCACACAAACACAGACCTCGGCTGTGATGGGTTTACACTAATGCTATTTGAATACTATATTCCTGTTTGCTGATATATGCTGAATGACAGTATCATTTCTGCCAGCTTAAAGTAACCCTGTGCTGAACTCGGTGTGTTCACCCTAAAAAGATTACTGAAGTGGAATCCTTGTGAATATTTCAAAGGCAAGCATATGTTATTTTAATATAACTTCAGAGATATTAGTTCAAGCATGAAAAATATACTATTATGTTTAATGTATCATACTCTTATGCGAAAATACAGTAAAACAGTATTGTGAACTATTTTTACAATTTAAAATATCAGGTTTCTATTTTCATATATTTTAAAATGCATTGATTTCCTAAAATAGCAAAGCTGAATATTTTGCATCCATTTCTCCAATTTTAAGTGACACATGATCCTTCAGAAATCATGCTAATATGCTGATTTGGTGAAACATTTCTTCTTATTATTTGTAAACTGTTGTGCTACTTAATATTTTTGTTGAACCTGTGATAATTGCTCAGGATTCTTTGATGACTAGATGGATGGATGGATAGATAGATTTGCCCTTAATAATTAATAATTCCCTTATCAATTATGCAAACTATAATACAAATACTGCAGACATTTGCCTTAAACTGAACATTTACATATTGTATGAGTAGTTGTGACAGACTATATGAAAGACAACTTTTTGCACTTTTTATCTACAGTGAATGCTAAGCCCTGAAAAATGTACATAAAGCATTTTCTTTATATATACAATTATGCTTGAGGCTAACTTTAAAAACCTTTTAAAATATGTAATGTGAGTTATGGGACTGGCATGCTCCTGGTGTACTCAGCTGCTGTATGCGCACTTACTAAAAATTACCCATCTCAAAACCTGACCTGTCATAACACTGCAAGCAACCCTTACAGACTTCACAGAGGTCTGGAGAAATATCTCCATATCTCTGAGTGACAGTGCCACATCCCCTTACTCTGAATGTAGCCGAGCGTGACCCCCATCCAGGGCCCCCCTCTGCCTGTGTTGGCCTTCCCCACAGCAGGGGTCCCATTATTGGACTCAGCCAGTCGAGTGTCAGCACTCCCCTCTTAATTCACACCGACGGTGCATTCACTTTCGCATCACATGAATACACAGATCCAGCTGAGGTGGAGCCGCAGAGACCAAAACAATCCAACAAATCTGCAGATATGTGCAATGTGGAGTGAAACTCTAATATGAACTTACTGTATGCATAATTTGCGTGTGTAAATGTTTAGGAGTTTAGGATGTCTGCAAGCATGTATACTTGACTGAAGTGGATAATGTATAATAATAACATGTACATAATGACATATAATACTCATTAGAATCAGACAACATAAATAAGATTTGAGTTTTCTTTTCTCTTATGATTTCAGTAGGTTACTACTGTACTCACCAAAACCAAAGATAACACATCTTCCAATTCCAGACACAAAGTATCAGGACCATCGACTTTGGGGACCACCATAGGGGATCGTGCCCTCCCAGTATGGTTAGTGGTGGGGAATTTGACCAATCGTGCAATAAACCAATCAAGTCAAGTCAAGTCAACTTTATTTATATAACACTTTTAACAATGCAGATTGTTTCAAAGCAGCTTTACAGGGCCCTATCTTGCACCCAGCGCAATTGACTTTGTACACCGACGCATGTGTCATTCCTATTTTGCACCCGCGCAAAGCGCGCTTTTCCCTCCACAGAAGCACGTCGCTAAACTAGCGAATGAACTTGCGCTCCCTGGGCGGTTCAGCGCAAAAAAGGAGGCGTGTTCCGGCGCAAACAATCCCTGGTGCTATTTTGCTGTTCCATTAAACAATTGCGCCACTGACCAGAAAAAAACTAGTCTAAAGTCAGTGGCGCTTTGCGCGTTGTTCATTATGCTATTTTAAGGGCGCATGCTTGACCATAGCGTGCACAACGCGCATACACTTTGCTCATGTAATCTACACAGATGCAAGTTATTTTTGCAAATCATAAATTGTTACACTAAAAAAATATTAACACATGAGATGACGGAAATCATTGTGGTGTGCCACGAAGATGTGAAAAAATAGGCATAAATCTAGCTTACAAATTATTCAGGCTAATTATTTATTTAACCGACGCTATTTTGGGTGGGTTTCTCCCATCCCCATACAACACAACTTCTCTGTCTTTCACTGCTCTTACAAGAACATCAGTCTCCTCGGCTGTGAACCGCTCCTGGCGTGCGCCTGGTAAATACGCCATAATAATAGCAATCCATAATGGAACTTGCGCACCTGCTTTTAAAGGGAATGTTGGATGACGCTCTGATTGGTTTATTCACGTTACGCCCAAACCACACCTAGGAATAATGAAGCTACTTCAGACCAACCCATTTTAGATTTGCGCCGGGCGCAAGAGCCATTTATCCCGCCGGGAAAATAGCAACAGCGCCGAGACCCGCCCACAAAGTTACTTGCGCTTTGCGCTTTGACACTTGCGTTTCAGATCGTTAAAATAGGGCCCACAGTGTTAAACAGGAAAATAATGCAGCATAATTTTATTCAGCCGTATAGCCATTCTGGAGAAAATGGTGATGTCATCAGTTCATTTCAATTATCATACAGTGGCAGTGTGGGCTTTAAATCAGTAATTAGATCAGTAATTTAGTTTATATGGTTAATTTAGTTTAATAATTAGATTTATTTCGATGTTTAGTTAAAAAAAATTGATAAATTGAGTGTCCCCAACTGAGCAAGCCAAGCCAGAGGCAACAGTGGCAAGGAAACCAAAACCCCATTAGATGACCTAAAAATAAACCTTGGGAGAAACCGGGCTCAGTCGGGGTGCCAGTTCTCCTCTGGCCAGTTCTCAGTCTCATCTCCCATACCATAAAAGCCAGTTGCTCTTGCACCAAGGCGGATTCGCTATTTACATGGCGGAATTTGCGAGTGGAAAGACTGAGCACTTCTCCAGAGAGGAATTCTTTTATTTTTAATATTTAAAAATGTTTGTGTGTAACAAGCAGAATGTATGCGCATTGTGCACCTGCCTATAGGCGCGTCCAGAGAGGGCTCCAGCCACTGACCAGCGTCCAGAGAAGTCTCCAGCCCCTGACCAGCGTCCAGAGACAGCTCCAGCCCCTGACCAGCATCCAGAGACAGCTCCAGCCCCTGACCAGCATCCAGAGAGGGCTCCAGCAACTGACCAGCGTCCAGGGACGTCTCCAGCCCCTGACCAGCGTCCAGAGAGGGCTCCAGCAACTGACCAGCATCCAGAGACGTCTCCAGCCCCTGACCAGCGTCCAGAGACTGCTCCAGCCCCTGACCAGCTTCCAGAGAGGGCTCCAGCCACTGACCAGCGTCCAGAGACGGCTCCAGCCCCTGACCACCATCCAGAGAGGGCTCCAGCCACTGACCAGCGTCCAGAGATGGCTCCAGCCCCTGACCAGTGTCCAGAGACAGCTCCAGCCCCTGACCAGCATCCAGAGAGGGATCCAGCCACTGACCAGCGTCCAGAGATGTCTCCAGCCCCTGACCAGCGTCCAGAGACTGCTCCAGCCCCTGACCAGCTTCCAGAGAGGGCTCCAGCCACTGACCAGCGTCCAGAGACGGCTCCAGCCCCTGACCACCATCCAGAGAGGGCTCCAGCCACTGACCAGCGTCCAGAGATGGCTCCAGCCCCTGACCAGTGTCCAGAGACAGCTCCAGCCCCTGACCAGCGTCCAGAGAGGGATCCAGCCACTGACCAGCGTCCAGAGATGGCTCCAGCCCCTGACCATCGTCTAGAGACAGCTCCAGCCCCTGACCAGCATCCAGAGAGGGCTCCAGTCACTGACCAGCGTCCAGAGACAGCTCCAGCCCCTAACCTGCGTCCAGAGAGGGCTCCAGCCACTGACCAGCGTCCAGAGATGGCTCCAGCCCCTGACCAGTGTCCAGAGACCGCTCCAGCATCTGACCAGCGTCCAGAGAGGGCTCCAGCCACTGACCAGCGTCCAGAGACGGCTCCAGCCGTCCCTGTAACCTGCTATTGTCCGTCATCGTTCAAGTTAAGTCTGTTTATGTTTCAAGTCAAGTCTGATTCTGTTTATTACCTTGTAAATAAAACTGGGTTTTTATAAAATAAAACACTTGGTTTCACATCAACTTGCCTCTCCAGTGGATCTATCGTTACAATGGGCATATGACAGGGCCCTCAGAGGCTTGTAGACTATAGTCCTCCTCAGCATTAAATGCAACAATGATGTCTAATAAGAGAACGCATACGTCATAAATGTTTCCGCCCTTGTGGTCACTGTACGAAAATACTATACTATCGGTACGGCATTCACAGTTCAATATGCACTTGTGAATTGCTTGTGAGGTTGTGAACGAGCTTGTGAGGTTTTGCATTTAAATAATTATTTTTATTTCTCTCCGTTTGAAATATTTCTCTGTTTATTAGGGCTCTGTTTGAGTGTTCCTGTGAGTCTACGCGCTGATATGAGCAAATATCCAATCACTATGCACTAAAGTTAGGGGTGTTTAGCCACGCTTGCAATGCTGGAGTCAGAGAGTTATACTCATGGAACACTATAGTTATTCACAATCACGAAAGTTCATTATTTGTGAAAGTTCAGTGCTATGTGCAAAAAAAGTTAACGTACAGCCCTGCTTAAAGGGACAGTTCACCTCTAAAATTGTCATTATTTACTCACTCTAATGTTGTTCCAAACCTGTATTCATTTCTTCTGTTGAACACAGACAATTGAATACCAGACAGTTGATGGTAGCCATTGATCTCCATATTATTTCCTACAATGGGGACCAGCAACTGTTTGGTTTCCAACATTCTTCAAAATATATTTTATGTCATTAAATCATTCACTCAACCCTGTTTCCCACTCCAGACACAAAGTATCAGGACCATCGACTTTGGGGACCACCATAGGGGATCGTGCCCTCCCAGTATGGTTAGTGGTGGGGAATTTGACTCTTTCTGCAGGTTACATGGCCAGTAAGTGGCGACAAGTGAGTAAGCAAGTCTTTTATTTATTCTTCCGATTTGTTCAAAAACACTCAGGGCCTTATTTTAATGATCTGAGCGCATGGTCTGAAGCGCATAGTGCAGGTGCACTTAGGGCATGTCCGAATCCACTTTTACTAGTTTAACGATGGAAACAACTGTCAGCGTGCCAGGCGCATGGTCCAAAGGGTTGTACCTAGTCTCTTAATGGGTCATGGGTGTGTTTTGGGCGTAACATGCAATAAACCAATCAGTCTCATCTCCCATACCATAAAAGCCAGTTGCTCTTGCACCAAGGCGGATTCGCTATTTACATGGCAGAATTTGCAAGTGGAAAGACTGAGCGTTTCTCCAGAGAGGAATTCTTTTATTTTTAATATTTAAAAATGTTTGTGTGTAACAAGCAGAATGTATGCGCATTGTGCACCCGCCTATAGGCGCATATTACTAACGATTACTAGACCTGCACGCATCTAATATACAGACACACACCGATTTTACTTTTACTTTAGACATAACGGCTGTGTTTATGTTAACCATTTGTTTAAAACACTGTTTCATTCAGGAATGCAAAAAGCATGTCTTTTAGATGGATTAAAAAGCGAGTCATTGAACCAATTCACTCCCTGGGAGATGCACTATGGCTGATTCTGCTTTTAAATCCATTGAAAACTATTGTAGTTAGTGGAATAAAAAAAACTGCACATACTGTTAAATAACCGTACACTACCCAATATTAACTTCTTTATTGAACCCTTTTATAAATTTGTCATCATTTGTACATTGTGGATGAAAAATGGAAATCTAGAGAAGGGTACCCTTTTATGAGTCCGTTTTTTAGAGTAGCAGTTTGCAACAGCAGGTTCCCACAGGAGCAAGACTGGCCTGACATGCCTGTTTGTGTTAATGTGTGTGCTAACCGAGATAGAGCTATGCCCTTTTTAGCCCTGCCCTTCTGTCTGCCACCTCCACTCTGACATACAGACTGCTCCAGAGATTATGCCCAGTGCGGATAATCTAGAATAATCCACAGCGAAGGGGAGTATTCTGGCAATGAGAGTGTGAGACCAAAACAGAGCATCATTAAGTCTCATTGAGCCAAACGCCAATGCAAATCCCCCCGTTGTGTAGAATAATAACGAAGGTAATAATTTTCTGGCAACCTGGTTAACGAATACTTTTTCTCAATGCGAGTGCTTGTTGTATTTGTGGGCCCAACAAGGACAGACGGTCAACCTTGAAACCCTCCCAAATAAAGGGGGTCACATATGGTTAGGGACCACAATCACTGAACTGTGTGTGTGCGTGTATCACAGATGTGTGGCTCTGATTGTTTGTGTGCATTGTGCAGTCACGCTTACAACGGTGAATATTTGCCATCATTTTGCCTCATTTTTGAGACCCCCAAAAGAGGGACTGATTTCCACCACAATTAGCGGCAATTACAGCCAGGAGAGTTTGATTGGAGCTTTTTCATGGCATGGAGTAGATTTACTGTAGCTATGAGAGCTGAAGTGTGACCTATCCTTCATGGACATCTGCAACCATACTCAGGAGAGGAGAGTCTCCTCTTGTGTACTATATTTCTCTGCAATTGGTCAATTAAGCGGCTCTTAACTTCCCTTTCACTCTCCGCCCACTCTGAAATGCAATTATGTCCTTTCTTTTCACATGGTCGATTATCAATGCAGGTCCATTAAAATCAGATTTGCATAATATAGCATGCTCTGTAGCATCAGGCACTAACAACACATTAATCAAGCAGAAGGATGTGTGACTGTAGTTCAGAGTCATCTTTTAAGACAGTAATAGAGGCCGTCAGAGCTCTTCGTATCCCGGGTGGCATTGGGTGGGCCGTCGTTTCCAAGAGTGCGCCCTTGATTGTCGCCCTACATGTTTTCTGGCTGTCCTTGGCTCTTGGCACCCGGCAGTGTAGCCAGATGTACATGGATGACCCTGCTCCATATGTGTTCAGAGGATTAGGGTCAACTGCTTAAGATTCAGACCCACACTGGCTTCCACACTCACCTTCATACGGCCTGTGAAAGGGCAAAAAGGGCGATGGGTCCCCTTTTTGATTTGGGTCAAGTCAGGATGAAATTTTACAGGATGTATTTCTTAGTGTAAATGTGTACATTTTTCTGACCATTTCTTTTTAGTGCACTATATATACAGAATTTGTATATTGCACTATAAACCAATATATATATATATAAACCAAATAAATCCAAATAATCTTTTTACAAATATTGAGTTCAAGCCAAACAAATTGAAAGAATAGTAGTGAGGTCAGGGTTGAGATGAGGACTCAGACATATACATGACCCTTCTACAAGTCACAAGTTTCCCAGCAGATTCACTAAAAATGAATTACTGCACACCTCCACATGACTGGCCCAACGTCAGAGCATAGAGTGAGTATTGTGGAGCACGTGAAATGGCTTGCGCATGATAAATGCCTGGCACGTTCCAAGCACTTTGCTTTTATTTAAGAAATTACACAGGCTACGGTGCTCATTTTTCAGTTTTTATATTCAGCCAAGGATACCTTGATATACACTCACCTAAAGGATTATTAGGAACACCATACTAATACTGTGTTTGACCCCCATTCGCCTTCAAAACTGCCTTAAATCTACTTGGCATTGATTCAACAAGGTGCTGAAGGCATTCTTTAGAAATGTTGGCCCATATTGATAGGATAGCATCTTGCAGTTGATGGAGATTTGTGGGATGCACATCCAGGGCACGAAGCTCCCATTCCACCACATTCCAAAGATGCTCTATTTGGTTGAGATCTGGTGACTGTGGGGGCCATTTTAGTACAGTGAACTCATTGTCATGTTCAAGAAACCAATTTGAAATGATTCGAGCTTTGTGACAATGTGCATTATCCTGCTGCATGTAGCCATCAGAGGATGGGTACATGGTGGTCATAAAGGGATGGACATGGTCAGAAACAATGCTCGGGTAGGCCGTGGCATTTAAACAATGCCCAATTGGCACTAAGGGGCCTAAAGTGTGCCAAGAAAACATCCCCCACACCATTACACCACCACCAGCAGCCTGCACAGTGTCTCATTACGCCAAATTCTGACTCTACCATCTGAATGTCTCAACAGAAATTGAGACTCATCAGACCAGGCAACATTTTTCCAGTCTTCAACTGTCCAATTTTGGTGAGCGCATGCAAATTGTAGCCTCTTTTTCCTATTTGTAGTGGAGATGAGTGGTACCCGGTGGGGTCTTCTGCTGTTGTAGCCCATCCGCCTCAAGGTTGTGCATGGTGTGGCTTCACAAATGCTTTGCTGCATACCTCGGTTGTAACGAGTGGTTATTTCAGTCAAAGTTGCTCTTCTATCAGCTTGAATCAGTCGGCCCATTCTCCTCTGACCAGAAATGGTTGTGCGTGAAAATCCCAGTAACTGAGCAGATTGTGGTTCTTCTTGGATCACCCCTTCAGGGTCGGTCAGAAACCTTGGCGTAATCTTTAATGACCAGTTGTCCTTCAAAGACCACATTTCAAAGACAGCTCGCTCATGCAGGTTTGCGCTCCACAACATCAGGAAGATCAGACCTTTTCTAAAAGAGCATGCAACACAACTTCTCGTCCAGGCCCTGGTCATTTCTAGGCTTGACTACTGCAATGCGCTTCTGGCTGGACTTCCATTATGTGCGATCAAAACACTCCAAACGATCCAAAATGCAGCAGCACGTCTTATCATCAATGAACCCAAAAGGGCCCACGTCACACCACTCTTCATCTCTCTGCACTGGCTACCACTCGCTGCTCGCATCAAGTTCAAGGCGCTTGCGCTTGCTTACAGATCCACCACAAGCTCCGCTCCTGCATACTTTGACTCGCAAGTCTACACCCCCACCAGAAGCCTTCGCTCAGCTAAGAAGCAGCGGCTTGTAGTACCATCACAAAGAGGCAGAATATCCCTCTCCAGAACATTCACATTCACCGTTCCCTGCTGGTGGAACGATCTTCCCACCTCCATCCGAATTGCAGAATCACTGACAGCATTCAAAAGACAGCTGAAAACTCACCTCTTCCGCGAGCACAACCTTATCTTAAAAAAAAAAAAAAAACTTTATTTTCCTTTTTTTCCTTCTATTTTCCTCTACCTTTTCCCTGCCCTAGTGTGTGATGCTCTGTGCAATGTCCAAAACTTAGTACTTCAGGCACTTTCTGTGTTTTGCTGCCTCCTCATGATGGATCGCTTCCTGTACTCCTCAGTTGCTAAATGCATAAATGTAATGTAAATGTAATAACAAGACACGCAAAGGCCAGGTACGCAATTCCCCCTGAAAATCATCTTGGCAGGTCTAAAATATGAACACATGGTGAGGTCATATGTGAATCAGGGTAAGACAAAAACACGTTTTGGAAGAAGGATTGATGATGATTCCTTATTTAAATTTTGTTAATTTTGAACAAAAAAAAGTTACATATAGTGTACCTTTTAATTAATTCATTTTAATGTGGGAAGGACAAAAGAAAATACATTTAACTTGAATTAAAGCTTCGGTTAAAGTTAACTTAATATTGTATTATTTTTAACACTTTTTTGCAAAGCTAAATTTGAGACCAAACAATAAGTTTACATTCGTATTTCACTATTTACATCAAATGTAACAAATAAATCAAACTTTACATTGTATATTGAGGTTTTTCATTTCTGTTTTTATTTAGAATGCATTAATAATGAGCGAATTGGGCAATGAGATTCCAGTAGGTGAAATCACATGTGCCTCATATGCCACAGATTACGTCTGAGCAGATGGAGAGAGAGCAAGATGCATAGGGTATGCTTGGCACTCGACATTGTTAATATAATTACATAGAAAGGGATTCACTTGCTTTCTTTCTCTCTCTCTCTCTCTCTATCTATCGTTCTCTGTCTTTCTCTATATCTGCCTGATTACATTGTATCACTCACATGAGCCTAGTTAGATGTGACCTGGTATGCAAGTTTTACCATGTCCTCTTGGGAATCAGGACAAAAGGTTTTCATGTGCCTGAAAGCTATCTTGACTCTGGTGCACATTGTCAGACTGATGGTATGTAAGAGAGCAATGCTGAAAATGTAAATATTATTGTCAAGAGCTGAATGTTCCTCATAAGAACGACCACATTTACAGGATCTAATCTGTTCTTGAATTCTGTTTGTCTTGAGCTATCAGCTTTGTTTGGAGATGCAACTTAAAATTCTGGTTGATACAATATATATGATTATTATTTTGTTGTTATGGCCAACAACTGGAGGATATTAATACTCTATGCTATTTTGTCTAAATAAATGACAAATAAGATACTAAAAACTAAAATCAGTCCTTTTAAATGCTATAAGTGTAGGTATCACAATATTACAATGATTTTTATAGATTTGCTAAAGTTTACATTTAACAGCATTATTAAACTACCGGTAATTGTGTTTTACTAAATGTAAGAATAGAGAAAATTAGCATGTGCAATTAAAAATCGAATAAATAAAAAAATTATCTAACATTGACTTATGATGCAATATGACCAAAATGATGCATAATATATCATGCATCCCCAGTTTTTTTTTTTCACATTTAAATGTCCTTAAAAAGAGCCATATATATATATATATATATATAACCCTAACCCTAAAGGATTATTAGGAACACCTGTTCAATTTCTCATTAATGCAATTATCTAATCAACCAATCACATGGCAGTTGCTTCAATGCATTTAGGAGTGTGGTCCTGGTCAAGACAATCTCCTGAACTCCAAACTGAATGTCAGAATGGGAAAGAAAGGTGATTTAAGCAATTTTGAGCGTGGCATGGTTGTTGGTGCCAGACGGGCTGGTCTGAGTATTTCACAATCTGCTCAGTTACTGGGATTTTCACTCACAACCATTTCTAGGGTTTACAAAGAATGGTGTGAAAAGGGAAAAACATCCAGTATGCCGCAGTCCTGTGGGCGAAAATGCCTTGTTGATGCTAGAGGTCAGAGGAGAATGGGCCGACTGATTCAAGCTGATAGAAGAACAACTTTGACTGAAATAACCACTCGTTACAACCGAGGTATGCAGCAAAGCATTTGTGAAGCCACACCATGCACAACCTTGAGGCGGATGGGCTACAACATCAGAAGACCCCACCGGGTACCACTCATCTCCACTACAAATAGGAAAAAGAGGCTACAATTTGCACAAGCTCACCAAAATTGGACAGTTGAAGACTGAAAAAATGTTGCCTGGTCTGATGTGTCTCAATTTCTATTGAGACATTCAGATGGTAGAGTCAGAATTTGGCGTAAACAGAATGAGAACGTGGATCCATCATGCCTTGTTACCACTGTGCGGCTGGTGGTGGTGGTGTAATGGTGTGGGGGATGTTTTCTTGGCACACTTTAGGCCCCTTAGTGCCAATTGGGCATCGTTTAGATGCTACGGCCTACCTGAGCATTGTTTCTGACCATGTCCATCCCTTTATGACCACCATGTACCCATCCTCTGATGGCTACATCCAGCAGGATAATGCACCGTGAAAATCCCAGTAACTGAGCAGATTGTGAAATACTCAGACCGCCCTGTCTGGCACCAACAACTATGCCACGCTCAAAATTGTTTAAATCACCTTTCTTTCCCATTCTGACATTCAGTTTGGAGTTCAGGAGATTGTCTTGACCAGGACCACACCCCTAAATGCATTGAAGCAACTGCCATGTGATTGGTTGATTAGGTAATTGCATTAATGAGAAATTGAACAGGTGTTCCTAATAATCCTTTAGGTGAGTGTATATATATATATATATATATATATATATATATATATATATATATATATATATAATTTCACTGCCTGATGAGTTCCCTTATATGCTCTCGAATATCAGAATACTTGGTTCATATTTCATAAACTCAAATCACTATTCCAGTGTATTTATTTATTTAATTGGTAAGTAGCCATTAAAGCCAGTTGGTTATAGCTAAATTGCTAGGATGATACACCAATGTGTATCTGGTTATATTTTGCCATAATGATGTTGCATGTAATACAGGAGGTTGTCCGTAATTCAGTAATTTGGCATGCCAAATGTCATTTGTAGTCACATTTGTAGTTTATATGTGTTTTAAGTAATTGCTTACAAATCTTACAAATCGTGTTACTAAAAGTGGAGAAGATGTGAGAAAGTCTCAGTCTTTGATTTCGGTCAAGGACAATTCATACACAAGCCAATGAGAAGCTGGGTCCAACCACTGTGAAATGTATTACTCTTAATAATAGTGATGGCAAGAGAAAATAAGTTAATTTATACCGTTGAAATGTTTTACAAAACTTTGGATCTCCGTCTAAGAGTGGAAAATTGTGACAGATCTTGTGAGGTCCCCAAATTAAATTTTTCTAGTCTCATGCTTTGGATTTGGGAAGGAGCCTGTACCCCTGGTAATGGGCCTCACATGTTTAGCGATCCTGTGGAAGTACTCAATCTCGACCCATTGATAAATCTCATACTGCAAACCGGACCTACTACACATTTTGAGACCTGCATTGTGAAATGGGCCCGATTAAACACGTAAATACGGCATCAAACCTAAAAAAAAATGTTTACTGAAAAAAATAAGAATACTGATCAACCATTTCAGCATACATTAAAACAAATGTAAAAAGTTTAATTTGTTTTCTATAGTCTAGTGACATGTTGTTTTAAAATTATTATTAATTTATGCTTCTTCTTTTTTTACCCGTCGATGACTTCTGATGATTAGCTCTGTTGGGAAAAAGTTCCCTGTTGATGCAATTAAACTTTGAATTCACAATGCATTCACATGGAAATAACAAGTGCGCTGATTTTTTTTACACATAAAAGCACCAGATATTCTTGTGTGGTTGGTTTTGAAAGTTTACTTCCCCCAAATCTGATTGAAAGTTTAGTTTGCCTCTGATTTTATACTTAGACACACCTACAAATTACAAGACAATTCATTTGGCGTGACTAACTATAACACCAAGTTGTAACCAATCAGAGCGTTTGTGTGTGTTAGTGAGGTCAGACATTAGGTTTACTTAAATGGAGAGAGAGAGCTGTTCTCTCATTCACACTCTGCTCAAATCCCGGAACACTCTACAGTTTAAAACATTCTTCAAGACGAACACACGACACCAGCATGCATAGTAAAGATCAAATCTGGTAAGTTTACATTTTCTTTTCATCGTAAGGTTAAGATAAAGTATATATTAAAGTGTAAGTATATATTAAAGTGTAAGTAAATAATATATTTCTTGAAAATCTAAAACTTTAGCTCTATTTAATACGGTTTAAAAATTATTCAGGTCAAGCAAATGGTAATTTGTCTTTTTAAAGTCAATAATGCCAGTCCTGATATTTCAAAAACTGCTAAGGACAGGCATAATGTGCAGAAAATGAATTACAGTCATATCTAATGGGACAATATAGAGTCAGTAACTGATGCTTTAAATTCTCTAATGCATATAGTCAGACTTTAAGTTAATAAAGAGTTTTTTTCTCATCACCAGCCATGAGGACTACCAGAGAACGGCAGATTGGCTGCTGTCCCAGACACAACACAGACCTAAAGTAGCCATCATCTGTGGCTCTGGACTGGGCATGCTGGCGGATGCGCTCAAGTGCCAGGACTCTTTCAAATACTCTGACATCCCTGGCTTTCCACAGAGCACAGGTAAGACACAGGTCAGTTCGTCATGTAACAAGGAATTTGCTTCAGTGTTTTTTCTCTCAATTTGCTAAAATAAAGACAAAGTAGAGCATGGCACTAGCAATACCAAGGTCATAGGTTGGATTCCCAGGGGAAACGTGTCATGAATGCAGAGTAAGTCACTTTGGGTTAAAAGCATCTGCCAAATGTAAATATTATGCTAGCACGTTACAATGTTAAACTTTTAACCTGCAAAAATGTTGAACTGCAGTTCAATGGTCGCCTTTAAATGGATGGAAACCTTTTTTGTGTGTGTATTTTGTTATAAGTAATAATGCTTCTGTTTCCTGACTATATTCAAACAGTGAAGGGTCATGCTGGAAGGCTGGTTTTTGGGGAGCTCAAAGGGAAGACCTGCGTGTGCATGCAGGGTCGATTCCACATGTATGAGGGACACTCACTAAGCAAGGTTTGGCCTTTTTAAAACAAAGACACTACATGCCTCATTTCTTTGCCATAAATTGTAAAACATTTGTGGTCGGTAAGATTTTTTTTAATGTTTTTGAAACAAGTCTCTTATGCTTACCGAGGTTGCATTTATTTGATTTATTTATTCCTGTGATGGCAAACTGAATTTTCAGCATCCATTACTCCAGTCTTTAGGGTGTCACATGATCTTTCAGAAATAATTTATTATTATTATTATAGATGTCTTTACTGTCACTTTTATTCGATTTCATGCGTCCTTGCTGAATAAAAGTACTGTTTTCATTGCTTACAACAAAATGACCCCAATGTTAGTGTACATTTTTTACATTTTTCATTTCCGTTTCATATTCTTAGGTTAACATAGTTTAACGTTCCATCAGGCTTTATTTGCTTCATTTTAATACAAAATCTGTCTGTCTTGATAGTTTCATCATCACGTGTCAAAAAAGGAATTATATCACGTAACAAAATTATATTGCATTCCAAAAGTAACTCCAAAAACACTGTTCTATTCATGCTGTGTCATGCTGCAGTCTAAAAGGATGATTTTTGGATGCCTGCACAGTATATTCACTCCATCCTGGTCATGCTGATTTGAGTCACATGCTTTATGCCAGAGCACAATTTACAATTCAATGAAACTTTTGTGCGGTTTACATAATGCAGGGTTAGATTAAAATGGCTTATTGGTAATATGCTTTGTACAGTACAGCAGCAAGCTTATGAAGGTTTATTACAAAAGCGGTGGATGTTGAAAATGGATTACCAGAATTTGTGTCTGTGTGTTCCTCAGGTCACTTTTCCAGTAAGAGTTTTCAAGCTTCTGGGTGTCGACACCTTGATTGTCACTAATGCTGCGGGGTCGATAGCGGACAGTTATAGCTGTGGTGATATTATGATCATACGTGACCATATTAACTTCCCTGGACTTGCTGGACTGAACCCTCTCAATGGCCCTAATGATGATAAGTGAGTATCAGCGTACATGTTGAAGTGAGTTAAGAAAGCATTCATTCATTATAATCACCAGTAAAGGCAATGTAATCATTTATCGGTCGCTATCAAGGTTTGGCCCTCGGTTTCCGCCCATGTCTGGGGTATATGACAAAAGCCTACGGGAGATGGCATTCGACATCTGCAAGAGCATGGGCGTCTCGCAGTATGTCCAAGAGGGTGTGTATTGCATGGTGGGAGGACCCAACTTTGAAAGCATAGCTGAAGCTCAACTTCTGCACAGACTGGGAGTTGATGCAGTTGGTAAGATGGTGTCTCATTATGTAAAATCAATACAATTCATATCTAATCAGAATCTTTAAAGCACCCTTATTATGGTTTTTCAGGTATTACCTTTTATGTAGAGTGTTATAAAGCTTTTTGTGAATGTAAAAGGTCTGCAAAGTTACAAAGATCAAAGTGCACAATACATGGGGTTATTGTCTCCCAAAAGGAAGAATCGATTCTGAGCTGCCTGAAACAAGTCATCAGTAATTCCAGTCTTACTTCCTGCACAAACTATTGTCTTCATTGGCTGCCTGCAAACAATGTCTACTTTGACCCTCAAACACTGTAGTTGTAGCTGAGAACCATTTCAGACTCTGTGAGAAAAGCGGTGATAGGCCTACTGCAATGTATATTATGAGAAAATTAGGAGAACCTTTGAAATAGCATAATAGGGGCACTTTAAATTGCTTAAAGGTATAGCTCACCCAAAAATGTACTTTCCCTCAAGCCATTCCAGGTCTTTCAGTCTTTTTTTTTTTTTTAAATGTCCTGGCTCTTCCAAGCTTCATGATGGCAGTCAATGGGTGTTAAGATTGTGAAGCCCAAAAAAGTGCATCCATCCATCCATCCATCATAAAAGTACTCCACACAGCTCTAAGGGGTTAATAAAATCCATTTGAAGCGAAGTGATAAGTGCTTGTGTAAGAAAAATAATATCCATATTTAAAACTTTATAAACTAAAATAACTAGCTTTATTAACCCCCTGAAGCCATGTGGATATATTTTATTATGTATGGATGCTCTTTTTTGGGCTTCATAATCTCAACACCCATTCACTGCCATTATAAACCTTGGAAGAGCCAGGACATTTTTTAATATAACTCCGATTGTGTTCGTCTGAAAGAAGAAAGTCATATACACCTAGATGGCTTGAGGGTGAGTAAATCATGGGGTAATTTTTAATTTTGGGTGAACTATCCCTTTAAATTAGGCATTTTCCATTTGTGACAATAGTGGCACAGGTATAACACACATCATGTATATTAACATTTTATTGTATAGTAATAAGTGATAGTTGTCTTAATTATGCATTTTATTAATTCATCTTTAAAGGAATGAGTACTGCACCAGAAGTGTTGGTCGCCAGTCATTGTGACATGAGAGTATTTGGTCTCTCCCTCATCACTAACAAAGTGGTGAAAAGCTATGAGGAAAATGAGACTGTCAATCATGAAGCTGTGCTGGAAGTGAGCAAAATGCGTTCAGAGACGCTGCAGGCGCTGGTCACAGAGCTCATCAGTCGCATGGACATCAACAACAACACGGCATGATGTCATCAACACTGTAATTGCCCATCAAAACCTCATCCAGAACATTCTGCAGCTATGGCGTGACCACTTTTTTTTCTTTCATTTCTTTAAATTTAAATGTTAAGATTGTATTATTTGCTGTGATCATAAAAATTATCTAGTTCAATGGTGCCATAACAAACTTAAAACACTGGGTTAATTCATATGTTATTCATTAAATGTTTATCTTTTTTGTGCAGTAAAAGTTATGTATGCATCTGTATATTCACGATTAAATAATATTAGGACATTTTATGTGGGAAATTATGCAGTAAAATGTTGTATGCACTGCTATTCATTATACAAATTAATATAATTCCTAATGTTAATATTTTGATGGTAAAGTTGGATATTTAAATCATTCCTATGCTATTTATAATACATTTTATATTATATGTGTTGTAAATTTGCCATTGAATAGACATGTTTTGTATAACATTCTCTTCTATAAAACAAATACATAGCTAATCGTATCTATAATGCAAGAATGTCAGCAAATAAAGTGTATTTTGAAAATAATTATTTAATCGTGTATGTAACTGTGTATATAACACGTGTGTTTGACAAGAATAAGTATATTTTATAATTTAATTCTTTATTCACTCACTTTTCTACAATCACATAAAATGTATAGAAGTTCATAGAAAGGATTCGCCTTTCTGAAAATAGAAAATACTAGAATTACATGAAACGTCTCGGTTACGTATGTAACCCTCGTTCCCTGAAGGAGGGAACGGAGACGTACGTCGAACGTGACCGACTGAAAGGGAACGAGAATTTCCCATTTTCACGCATGCTAAGTATGTCCACTAGATGGCAGCAGAAGTACGTTGTACACACGCGTGTCTCGTGTATCTCCGGTTGCTATGGCAAACTTCTGGAATGTCGGAATGGTTAAAAAAAATGAATTTATGATATCGACACTCGATTTTTTCGGTGAAGAAAACAACATCATGACACACAAAGTTCAGGAGAAGTTGAACTTTCATCCGGTGGTATGACTGACTGACTCACTGCTGTGTTTATGATTGTTACGTTATTGCTAATATAATGTTCGGGAATTTTGTGACACATAATGAAAACGTTACACTTCATTTATTCTTCCATGTATTGCTTTCTGTATGTAAAACAGCTGCAGACTTTTTTATTAAAATATTTTTTCAAGAAATACAGCGAATGGGAGCGAAGTACAAGACCTAAGCCTGTGCTCTGGGCAACACCTCATCATAAAACAGTCAGAATCAGACCATCTCCAACTGGAAAATTAGGTATAAACATGGCTAAGGTTGAATGTTGTGCTTCAACTGTAGTGAGAAACGTCTATCTTTATGCACTGTTTTGTAAAGTCTGCTGCTTTATAAACAGGAAAATCTCAAAACGCTGTCCAAAATGGTTTCACAACACTCCCCAAACTCTCTACA
Source organism: Romanogobio albipinnatus (assembly GCA_023566225.1). Taxonomy (NCBI): domain Eukaryota; kingdom Metazoa; phylum Chordata; class Actinopteri; order Cypriniformes; family Gobionidae; genus Romanogobio; species Romanogobio albipinnatus. Next base: position 18,478,357 of record CM042254.1, on the reverse strand, counting down.
AGAAGGGCATCTGAAAAAGTGGAGCAGGACCAGATCACCTCAGAGAGGAAAGACAACATCAAAGTACTGATGGTGTGTACTCTAAACCAGGAAAGCCGACTTTAATAGTTCACTTGTGTTTAGTTTAAGCTGTGTCGACAACTGCAATCTGTTGTAGTTACTCATCAAATCCCGAAAAGAAGAAATAAATCAACTGGAGGAGCACTGTGAACAGCTTCAAGAGAGGAACCTGCAGATGGCCAGGAGCATTAAGGATACAGACAGACATTCATTCTCCGCAGCCAAAGAACTGCTCATAAAGAATGATCAAATGAGGGTGAGCTATAGTGTATTGCGTTTTTAGATCCCACTGTACACAAAGAGCACTGAACTCAAACTTTTTCAACGTTGAGTATTTAGTATTGAGTACCCTTAACCAGTGAAATTTGATCTTCTTATGTTCTTTCTAGAGATCAATGGTAGGTTTGAAAAAATTGAATGGCAGATTTATTAAATGTGCCAAAGCAGAGCTGACAGATACAGAGGAAATGTCACAGACTCATCATAACGGTTAGTTTAAACATCTACACTTTACAATCGATTATGTTTTAGCTATTTTCATTATTACTTTAAAATGCCATTTAAATGCTGTATGGCAAAAAGTATGTGGAAACCCTTTTCTAATTAATTGGTTTTGCTATTTCAGCTACACTACCATTCAAAAGTTTATGTTTTGAAAGGAGTCTCTTATGCCCACCAAAGATGGGTTTATTTGATCAAAAATACAGTAAAAAAATTTGAATATTACAAGTGCATTAGAAGCAGGCGCATAAAACCAAGCACTCGTCTCATAAACATTTAATGTAGAATGAGGCCCTCTTCTGTTCCAGTATGATAATGCCGCTGTGCACACAGAGAAGTCTACATGTTTGGGTATCCAGGTACTTTTGGCCATATAGTGTAGCTGCTGCTATAGCTGTCAAAGGTAAAGCAAAAAAAAAAAAAAAAAACTCCTATCTTATAAGTGCAGGTCTGCAGAAGCAGTTGGACATGGTAAAAGCAGAGGTGGTAAAGGCTCAGAAAGAGCTCCGCTTCCTGAAGACATACAAAGATATGGAGTTCCCAGTCAAGGCCTTGCAGATTGCAGACATGAAAAGAAAACTGGACAGACTGAAAGAGATGCAACAGGTAAAAATGGGTAGCACTTTCTGTTCCCCATGTACATACTATGTACTTATTATAGTAATTGCAATAACTGGGTAATAACTATGTACTATCCCTGAACCTTACCTTAACCCATGCTGTTATCTTATAATACCCATTACTTTCTTAGTTAAGTGCACGTACTGTAAAGTGCAACCAAAAATGAGCAGGACTTACTGCCTGGATGAATAAAAGCTGACATGACAATGCGTTATTTATTAAAATACACATGCGGTTCCAGCCCCCATAAGAACTCTTCAATCCTCAATAACGCTTTAATAAGTTTCTCCGCTATTATTGTCAGGAAGAGCAAGAGGATGTGAAACTGTTGTTTGAGAAAGAAATGGTCAGATTGGAGAGATGCCAACGCCAAAGAGAACAGGAAGTGCTGTCTGCTGTTGTTGAGGTAAAGAAGCTCTTTTATGTCAATTTAATTCTTGACTTTAGGTGTGTTATTAAACAAATCTTTGTTCATATATTTTTATTTTCAGAAACATAAACCCCACGTCCCTCCCATTGCCAAACTCATGGCCTCACAGAATTACACAATGAGGGAAGAGATTAATATGCACAGAAAAGTGATTATTTTTATTTTATTTTTTATATATTATTAAAGTTAAGTTCCCATTTTATATTAGGTATCCTTAACTACTATGTACAAAAATAATAATTTGATACAATGCACTTATTGTGTACATACGTTTTTACATGGTACTTGTATAAAAAAGCATAATTAAGCTGTAATAAAGTTCTGTAATTACATATATAATTACACTGTTGAGCCTTTTCTTACAACTTAACCCAACCTAAACTTATCCATACCACCAAACCTGTTCCTAACCGTACCGGTATCCCAACTCAATAGCAGCAAAAGTGTGTTGCAATACAATATGAACACAATAAGTACATTGTACTTATTTTTTGATGCAAGTACATGGTAGTTAAAGACACCTAATATAAAGTGTGACCAAAGTTCATTTTTAATTATTAAAGGAACACGCTGACTTTTTGGGACTTTAGCTTATTCACAGTATCCCCCAGAGTTAGATAAGTCCATACATACCATTCTCATCTCCGTGTGTGCCATAACTCTGTCTGACGCACCCTCCATATCTTTCTCCTTGCATAATAATCAAGGAACTTTGCTGTTGTACCATGGGTGCAGCGGTACAATGAAATTACGCAGCACCTGAAAATAGGCTAATTTCCGTCAAAACAACCAATGTGACAACCTGCTTGCACAGAGAGCTTACTGGGGACTATTTTCAGGCGCTGCGTAATATCATTGTACGGCACCCATGGTACGGCACAAAGTTCCTTGATTATTACGCAGGAACGAGAGAATAGTTCCTAGTCATATCGGTCAAGAAAATCACACCTTTTCATTTTCCGTCGGTCTTAGTACACGATGTAACTATACACATCACAACATGTAAATAGCAAAATGTTGGCATTATTTTGTCACTTATTGAGCAGTAGGCTAGCTGGAGCCATTCACCTCCAGTCTTTGTGCTAAGCTAGGCTAGCAGTGGGTGCGACAGACAGAGTTATGTCACACACAGAGATGAGAATGGTATGTATGGACTTATCTAACTCTGGGGGATACGGTGAATAAGCTAAAGTCCCAAAAAGTCAGTGTGTTCCTTTAAGGTAGACTTAAAATATTTTAATAAAGAAAGTATGTTCATTTGTAAAATAAATGGTTTATTTACATTGTATATTTACTGTATATATTTTAAGGTGATAATGGAGCTAGAGCAGAAGAACAAAGAGCTAATGAAGAGTATTCAGGAACTGCAACTATCAAGACCAAACATCAGGAGAGAGATCTTTCCAGATGTTTTCCTGAAATCAGATAAGTAAGTGGATGAGGACATTGAGTTATTGAGGCAAACAGCTTCTTTATCACAAACAGTTCTTATGTCCTCAATTAACACAAGAACATTGGCAAGCTGTTCAGTTGAAGAATTCCCAAGTTATACAGTAATTGCAGTTGCAGAGAAAAGTTCTCACAAGATTGGCCACTTGAAAGGAAGTTCAACAAACCCCTCGAAATGTCTAACAGTGTTAGTATGACCCGACCCCTCCCATAAACAGATATAAAATAGCAACACTTGATTTTCAAGAGCCTTCTCAAACATACTAACAGCACACAGCCTATGATAGTTTAACATCTAATATGTGTTATTTAAGAAGCTTATTTCATGCATTGAGAAACAATTTAAAGGAAGAGTTCACCCAAAAATTAAGATTCTGTCATCCTTTACTCATGGCATTCCAAACCTGTATGACTTTTTTATGCAGAATGTGAAAGAAGAAATTCTCACGAATGTTTCAACTGTTTTTGTCTATACAATGAAAGACAATAGGGTCATAAACCAAATGAGCCCCCCTTGACTTTCATTGAATGAACAAAAACCGTGAGATATTTTTCAAAATATCTTCTTTTGTGTTCTGATGAAGAAACTTATACAGATTTGGAATGAGATGAAGGTGAGTAAAAGATGATGGGTGAATGATTGTACAGATATGTATGATGAGTAACACTTTCCCTAACCCAAGGAGCTGTATTGGAGATCCAGCATTGCAAATCTGATCAACTTGAAGAAAACGTGCCCAATCTACTTTCAAACTTTTCTTGCTTTGGAAAAAGTATTGGGCTGTTGGAGATGGTGTAATATTACACAGTTTTGGAAAAGACTCCAAAGGCCATCTTAAAGATAAATGAAGAACAAGAGAATGCTGTGCATTCATGGAATCCCCGGCGCCCATTAAAGGTTAATGAAGGTTTCACATTTCCCAACAGTCTGTTCCAAAACAGCATGTCATTTTCCTCTCCAAAACAATTGGACACTTTATTCCAAGGTCTTGTGAGTGCATGCACAATCTCTTGCCACCCTTGGGAGCAGTTATATCACAGTAAAGATATATTCCTTTGGTCCTTAAGTGTTTTGGCTTAGGGGACAAAGAACGTGGAAAACAAACAAAAAACATTTAGTGTATTCACATATCATGTCACACTGAGCATCAAATTATAAAGTTTTCCATTAAATGGAGATAATGATAAACAGATCTGGGATTTCCTTCTCCGATCGTGACATGGCTTTAGTATCTGCAGATGTTCTGAGCCCCAGCAGAGAAAGTTCTCATGTTTCCGGTCTTAAACAAACCATCTCAGGCTGTGGTGACCATGTTTAAAGGCAGATGTTTCATAAGAAGTCTTCCTGGTTTACAGATATCTTTGCACCCAAAAATTAAAATTGTCATCATTTGTTGATGCAAACTTATATGGCTTTCTTCTGTGGATCACAAAAGATATTTTGAAAAATATATCAGTGTTTTTTTTTTTTTTTTACCATAGAATGAAACTCATTGTGGTCTGATGTAGTTTTGGACCCCATTGACTTTCATTATATGGGTTTGCAATGACATGAGGGTGAGTACATGATGACAGAAGTTTCATTTCTTGGGTGAACTAACCATTGGGTTGTATAATGGGTTGTATAATGATGGTATACAGTTACAATCACAGTGTTGTCTATATTTTAGGTGTACTCCTGATATGGACGTCCATCTCAATATACCCCAAGAGGATTTGCTTCCCGTGTAGCCCTGTGACGAATGCATTACCTTTTTGAGTCTTCCCTTCAGCTTCTATATATTGCAGAAGAAAATCAATGGAGCCACTTCATTAATCAGTCAAACAATTTTACAGATCTTCTTTACTTTGTTTGTCTTTGCTTTCATTTTGTTTTATTGGCTTGATCCTAAGTACCATCATTTATTGATGTGCGTTTAGACATGCAACTGCATACTACATGTGTTTTAGTGTCACAAAGTAAGCTGCAGATGTTAAGTGACCACTTTCATTTGGTAAGTAGTAACATAATACCTCTTTAAAAATCAGACTTTTTATATTAGCATGCGTAGTCTTATTGTAGATACACTAAAGGACTGTTCACATCAAGAACGATGACTATAAAGATAATGATAAAGATATACAGTGGGGCAAAAAAGTATTTAGTCAGCCACCAATTGTGCAAGTTCTCCCACTTAAAAAGATGAGATAGATTTTCATGATAGGTACACTTCAACTATGAGAGACAGAATGAGAAAAAAAAATCCAGAAAAGCACATTGTCTGATTTTTAAAGAATTTATTTGCAAATTATGGTGGAAAATAAGTATTTGGTCAATAACAAAGGTTAATCTCAATACTTTATGTTATATACCCTTTGTTGGCAATGACAGAGGTCAAACGTTTTCTGTAAGTCTCCACAAGGTTTTTACACTCTGTTGCTGGTAGTTTGGCCCATTCCTCCATGCAGATCTCCTCTAAAGCAATGATGTTTTGGGGCTGTCGCTGGGCAACACAGATTTTCAACTCCCTCCAAAGATTTTATATGGGTTTGAGATCTGGAGACTGGCTAAGTCACTCCAGGACCTTGAAATGCTTCTTACGAAGCCACTCCTTCGTTGCCTGGGCGGTGTGTTTGGGATCATTGTCATGCTGAAAGACCAAACACGTTTCATCTTCAATGCCCTTGCTGATGGCTGCTGAAAAATCTCACGATACATGGCCCCATTCATTCTTTCCTTTACACGGATCAGTTGTCCTGGTCCCTTTGCAGAAAAACAGCCCCAACGCATGATGTTTCCACCCCATGCTTCACAGTAGGTATGGTGTTCTTTGGATGCAACTCTGCATTTTTTCTCCTCCAAACACGACAAGTTGAGTTCCCCTTCGAGGGAACTCGAACTGCGTCATCGTGACGACACTTTGGGGGGGGGACACCCCTAGCGTAAAGCATCTGAAAGCATCTGCAATCCTGATTGGTGTTGCGTCATGACGTAGTATGTGACGGAATACCCGGAAGATACAAAGAGACGTCTGAACACAACAGAGATAGCTTTTTGCTCTTCGGCGTTAGCGCTCTGTGTTGTCAGTCTTATGTGGTGTCTACCAACGTTGTTTTCACAAGCATTTTCTCAGGGCTTGCGAACTCTGTGGCTGGTCCCGTGCCTGTTGAGGTAGCACGGCTGATCAATCATGCTGACTCGCAGATGGGTCTGTCAAGGGAACCTGAGAGTGCTGAGGCATCTTCTCCTTCCCTGTTTGACAGTTCTATTGTTCTCCTTCACCGTGTGGAAGCCCACGCTGCAGCTTCTTCCCATGGGGTGGAGGACCCGATGCGTGAGCTGTCTGATTCTGAGGAATTAGACGGGCTCCGTATCGAGGCTCACCATTTTCCTAATGCAAGATTCAATCTCGCGTTGCAGAGGCGGCGCGTAAGTTCGGGTCTGCTATTAAAGTGATACAACATGACACGGTGAGAAGGCATGTGATACTGTTGGCTGCGAGGCATGCAGTCAGCTCCTGAGGGTGCTGGCTGTTTTCATTGAGAAATATCTTGACGCGTAGTACCATGCGCCTTTCGGGTGTTTCAGCCTTGCGCCTGTTTGGCTTTCTTCTCGAGGGATGAAAGCCAATTGTATTATAATGGCTTGAACCACGGCTTACCACTGAGGCAACGTGTGGTTACGAGTCCGTATAAATACAATAAAACTGTATCGTCTGATGATTATGGCTGCATTTAATTCTGAGGATTTAAATGAAATATGATCTGACTTTGACGAGTTAGATATTAAGCCTATCATTCAGACCATGTTTCACCGTATTGTGGCTGCATTTAACTCAGAGGGATTAAATTAGGCGATCGAGGTCGCCTCCCCTGTGGAGCTTTTGGGAATCGATGCTGTGCTCCCGCTGTCTAGTACGCTTCGGGCAACATCGTTTCTCCACGCACGCGCGCTGCACCAGCCGCCTCTAGAAGACCTGCGGCAGTCCAGCAAATGCGTACGCACACCGAAAATCTTCCTCGATTTCGCCCTGCTGGTTAGCCGTTTCAGGGGGTCGGGGAGGAGGCATGGTTGACACCCGAGGCCGGCCTCGAGAGGCTGGTTCCCTTAGCAGATTATCTCGGCGCATGGTTATGCCTCCAAATATATCTGCATTGGCCCTGCATACTGTAGAACGGGGTTACAGGCTGCGGTTCAGTTCCCCTCCCCCAAAGTTCAACGGGGTGGTCTGGACTGTGGTCGGCCCAGAGCAGGCGCGGGTTATGGAACAGGAAGTACACTCCCTGTTGGTTAAGGAGGCTTTTGAACATATTCCTCCGCCAGTCAGGGAGTCCGGGTTCTACAGCCGTTACTTCATAGTTCCTAAGAAGGATGGCCAGTTGCGTCCAACTTTAGATCGGAGGTACTTGGATCGTTCTCTGAGGAGTTTCAGATTTAAGATGCTTGAGCATTTCCTTGTTGTGATTCAGATCCAGTCTGAGGACTGGCCTGTCACGGTGGATCTAAAGAGGACACATACTTCCATGTATCCATCCTTCTGTGTCACGGGGGATTCCCGAGGCTCGCTTTCGGGGGCGAAGCGTATCATTATCGGGTTCCTCCATTCGGCCTGGCTTTTTGCTTTTTCGCTTCTCGAGAGGCGTCCCTCTGCCCACTGTGGTTCTCCCTTGCCCATCCGGCCCACGCTTTTCCCCCAATCACTCTGCTCCCGGGAGTTCTGGAGTGTGTCCACTGGGAGGGCATCAGCCTTCTCTTAGTAGTACCTAGGTGGCCTACTCGAGTATGGTTCTCCGACATCATCTACCTGCTGGACGGTCCCCTCTGAGGAGGGACCTGCTATCTCAGGCCAGGGGCACGATATTCTACCCCCGGCCAGAGGTGTGGGATCTCTGGGTCTGGCCCCTGAGGGGGCCCAGTACCTAGGAGAGGGCCTGTCGGCAGGTGTCGTAGAGACCCTACTCGGCTCCAGAGCTCCCTCCACCAGGAGGTTGTACAGCCTTAAGTGGAATGTATTTTCTACTTGGTGTAGAGAGCGGGAGGTGAACCCAGTTAACTGCCTGGTGGCTTCAGTGTTGGAGTTCCTCCAAGACCGCTTCTCCGCCGGTCTTTCCCCGTCCACACTTAAGGTGTTTGTGGCTGCCATTGGGGCTTTCCATGCTCCTTTAGGTGATGGGCTGTTGGGAAGGCACCTGGTTTGTACGATTCCTCCGTGGGGCTCGGAGGATGAGGCCTGCGGCTCGTTCCAGAGTCCCAACCTGGGACCTGGCGGTGGTGCTTGGAGGGTTGGCTGAGGCCCCCTTTGAGCCGCTGGAGTCGGCTGAGGCGAGAATCCTGACCTTCAAGGTGGCCTTTCTCCTTGCCATCACTTCTCTGAGGAGAGTGGGGAACCTCCAGGCCTTGGCTATCGCGCCAACCTGCCTGGAATTTGCCCTTGGTGGAGTTAAGGCCATCTTGCATCCCAGTCTGGGCTATGTGCCCCAGGTGCCATCTAATGTGGCACGGTCAGTGGTTCTTCAGGCCTTCCATCCTCCACCTCACATGACGGCGGACTGTGTGGCAATCCACAGCTCCAATACCATCATCAAGTTTGCTGACGATACGACGGTGGTAGGTCTCATCACTGACAATGATGAAACGGCCTACAGAGAGGAGGTGCACACTCTGACACGGTGGTGTCAGGAGCACAACCTCTCCCTCAACGTCAGCAAGATCAAGGAGCTGGTGGTCGACTTCAGGAGGAATGAGAGAGAACACCGCCCCATCACCATCAATGGAGCACCGGTGGAGAGAGTCAGCAGCTTCAAGTTCCTCGGTGTCCACATCACAGAGGAACTCTCATGGTCCGTTCACACTGAGGCCGTTGTGAAGAAGGCTCATCAGCGCCTTTTCTTCCTGCGACGGCTGAGGAGGTTTGGAATGAACCGCCACATCCTCACACGCTTCTACAGCAGCACCATAGAGAGCCTGCTGACTGGCTGCATCACCACCTGGTACGGCAACAGTACCGCCCGCAGCCGCAAAGCCCTGCAAAGGGTAGTGCGCACGGCCAGCTGCATCATCGGAGGTGAGCTTCCCTCCCTCCAGGACATTTACGCCAGGCGGTGTGTGAAGAGAGCTCAGAGGATCATCAGAGACTCTAGCCACCCGAACCATGGGCTGCTCTCACTGCTGCCATCAGGCAGACGGTACCGCAGCATCAGAACACGCACCAGCCGACTCCAGAACAGCTTCTTCCCACAAGCAATTAGACTCCTTAACTCTTAATCCATCAGGATCATAACACACACTGACAGAATATCACTCAGCACAACCTACTGTAGATACACACACACTATATACACATTTATTTATCATTTATTATTTATCATTTATCATATAGCACCTATTGTACATTGGATCTCTACTGTGAATAATAATGTATACTGTACATTGTATATTATTATTATTATTATAGCTTAATGTATACTGTTTAATGTATGTTTAGTGTATATTGTTAAAGTATATGTATATTGTAAGTATGTGTATATTGTTTAAAGCTGTGAGAACTACACTCACATTGTGTAAATTATTTATTGTTCATTGTAGAGTTTACCGTGCTGTGAGCAATTGTGGGCGCATCAGATGTGTAATCTGATGCTGCTTTAAATGTTGTACATGTCATGTCGTGACTACTATGTTGCTCGGAACTGCACCTAAGAATTTCACCTGCTGTTGCACTTGTGTATATGGCTGTGTGACAATAAAGTGATTTGATTTGATTTGATTTGATTTGAAGAGAGCAGACTCCACCTCCTCTGCCCCATGCGAGCATTGAGGATTTACCTGGAGAGGTCTGCTCAGTGGAGAAAGTCAGACCAGTTGTTGGTGTGTTTTGGTTCACCCAAGAAGGGGCTGCCTGCTTCAAAACAGACAATCAGTAACTCGATTGTCCAGGCTATAGCCACGGCTTATCAGGTGCGCAGTCTGCCTTCACCGTTAGCCGTAAGGGCTCATTCCACCAGGAGCATGGCCTCCTTGGTGGCCCTCCTTTCTGGAGCCTCTATGCAAGAGATCTGCGAGGTGGCTGGGTGGGCCACTCCGCACACCTTCATTAGATACTACAGTCTGCATCTCCCTGAGACGCCTGGCGCTAGAGTGCTCACCCCCTAGTTGTGCCTGGTCCCTTCACACTAGGCTGGGTATGATTGGTGCGGCATAGTGGGTACTCGTTCCCCAAAGTGTTCCCCCGAGAAGGGGAACGAGACACTGCGTCTCGTGTCCGCCCAATCAGACAGAGCACTCGCTTCATCGCAGAACGTTATCTCTGTTTTGTTCAGATGTCTCTTTGTATCTTCCGGGTATGCCGTCACATATTACGTCATGACGCAACACCAATCAGGATTGGGCTGATTTTTTCATTCTTCAGACGCTTTACCCCCCCCCCCCCCCCCCCAAAGTGTCTTCACAACCCGAGACGTTTTTGCCAAAAAGTTCTATTTTGGTTTCATCTGTCCATATGACATTCTCCCAATCCCCTTCTGGATCATCTAAATGCTCTCTAACAAACTTCAGACGGGCCCGGACATGTACTGGCTTAAGCAGGGGAACACGTCTGGCACTGCAGGATTTGAGTCCCTGGCGGCATAGTGTGTTACTGATGGTAGCCTTTGTTACTTTGGTCCCAGCTCAATGCAGGTCATTCACTAGGTCCTCCGTGTGTTTCTGGGATTTTTGCTCACCGTTCTTGTGATCATTTGACCCCACAGGGTGAGATCTTACGTGGAGTCCCAGATTGAGGGAGATTATCAGTGGTCTTGTATGTCTTCCATTTTCTAATAATCACACCAAGCTGCTTTCCTATTGCAGATTCAGTCTTCCCAGCCTGGTGCAGGTCTACAATTTTGTTTCTGGTGTCCTTTGACAGCTCTTTGGTCTTGGCCATAGTGGAGTTTGGAGTCTGACTGTTTGAGGTTGTGGACAGGTGTCTTTTATACTGATAACGAGTTCAAACAGGTGCCATTAATACAGGTATACAGGTACTCTTAAATAAGAATTTACAGGTATGTGAGAGCCAGAAATCTTGCTTTTTTGTAGGTGACCAAATACTTATTTTCCACCATAATTTGCAAATAAATTCTTTTGAAAATGTGATTTTCTGGATTTTTTTCTCATTCTGTCTCTCTAGTTGAAGTGTACCTATGATGAAAATTACAGGCCTCTCTCATCTTTTTAAGTGGGAGAACTTGCACAATTGGTGGCTGACTAAATACTTTTTTGCCCCACTGTAGTTCTAAAAATCTTTGTAAATATAAAAGAATAGCAGAGTCCACACCACAACTACAACGATAACTGCACACACAAAATTATATTGTTGGAATCACTTTCAGGCCGATTTTCTTCCAGCTGATAAACAATAAAAACATTGACAGCCAATCAGAATCCTTCCTGCTTTAAAGAGCTCGAGATTTTCAGCGGCAGACAGCAAAACAAAACTTAGAATAAACAGAACGATATTGTGAGTTTGTTTGGACGCTAATATAGTTATCTTTATAGTTATCTTTTTAGTTATCATTCTTGGTGTGAACAGGCCTTAATATTCAAACATTTTAAAAGAATTGTCTTATGCTCAGCCAATTATTTGATAATAAATACAGTGAAAACAATAATTTTCTAATAAGTTTTCTAATTTAATGTATTTTAAAATATAACTTACTGTATTCCTGTGATGCAAAGCTGAATTTTCAGCATCATTACTCCAGTCTTCAGTGTCACATGAACCTTCAGAGATCGTTCTAATATTCTGATTTAGTTCTAAAGAAATAGTTCTTATTATTATCAAGGTTGAAAACTGTTGTGCATTTATTTGCAATAGAAATCTTTTTAACATTATGCATTTCTTTAGTATCACTTGATTTTTATAAATGCATATCTTACTGAAACCAAACTTTTGAACGGTTTATGGCAAAGTCTTACATTTACAAAAAAAAACTGTAATAAAATTAAATAATAACAACATTTAAATGTGTTTTTTAACTTTTCAGAATAATTCTAGACCACCATTTTTCATAGAATACTGTAGCTTATCAAATTAGGTAACACTTTATTTCTATTGTCCACTTTAGACATTCATGACAACTTGTTCTACTAACCCTAAAGCTAAGACTATTACAGTCCGATACTCTAATGAGAGTTAGTTGACATGTAGTTGCAAATTTAGAATGTCTAAAGTGGACTATCGAAATAAAGTCAAATTATTTTGTATTGTTTGCCAAGCGCATAAATCAGCAATCGCAGCCTGAATTTCTGCAGAAGATGCTCATTGTATTCATCCCTGTTGCTTCCCATGTCTGGGAACATGATGTTGGAGTTAAGTACCAGTCAGCAAGCAAATGTTATTGCAGTTAATGACACTTTAAAGTGTCAATCCTCAAAGTATGTGAGTGCTTCATTTTATGACTATATAGGACTATTTATCTTGCAAATGGAGCATTTCAAAGCCATTTTGCAAACCTTTAAACGGTAGTTTTGTGACATTGATGTAATTGACCAAAGTGTGGGAACAAGGCTTGCTCTGTAAACAGTTTTGGATTTCAGCACCCCAGTGTACGGGCGACTGGTTTGATTACTTTTGTTGTTTCAGTTGGAAAAGATTCAGCTAAGCCACAGAGAATTAAAAATTCCTGGTAAAAAAACAACAACAGTGTGATCTAAGCAGGGGATAAACTGTTTCAAACTATTTCACTGTTGCGAGGATTCAGGACTTTTTTTTATTTCCATGTGTATCCAGTGCTGGAATGCTTTTTGTAATAAATACAACTTGTTTTAGGAACAAAAACAAAAAATACCAAATAGATGCAATAAAATTACAACATTCATTATCCAATTGCATAAGCACCAAGAAAAGAAACAGCTGTGGATGTTTGTCTCCTTAGAAAAATAAATGCAATGTGTGTGGTTTCACGTTGCATGATTTCCCAGTGATGACATTAAATCAAGATGCTTTTACATCAAAGCAATTGGACTAATGAGAACCTTCTGATAACTTATGATATCTCAGCTCGGCTTTAAGCAGGAAATGACAGAACATCGACGTCATGGAGATGGAGTGGGACGGTGCTAAAAAGGCACATTATAACATTTCGTGTCCCTGGATGATGTGAAAGACGCTCAGCGAGGACCCACGAGACTTACAGTCGAGGGCCCATTTGTTGAGCTATGTTTATGGATCATGTGAGTAATATAAACAGAAAGCACGTTTCTCCGCTCCGCGCGCTCTGAGCTCGAGTTGAGTTGGCAACAGGAGTCCACCTGTGTTTAATCACAAAGACACGATACATGCAACTTCACACCGATCCGGTGCTGAGGGCTGACGCTCCAAGTCGCCAAGTGGAAGGATGAACTGAGAAGTCGCGCTTAGGACTCCTAAAACTTGCGTGTGGTGAGAGAGAGAAAGGTGAGTGAAAGGTCATAGATGTGAACTCGCAGATGTTTTTCCGAGCGCACGAGCGTTCCATCCCGCGCGCCGCGGGTGATGAGGCTGTGACGGACAGCGCGAGAGAATGAGAGAATTGCTTAATTCCGCTCTTAAATTTTTAAAACCGTTGTGGAACTCGGCGGGCTGTTGCCATGACTGCAGCGGTGTAGCGTTTCTCTGCAACCGGTGCCTCAAACTCCACTGCGCGCAAACTGATTGATTCACTTTGAACTTCATTCTGTGGATTGATGTGAACCTGTATGCTTTAAAACATTCGTTTACGGACATGGTTGTGAGTACACTTTACAATGTTTTTGTTGGAATATGTCTGAGTTGTTGTGTTTATTAATGAAATATAGTAAACTGCCTGAATATACAGAGGACACCGCGGCTAGTTGTCACAAGTCAAAAGTCCCAATTGCTTGATTTTGCTGTCAGTGGTTTGACATGTTGGTTTAAAACACGTAGTTTACTTAATTATGATAATTAAACTAAAATTGTTCCTAGTGAGGAAATAAATGTTCTCAGGATGGGGCAATTTGTCACAAAATGGATATATCTGATATTTGGTCTATTTTTTGAAAGTCAGTTTATAGGCAGACTGAAATTATATGACTTTAAAAAAATAAAACCAAATATTTACTGGAGTAAAAAGTGTGACAACTAGCCTGGGTATCTTCAACACTACTTGTTATTAATGAGTTACGTCTCAGTATGGTGGTCTATAATGCATATGCAGTGAATCAAGACTATTCAGTAGTATTACTACAGGGTAACTGTAACAAACTATGCTCAGACTGTTTATTTTCCTATCATAATGTCACTTTTTTTGTTGTTCAGGCATACCTATGTTTATAAGATGACACTCAACACACAGAAAGAGGGAAAGGAACCACTGAGGAGAAGAGCAAGCACTCCCATCCCCTCCTCTCGTCAAGCGAGCCGGGGCGATAGAGACCCCTTGGCTGACCCGTATCACCCTCCACTCGCCCAGTCAGCCTCTTACCACCCAGGAGACAAGAGCATCCACTCACGGGCCAACTGGTCTTCCGACTCGGAGTCGGACAGCTCTGGAACCGAGTGTCTTTATCGTGTGGTTTTGTTGGGGGAACACGGCGTGGGGAAATCAAGCCTTGCCAACATTTTTGCTGGAATACAAGAGAAGGATGCCCACAAACACATTGAAGGTATAAAATACAAAATATATTATGTTTTTTGTTCATGTCTACATATCAAATCAGTTTAGTTGATTAATTAGGTACAGTTCAATTCCTTCAATTCATCAACTGTTATTTTTTTAACCATAAATATAGCATTGACACACTACTGTAAATGGCATTTCAGCACTTAAAGTAACCTTGACTAAACTGTCAGGTCAGGTCTGCCTGATTGATTGCACTCTCAAATTGTCACGCGTCACGATTGATCCTGAAACATTAATTGTATGACGATATTGATTAATACATCAGTCAGGGAAAACAGTACATACAGTACATTGATTTGTGTAGCAGCTGTTGTCTAGAGCATTGCTGCATGTTTTATGCCTCTAAGCGCAGACGTGGTGTAAATGTTACACTTTTAAACTATAAATATAGAATTCTATTTGCTGGAATATGTGCATTGCTTATAACGGGAGAACACATGACTGATTTAAAGTCAGCACCGCTGTGTCGTCTGTCCCATTTATCCAGTCCTGTCCATCTCTTGGTGTCCCAAGGGCGTGGGACAATCTATTTTGACTGACACAAAACTGGTCCATCAGACCTATGTAAAAAATAGGTTAGATGCAAAATGCATTAGATGTGTGTCTGTGCGTGGCGATCTGTTGACCTACATGTTGTTGTTTTGTCTAATGGCATATGACCCTTTGTTTCGTGGTTGTTTTGACCTGAGCAGAACATCATCCTGTAAATAATCATCTCATTGACAGGCAGATGTGTATATATCGGTTCTTGTATCACTGGAGACATATATACTCTTCTGCATGACCCTAAAGAAAAGTTTTTGCATGTTATTAATACATGAAAATCAATGATCTCTTATGCTCACCAAGGGTGCAGTGAAATATTATTACAATTTAAAAGAGCTGTTTTCTATTTTAATACTTCTTAAAATGCTATTTATTTCTGTGATGGTAAAGCTGAATTTTCAGCATCATTACTCCAGTCTTCAGTGTCACACAATCCTTCAGAAAACATGATGATTTGCTATTATTATATTATTATTTTATTTTTTTTGCTTACAGGATTCATTAATAAACAGAAAATTTAAGAGAACAGCATTTATATGAAACAGAGCTCCTTTGTGACATTATAAATCTTTACTGTCACTTGTGAACAATTGAATGTGTCCTTGCTCAATAGTATTCATTTCTTTCTTTCTTTTTTTAAACATTACTGACCAAAAACATTTGAATATATTATGTTCTGTTAATCTATTATTGTTTATAAGAAGGCATTACAAAGTAAGATGCTACTGTCAGATTTCTATCCCACTGGCTTGTATAAAAGCTTCTGTATAATCTCTTTGGTTCTATCTTAACTGGCTTTCGTTGATGTTTTTTTGAATGCTTTGTAATTGCATTGCACTCGCATACACCTTTGTTAGCACAGTGTTATCATATGTAAGGATGTTATGTGGACATCTTTTTCTGTAGTGCATGTCTGGATTATATTTTAGATTTGGCCTTAACATTTAGATGTTAAGTGACATGAAGTTTTGAGACCTTTAAGTTGAGTAAGGACACTGTTATTCTTTACCGTGAATTAAAATGTTCCAAGCCATGGCTAAGTGCTATACATCTTGTAGAGGTCTCGAAAGTGACAGAGTAGATTTAAAGTGGAAAAATTAGACGAGTTCTTTATCAACCTAGACTGGAGCAAAGTGTGTTTTATCTTCTTGTCAAACTAGCTATGCGATCAGTTTATCAGACACAGCTCTGTGATTTTTCCACCATTCCACTTCGCATGCATTTTTCACGCTTGTGATTACAAGCACCGTTCAATTACATTATGCCAGCAATTTTTTTTTTTTTTTTTTTTTTGTCCATGATACTATTTTTAAATAAATAACATTTTCCTTTTACCTTGTGTACAAAATTAAATATTAAAGTTTTTGGGAAGTCGCACCACATGGCATTTTTACAACCAGAACTAATCATATCTTGTCATAAAAAGTTCATATTGTCTGATATGAGGCTTATTGACTTTGTCATGCAGTCATGAGCGTCTTCAGGAAAGCTCTCTATGATATTTCCTGTTGTATTTTTTTCTGTATGTTGGTTGGATCACATCGTTGATTTGTGGACAGAATTTTTTCTAATATTAATATGCATTGGAGCACTTTTAGGAAATATTAGATTATGCCAAACTGCTTTCTTTTTGTAAGATTTTAACCCTTTTAATAAGCCTGTTTCGTTATTATTAAATCAGGATTGTTGTATCACCCATTTTTGACTTAATGTCCAGAAGAAAAAAAAAATTAAATGTAGAAATAAAATAAAAAAACATGCCTGTCATAGAAAAGATATGTATACAAGTAGTTGTATGTGTGAGTTTTAAAAATCATGGTAAAATCATGGTTACATGATTAATTTTAGGGCTGTGCGATATTGATATTGCAATACCTTGTTAAATAATGCGATATTTGATATGCGATATCGCTTTAAGTGTGTAAAATCTATTTAAATGATATTAAAAAAAAATATTTAAGAAATGAGAATGATACCATTTATGTGTTTCACATTCTTTCTGGGAAAAGAAAGCATCGCTACAACTTCTGAAAGTGACCAGCAGTGTTTTTATTACAGAATTACAGAATACAGAATTAATGTCACAAATCTGACAATATAATTTTAACATCAATGTAAACAAACAAAAAATGTAATGCCAATATTTAAATACCAAAAACGTTTTGCTTAACTTGGTAATATATAGTTATATCAACCTATAACTTAACATCAAGAACATCCAAGTAAACAAAGATTATTTTTGTTATTTTAATTTAACTTTGTTATTAAAAATAAGAACTAAAAACAGCAGTCATTGCTTGACAGACAGCGGCAGGTTTACTGTAATAGCAGGCTGTCACTTTAAGACCTATTGACATGCATTTGGTTTATTTCCCCAACTGATATTGTTTACTTAAAGCATAACCGACTGTGTTTACATGAATACTCATCAAGACAGCCATTTTGACATAACTGTGTGCGTAATTGACAGTTCAAGTGTGTAACAAGACACGAAACAGAACTGAAGAGATCACACGCTTTCAGAGAGGAGGCTTGAGCGCACGTTTCGGTGTGTGTGTGTCAGACAGCAGACAGCGCGAGACTGCAAGGAGTTGTTTTTCGGAAGTTATTGTATTTAATAACTCTTTTTAATGTCACATAAGTAACAGTCGTGTGCCCAGTCTATTGTCTGCTATATGCGTCGACCTAAAACGTACACTTTTCACAATGTTGAAGTAGCATATTAAAATCATTCAGAGATTGCGTGCCATTGCGATATGCATATCGCGATATGAACATTTGCGATATTTCAATAATTTCGATATATTGCGCAGCCCTAATTAATTTAATTTCTGATTTGTTAACCGCATTAGTTAATCTGAACTAAGAATTAAAAATACATCTGCAGCATTTATTAACCTTAACCTTAGTTAACATTTACTAATACATTATTAAAATCAGAAGTTGTATTTGTTAACATTAGTTAATGGACTTTGAACTAACGTGAACAATGAACAATTATATTTTTGTAACACTTTACAATAAGGTCTCATTACTAACTCACCTTAAGAAAGATTAATAAGTGCTTTAAAATATATATGTTGCTCATTGTTAGTTCATGTTAGCTAATGCATTAAATAATGTTAACAATTGAGACCTTGACCTAGTTGTTTGTAGTGTCTATCCCTAGTTGCCAATGCCGTTTTGGATATCAAATTAATGTCACTGATATTTTGGAAGTTAGTTTATGTGCTAAACAGACTGAATATGCAGTTTTGCATGTTTCTATAGAGGATACATATGAGAGAAGCCTTACGGTGGATGGGGAGGAGACAACCCTAGTCGTGATGGACACGTGGGAAACCGAAAAACAGGTATGCAAACTTCATACATAATCGACCACATACTCAATGAATTATCAGATTTAGAATAAGGAAAATCTGAAGGCATTTCATCTTCAGGGGGTTGCATGTGTCAACTTTTGAGTCTTTGCTTTGTAGACACAAGTCTCACATACAGGGCCACAATGCCCATTGTGCAATGCTGTGGAATAAAAATGGCCTCTCACTGCCAGTGGCTAAACTCCATTGAGCGATGGCCTGCAGTGAGCAAGCATCATACAGCCGGCCCCTGCTGCTGACCACACAGCCAAGTACACTGATCGCTCTAGGGCCTAATTACACCGCTATCGATGACTCTCCTCTGTGAGCTCTGTCTGGCAACTCGGCTTTGCTGGACTCAAGAATTGTTTACAGAGATAATAATTCTGTAAATGTTACAATCCACAGCATTTTCTCGACACAAAGCTTTGAATTGTTTTTTGTTTATCCCTCAGTACATCATACACAAGTGTTTGAAGGGATGGTTCATCCTAAAATGAAAACTGACATTGTTTATCACCCTCAAGTCATTCCAAACCTCTATGACTTTCTTTCAATAGAATGAAGATGAATGAGGACTGGGATTGTGGAGATCCAAAATGACAACAAAAAGAAACATTAAAGGGGTCATCGGATGCAAAATTCATTTGTATATGGTGTTTGCATATAAATGTGTCTTTGCAGTGTGTGGACACAACCACCCTACAATGATACAAATCTGTTTGCTCCTTTTTTTTATCCTTAAAAAGCCGAAATAATCTCAATAATCAAGCCAAGGCAGCACTTTGCGTGTCTACACACCCCACAGAAGAGAGGGGTGAGAGGGGTGAGCAGTAGCTCATTATCATTTAATGAGACATGCACCCATGTCTCATGGTTCACATGAACAGAGCAAACATTGAGGAATTTTAACCAAAGTCTGTTACAGACTTTACATGAAGACCCTAAAGAATCATACCAACTTGTGGAAAATGGGCATCCGATGACCCCTTTAAAACATTATAGTGCTCCAGCTATAATTTTAAGTCCATTAAAGTTGATTGTGTTAACACTACCATTTTTTTGTTTGTTTTTTAAACCATTTTATGCTCACTAAGGCTGAAATTATTGGATTGATAATATCAGTTAAAACAGTAATATTGCTAAATATTACTACAATTTGAAATAAGTTTTCTATTTGAATTTTATTTTAAAATGTAATTTATTCCTGTGTTGGCAAATCTGAATTTTCAGCATCATTACTCCAGTCTTCAGTGTCACATGATCTAGGGGCGCCAATAGGGGGGAAAGTTAGGACGATTCTAAGGGCCCACACACTTTTGGGGCCCCCAGAGATTGGTTTTATTAGTAGTAACAGTACTAGTAGTAATGTAATAGAAATTATAAATGTATAATCTACCAAAGAGTTACAAATATAACAAAATTATGGCTTATTTATGCATTTACACTCATGCTCACGGGTAAAACGACATTTGCTCAAATCCCACTCCGACATGACATTTCTCTGTACTGTAGGCTACTATAATTGTTGTAGCCATTAAGAAAAGGTATTTAGTTTTATAATTATGTTTAAATATTATAATGTTATTTTTTTTATGTCAATCTATGTTGATTAAGAAAAGTGAACAGCATGAGTGAGAAAGGACACATCATAAGATGCGCAATGCCAGGAGACATGGAGTGGGTCAGAGATGATTGTGACCACTTCATTAAGTTTTGTTTTGTATAAATTGTATCTTCATTTTAATCAATGTTTCATCAGCCAATTGGGGCATTGTGGGTTGAGCGAGCAAAGCTTAATTGGTCAGTATTATTAAATTGCAGACAAAGATTTTGGATAGCTAGGTTGGTGTAGTAGGGGGCCCAACATCATATTCTTTCATAGGGCCCAAAATTGCTAGCGACACCCCTGACATGATCCTTCAGAAATCAGTTGTGCTGCTTTATATTTTTTTTGTGGAGACTCCGTTACATTTTGATTTGATTCATAGAAAGTTAAAAAGAACAGCATTTATTTAAAATATAACTCTTTTGTAACATTATAACTGTTTGATCAGTTTAATGTGTCCTTGATATTCATTTTAAAACATCCAACTGACTCCAAAGTTTTGAATGGTAATGCAGCTTCAGAAGACTTGAAATAATGGATGGCATATTTTGTTGTATGGACCGCTTTTACACTATTATAAGATTGAAAGCCTCCATTCATTGTCATTGTATTGAAAAAAATCTTCTTTTGTGTTCCATTCTTAAAAAGTTACAGGTTTTGAACAACATGAGGGTGAGAAAATAATGACAGTTTTATTCTACTATCCTTTTAAAGTGTTTAACTTTTTTGATCTCCTAGGAGGAAGATGAGAAGTGGGTGCAGGATTACTGCATGCAGGTGGGCAATGCTTACATCATTGTTTACTCCATAACCGACCGCAACAGCTTCGAGAGCGCATCGGAGTTACGAATCCAGCTGCGGCGCATCCGGCAGGCTGAAAACATTCCCATCATCCTTGTGGGCAACAAAAGTGACTTAGTGCGCTCTCGAGAGGTGGCAGTGGAAGGTGAGAACTGTTTTGATCTGTAGCATTCACACAGACACATCATAGTGGGATGTTATGCACTACCAAAGTTTGGGTTCTAGGTTTTTTGTTGTTGTTGTTGTCAGCAAGGATGCATTAAATCCATCAAAAGTGACATTTATAAAGTAACAAAATATTTCTACTTCAAATAATGAAATTCTATTTCAAATAAGTTAATTTGAACTTTCTATTCATCAAAGAATTTTGAAATAAAGTACATCTAATATGCACCAAATCAGAATATTAGAATGATTTCTGAAGGATCATATTTGCAATTACAGGAATAAATTACATTATAAAGTTATTTTACATTTGCAATATTTCACAATAATACTGTTTTAATGTATTTCGATGTATGTAGCCTTGGTGATCATAAGATTTTTTTTTTCTTCAAAAACATCAAAAGTCTTACCAACCCCAAACTTTTGAATGGTAGTGTTTGTCACAGTAGCTACGTTTACATGGACACTTTCTGTTTCAATCGGAATTAAATCATAGTGTTTACATGAACACGAAATAAAGTGATTGGGTGTGCGTTTATATGTCACAAGCTTCAAATTGGATTTGATCTTTTGACATGCGCACATTGCACAAATATACAGAGTTTCACGCTGTTGGCGCATACTAACCATTATCCTGCTATCGCTTCTTTTCTTTGTTTTAAAATGCAGACTTAATATTTATCTATTTCGGGTCCTGATTAGGAGACGACGAGCACATGAAGCTTTGTGCCGTGCTGCTTATATTTATTAAGCAGTAAAAACGCCACTTGCCAAGGCCAAAACAAAAGCGTCTGTGGATGAGAGTCCGAAGCAAGGACTGCTGGTACGACATTTTCCTGCAGAACTTCACAGACGATAAGTAGAATGTGAATTTTAGAATGACGTGACAGTCATTTATGACATGTGCATCATACGTCATTAAGCCATTTCTACGTCATTGCACATGCGCAGAACTTTCAAGTTTTGGTTTTCAATCCGATCAAGTGTTTACATGTCCAATCGAACAGATTAACAATGGTGTAAACCACCCCTTACAATCCGAATTAAATTTCAATCGGATTTGGCCAATTCATTCCAATTGACATGGCTCCATGTGACTTTTCTATTCCGACTGTGCAACTAGTCCAATTACACAACGGATTATTAGGATCCATGTAAATGCAGCTATAGTGTAACCCCTGAAGCACAATTGTTTGACGCTGCAGATGCACAAGCCTTAAAGGAATAGTTCATTCAAAAATGAAAATTATCTCATAATTGACTTACTCTCAAGCCATCCTATCTGACGTTCTTCTTTTAGCCAGACACAACCAAAGTTATATTAAATAATATCCTGGCTCTTCCCAGCTTTGTAATGGTATTGAATAGAGTTTTTGAAGCTCCAAAAAGCGCATTCATCCATCATAAACGTAATCTATACTTTAATAAATGCCTTCTGAAGCGAAGTGATGGGTATTTGTAAGAAAAAATATCCATTTATAACTTTATAAACTATAATTACTGGCTTCCGGCAAAAGAGAGTTGAGTTCCAGCAGAAGGGTGACCTTTGACCCGACGCATGATGTAGCTCCTCTTATATTGACTGCAGTGGGTTAATAAATGCTGATATAGGGGGTACGTCATACGGGACTGAAAAACTTCTCATTTTAGTAGGGATGCCCCCTATTAGCCGGCTAACCGTTAGTCGGCTAGAAGAGGCTTGGTCGACCAAAATTATATTTGTCTGTTAGTCGCAATAAAATAAACAAACAGGACGCACTTTCTGCTGTCTCGGTCTCAGTGAACTTGAGAACGTTATAAAAATGAACCGAAACTCAGCGTATACTTGCCTCACAGACATGAGAAATATATCTATATAAATCTTGAAATGCCAAGCGATTGTTAACCAATTAAAATGGAAAACAATATTCACAGATTATGCAATCTGTATAAAACGTACATAGGCGTGTCCACTGCGAAGATGACGAGTCAGCATCGTCGATTTAACCTCTGCAGCAGAAAACACAGAAAACATAATCAATAAATTATTAAAATGTTTAGAGAGTCTCCTTCTTTTTTTTCACGACTCATAATCATTACGTCCACGAGAACTCAGAGCGGATCACATGCGCGAGTCAGCGCAGACCAGAAAACATCTCAGACCCATTTGAATTCAGAATGCTGTATTTCAAAGCAATACGGAGGAGATTATGATGAGAAACAGTTAGAGATTAGGCGGAAACTGCCTAAACTGCTATTGGCTGTTTTATAAAATGGGAGGAGCTGCTTGATATATCCTGTCCTGTCATCCTGTTTCACAGCAAATGCTGCGCGTTTCAAGGCACTTCAGTGGGCCTTTAAATGAACGACTACTAGGCGACTAGAAAAAGCTTTAGTTGAGGGCAGCCCTACATTTTAGACGTATAATTCTTGACTGACATTTGGTAATGCTCTATCCTCTGTGCTTCCTTATTTGTGAGTTCTCCTAATCTTACGCTATGCCTACGTCATACATCGGGTTAAAGGTCACCCTTCTGCCGTAACTTGACTCTCTAGTGAACGAGTGTACGGCCATTGTCGGAACCCAGTGATTATAGTTTATAATTATTATTTTTCTTACAAAGACCCATCGCTTCGCTTAAGAAGGCACTTATAAACCCACTGGAGTGTGGGTGTATGGATAACTTTTATGATGGATGAATGCGCTTTTTGGAGCTTCAAAAACTCAGGCACTATTCAATGCCATTACAAAACTGGGAAGAGCCAGGATCTTATTTAATATAACTCTGATTGTGTTCAGCTGAAAGAAGAAAGTCATATTCACCTAGAACGGCTTGAGGGTGAGTAAATTATAGGATCATTTTTCTTTTTGGGTGAACTATTCCTTTAAGGGCTGCCATGATGTGATGTGATGTAATGTAATAAGTATTATGGGGTAAAGCCAATGGTTTCACACAACCCTGGTGTTTTGTGGCAGAGGGTCGAGCTTGCGCCGTGGTGTTCGACTGCAAGTTCATTGAAACCTCCGCCTCTCTCCACCACAATGTTCATGAGCTCTTTGAGGGCATTGTGAGGCAGATCCGACTGCGGCAAGACAGCAAAGAGATCAATGAGCGCCGACGGTCTGTCTACAAGCGAAAAGAGAGCATCACCAAGAAGGCCAGACGCTTCCTGGATCGACTGGTGGCCAAGAACAACAAGAAGATGGCCCTGAAAGTGCGCTCCAAGTCCTGCCATGACCTCGCAGTGCTGTGAACCCACAGATCACTCTCATTCATTGAACTTTGGGTTTCTTTGTTTTCTGTTCAAAAAGAGGATTTGACTTTCTGACAAGTCCACTTTTGAAGCTGATCATTAATTCACATTTTTTGTTTTGTTTGTTTATTCATGAATTCAAGTCGAATTATTGTATTAAAACCCTTTTTACTGATTCCCCTTAAGACCTTGAGGTTCTGCTCATTGTTCTGTCCTATAGATCAAATCTTTAATAGTTGTTTGAATTAAACCAAAGGTTTATTACTGTATATCACAAATTAAGTGGACTTTGTTTTTTTAATGAGAAAAAAAAAAGTTTTCGATGAACATTTTTTTTTTCAATGTTTATCTTATCAGACTGAATAGACAATAGTTAGAAATAATTAAGAAGCAATATTTATTATTTGTTGTTGTTAATGTTTTCTTACAAAATTGATAATTCACCATGTTTTTTCTAACAACGGACGTATTTTGTATACACTGAAAGTCATTTGCTATGAGATAAGTTTGAGATAAGAGAGACAGATGAGACCAATGCTTATTTTCCCTTTTATTCTAATAAAGCAAAAAATATTTGGGACATGTCAATCATCATTTAAAAAGGGCATGTGAATATCCTCCATAAGCCTTTTGCAGTTTATTTGAATGAGGTAGTTGGACAGTAAACTCAGTTGGTCAGTAAACATTATAAAGGTGTCAGATATTTAGTGGGAATTTATACAACAAAAAGAATGGTTTACAGGCTATTTCTATCTAAATGTTTTTGTTTTTGTTTTTTTGCACTGGACATAGAGCGGAACAATGTTTTTGTACAACTTGATGTTGTTGGTTTGTAAATATTTATTTTCCAGAATTTGTATAATAATAAATGGCTATGAATGTAAATACGATTTCTTTGCATGAATGCAGACATAATAACTTTCAATGTTTTTTTTTATTAAATCTCAATCTCTGTTTTGAGTTTCTGCTTTTTTTGTCAAATACCACCCAGTCTGTATAGAATAACAAGAATAAGTTCTCATATTTTGTTCTTGATCCTCTTCAAAGTTTTAAATTTGGCTAAAAAGATGTTTTTGTACATTGTTTCATCCATAAGGTGCACTGCTTGGTTCAGATATCCAGATTTAAGTGGATGTTATCCTGAATACCCCCGTATTATCATTGTTCTCAGATACAGTCGAGGGGCTCAGAGGGCTTTTCTACAACAATATGGAAACAATCAGTGAAATCCAATCACTGGAACAATGTTCAGAAAGGACCACAATGAAATGCCACGGTCAGTCCCTCTTTGTATGATGACAGTTCAGTGCTCCATTTAAAGCTCTTAAGCAGATTACTTCTCTCAAATGCTAATTTTTAGGTGGATGGGTCATGTATGAGGTCAAATATATCCCAAACAAAAAAAGCAATGCAACCAAAAAGCATCATGCCTCATTGATTATCCCTACTTAATGCATGTGAAGAGCAATGCAACTTTTAAGAAATATGAATCTGATCTCCAAAATAAGGCTTATTTCCATTGTGGAGTGGAATCCATGTAAGTTGATTAAGTTGTCATGAGGGATTCTGCATGCATGGTTTTATTTTGTATATTATTTTATTTTTACTGAGACAAAAAAGATAGAATATTGATATAGATAGAAGTGTCTCCAAGACCAAAGTCATTATTTGTGTTTTGCAAGTCACAAATTCACCCCCAAAATGACCAAGAATGCCATTTTACACAAAGATCAAGGTCAAGTGGATGGAGGCTTTCCCAGATGCCCCATTAAGCCTCATGGATAAAGTTACACTGTCAATTGAGGGTCGCAAATGCAAAAAAGAAAAACAAAAAGGTTTACTCTTGGACTAGATTTGATTTGTGTCCATCTTCCCATATTTCTCCAACTGTTGTGTAAAACAGTTACTGTTGTTTTATAATTTAACACATACTTAAAAAGCTAGTTCAACCTAGAATAAAAATTCTGTCACCATTTACTCACCCTCAAGTCGTTCCAAACTGGCATTCATGCCTTTCTTTTGTGGAAAACAAAAAAAATATATTTTGAAAAATATTAACTTTGGACAAACAAACAAAAAATACAGTGGAAGTCAATGGGATCTGAAACTGTTTGGTTGTCAACATTCTTCAAAATAATATATGCTTTTGTGTTCAGCAGAAGAAATATATGCATAGGGCCTACAGGTTTGGAATGACATTGAGTAAATGATGACAGAATTTTCACTGTACCTTTAAAGAGCAGTTAACCCACAAATTAAAATGATGTCATTTACACATTCTCACGTTGTCCAAAACCTGTATGTCTTTCCTGTAGGCTACTTAAAAAAAATTAAAAGTTATATGGAGCTAATCGCTACACCTGCTAGCAGTTAATATAAACATCCATTATTGATATGAAATAGCCGAAATCATATGAAAAATCACACAAAAACCTTATGCCATAGTTATCGAGTGTTTATTAGCTTCTTGGTTTACGCGTAGAAATGTAGAATTGGTTCGTTCTTCACAGAGACAGAATGAGGAAGTAACATCATGCATCATGGAGGGCAGTGTTGAGTCACGTAAGATGATTGACAGCTAAAATAATTATTTCTCCAAATATGTGCACTTTTGAAGAGCTGTGCTGAAAGCTGTTCTTTGCGAGCTGTGTGGAGCTGTGTCCTTGACACTAAAGGGGTTAAAAAGCATTTAATTTCTGTCATTTACTCATCCTCATGTTGTCCAAAACCCGTATGTCTTTCCTGTACTTAAAAAAAAAAGTTAGGTTTGGAACTACATAAAGGTGAGTAACAATTTTCAATCCAATAGACTTGTGTTGCTCCCTTGTCCATGTGGTTGAGTATTTTATCCGCATGGGGAGGACATGCGTTGGGGCAGCCACTGTTCAGCACCAGGAAAAGAAGCAGGAGGCCAGAACTGCAATTAGGACAGTGTGCTGCGCCTGGGTCAGCTCTTTCCACTGGCCCCCTCGTCACCACTGTAGTGGGGGAGGGGACGTGGCGTTCTGGCTGGGAGCTCAGTGCATTGATTTGGTCTGGGTAATGGAAAGAATGCTCCACTCCACACTCAACCTTTCCCCCAGCTAATACAGCCTACACATGCAGATCACACGCAAATAAACAACTTTTGTTGTCTTTCTGTGAATGCAATAGGATTTTTTGCTCGTATAGTCATGTGCTTAGTTAACATTTGAAAAATGTTGAAACTAACCAGCATTTGGTGCCGTCTTCAGTTCAGATGTACCATTCTCTAAGATGCTTTGAACTATGATTCATCTCCCAAAGTAATAATTAACTTCTGCACATACCCAGCAGGTATGTTTGTGGCTGAAACACATGAAAGGCTGTTTCTTCCTTTTATAACAAGTGGACGTTTTCTCCAAATACCAAAAATAACTGTGCATTAAGCGTCTGACATGAGATTAAAGGGGACTCATTCACCAGAGCCATGCAGTAAAAAACGAACAACAAAACAGGGAAAGAGAGAGGGAGAGCAGAATGGAAAAAGTGAATAAGGCCAAGAAGGTGGCAGTGCATAGGAAGACGAATGGTCCTGCACCGGTCGCACTGACTGGTTCTTGTAACGTGTCAAGAATCTGGCGTCCTCCAGATGTGTGTCATGTTCATACTGTGGAAAGCCTCTGGAGAGATTTACATTTGGCTGCACTCTGCGCCTTACTGTGAGCAGAGAGAGAGAGAGAGAGAGAGAGAGAGAGAGAGAGAGAGAGAGAGAGAGAGAGAGAGAGAGAGAGAGAGAGCTAATTACGGAAAGTTGGCAGCCAGCAGAACATCAAGCAAGCTGTGGTGAGAGTCAATGGAAAGAATGAGATTAAACCAAGAAAATGTGGGGCCATATTTATTACTCTTTTTTTTTTTTTACTCATCAAAAAGATGAGTAATGAATTTGTTACTTTATATTTTTCATTGTTTAGGCCTACTTCTCATGGTTGTTTACTGTTCTGGTTCACTGTCTGACTGCAGTCTCAGAGGTACGGTGACACTGACTTTAAGGCCTGAGAGTCCACACTCCAAACCCACACACTTTTTTTTTTTTACAGATAAGACATTGTTTGTTTTTCTTCTTTGTACCCCCACACTTCCTTTGTGGTTTGGTGCCTTGAAGATCACATTATCTATCTATCTATCCACCCATCTATCTAGACAGAGACAGACAGACATACAGTACTGTGCAAAAGTCTTAGGCACGTTAGTATTTTCACCCCCAAAAATGGTTTTAAGCCAGTTATTTATAACTTTTGTAATAGTGTGTCTGTAGGTTATATCAGTTTACATGTTCAAACATTAATTTTGCCATTAATTGTAATAATCCATTCCAGTGAGATTTTTGTATGCAGAAGGAGTCTGACAACAGAGCTAGATCTGATCTCACCATCATCGAGTCCGTCTGGGATTACATGAAGAAACAGAAAACACTGAGACTAAATCCAGAAGAACTGTGGCAGCGTCTCCAAGACGCTTGAAGAAACCTTCCTGCAAAACTCCCTAAAAAAACTATGAGCAAGTGTCCCAAAACAAAAGCTGTTTTCAATGCAAAGGGTGGTCACACAAACACTGATTTGATTTAGTTAATAGAAGTTAATTGATCAAAAAAATTAACAGTCTACTTATGTTATTATTTTTGAAAACTTCCTGACTTTACAGCATTTTTACCCAAGTGTCTAAGTACTGTAGCTTTGCAGGAAGATTTCTTCAAGCGTCTTGGAGACGCTGCCACAGTTCTTCTGGATTTAGTCTCAGTTTTTTCTGTTTCTTCATGTAATCCCAGACGGACTCGATGATGGTGAGATCAGATCTCTGTGTGGATCATAGCTCTGTTGTCAGACTCCTTCTGCATACAAAAATCTCACTGGAATGGATTATTACAAATAATGGCTAAATGAATGTTTGAAAATGTAAACTGATATTACCTACTGACACACTATTACAAAATGTATAAATAACTGGCTGAACCATTTTTTGGGGTGAAAATACTAACGTGCCTAAGACTTTTGCACAGTACTGTATATACATTTATTTTATTAATGTTGCTAGGCTGTAGTAATTAAAACTAAAACGAAAGTTTCAGGGTTTGTTAATGGGTGCTTCTCTCTCTGTGTGTGTGTGAGTGTGTGATGTATTGTCACTTTGCTCTATCTCCAGTTCACACTTCCGTTGTTGGTGTGTATGACACGAGTTCCCTCTGGTGGGCAGTTTGGCGCGTCTCCTCTTATGCAACAAGAACGAGACGTGCACGCGCAGTGACTGTTTGCCGCCAGTCATCTTATCGTGTATACGCAGCACGCACCTTGTGACTAGTATAGTTGAAACGATCCCGTTTTGGATTAATACAGTTGTGTTTTTTAGGTTTGTGTGGATTCGTCTTAAACGCCGGGGGGTTCAACTGTAGCTGAAGCAGACGGTAGATCCGGGGTTTAGCGCTCGTTTGTGGAGTAAGGATTGCAAAGCTCTGTAGGCCGCAGTGTCTAAGGTAAGACGAAAGGCTATGTCTACTAACTGTTTGGATCTATTTATAAGAGCAATCTGAACAATATCAACTTGGTACGCGTCATATGATGATCTCGTTGCTATTAAATGTATTTAATTCGTGTATTTGTGACATGTAAGGGTGGGTAGTTTCCGCATAGTTTAAAAACAAACGTCTTTAGCCAGGTAGCTAACAAGCTAACAAAGCAAGCTTTAAAATGCTCTACAAATAATACGAAAGATGTGGACAAATAACACCAAAAAGTATATATAAGTCCGTTATGTGTGCTTATGTTGTCTAAATGTGTCCAAAATATGACCAAAAAAACAACAACAACAAAAACAATACCGTTCGCGATTGTGTGTGATAGAAGCGTTTCAGGAACCTGTCCACGTCCAGTCACGCACGTCGGCATTCAGAAATGTACAGTACGAGTTTAAAATTGTATTTTAACATATAGTTCAGATACACGTGTGTTGTTATTTAGAATTGTGATTTTGTTTTTATGCTCAAGTTTAACATTCAAATGCCACTTAAAATACTGTTTTCCTCGCCCGCAGATCAACAACAACATGGCCGATGATTTGGACATCGAAGCAATGCTCGAGGCTCCATACAAAAAGGTGGGTGTTAATGCACGTAAATAAACTCGCTCAGGAATCAGTTTAACTTTCATTTGAAACTGCTAACCAGTCGTGTTTTCTTTAAGTCTTTATTGTCAGATCAATAACTTTAATGTTTCTGTCATAGTGGTTTCAATGAATAAATTGCCCATCTATCTCTTTTTGTAGACTTGCCTATATCTCACCTCTACTCCCATGAATTCCAGTGTGAACTGTCAAAAAAATGAAGGTAGTAATTGCCCAATATATTGATGTACTGTGGTACCCTTGGTTGAAATACATAGGCAAAATGATACATAGGTACCGCCAGAATAAATGCAGTGGATGCACTTAAGAGCTGGTATGAACTCTGTGGAGACTGTATTCATGTTATTGTATGCATGGTATTCTTAGCTCCATATTTTTGTCATAAGGAAGTTTACTTCCAAAATGGCTAGAACTAGATGCATGTTTTACAATATAAATATTTGGCAGGTAACCACTGAAAATATATTGGCCTTAAATGTCATAATCCTCAGTGCAGAAATCCTGGAGTTGACATACCCAAGCAAATCCACAGTCTCCTTATTCTCTATTCATCGCTTTGAAAATGAACTGAGATTAATATAATGTAAATGTCATCTGTTTGGTGGGGAAAAAAAATTGTTTATGCATGCTGCTGACATTTAAGAACTTATTTATAAATAGTTATTCTGCGGTTTTACAAACAGGAATTGATGGGGCTCAGTTTATAATGTCATAACGTTCACCGCAAAATACAATTTTCTTGTAAACTATGTAGCCTCTTAACAACAACAAAAGAGCAACTCAACTTTAGATGGTCTGTGGGAGTCGCTATTACTAAGCCGTGTGAATCCCTGTTTGCTTCAGGGCGAGATGTGTGACTGAGGTGGCATCGAGCTCTTTCAATCCACGAAGGCAAATGGGGTGAAGATCACTGGAATGGCATCCACCACTGGAGCTCGTTTAGTGGCTGGCTGCTTGCGTTGCCACTTTGGGTCTTAGGCTCAGATAGCCTTGGTACTGAACCTGTTGGGCTGCTTGAATGAAGTGTCTGAAAAATGCTTTTTTTACATACCCAGCATAGCACTTGATTTTTTTTTCTAAATGTATTTTTTGGCCGTCTTACACAAGTAATGTAAGCACTAGTAAGGAAGAACGACATTGGCAGCCATGTGGTTGGTTTCTTTCTAAAGGTCCCTCTTGTATTTGTCGTCCTCCCACACAAACCCTGTAATGAACTCCTATTTAATGATCATATCATATTCTCTTTTGTTCCCATCCCTTCTTTATCCTTACGACTTGAAATGTTTCGCCGTCCTCCTCATGCTGTCTTCTATCGACCCTGCTTAGGATGACAACAAGTCCATAAGTACCAATGGCCATGAGGAGCGGAGCAAGAAGTACGTTTTTAAATTTTTCTAACGTTTCTAGTTTGTCTTCCAAAATGCTTTCTCAATATTTGACTAACTAACCGTATCTTAAAAATTGAAAGGAAAAAGAAGAGCAAGAGTCGCAGCAGGAGCCGGGAGAGGAAGCGAAGCAAGAGTCGCGATCGCAAGAAGACTCACGACCACAGGAGGAGCCGCAGCAGAGAGCGGAAGCGCAGCCGCAGCAAGGAGAGACGCCGCAGCCGTTCCAGGAGCAGGGAGCGTGGCGGTCGCTACAGAGCTCCATTGTACGTAGTTGTACATCTTTTAATCTTCATGCCAAGAGGCCACACAGCTCTGATATAGTGCTCTTTAAATGTCTTTTTACCTTAGCGAGCATGTTAACCTGAAGTAAAAGGATACCACAGTACTCCTGATGAATGTGAAAATGTCTTCCAGAGAACATTTACTAAGTATGCAGAGGTGTTTAGCTGCCATCCTGATTTATGTCTGTTGTGAATCGGCAGAGATGAGTAGAGCCCCCCAAAACAAGGCATTTGTTGTAATGTGTACAACATTTACCCTTGTGCTTGCCGTATATATTTAGAACTAGCAATTGAGTGATTAGCTGGAGCTACTGAGTTTAAAAACCTTGAAAACCTTGTTTTTAAATCACAGTTCTGGCCTGAAATTTAACGGTGGTCCCAGGGGGAAGACTGGCCCACCACCTGCCATCAAACTAAGGTTTCTATGATACTATTTTTGTTGTGTGTGTGGGTAGTTGGTTGTTCTGTGTATGAGTCAGACGTGGAATGTATTTCCAAAAGTACTCACTGTGAAATTCTCTCTCAGTCGTAGAAGGTCTAGGAGCCGCAGTCCTTTCAAGAAAGACAAAAGCCCTATAAGGTATGTTTATTTCACCGTTGAAAATTACATTCCCCCAACTAAATTCTTTGCTGATTACAGTCATCCATTGCTTGTTTGTTTTGTCTTTTGCTAACAGACAGCCTATTGATAATCTCACCCCTGAGGAAAGAGATGCTCGCACAGTGTTCTGCATGCAGCTGGCAGCTAGAATCCGACCACGAGACCTGGAGGAATTCTTTTCTGCAGTGGGAAAAGTCTGTTTTTTTATTTTACTAATAGTTCAACTTTGGTTCGTTTCTACCTCTGTTGCCTGTTCTACTTTGGATTTGGATAGACGCCTCTAACTCCCTTTGTTCTTTTTAAAAGGTGCGAGATGTGCGAATCATCTCTGACAGAAACTCCAGAAGGTCCAAAGGAATTGCTTACATTGAGTTTGTAGATGCCACCTCTGTACCTTTGGCAATCGGTCTGTCTGGTCAAAGACTTCTTGGAGTACCAATCATTGTCCAGGCTTCACAGGTAACATGGTCACTCCGAATGTGAAGAAGTTTGGTTGTAGATGTGATCTAGAATTGTGCGTTTGATCACCAGGCTGAGAAGAACAGAGCAGCTGCATTGGCCAACAACTTACAGAAGGGCAGTTCTGGACCTATGAGACTGTATGTTGGCTCATTACACTTCAACATCACAGAAGACATGCTCCGAGGCATTTTTGAACCATTTGGAAGGGTAAATGTTGCCATCTGTTAGATGATTTCTTTATATTATATATATTTTTTATTATTATTTATATTGATCTTTCCTTGTTCATGCAGATTGATAGTATTCAACTGATGATGGACAGTGAAACGGGACGATCTAAAGGATATGGCTTTATCACCGTAAGTTGCATGGCCAAACTGCTTTTGAAGTGTCACAAATATTGTCTTGTATTATTTCAAGACAAGTAGTTGGTGCCAAGTTCCAGAAGAGGTTATGCATCTTCTCAAGAGCTTATTTAGCGCTCCTCTTTCTTCAGTTTTCTGATGCCGAATGTGCTAAGAAGGCTCTGGAACAGCTTAATGGCTTTGAGTTGGCTGGCAGACCGATGAAAGTGGGACATGTGACGGAGCGCACTGATGCCTCCACTGCCAGCTCCTTCCTGGATAATGATGAGCTGGAAAGGACCGGTATTGATCTGGGAACTACTGGAAGACTTCAACTCATGGCCAGACTGGCCGAAGGTAAGGATATACTCTCTGATCTGCTGTATTAACATGTACGGTTTTCTACTTTTATGAAATGATTAAAGTCTAGTGGAATTAAAAAAATGCTTAAACTTTTATCTGTTAGGTACTGGTCTGCAGATCCCACCTGCTGCACAACAAGCTCTTCAGATGAGTGGCTCCATGGTAGCCATGGCTGCGGCTACTGGTCAGTTCCTTGTCTTTTGGGTTAAATGCATGATATTTTTGTAATTTACTAAGATCGGTGGGGTTTGTAGTTAACGTCCATCTTTTCTTTCAGCTGCTATGAACCCTGGATTGAGTTTTAACATCAATGTGCCCACAAATCAAGCTTTGAATCTACCATCGCAACCAATTGCAACACACTGTTTCCAGCTGTCTAACATGTTCAATCCAAACTCGTAAGTAGCAAGAGAAAATGACCAGTACTGTGTAGAGAATGTAATGTTAAAGGCCTGGATTTTAACTGCAGCGCTTCCTTGCAGAGAAAATGATCATGGTTGGGAAATCGAAATTCAGGATGATGTCATTGAAGAGTGCAACAAACACGGTGGAGTCATACATATATACGTGGACAAGAAATCCGCTGAAGTACGTGTCTTCCCTTAAACATTGTTATTAATTACTGTACTAAATGTGGAGGTTATGTATCGTAATTTGTAATTCTAAACTTCATTGTTGTTTTTGTCAGGGTAATGTCTATGTGAAGTGTCCCACCATTCCTGCTGCCATGGCTGCAGTCAGTGCGTTACATGGACGCTGGTTTGGAGGTAATTCTAAATTGTTCATTCACATCAGTCCACAGTAACAATGTGTTGTGGTCTGAATTGTCATCTCACATTTGAATTTTTATGTTTTAGGTAAAATGATCACAGCAGCGTATGTCCCTCTTCCTACATACCACAACCTTTTCCCAGAGTCAGTGCAGGCTACACAGCTTCTTATGCCCAGTCGCCGGTGATCAATCATCCCTGGAAGATTCCAAATTTTCTGCCTTTCTCTTTTTAACTTTTGGAGGACAATAACAGTTCTGCAAGCTGTCACAGTTGTTTTGTTTCCTTTTAAGTTGGTTACAAAACCAGCAAGGTTAATTTCACTTGTATAGTGTCCTTACAAGTCTTGGACATTTGAGAGAAGTTCTGTGGTTTAAAAAAAGTTTCCTATGTACAGCCTACTTATTGAATTTTGCTTCTTGATCTTTTATTGTTCGTACATAATTTCCTCCTTCCACATATATTGTCTTTGTGATGGATCTGATTGGCTTGTTTCTCACGTGAGGAAGTGTACAATATTGCCAGATACACAATATAAAATAAGTCTCGATTTAAACTGCAATTTTGATCAAACATCAACATATTCAGCTTTTTGGCTCTATGAGCTGTGGGAACTAAATGGCTGACAAATATCTTTTGTGTTTATTTAGAGACCATACGGTTTAGAAACATCTTGTTTTTTCTAATCAAGATTTGATTTTTGTAAAGTCCTTGATGAAAGTTCATTTCAAATAAAGCCAAGATACCTGAATGTTTGGTTCTCGCTTCATTCGAAAAGTTAATTGTGTGAATTGTTGGTTGAAAGTGTCACAATGTCTGTTTTTTAAAAAAAAAAGCAAACCTGAAGATTTAATTAGACCGCTTAAATTAACTTTACAATAGACAAGGAAAGCTACCATATGGACCATTTGAGTAGAAATTATATTAAACTGCAAAAGTATAATTCAAGCTTGGTAATATGTACAAAGATGTAATTAATTTCAAAATGCACAAGATTTCATTTAAGCTTCAAGTAGATTAACCATTAAAGCGGATGACTATAATTGTTATATCATCTCTGTACATTCTTGTCAAATCCTGGGGCAGACTGAGCATTTTGGATAAACGCTTGGGTTCAATGGAGCCACAGCCATCGCCACCCAGAGCGTGACGTATCAGATGAGTTGCGCTGTTCTCGTCCTCCAGAGCAGAGAGGGCTCTGCTCTTCCTCTCCTGCAGCAGTCTATGCATCTGTCCCAAGGTAAAACTTAGTCCAGAAACTGGCTTCTTCCACTGGATGTCAGACAGGTGTTCCCCTAAGACTTGCACAACACTCTGCCTGTGCATCAGTTCCCAGAGACCATCACTAGCTAGAATCAAGAATTTGTCCTGGGGTCGCAATTTATGATATGTGATTTCTGGCTCTGCTATGAGGTAAGGTGGTGTGTGGTAGTTCGGAGATGGCATTTTTGCATTTTCGTTCCCAACCAGCAGCTCTGGACGTGCCTCGTAGATGCGATTCAAGAGCTCACTGCTCCACTTGAACTTCATGTCTCCAAAAGCCCTGAAAGGTATTAACAAGCCCAATAGCCTGTCATGTTTCACCACTGTCTTGTGCTCTGAAGCAGGATGCTCCGAGAGAACTCGTTGCATCTCGTCTGAGTTGTGGGCATTATGGTCATTAGTAATGGTGAGAGCTGACCACCTCCCATCATCCCCTTGGACCCCAAGAACTGCTCTGCTGTCACCCAGATTGGCTACATGAAGATCTTCACGGTCCACGTGAGCCACACAAGCCGTGCATCCAGACAGAGCCACTCTGAGAGGTGTGAAATGAGCAAGGGGAACCCCACAGTCCACCTGGGCCTCCAAGGATATATCGTTGTCCAATCTCTTGAAAGCGCTTCTTAAAGCTGTTTGTATATCATTGTCATCATCCTCGTGAAGGTCTATCCTCTCCTGCCAATATGTCCTCAGACTATTGAAGTATAGTTTGCCAGCATCTGTGCTAACATAGTCGTTGGGATGCTTGTGCCATTGTAGCACCGGAAGCACAGGCCGGTCACTCTCCACAGCCTCCTCTATATCAATTAAGGTCTTCAGTGGAAGTAGAGACACGGCTATGTAGTAGAAGAGACGTTCACTAACTGCTTGGGCGCAAGCAGACCCTGCATGACCATCAAACACTCCAAACAGCATGCCACGGCTCTGTAGACATGTTGCAGCACTCCGTCGGTCTTCGCTTGGGGAGTTTGATGGTAAAATATTACTGTCAAACCCTTTTATTGACCCATTATACCGTCCATCATAACTATTTGCTTTTAAACTATACTCATTAGCCTTTAAAGCATGGTTTATTTGTGGAAGTGACATCTGTTTTGCCTTGCCATTGTATTGTCTTCTGGTGTTTAGAATCATTGGTGGATTTTTGCAGGCTGGTGTGCAGACTGTAAATTTTGAGGAATGGATATGCCTTGTGTGCAATAAAATGGTTCTATTCAGAGTCACATATCCCTGCATTGCTGCTGTCCATCTGTGTAATGACCACTGGTGCACTGAAGTCTGAGACATTTATACCAAGAGATGTTATGAATGGGTTCTGCACCTGTAAATGGTTTATATTAATAGTGTATTTAATGAGTGAAAACTATTCAAACCAATGTAAACAATCAAGATTTACTGTGCTAAGGAAGTATACATAGACTTATAGGCCTGCATGACGGAATTAGTACTGCACAATGACGGCAACAAAATGATTTCATGCAAAAGCAACTTTTGCTAAAAGCTCTGATAACACAAATTATTCATTTTCAATAAATACAAATATAGAGATATAGATCGATGGAAATACCTTTCTCTCAGAACCGA
This sequence comes from Romanogobio albipinnatus, assembly GCA_023566225.1. Lineage (NCBI taxonomy): Eukaryota > Metazoa > Chordata > Actinopteri > Cypriniformes > Gobionidae > Romanogobio > Romanogobio albipinnatus. The sequence continues at coordinate 18,440,754 of CM042254.1, read as the reverse complement.
TCTGAATAATCTAACGTTACTAGCGTAGCGTTTTCCAGACTTTATTTCACAGATCTACTTCCTCGTCTTCACACGTGGTTTTAAAGTTATTTACAAAGAAAGTACAAAGTCCATTCTATTTATATTCTTAACTGCATGTCTACCTTGAGCAGTCTTTTTTGCTGCTCGTGACAGCGCGAAAAATTAAGCTAGCACAGGGGTCGGGAACCTTTTTTGACCAAAGAGCCATTTTTTCATTTTTGGTTAATGCATTTTTCCAAAAGAGCCACAGTAAAAAATAATATTAAATTATTATTAAAAAACATGCTTTTTTTTCCCAATAAAATTTTAACAATAGTAATTATTAGGTCCATAACTAAAAACAAACACATATGCAGCAAACAATAAATAAGTTGCAATATGGAATTAATTGTGCAGGTCTTTGTGAGGTTGAGTTATAAATCCTCTTAGTGTTTGTGAATGCACACAGTGCTTACATCTACTGTGTTTACGTGAATACTCGGCTTGGCATTTTTATATATTTTTGTAGCCTATTAATTTGACGTGCAGCCGAGGACAAAGCTGTGCTTGTCCGTGTTGCACTCGGAGCATGTGCACAGCATCCTGTCAGTAACTTATCACGCTTTCGCGACTTATCACGCTTTTATAATTTATTTCCGTCAACTGAAATCTGCGTGGATTATCATAAATACACATTTATTTATCACAAGGGTCTCTACGGCAAAAGCGAAAGTACCTGCGAGTGAAATGTTTCGAAATGTCTCTTTTCACAGCAGACCACCAGTTTCAATAAAAGGATATATTAACGTTTATATAGCCTACTTTTACATTTTCGCTGCTGTTCTAAAAATGGTTTTCGGTTACCTTTAACAAGCCACAGCTGCTTGAATCCCAGAGCAGAAGCTGTTACCACAGAAACGTAAGTGGGTATTGATTGCTGTCGCGACTCGTGACACTCGCGAACAGCACTGAACACGCGCGGCCGGTACAACTTGAGTATTAACTATTATCATACGTTTCATTAACGGTAGGCTGTACAACAAGGGAATTGTAATTGGCTGCTTTTTTCTGCAGAGAGCGGATCTCTGTTGACGTGTCTCATTTTTTTTGTATCGATCATTTGTTGGTAAAGGGTGAGAGACCTGAGCCACATTATTTTTGTCAAAGAGCCAAGTGTGGCTCGCGAGCCATAGGTTCCCGACCACTGAGCTAGCAGAAATGCCAACAAGTAAAACATATGGAAACCAGTTTCCGCCACATAAATAAATCTTTGGCAAATCAATTATGACAAAGTCATCTATGACATAAACAGACGAAATAATGAGATGTTAAATCATAATTAGGGGATAAAACGTCGAGGTTATGACATAAAACGCCATCATTTTTTAATACGCCGCAATCATTATGATAACATTATATTATACGTCATAATTAAGATAAAAGTCGAAATTATAAAACAAAATTATGAAATGAGAATTATTATGACATATAAAGCCGGGTTTTTTTTTCTTTTCATAATTTAATGTATTTTCTATGTGCAAATTACCGGGGTTTTTGTCATAATTATTACTTCCTGTGTAAAAAAAAAAATTAAAAATAAAACAGAACATAGTCATTGGTAATACATATATATGATTTTATCAGAACGTCGAGGACGTAATTATGTAATGACGCACGTAGCGACGTGGTTTTGAAGCGGTTATTCAATGACTAATTATTGATTGATTTATTTATTACTTCTATTTAAATCAAGATATATATAGACGTATATAGACAATCCTTTTATTATTATTGTATTATGTATTGTAAACCCAATTCATTTTAGTTGTGTTATCTTTTTGGATGTCTTGTTATAGTTGTAAATGTTTTAAGTGCGTCTTTAACGTCTAATGCAAAAAATAACTATTAAAAATAACCGATTCGAGGAAATGAGAGGAGTTTCCATCACTAATTTTGAGAAAATATATAAACCCCATTTTTATGTATAATGTTATGTGACAGAATAAACCAAAAACAAACGCTATGATTAAAAGGTGCTGATATTCCCCACATGAACTGAATAAGCATTTCCAAGGACAGAGGAACTGTTACAGAGCAGCATTGTATTGGTTCATGTTTACAATTTCCGGTAAAAGAAGACGGCCAAGCTTAGTTTTCAACCAATAGTCTCCGCAACCGACACAAAAACCCGCCCACAAGAGACACAAATAACCAATGAGAGTTATAACGACAGACGTCCCGCCCCCTTGGGCGTCTTGTGTAAGCATCCACGAGTGTTTTGAGCGGAGCGCTTATGACACACTGGTTTATGGCGACGGTGGGCATGTTCTCACTTCTGAAGTTGCACGAATAATACTATTATTCATCTGACGGGCTTATTGTTTGACGAAGGCTTTAAAGAAGTTATTTTTAATACATCTCTCATTGTTTATGTTGAGAACACTGTAGTTGCTTAAACATGATGAACAGGACTTTATCGAGGAAACTTCTGGGCTCCATGTGTGGGATCTCCAGCCATCGACTGAGCTTCGCTCAAAGCGCTGCGAACACTGTGCCAAGGCAGAAAGGTACAGTTTTAGCACATCTCATCTCATCCTCTAGTCTAGAGACTGGCAGTGACGCAGTTGAAATTAGCTTGTGTAACTCTAGGAGGCTTTGCTAATATACATGAACCCACTTGCATGTAAATACATGCTTGACTCTCTTCTATGGCTTTATTTATTCTGTAACTTTTAGCGCTGATAAAAAAAAAAACATTGTCTTATTCCACAGAGTTGATCAAAACTAGGGAACTTGAAAAGGATGAGCCGAGACCTCTGTATATGGACTTTCAGGCCACCACGCCTATGGTACCCGTCTGCTGTTGTCATCTTAATTATACTGCCATTTAGTTCAATTAACTAATCAAACGCGTGAATCTAGTGCATGAGAACATTTCTTGGATGTGTACATGCCATTGTTTTCATTGTTGACATCTGTTGCAACAGGACCCAAGGGTTTTGGATGCCATGCTCCCCTATCAAGTGAATTACTACGGCAACCCACATTCCAGGACTCATGCTTATGGATGGGAGAGTGAGAGCGCAATGGAAAAAGCAAGAAAAGTACGTCTTTATCCTTCATTTAACCTGTATGTTTTCATTCGGGATGCAAGTCTTCTCTTGATTTACAGAGCTGAAAGCTTTATTTATGAAAATCAAAGCATATTTAGGTTTAGCCAAAAATGCCCTGTTTACTGTAACACCAATGTTTATTTCCTTTTCAGCAAATAGCAGATCTTATTGGTGCTGACCCAAGGGAGATCGTGTTCACCAGTGGTGCGACTGAGTCCAACAATATGTCAATCAAAGTAAGTATGGCATTACTGCGAGGCCAGATTAGGATTAGGAGGAAGTGTGATGCTAGGACACAAATGACTTGGCATATTCTAAAATAAACAAATAGGTGAAGTTTATATAGGATCCACTGCATTAGTAATTAAGAATAACTACAAAAAACTCTTGGTTGTTCATGTCTTTTCTTGTCTTTAGGGTGTGGGTCGGTTTTATAAGGCTAAGAAAAAGCACATTATCACCACCCAGACTGAACACAAGTGTGTGCTGGACTCGTGTCGTGTTCTGGAGGCCGAGGGTTTCGATATAACATATTTACCTGTGAAAAATAATGGGCTGATTGACCTGAAGGTAAGCCTTCTTAAGGGGGATGCATCCATCTATCAGAATAGCAAAAAATAATGACATTATTGTTCTTTTCCAGTGAGTTTCAGACAGTGTTAATTTTGTTGACGAATAATTTTCGTCAATGACCTTTTTTCACTGACGAAAACGAGACGATAACTAAATAAAAACTAGTGTTGGATGACAAAAACTATGACGAGAATCAACTGTCATTTCCGTCAACAAATAAAAACGAGACGAAAACGTTAGGGAGGGTCGATTAGGGAAGAGATCCAGTCAGAACTGATGTCCTGTGTAACAGATGCGCACATTTGATTTGGACGTGCTGATCTAACCGCTGGAGGACACGGCGCTGTTGCGCTTCTACAGGCTCATCCCCAATCCAGCGCTCCAGAGCGGCTCAATCAATGAATAACGCACATTTATACCAGGCAATTGTTTATGAATTAATGCTGATGAATAATGACAATGTTTACTTCACGATGTTTATATAGTAATATGTTTTAGACGGTAACAATCCATATTTTATCTTCTCATCTGAACTTGAATGAACAGCTGCCACTGCAACAGAGGCGTAGACATTTCAAAATAAGAGTCCGGGTGTATTTCGAGCTTGTTTATCATTAAAAGTCACGCATTATATATTCGTTTTTGGTTACACAATAAACTGTATTTAATTTAATTCCCATTTAATTCATATTCAGGAGGAAAGACCAGTATATGACACATATTCAATAAAGTATCAGGGTTATAATAGTTAACTAAAACCATTAAAAAAAATCTTCATTACTTTAAATTAAATAAATGTTAACTGAAATAAAAAAAAAAAATAAAAAAAAGACTTATTTGAAGCTTTAGCTTAACCTGATATGGCCTACTGACTAAAACAGAAATACAAAGTTATAAAAACTATATAGATGTTTTTAAAAAACAAACAAAAAAGTGAATTGAGCTCTTTCGTGTTTTTTTTTTTTTAATGTCAAAAACAAAATGATGTCAAAATGCCAGTTTAAGTGACAGTCGGTTATATAATGCTTAAATGCTTAATGTATTACAATTGAACTAAACTCATTAGATTTTAGGAGACTAAATCTACTGTAGTTGTAGTCGACTAAAACTAGACTAAAACTAAAAACAATTCAGGTGACTAAAATATGACTAAAACTAAATGGCATTTTAGTCAAAAGACTGACTAAAACGGAATCAAAATTTGCTGTCAAAATTAACACTGGTGTCTGAAAGTTTCAGACACTCACATGATCTCATGAGTCCTGCCCCAAACAAGCTCCAAATTGGTTGAAACAATGTTGAAATAATGTTTTTATGGCTGTCACAATAGATTGCAATAGTGTTAGGGGTTGATAGTGGCACATTACATACAATTTTAATTTAAAGTGCTAACATTACTAACTAGAAATAAATAAATAACTAAAACAGAAAGTAAAAATAAATTAAACCTGAATAGTAATGTTTAGAATAGAATACAAAAGCACATTGCAAAATTACAAAAAAATAAAATAACTGAAAATATAAAACTAAGTAATTCAAAATAACTATAAACGTATGTAAGAAAAAGTACTAAAATAAGTGTCTGGAAATGTTTTTATTCAGAAAGTACGTTTAATAGAGATTTAAAAAAATAAATAATAATAATTAAATGTCAGATTTAAAGATTTTATATAACTGTTATTGGTATTTTTATTGATTGATTGGTTTTGTTTGTTTGTAAAAAATAATATTGTTAAATTATTGTATACAATTAATTGAAATATTATCGTTACCATTATTATTTTAAATGTTATTACTTTAGTTTTCCATGAATATATCCTTTGATGCTGATATCATGATAAAATAAATGCATGAATAAAACTCTTTCTGAATATAATATAATATTTTGCTTTCTCAGCAATTAGAGGAAGCGATCCGTCCTGATACAAGCTTGGTGTCCATAATGACTATCAACAATGAGATTGGTGTCAAACAGCCAATCAAAGAAATAGGTATTTTATATCAACATCATTCTCTAAATATATACCTGTCGGTCTTCATATCATCTATATCAATGATGTTTTGATTGCAGGTCATCTGTGTAGGTCCAAAAATGTGTTCTTCCACACTGATGCTGCTCAGGCTGTTGGAAAGATCCCTGTTAATGTCATTGACTGGAAAGTGGACCTGATGTCCATCAGCGGTCATAAGATCTACGGGCCCAAAGGTAGCGCATTCTACATTTAAATGCACAATGGTTGCATTATCCAAAATGTATTGATTGCTTGTCTTTATTAGGAGTTGGGGCTTTGTACATAAGGAGAAGACCTAGAGTTCGTATTGAGCCTTTGCAGAGCGGAGGGGGTCAGGAAAGGGGGCTGCGTTCAGGGACCGTCCCCACACCCCTAGCCGTAGGCCTCGGAGCCGCCTGTGAGATTGCCCAGCAAGAGTTAGAGGTAGAGTTGTAAAAAGTGCTTGTTTTAGTTCAAATGCCTTGCTACTGCTAATCTAAGTTTACTTTTATTTTCAGTACGATCACAAGCGTGTGACGTTGCTTGCAAATCGCCTCATTCAGAACATCATGTCTGAGATTCCTGATGTTGTGATGAATGGAGACCCAGATCAAAGGTACCCAGGTGAGACTTCACTTTCCAATTGGTCATTTTCCTTTGGAAAGATCAAAGTTGACTTGGGTTTGTAATCTAAAACTTGTTCTTCTTTCAGGATGCATTAATTTGTCATTTTCCTATGTTGAGGGGGAGAGTCTGTTGATGGCGTTAAAAGATGTTGCGCTTTCATCTGGAAGGTTAGTAGTTTCAAATGTCTAACAAGGGTTAATAAATATGCAGGTAACATTTACATATATTACCCACACATCTAACTGGTTGATTACCAGTTAGTTAAATTATGAAAAAAAAAAAAAAAATGTGTATATATATATATATATATATATATATATATATATTATATACACATACATATGAATCTAGATTAAAATGGCTCATTTGAATTCTGCCGAAGGCATTCAGAATATGTGTGCTTGTAAGTGATCGTTTGTCTTTTTGTAGTTTGAATAATAAATAACTTCTGTCCCTTTAAGACCTGACGCACGCATGGATCCTAAACACTGTTCCTGTGAGCTGGTTACGACTGTGATTACGTTAAAACTCACCAAGATGGGCATTGAGACATTTTTTAGTGTATTTGACCATTAATAAGATGGAAAAAGGAGCTCATTTTTGCATTTGTATGTCAGAGGTGGCTTTATTACGGTATGTGTGTGTGTGCTTCAGATGCGAGCGCGAAATCTGTGGGAATTAGTAGAATTAACGTTATGTGCAACCCCGCGTGAAATTCAGACCGGTCACACCAATACTAACAAAAGTCTAGCAGAACACCCGTTCGCAATGTTCAGAGGATTAAACGGACTGAATGAGAGGAGGCGGGTGCGTGTCACTGTATACTAATATATTCACACACTAATATATATAATTTTATTATAGTTGCCAAGGCAACCTTTTAAATGTTGGGAATAAATAACTAAAACTTAAAGCTGCAGTCCGTAACTTATTGCTCTAGCGGTTAATAAACAGAACTGCATGCGTCTTGCGGAAGAACATTGCCGCCAGAGCTACTTCTCTCTGTTTATGTCTATGGCGAGTCACGCAGGGACTGTGCTCCTCCACAGCAGTTCCTACCAGACCGGTCTGAAATAGTCCTAAAAGTGTGCCATAATGATTCAGGGTAAGACAAAAACACGGTTTGGAAAATGGATTCATGTTGTACATTCTCATACATACACAATTTTTGTAAATCTTGAACACAAAAAAAGTTACGGACAGCAGCTTTAAAGCTAAATCCGAAGAGTAAGGTTTAGAATAAAATGGAAAAGCACATAGCAAAATTACTAAAAATGTCAATAGCTGAAAATATACAACGAAAAGCTAATTCTTAGCTTTTAATTTTTATCAAGTGTTAGATTTAAAGATTTTATATAGCTTTTATTGGTTTTTATTTATTTTGTATTTCTTTATTTTTTTAATGATAATGTATAAAATTAATTGAAGTTTTGAAGTATTTTTTTTTATTAATTTAAATGTTATTACTTTAGTTTGCCACGAATATACCTTTTGCTGATGTGATGATAAATAAATGAATAAAACTCTTTATGAGTGTGTTGTTGTTGCAGCGCCTGCACGTCTGCTTCCCTGGAGCCCTCATATGTTCTCAGAGCAATAGGGACAGATGAGGACTTGGCACACTCTTCTATTCGGTTTGTAGTTTTTACATAATATCAGTCAAAATGTTTATTATGCTTGCGTGTTCAGACTTTATCTAAAGTCTCAGTACTCCTTTTTCTACATGCTTCCTTTTTGAAGCATGAGCACACATACTGTAATAAGGGGTTCTGATGATGCACATGACCAATGTTTTTCTCAGATTTGGAATTGGCAGATTTACCACAGAGGAGGAAGTGGACTACACCGTGGAGAAGTGCATTCAGCATGTCAAGCGGCTGAGGGAGATGAGGTGAGCTATTCACGCTAGATTTAATTCAGTTTGGAGTCTGACTTGGCGTCCCACATCACGGAAAACATGGGAATGTTTAACCCTCTGGGACTGTTCGGTCAGAAACATTTACCTAAATGTTAAAGGGTCGGAAAAAAGTCACACCTTCCTCCTTCACGGTCAAAAATGACTGACACAGGAAATACATTTTTTGGTGGTACAAACTACAAGTTAACCACTGCAGAATAAAAGCGCAATGCAGTAAAAACGTAACATTTCAAGGCGTTAGTCACATCTGACCGTGAATGAGCCAAGTGTGACCACTAAATGAAGAGGGCCAGAGGGTTGATATTAATATTTTTTACAAAACCTTATCATGTAATCCCAAACGACTGGAAATATAATAAAACGTTATTAGTTAACCCCTGTGAACTATATCTTTCTGTGGAAAAATGAGGAATGTTATAACCAGTTTGTCTTCTTTTTGTTTGTTTTTTTTCTTCTTCTTCTCTCTGTTAGTCCATTATGGGAAATGGTCCAGGAGGGCATTGACATTAAGAGCATCAAATGGACCCAGCACTGAATCATTCTCAGCTGATGAAGTATGAAGCCCTGCTGTGCTTAAAATACTTGTTCTGTACAGCTTGATTAGGCGGCCATACCCAGACTCCTTAGACCTTATTTCCTCAAAAAACACGCACAATTTTATTTCTCAATTTTGGGGGTTTGAATGGTCAATGTGGAGATTAAGTGCATTTGGATGAATTGCAGGGCTTACAGAGGTGTGGATTTGTCATTTTATTTTGATATTTGCGAGAGTTTCACATTGTTTTATAGTATTTTCACCGTTGCGCTCTGTGTGTTTAAATCACTCAAGATATAATCTCAATACATCTTATGAACATGCATTGAATGTTGTCCTGTCATTTGTGTGTTTGAGCAAATCATAATATATACTGCAAAACATTTTATTGTCCGTTGTCTCAGTCCTGAGACCAGCAGAATTAATTTCGGTAATAAGTAGTTTCATTACAGTAAGCCTTGTGTTAGGCAAGTCAAATGCGAATTCCAAGTTACAGTTCATGAGTAAAGGTTTTTTTAAAATAAAGGACAGCAATGGATGATATGTGTCGTTAAATTCACCTGCCCATTAGAAATTTATTGCGCACGACTTCATGCTTATGGTCTAGTATAAGCTTAAACGTCTTCCATGCTTGCGTTTCACATATGTGATGTGTAGTGTCATTGTTATATTCAAGAGTGTTATAATAAACATCCAAACCAATTGTATTGTCTTTTTTACTTTTTACTACAGTATACATACCGTTCATCGAGGGTTCAGTAAGGTTGTTTTTTTTTTTTTTACATATTTCATTCAAATTGTTCATTTTATTCTATTCATCAAAGCATTGATAATAAATCCACAGGAATAAAATAAATTTTAAATATATTGAAATAAGTGATTTTAATTTGTATTAATATTTCCAAATACCACAGAAGAAAATCTGAAATTGTAAAGGTAATAGTCTACTTCTACTTCAAAAAAATTGAAGCCAGAAGTTAAGATGAATCATTTATTTCAGACAGTTTCACTTACAGATGGTTGGACAAATACAACACAAACTGAATGAGATTTAGAAAATCGCTTTAAAATTACAAACACACAAGAGTCCAATTAATATCTTACATAACTACAAAAAGGCATGACCAGAAGCTCTGTACATATACTTTTATACATATACAATTATCTATTTTCATATATACAATAAAAATGAACTATATACAGTGGTTTTTGCTCAGTCTTCCTAAGAGAAAAAATTAGACAACACATCTAAAGATGCAGATTCACAATAAAAGCGCAGATCAGAGCTTGTAAAAGTGCCAATTTGACAGTCTTTATCTTGAGCGACATTCCTCAAATGGTTAAATACTACACATACAGTAGTAGTCCATGTGCTAACTAGTCTCCTTCATTTAGTAACGTTAAGCTTTTTGAGCAAAGAATTTCTCTTTGAGACACTTTAATGAACAGGTTACCAGCACCAGATATCACATCATACAACTGACACATTATTCCAGGGGCAAAAAAAACAACAACAACCAAATATTTAAGAGCATCTTATGTAAGAAAATACTAATTTCAGACATTCAGCAAGCGCCAATTTGTTTTGTACATCCACACTACAAGTGCTGCTTTTGACTTTACCCTGATATCTTTCTTATTTCCTGAAAATACATTTTTCTAGCTAGTGTTTCATAGCCAAGAGTCATAACAGTGACATGCTACCATGTTTCCAACCTAGTAATAATTGGAAACGTGTCAAAATGATTAATTTCTCCTGTATCTGCCACCCTCCCAGACAGCTTGTACTGCACAAGAGCTTTAAGCATTAATCATGTGCACACAAAAAAAAGAGACACTACAATATAAAGATCGTTTTAAATAGCATTTTAAAAGGAACAAACACAACATTAAAATGCTTTTTGCCTGTTGCTGGATCTTAAAGGTGATCAGTAGCCTAGTCTCGTCATGGATAGCTTTGGAAAGGACTAAGAGCTCCTGACCAGCAGAGGGCATTGTCTGATTGTCTTTACCTTTTGCTACTATAGGACTAAAGATGTGGCTGCTGGTGTGCTATTTTATTGCTAAAATGGTTAATACTAGTCTAAGATGCTGTGCTGAGCCTAATGTGCAACATAAACCTTGCTTGACTTTGTTTCATTTTTTTAATTGTGACAGAAAAATTGGATGCTTTGTTTGGTTGCCATATTTTTTAAGAAATTAAAAATACTTTCTTTTAAATTAATACTATTATTCAACAAGGATGCATTAAATTAATCAAAAATGACAGTAAAGACCTTTATAATGTTACAAAAGATTTCTATTTCAAATCTGAATGCTGTTCTTTAAAACTTCTATACGTTATAGAATTGTGTGTGTGTGTGGGGGGCGGGGGGGGGGGGGGGGGGGTATTATGGTTTCCACAAAAATATTAAGCAGCACAACTGTTTACAACATTGATAATAATAATAAATGATTCTTGAGCACCAAATCAGCATATTAGAATGATTTTGAAGGATCATGTGACTGGAGTAATGGCTGCTGAAAATTCAGATTTGCCATCACAGAAAAAAAAACAAAAAAACCCAGTTATTTTAAATTGTATTATTTCATAATATTATTGTTTTACTGTATATTTGATCACATAAATGCAGCCTTGGTGAGCAGAAGAGACTTCCAAAAACATTACCAAAATCTTGCAGACCCTTTTGAACAGTAGTGTATGCAGGTATTCGCCCTCTGCTCAACACATGATTATCTCAACAAATGATCCTCCACACAAACTTGTGACTATAGTATGGCAACAGCATGTATTTATGGCACTCATCTTGTGAGATTGCAGAATGGATTTCAGATATATATTATTGGTTCAACAGATTACATTATATCCACAAAAAACTCACAAGGGTTGCCCATGGCATGCTGGAAGGACTGGCGACTAGCGGTGAGTTCGGGTGGTATGGCCCCTAGCTCCCTCACTGGTGGGGCCCCAGGGGGTCCACTGCTGATAGGCCCCTTAGGGGTCAATCTGGCCAGGCTGTAGGGAGGAGGCAGGCCTGGGGGTCCGTAAGAGGAGGCGTGGCTCCGTTCGCTGAGTGCACAAGAGGTGTGGCCATACTTGGAAAAGGGAGCATGGCTGTAGGAGAAGGACGTGCGGCTGTGCTGGGAGGGGACGCGGGAATGAGTGTGGCTGCGGGATGAGAGCGTATGGCTACGGTGGCTCATCTGGCTGGTTGAACGCTCAACCCGCCTCCCACCTGCTCTGTTACCTGAATCTGATTCGCTGCCGCCACTGCCTGTTCCTTTGCGGTCCTTGTCCCTCGGCATGGGCCGCTGGCTCCTCCCAGCGCTAGGGTTGGAACTACTGCTTCGACTTCCTGGAAAATAAACAGAAGTTGACATGGAGTTATGGAGAACATATGGGAATAAATCAACCTAATGTATGTTTTATTTTTTTTTAATCTTTTCATGCTTTCCACAAAAGGTAAAACAATAGTTTCCAAAGTAAACTTCTATGCAATGACCAACATCATTTGTTTTGTTTTAGGTATGGCTGGTTGAGGACAGCAGGGAAAACAAATACTGAATGCAAATAAAACATTGACAGTCTTAAAATTCAAGTAACCTTTCAAAAGTTTGGGGTCAGTAAGATTTTTTTAATGTATTTGAAAGAAGTATCTTATGTTCACTCAAGCGTGCATTTATTTAATAAAAATATAATATAAAAAAGCAATATTGTGAAATATATTATTACAATTTAAAAGTTTCATGCATACTGAGCTTTTTACACTGTTAAAGGCTTGGATTCCCATCCTAAACATGGACACATTTTTTTTTTTTAAATTGGACGTTTGATGGAGTATTTCTGTGCCCTAAATACTCCTTCTGGTTTCTCATAAGTTTCGGAAAGTTTTTTTTTTCCAAGTATGGGTATATGTGACGTCAGATGGGGCGGAATGTCCTTGTACGGGCTCTTCTCCCGGAAGGGCGTGCGCAACTAGAGCGAGAGAGCAAATGTTTTAGGGAAGCTGGCTGCGCTGCAGTCACAGGACTGTTTTTTTGGTTGTCATGGCAAGACAATCATGTTTTTCCGGAGCAGCAACGGAGTTGTGCAAGTGTTTGTTTGTTTACTAAATTTCGGCGACGATGGTTTATAAACAAGGTACAGTTCAACTCCGGATTTGTAGCTCGATGAGCAAAGATGGAGCAATCCCAACGATTAAGGTTCACAGTCGTGTGTTGGTAGCAGACGGTGAGTAAAACTGCTTCAAATGTCTTTGCGTTGTTAGCTATCGACTCCATTGTTTTTCTATGTAAACATGCATAGCTCAACACAATAACTGCGCGTGCTCGTCATTATTTAGCTCTGCCCGAACGATACGACCCCAGCCGCTCTACTTTTTCCGGAAAGACTCGGTACAGCGTATCTTTCTTTTAAAAATATATTAATACTAAAGACTTTTCGGAGATATGAAAGATGCAATACTACTCTATAGGTACTCAAGATTGACATGAGATTGACTGAAAATGAGTGTTTAATCATCAAGAAATGTTTCTTATTATTATTAACAATGTTGAAAACAATTTTTTTGGAAACCGTGATGTATTTTTTTCCAGGATTATGTTTTAAGCATTTATTTGAAATGGAAATCTTTTGTAATATTTTAAACGTCTTTACTGTCACTTTTGATCAATTTAATGAATCTTTGCCGAATACAGGTATAAATTTCTTTCAAAATTAAAAATATCTACTGACCCCAAACCTTTAAACAGTAGTGTCTAATATATATATTAGTGGTGGGCTGTTATCGGCGTTAACATGCGATAAAAAATCTTATCGGGCAATAAAAACATTATCGCCATTAATCGGTTCTCAAAGTTGGGTTGGGAGCTGGGTCTATACTACGCAAGCTATGATGACTTTCACCTTGATATTTTAGCGCGGATGTACACCTAGCCGAACTGCACTGTAGGGGGCGAGAGAACGAGTCTTCGAACCTGTGTGTATGCCTACTAGTGTTGTCAAAAATATCCATATTTCGCTATGTATCGATACTGAAATATCTGAAACGATACAATACAATACTCATTTTCTACAGTATCGATATTAGCTGCGCTCTCCTCTCCGACCGACGGCGAGTGACACGCACCCGCCTCCTCTCATTCAGTCCGTTTAATCCTCTGAACATTGCGAACGGGTGTTCTGCTGGACTTTTGTTAGTATTGGTGTGACCGGTCTGAATTTCGCGCAGGGTTGCACATAACGTTAATTCTACTAATTCCCACAGATTTCGCGCTTGCATCTGAAGCGCACACACACATACCGTAATAAAGCCACCTCTGACATACAAATGCAAAAATTAGCTCCTTTTTCCAGTTTATTAATGGTCAAATACACTCAAAAATGTCTCAAAGAGTTTTAACGTAAACACAGTCGTAACCAGCTCACAGGAACGGTGTTTGGGATCCATGCGTGCGTCAGGTCTTAAAGGGACAGAAGTTATTTATTATTCAAACTACAAAAAGACAAACGATCACTTACAAGCACACATATTCTGAATGCCTTAGGCAGAATTCAAATTTTTTAATCTAGATTAATTTTGGAATTAATCTAGATTAAAAAAATTTATATATGCCCACCACTAATATATATATATATATATATATATATATATATATATATATATATATATATATATAAAATTATAATTATAAATGCAACATTATGGACCAACATTCCACAGGCCACAATCAACAACCTGATCAACTCTATGTGAAGGAGACGTGTTGCACTGCGTGAGGCAAATGGTGGTCACACCAGATACTGACTGGTTTTCGCAAATTTTGCAGATAACAAGGAAAGGTTGTGATTTGCCTTCATTCCCAAAAACCATAAACAACACTATGCAAAATTAAATAAAATGCAAACTAGACTCCAGTAACATAGGTTGCAGTGAACTAAAAAAACAAAATATATGTAAAAAAAATGATAATCTCATTAATAATGTTACATATTGTTCAGCCTATGCAGTTAATGTAATATTCATAAATGGTAATGTTTGACTAACAATTTTGCTACTGTATGGTTTCTGTGACGTTATATCTGGATCCTTCAGGAAAACTAATTGAGAAGCATTGATCTAGAACTTGTCAGTGCTTCATCCTTCAGAAACTAAAGTAACAGCTCATATGTTCAGAGAAACACTCCATCCCTCCCTAACATATGCCAAATGTTCTGCATTTCTTGCTCTGCGTTCCTTCATTCTACATTCCATGTTTCAAAGAGAATGATTAAAAAATGATGAAGAATGATGCCATTTAAAGAGCTGATGAAATGCATCTATCAGATGTGCAATTAAAACTGGATGACTTGACACTAGAGTCAAATGACAATGCAAATGAGTGCATGAGGTGCTGCATCCTGAATTTAAAACACTGAAACTTCAAGCAAAAAGCCACATCATTTCACTCTTGACATAACAGGCATGGCAAAGCTTTGTACATACACATATGGGATCTACATTGATTTTGTCATGTTTATTTCCAAACTATTGTGTATGCGGTTCGTTTGTTTGGCCACTTTATCCACAACACATGACATGCTGAGAAATACAGAGACGAGAGGCGAGGCAGCGGGACAAATCCAGCAACAGAAATACCCCAGTCATGGAAAGAGACATGACTGTAAAAGAGAGAGAAAGAGGGAGAGAGAAAGGGAGGGAATGAGGCTGCCTTACCGGACACCCCAGGGTTGGGACTACCTCCTCCATCAGTCTGCCATTGCCAAGCAGAAACGAACAGGAAATAACACAGTTAAGCCGTCTGTCTGTCTTATTACCAGAATCTCTATCAAGTATAATTCCTCTTCACAGCCCTACTAGAGTGCACGACTGGAATTTCACCTGGAATCTGCTCAGTAAAAATAAAATCTTATATGCGCTCATATAAGATGTTTATTTTTGCGATGATATGTTAGAACTTTTGTTCGAAATATTGTGATATTTAGGGTTGTCAGGAAACCAAAATTCAATAATCGATACCAGTTGCATTGAAATGTCACGATACTAGATACCAATTGTCGACAATTTTTGTTACATAAATGTGTAATATTTATGAGGATCTATTGACATAAATGCAATATAATATACATAACTATGTTTTCAGTGGTGTATAAAGACCTTACGTAAATGAACCGTTATGTTTTTATTACCTTAGAATGAGCCCTTTCTCTCTACATACACTGAAATATATCAAATATTATTTCTAGTAATTAGTCATTAAAGGTAAAAAAAAAATTAATTTAGAGCAGCCAGTAATTTTCTTTTTCTTTGACAATTCATGTTAATATCATTGTTTGAATAATATTATCAGTGTAACTGTCTAATACAGCCATTCCCAAACTGTGGTCCGTGAGGGTACTGCAGGTGGTCCGTGGAAAGGCAAAATAAAATGTTTTTTTAACCTTCATTTTACCAGGAAATTCCCATAAAAATAAAAAGTAAAAAGAATATGTAGGCCTATATTGATATAAAATTTAAATGAAATTGTCAAAATTTGTGATTACTAAAATAGGCTAGTGGCGCTCGGCCGTGACGTTCAAGTTCAATGCCTCACTTTTTGAGGACTTGTAAACTTTAAATAATAACTCTAATAATTCCCTAAATTTGCCAAAGGTTTTGAAATGTTGACTATATCCAAGTGTTCTTATTACTGTATAGATTTCATACTCCATTGCAAAATAAGCCCGTTGTTTAAATGAACCTGATTTTAACAAGCCTGTTGTACTGATGTGATGACCAGTTGTAGTTTTAGTGCTAGTAAGCCTATTTAGAGGTGCGTAATAATTCAGGTAGGTCTGTGTGTAGACATATATTTTATTATGTGTATTATGAGGTGGTCCGCAAAATTTCTTGATTACAACTAGTGGTCCACACACACAAAAAGTTTGAAAACCCCTGGTCTAATACATAGATATTTTATACTGAACTGACTCATCGAGTGCATCGACTATACTTTTGACATCGCATGTCATAGCTATTGAAAATAGACAGTACCATTCAAATGTTTGGGGTCACTAAGATTTTGATACTGTTATTCAGCAAGAAGGCATTAAATTGATCAAAAGTGACACTTATAATATTACAAAAGATTTATATTTCAAATAAATGCTGTTCTTTTAAACTTTCTATTCATGAAATAATCCTGAAAAAATATATCAGATTTCACAAAAATATTTACACACAAAAATTATTGATAATAATAATAGTTTCTTGAGCACCAAATCAGCATATTAGAATGATTTCTGATAGGGATGGTCTATACCAAACCTTTTTTTAATTTGATACGATACCAAAGCTTTTTTTTTTTTTTTTTTTTTACAATTTTAACAATACTGAAAATTTCTTTAATGGGTACGTGATTTTTCCAAATAATGTACATTTAAAAAAACGTTTTTATTAAGTTTTTAATAAAAAGTGAATTGCACTTAAAGGAAAATCACATCTACATGACACATACTGCCCATTAATAACAAATTTATCACAAAAGCAAATATGAACACAATTAAATAAAAATGTGGACAACAATAGGCATTAATATAATCTTGTATTTTACAGAAATATTGTGATTAAATAATAATCAAGTAATTTATTATAACATAAATAAATAAGCACCATTCTCTCCATCTCTCTCAGTTGAATGCAGAAGTGTGTCTGTGCGTGGCTGTAATGTGATACAGGCCAGCTAAATAAGTCAGGGTGGTTTTAACACAAACATTAACATTATAGTAATTGTATAGATATTTTTTCAAGGTATCGACACCAAATAAATCTCTGAAGGATTTCTGTGATACTTAAGACTGGAGTAATGGCTGTTAAAATAAAAAACGGTTATTTTAAACTATAACAATATTTCACATTATTATGTTTTTTTAATTTGATCAAATAAATGCAGTCTTAGTGAGCATAAGAGTTAGAGAATTGTATTGACCCCAAAACATTTGAATAGTAGTGTATATATCAGGAGTTCTCAACTCCAGCCCTCAAGGTTTCGCTCCAAACCTAATCACACTTGAACAAACTAATCAAGCTCTTCAGGATTACTAAAAAGTTATAGGCAGGTGTGTTTCATCAAGGTTGGAGCTAAACTCTGGAGGAAAGTGGACCTCGAGGGCCAGCGTTGAGAACCCCTGGTATATATATACAGTACATGAAACCCATGTACATAAAATATTTAGAATGTTTTTCCATATCTGCCCTAGTTTGACGGCTTTCATGGGCCTATCCATATGCCTCAAACCACATAACACATTCGAACCTTCACTCAAAAGCTGGCAGATCACTCTAACTGCTCTCTACAGGCAACTCAAACACATTCACAACAGGCTGCTGAGTTTCCTTCCTGAAATTTACACTGAGCTAGTGCATGGCATGTGTGAAATGAGCAACAGGTGAAGGTCAATGTGAAGCAGTGGATTGAGACAGATGTGTTTGTGCACTGCATCAGCGTTGAGGGCAAAAAGCACTAGAGAATGAGATGGTGAAATCATGATGAGCTGATGTTAGCCAATGGAAATCAAATTTAAAAATGTGGCCAAAAATGAAGACGAAAATAATCTGAGAGATGCTTGAAAGGTTGTAAACTAGGGATCCCACAAAACACTACACCTAGAATGGGCCGACCATATTTGAGGACAATAATTTCATAAAATAACCCTTGTGCACACATGCATGAAATTCATATTAGGGATGTGTCTTCATATTTTCTTCATTCTTGCTTACAAAAACAGCTAGATAGAGTGCAAGCAAATGCATAACGCAGGATCAGCTATTTCAGACATTTACAACCACCAGTAATAATATTTATATATGAGCTAAACTATAAGATCTTCTTTCATGATTGAACTAGGCTGAGATTTATTTTGGATGTTCTAACTGTGATCCAGTAATCTGAAGTCAAGGATGACCTTTCCCTACTTACCTTCACTGTGATGACTTCCTGCACTGCCACTGTGGAAACTGTGGCAGGGGTCGGAATATCCTGGGGGGAAGCCAGAGGGCCCTGTGGAGAAGGGTGGATAGGGGAAGGGCTGGCCGCCCATGGGCCACGGGTTAGTAGATGGAGGGGGGAGAGGGGCCAATGTGTCCTGCTCTGAACCAGCACCGCTCGATCCCTCATTCAAGTTTAGTGTAGCCATATCTAATAAGAAAGACGGAAATTATAAAGAGGTGGAAACATTTGGTTTGCAAGGATAAATATAAAGCATAATGGAAAAGGACATGTGTTATACTTTGGCAGAGATCTCCAAATGTGTAGTAACACTGTTCAGAGAAGGTGATCTTGTTGACAGTGTGTCTCAGATAGCCGTGTTTGAGCAGGCTGCTGGCGTATTTCCTGGCATCACGCCGGTCTTTGAATCCTTCGACCCGTGAGTACAACCAGTCTACTACATCACCTCCTGTAATATGCAAGATCCAGATAAATACCTATACACTAGCTAAAACCATAAAAAAAATTTATTACTTCAAATAAAATACAGTATTAAATAAAATAAGAAAAAATTACTTTTCATTTAGTTTACAATATGTCGTTTTTCGCTGCTAGAGGTCGCCTATTCAAAACAAAGGCATAGATTGATGACGCTGAGAGTGAGCGCAGAATCTTGGGGGTTGTCGTCTTCACCTGGATGAGATTATTAACGTTACTGTATAATGGGAGCTGAACGAGGTCGCTGAAGAGATTGCTAATGAGAGACAAGCGTGACACACGGCTCGAGAGCAGAAGAACTTTTATTATGCCACAGTCGCCGCTGCCGCTTCTTTTGGTCAAAAAAATTTGACATATTAAAAAGTAATATCAAATGAAAAAAACACACAACTAAATTACTAAAAACTTTATATATATATATATATATATATATATATATATATATATATATATATATATATTCTTTATTGAGTTTTAACATTTTCCAAATTATTCATTTTACAATTATTCCCCCTACCCCCTCCCCTCAGCTTTGACAATTTTTTTTTTTTTTAATAGAAAAAAAAATTATATATATATATATATATATATATATACACTCACCTAAAGGATTATTAGGAACACCTGTTCAATTTCTCATTAATGCAATTATATAATCAACCAATCACATGGCAGTTGCTTCAATGCATTTAGGGGTGTGGTCCTGGTCAAGACAATCTCCTGAACTCCAAACTGAATGTCAGAATGGGAAAGAAAGGTGATTTAAGCAATTTTGAGCATGGCATGGTTGTTGGCGCCAGACGGGCCGGTCTGAGAATTTCACAATCTGCTCAGTTATTGGGATTTTCGCGTACAACCATTTCTAGGGTTTACAAAGAATGGTGTGAAAATGGAAAAACATCCAGTATGCGGCAGTCCTGTGGGCGAAAATTCCTTGTTGATGCTAGAGGTCAGAAGAGAATGGGCCGACTGATTCAAGCTGATAGAAGAGCAACTTTGACTGAAATAACCACTCGTTACAACCGAGGTATGCAGCAAAACATTTGTGAAGCCACAACACGCACAACCTTGAGGCGGATGGGCTACAACATCAGAAGACCCCACCGGGTACCACTCATCTCCACTACAAATAGGGAAAAAGAGGCTACAATTTGCACAAGCTCACCAAAATTGGACAGTTGAAGGCTGGAAAAATGTTGCCTGGTCTAATGAGTCTCGATTTCTGTTGAGACATTCAGATGGTAGAGTCAGAATATGGCGTAAACAGAATGAGAACATGGATCCATCATGCCTTGTTACCACTGTGCAGGCTGGTGGTGGTGGGGTAATGGTGTGGGGGATGTTTTCTTGGCACACTTTAGGCCCCTTAGTGCCAATTGGGCATCGTTTAAATGCCACGGCCTACCTAAGCATTGTTTCTGACCATGTCCATCCCTTTATGACCACCATGTACCCATCCTCTGATGGCTACTTCCAGCAGGATAATGCACCATGTCACAAAGCTCGAATCATTTCAAATTGGTTTCTTGAACATGACAATGAGTTCACTGTACTAAAATGGACCCCACAATCGCCAGATCTCAAACCAATAGAGCATCTTTGGGATATGGTGGAACGGGAGCTTTGTGCCCTGGATGTGCATCCCACAAATCTCCATCAACTGCAAGATGCTATCCTATCAATATGGGCCAACATTTCTAAAGAATGCTTTCAGCACCTTGTTGAATCAATGCCATGTAGAATTAAGGCAGTTCTGAAGGCGAAAGGGGGTCAAACACAGTATTAGTATGGTGTTCCTAATAATTCTTTAGGTGAGTGTATATATTTCAACATTGACAGTGAAAGAATCAAGGGTTTCATTTTGTTCAGTCTATTAGTTATCTTTAAACGTAAAAGGCTTAACAGCAGCTAGGAAACATATGAGTGATCTAAATGGTATAACAGTTAGCACAAAAAAAAAAAGACTAAAACTTTAAATAAAAATTAAAACAGAAAATATAAAGAAATATATATCTTTTATATATATATATATATATATATATATATATATATATATATATATATATATATATATATATATATATATATATATATATATATATATATATTCAAAATATTACAAAAAATCTGCATAAGTATCTCGATACTAAAATAACACTGCGTTACACATTTAAACATCACCATAGGGCTGTACGATTAATCGAAAAATAATCGAAACCGACATTCAGAACCTCTAACCGACGTATTTTTCCCCATGCCGGTTATTTCGGTTTTACTCCAAGTGCAGTTTTTCAAGGCACACAAAGAGATGCAGGAGCAGTTATCTTTGTTTATATATGCCCAGAATCACTATAGTAACTTCATATTTTACACAGTTTATACAGGTAAGTTAATTGCCGTTCTTATAGCTTACGTGCTGACATACACACAGACGCCTCGCGCAAGCAAAATGCGTTTAAAGGCTTTCCAGTTTCAACATTTAAAGAGATTGTGCACTATTCAAAAATAACAATACGGAAAATGTATCTGCTCAGTGCTCAGCTTTTTTCTGTCAGACAGAGAGCCGAGCTGCATCGCGTCTCTGACAATGCGCGCGCCCTGAAGGCAGACCTCTTTCACCTGCGTCCTCACATAGCTTTGTCATTTGTATGTGTTTTAAGGCCTGCCAGTTTGAACATTAAAGTGATTTTAGACTATCAGATGTGTATTATGTTGAACTAATGCTTGATATATTGTGACAAACGAACACTCAGACAGAAGCTCGCACATCACGTGAAGATCACGCGCTGAGAGCAGCGCAGAAACTCATTGTCAACGCTCTTCTGTGACTAAAGTAAAGTCACTAAAGTAGCTTAGAAACTCAACTCAACCGTTATAGGCATATATTTTAATACCTTTGAAGTAAGTACAAACCACAGCTTCATAATGAATAGAGACGGTATGAGTAATTCATACACACAATCACTCTCTCATTAATGCATTCAAATACATGTAATGTAGGCCTACTGTGTCAATTTATCTGTATCTGATGTACAACAAGCAGAAATCTGCCCCATAGACAATAACTATCATTAGAAAAAAAAAATCCACCTTTAATAGTAGATAATCTTTACAGTACAAATCTTATCAGTGAACTTACTCAAAAAAAGCCAAATAATCGTTCATTAATCATAATCGAGGGAAAATATTCAATTAATCAAGGTTTTTATTTTTTGGTCAAATCGTTACAGCCCTACATCACCAACAGTAATAACACAAATGAGATCTTTTCACAGCTAATGAGCGCAAAAAGACATCTTACCTATTACAGCATTAGCTATAGTAATCTTCAACCACATTCTGTCCCTTATTTCTAGTCCTGAGTCTGGGAGCTGCATCACCTTTACGATGGTGGCCATGTCTGTTTTTCCCACTGTAAGAGGGAGATCGTCAAAATCTGTGAAGGACAACAGGATGATTAGGATCATGCTTTGCAACAAAAAAGAGATGCTGTGATCTGTCAGAGAGAAAAGACTACCGTTTTGTGGGTAAGATCCTGTAAGTGCAGTAGTGTGGGAAATCCATGCAGCCGGGTCAATGGGTCTAACTGGTTCAGCTTTGGGGGGAAAAAAACAAGTCAGATAAGATGGAAAAGCATCTCTATACATAGCTTATGTTTATCTGAAAGAAACATAGACAAAGAGTTTGTGTGTATTGACCTCTGGGTATTGTGAAGTAACTGCGAGGGGAAGGGTCCCAGCATTTGGCAACAGTGAGACTGATAGGACTACAGAAGACAAGTACAATGGTTAGTTAAAACACATTTACATCTAAGCCTAATGTCTAATGTTACAATTCATAAATCTTTCTCATGTTTGTTCTTACCCATTCTTTGAGACAATCTCTCTGAGGATCCTGACAGCATCATCATTGCTCATGTTTTCAAAGTTCACATCATTTACCTGCAAGTCAAAATGTGGCATAAACATATGTTAGCATCATGAAAACATCATAAATATCATTTTAAGCTATACGATATAACCCTTGTTAGTTATCTTTCATTTAAATACAATCCCCTGCAAAAAAAAACTCATACCAAGGTCAACTGAGACCTTCTAAGTTCCTTTAAATAAAAGCAGCAGAAATGAGCATTTAACTGATCTAATATGCATACCTTGAGGTAATGTTCCTAATATAGGTGTGCACACTGTGCCATGCCAATATAATATGCAGTCTAATCCATAACTATAACTGTAATCTGCCACTCAACAGGGATCAGCAGCTGCTGGAGGCATTTAAAAACTGTATTTGGATGGAGAGACAATCACTAAAGCTACTAAAGCCACTGAGCACAGAGCCAGAGGCCAAATTTCATCCTTAAAAACTAATGTAATAACTGTATGTCCCTGCAGTGTTTAATCGCTTTAATGCACCACTGGCGGAGCCAATCCATTGCATTACACTTTTCTGCTTTTCGAACTGAAAATCTGATCTATTAGGTTTTTGAAAGGATAGTCCACCCAAAAATGAACATTTTTATTTGCCTGTTTAAAAGAATCTTGGTATCCAAAATGTTTTGGTTCCCACAGAGAGACTTCTATTGTATGGTCAACAATACAAGGGAATTCGATGGGAACCATATTTGTTTGGTTACCAGGGCCGCTCACTGACAATTTTGGGGGCATGTGCTCAAGTGAAAAAAATGCACCCCTCTTAAAATTATTAATAAAGAGTAAAGTTATATATTGTTGATCATCTTTTTATTAATTACACTATTTACCACTATACACTATAGGGCTGTTAAATGAAATCAACAAAATCCATGCCATTTATTTTTCAAAAGTATGTGAAGTTCACAGCTCCATTGTTGCAGTAAACTTGCACAAGGTTCTTGAATGAATCATTTATCGATGCATGTCTGCAGTGTTGGGGAAAGTTACTTTGAAAAGTAATGCATTACAATATTGCGTTACTCCCTTAAAAAGTAACCAATTGAGTTACTTAGTTACTTTTTAAGAAAAGTAATGCGTTACGTTACTTTTTCTCATTTTACAGGGTTTTTTTAATAGCAAAAAAGTTCTATTTTTGTGCAAATGTAAAGACCTCTTCATACCTAAATTTAAATAATAAGCCTCAGGCTGAGGTAAAAATGTGCTGCCATTCTGGATAATGGAAGAATAGGACGCAGGAGAAAAAAGTTTTACCAATAAAAACTAAAAATCTAGTAATATTTGCTCATGGTAATCGAAGGTCAGCAGCAAGACATTAGTCAATAAAGGTAGATTAAATGCATACAAATATTTGTTTTATTTAACATTTATATATTTGAGGTTTGCATAGTACTCTGATTTTGCATTTGACTGATTTTATTCATTTTGAGGAGTACTGAATCTTTATTGTGCAAGTGAGATGAATAAATGCTCACATTTAGTCTAGAACTACAATAACATTTACACACAATGCCTCTGTACTTACTCTCGATTTTTGTCAACATGGGGACAGGAGAGCTGTCAGTCAAATAAATGTGAAAAAGTAACTCAGATATTTTTGTTGTACATTTGAAAAGTAATGTGTTACTTTACTAGTTACTTGAAAAAGTAATCTGATTACGTAAGTTATTTGTAATGCGTTACCCCCAACACTGCATGCCTGTCTGTTATTGCAGGGACATCGACTTTACATTTTCACGCCCCTAAACATGACATGGAACAAAACAAACTGTGATTTTGTTCTTCTCACGTCAGTCTGAAGGTCTGGCTATGCGAGACTAAGTATCCACTGACTTTTTTGTATTGTATTGTATTGTATTTCCTTTATTGTCCACCGAGGTGGAAATTGTTACAATCATATGAATGGGTCATTGAATCATTGGCTCAGCCAATTAATAGTAAATCATTCAATAAAAATTTGTGTCGATGGGAGATGCAACATTTCTTGTTTGAATGAATTTTGTTGGCCAAATAGAGCAAAAACAGTCAACATTGTCAATGTTGTGTCTTGTCAATTCATATAATTAACTTATTGTTTATTGAACTGATGTATAAAATGAACATCACATTTTGTAAATTGTGCTGATATTCAAGAAAAAAAGCACTCTTGTTTGTGTGATATTGCTTAACAATATTATGTTAAAAACACACAATACAAGAACGCATACAAGGGCAATTCATATCTTGAATTTTGGGAGCATTTTTTATTAACTTTAGAGCATTGCACTAAGCTTGCACTAAGCTATTTTACATCAACGCCAGACTAGCTTGCTTTTTGTTAAGCTTGAGAGCTATTGCTGAAGATAGGCTGGCTGTATTGAGATTTAAATAGTGGTATGACGAAATAGCTTGAATGATTTGAGGGCAAATTTTAAAAAATGTTTTTGTTGTTGTTCAAACTAGATTTACAGGGCCAATATGGCAACTTTAAACTTTCGTTAAAACTTATAACGTAGTGAAATTTTTAAATATTATAATCTGTAATTTAGTTTTTCATGACCATTTCTCTTTGAGCCTTTTGCTTCAAATTGAGGAGCACTTTACTCTGAAAAAAAACCCACAAGCTATTGTTTTGCTCACATTGTTTGCAAAAAACAAACTGTACCAAAATTGTTAAAACCAGACTAAATTGATCACAAACAGAAAGTGCCATTCCAGACTACAATCTACCTGCAGCAGCATGTCGCCTGGCTCTATCCTCCCATCAGCTGCCACCGCTCCTCCCTTCATAATAGAGCCGATGTAGATGCCGCCATCTCCTCTATCGTTACTTTGGCCCACTATACTGATGCCGAGAAAGTTATATTTCTCTGTGCAAATGAGAGAGAACATGGAAGTGATGAATTTGTGACGTACTGCATGTGTACATGTAAAAGGCAAGCTGATCTTACCCATATTGAGGGTAACTGTGATGATGTTGAGGCTCATGGTTGAATCTGTGATACTACTGAAGGAAGATGACTGTGGATACAAAAGCAAAGGAGATGCATGAGACCCTAAGAAGCCACATATACATGGGTACAAATTTGTCCCCAATATATGGTTAAGTAGGTGCATACACACAAGCACACACACACACACACACACGCGTCTAACCCTGTCGATTTTAGCCACTTTGTGTCGCCGGCGTCTGCGCTTATGTCTCTTCATTAACTGAAAAGAAGAGCTCTGCTCTGTGGAACTGCTCAGCCTGAGAGAGACAAGCATAGGAGACAAGACAGGTTAGGCTAGGACACAGGACAATCAAAATGTCAAAAAGATTATGCTTTTAATTTTTCCAAACCAAACCTGCTAGCGTCCTCATCCTCCTCGCTGTCAATGAAGGAGCTTGACTCCAACTCACTGCTCATCATAGAGCCACTGTCACAGACCATGGCCGCGTCCCTCACCACCCGCTCGGCTTTTGTGTGACCGTTCACACGAGGGACTAAGAACAATCATGCACACGGTGAGCTTCATTGAAACAACAAAACACTAACAAAGAGAACCATATATTTGGATATATTCATGGCTTGATCGCACCTTGAGCGACAAACAAAGGGATAGTTCACCTAAAAATGAAAATTATCCCATAATTTACTCACCTTCAAGCCATCCTAGATTTTCATATAAGACATTCTTCTTTCAGCCGAATACAATCTTGAGTTATATTAAAAAATGTCCTGTTTAAAGTCAAGCATAATAATGACAGTGAATGGCTGCCCAAAATTTGAAGCCCAAAAAAGTGCATCCATCCTTTAAAAAAGTAATCCACACAGCTCAGGGGGTTAATTAAGGCCTCCTGAAGCAGATCGATGAGTTTGTCTTAGAAAAATATCCATATTTAACATATAAAGTTATAAAGTCAAATATCTAGCTTCCGGCAGACTGCCTTCCGTATTCAACTTAAGAAAAAAGCGCAACTGGCACGCCGATGACGTCTGATGACTTCTTGAACTGCTATAGGCGTTACACTTTCTGCGTACGTTGAATACGGAAGGCGGTCTTGCCGGAAGCTAGTATTTTACTTAAAGTTTTAAATATGGATATTTTTCTTACACAAACCCATCGATTCACTTCAGAAGGCCTTTATTAACCCCCCTGGTGCCGGGCGGATTACTTTTATAATGGATGGATACAAATCTTGGGCTGCCATTCACCACCATTATAATGCTTGGTTTAGACAGGACATTTTATAATAAAACTCAGATTGTGTTCATCTGAAAGAAGAATGTCATATACACCTAGGATCGCTCGGATGTCAATCTAGGATGGCTTGAAGGTGAGTAAATGGGATAATTTTCATTTTTTGGTGAACTATCCCTTTAAAAAGAGGAACACATACATTCCCGTGGGCGTGGCTCTGCCTCAGGGTGGCATCTGATTGGCTGGAAGGCTCTGGTGAGGCGGTGGCATCTCAGTGAGCCGGGCTTTGTGTATTGCCTCTGGTGGAACCCGAAACACTCCAGGAGAGTTGGGCTGCCAGTGCTTCTTTCACCAGGCTGATATCGCTCTCTCATACTGTCTGATATGCTCACTCACATGCCAGATTTTTTCATTTTAATCTTCAGTACTTTATTTATCTTGCAGTCTTTACTAAATTAGTTTGATGAAAATTTGATTAAAAAAAGACAGGCAAAAGAACAGAAGAGTTGATAGTGAGGTTGATAGTGAGAAAATTGATAGTGAGGAAGGAAATGCACAAGACAGAGTAATGGAGAACAAAATATGTTTAAATATAATTAATATTTTGCTAAAGATGTAGAGCAAACAAGCTACAAAAGATGGCGATATAGCTTAATGCACATCAACATTTGGCAAACTAGGCAATCCATTACAGAGCCATGTTTGACTTCCAGCTATGAAATGGAAACAAAGTACTCAATACATCACCACTATTTGTGTAAGCAGCCTATTTAAACCCAGACTAGATATATCACATGTTTAGAGGGATAATAACAATATATCACATGAATAATGCATGAAGGCATATAAATGTTACAATCTACTGAAAATTCATTCTTCACATGCTGGTTAAAATTGTAGTTTATTCCCTAAAAATTGTTTTTATTTCATTCTTACAAAATGTTTTAAAGATGTTTCAATATTTTTTAAATATTGCACAAAAAATTCAAATAATACTGATTTGGACAATTATTTTATTATCATATATTTTGGCAGTTTATCAGAATTCTGTAGTAGATACTATCAGCTTTTTTCTTTTGTAATAGTCTACTATTTTCACTTGCTCTTTCAAAAATACACGCCAATAACGCATGTCTTGATAAATGACTATTATTAAAGCACTACAAAACGAAACGAATTTTGGTTATTTTAAATAAAATACTTCAAGTGAATTCGCCTTACCTCAGAAAGCGCTAACGACAGAAGCGCTTCTCTCCGCCGTTGCCCACAGATAAACTACTACACAGACAGAACAGAACTCCCGCGGGAGCGCGCGATATGAATTTATTATCCGCCCCTTCTGCTCGCGCTCTCGCCAGACGCGCACTGTCATTCATCAACAACAGCAGCGCGTGGACAATGAGCGCGCGACAATTTCGATTTTTGCATCTGCTGCTGTTCATTTATAATTTTATATTAATTCATTGCTGTGCATTTATAATTTATAAATACATTTTCTGAACCTGAAGTGACGTTAGCGTGTAAAATAAATAAATAAATAATTGCGGAGTTTTTTTTAATTTTTTAACTGTTGTTAATGCTCTCTAAACATACATCTGCATCTTTCAGCCATACAGTAAAACATCTGTATTTATTTTATTCAATAGCCTGCTAGATATTGTAATATATACTTCACTTAATATACTAATATCTGTGTAGGTGCATAAAGCCACATCCCACTGTTGTCTTTTTTATTTATTGTTATTTTATTCATTTTGTGTAACCCCTCTGTATTAGGATGTTGTTCATTATTTGGATTTCTCTTTAAATATGTAAATTCTCTGTGTTGTGTGTTTAGCATCAAAAAAGATATTTAAAAAAATGGAAAATAAATAAATAATTAAATCCACATTCCTGCTTTGCATTTTGTTGGAAAATCGAAAAGGGCCACAGCACACAATTCAGTCAGGGGGCCCAGAATCCCTAGCAACCACCTTGCTATTCCCAGAGGAAGTGCGCATCTTGCAAACCTAATATTTGTTTCTCCTTTCTGTCCTATTAATTCTGAACTCAGAGTGTTGCACTGTCACCACTGACACTGTCTCCAGACTGGCCACCTAATTAAGCCACACTGATTAATGATCAGCGGGAACTAATGGGCCAACAGAGAGACCTGCGCTACCATCACAAACACACAGATAAATTATTGTGAGAGGTCTGGGTGTGTTTGTGTGTGAGAAAGCATTTGTTTTGTTAGGGTGTGTGAGGACTATGGTGAATAGAAGACAGGAAGGGTGTGTGATTTTGCTCTGTTAACACCTGTTGTTGTAAATCAGTATTTTACACACATTTTTGCCATTGTACATTGTATGAATGTGTCTATATTTGTTATTTGTTATGTATTGTGCAAACAATCAATGGAAGCTCAAATACAGTCTATAATGAGAGTGTCTGTTATATATCATTTAAATGACAGATTGTTTTATTTGTATTCTTCCGTAATATTAATGTGAGAACACATTAAAAAAAGATGAAGGCGTTTTAGTCTGTCATGGTAGGTAATTATGGATAATTAAGACTTTATAAATGAGCTCAAATCAAAAAAATGCATTCACAAAAAGACAAAGATGAAAACGTGAAATCAACATACACAAAAAGAGGTGACTTTTTGACCTCAGTTTGAGAAGACAAATACGTTTAGCACACCGATGAGGCAAATATCCTACATATGAGGGCGGAAAACATTTGTCATGCTCAGGGTAGGATCAAGCCATGATTATATCAACTTTGTGTCAGAATGCAAAAAATAAAATGGCATGTACAACAGGGATTTGGTCGCCTATGCAGGGCTCCTACGCAGTATGGAAAAGTATAGAGAGGTTTTGACGTTTGATTCTGGAAAAGTATGGAATATTGAAATGGAAAATGTGTAGGAACCCTGCCTATGATAAAATTACAGTATTTAGGCATAATCATGTAGCTACACTCACATTCATCTCTCCTCCGCCTGGTCCTTTCTCGTTCCCGCTCTCGGCGGTGGCGGAGAACAGACTCGCTTCCAGTTTCTGTGTCCAGACCGTCTCTGCTGTTCACTGCATTGGCACTGTAGCAAACGCACAAACAGAAACATATGCAGGATGAGCTCTGAAAAACATTAGACACTGCAACAATCGTATTATCTGATACTCATAGGACATTTGTATGTGCATGTAAGATATACATTTATGTGATGGAATGCAGGCTATTTTAGCTTTTGTGAGAAGGGCAGAAAGGGGAAGAGAGTGAACAAGAGACAGAGAGAAAAAAAATGGTAATGACACATAGGGGGTGTTTCATCATGAAAGATAGGTTTCTGAATTACACCCCTGGGGCAGGCAAGTGTGTCTTTGTACACGAACATCTATATGTGTTTTCAGTATAAACCTGAGTGAGGTGAGAAATATTACAAACCCTTCAAACAACCAACTGCCTCTTGCACACCGTATACTTAATATAGAGTATACAGTATATAGGACGTGTGTGTGTGTGTGTGTGTGTGTGTGTGTGTGTGTGTGTGTGTGTGTGTGTGTGTGTGTGTGTGTGTGTGTGTGTGTGTGTGTGTGTGTGTGTGTGTGTGTGTGTGTGTGTGTGTGTGTGTGTGTGTGTGTGTGTGTGTGTGTGTGTGTGTGTGTATATAAATCTCATGACCCCTGAATGTGATAACCTTTTGCATTTTTTTACCATATGCAAAAAAGTGAGTCTGTCCTTTCCAAAGTGGAAGATATAATACTTTTAAATACACTATAGTATAGGCCAAAGAGGACATTTACATGCAGTAAAAATATATATTTTTCATAATTAAAAAAATAGTCACTACAATTCTTGCTATTTTAATACAAACATATTGATGTAATAAAAAATCAGGTTCAATAATCATTTTAATTATTAATACAAATAAAAAAATTCTAATTCTAATGTTTGTATGAAACACAATATCGGTCAGTACAGTTTTCTTTTTTAAAGAAATGAATACTGTTATCCAGTAAGGATGCATTAAATTGATCAAAAGTGACAGTAAAGACATTTGTAATGTTACAAAAGATATATATTTAAATAATTGCTGCTCTTCTGAATTTTCTATTCATCCAAGAACCCTGAAAAAAAAGTACCCCAGTTTCCACAAAAATATTAAGCAGAATAATTGTTTTCAACATTGATAATGATAAGAAATGTTTCTTGAGCACCAAATCAGCATATTAGAATGATTTATTAAGGATCATGTGACACTGACAAATTGGTGCTGAAAATTCAGCTTTGCATCACAGGAATAAATTACATTTTTTAAATATATTTTTAAAAGATTATATTTACTTTATAGCATTTTTCTGTATTGTATTTTTGATCAAGTAAGTGTAGTTTTGCAGAATATAAGACTAGACCCCAAACTTTTTAATGCTAGAGTATTACAGCATATTATTATTGTTCTAAAAATGTGAGGTACACTGCACAAATGCAACATGTGATACAAATGTGTAAGCTTTGAATCAGTCAACCAATGTTAGAATTTAAGGACATGGCATCAAAAATTATATAATCCAATGAGTTTGTGTTTATCTGTGCTGTTTAAAAATCAGCCACAAGAGGGCAGAAATATCACAGCAACAGCACTAGTGATATTAGATTAGATTAGATTAGATTCAACTTTATTGTCATTACACAAGTACAAGTACAAGGCAATGAAATGCAGTTTAGGTCTAACCAGAAGTGCAATAGCAGCAAGTGCAGGATATATACAATGTATAGTCACATTGTATAGCTCAATTACCACTTTATCAACACAAACCAGCAATGGGTTCATTTTAACTTGCATTATTCTGGATCTCATTCAGCATTTACATTTATCAAGTAAAAAGTTCTGTTTGCAGCTTTCAAATATTCTGTTATACAAGTATAATCCACACAATATGGTTTGTTTTGCTTTCTTGCCTTATAGAATTAACTAGATGTGTGAGTGTGTGACTGCAATAATAATGTTCCACATAAAAAAATGGTTGTAACTTTTATAGACACAAAAAAATATGTAAAAATGCTACAGTAAAAACCTGGTTTACTAGGTAACCTTACCACAGTGAAAAATTGCAAATGGTAGAACATTGCATTATATGTAATTTTACTGTAAAATACTAATAGGGAAATTTAACAGGCATTTTGATATGCATGTATCATACCTTATAATTATTTTTACTACATCAATCATGTCCTTGAATATTTTTACTATTTTGCTATTTTAATAAACTCACATCACCTTCTCTATTTATACACATTCATACACTATCATCACTGTACTATTTATATCTCTTTTCATCTGCACAGTACGTTTCTCTTGCCTTCTGTACCCTATTGGCACTTGCACAATATATTACTATGTCCACTTCTGGTTAGATGCAAACTGTACACTACATAATGAAGTTAAGTCAAATCTGTCATTTTGTATGAAGATGCATAAGATGTCTTTCCCACTAAAATCTTAAACATTAACAATTTGATATTTGGTCATGTCGTTGCATAACGGTGAACACAAAGGTCCCTTCTGGGATGTTCTGCTATGGGCAAATACACCACTCATTGTTTACCACAACTCCCTTCAACATTTGTGTCTCATGCTTTCTGGATGACTGAGCCCAGTGGGGGAGTAAGAGCCAAAGGGATTTGCTCTCTTTATGCTGTTGATATTCCTACATCCACAACATAAACATGCATGTGTGTGTGTGAGATTATTATGTAGATCAGGGAGGTAAACATTCCCCAGGGGTTACTTCAGTAGGTTTCAGGGGGTTCTTGGAAAAAAATTGATTTTGCTTTAAAACGGAAATTGCAAAAGTAAAAAATTAGAGCCGTCAACACATTAAAATAAGCCAAGCCAAAAATATTGTTTTTTATTCCTATTTATATTCAGAGCTGTTTGTTCATACATATAATTTGCCTGATTTTATACATTTTATTGTAAAAAAAAAAAAAAAAATTCTGGCTGTTGACAGTATTTTCTGATTTATGGAGTGATAAAGAGACACCCCGTCTGTAAAAACCCTTTTAACCTGGCATTATCCAATTTTCAAATGTCTATTCTGGAAATGTATGCAAATGAGTGCATGTTTAATTAGATACCTAATTTGCATATTAAACATAACATTTGGGAAATCTTGTAATACAACTTTTTACCAATTCTTAATGTAATCAATCAACTGGGGAAGTATGGTGATATGTATTGGTTAAAAATTAACTACTTTCTGGTTTGAGGTCAATGAAGGGGTACTTGAGGGTACATGAGGTAAATGAGACAAATCATGAACATGAGTGATCAGACAGTCCGATTTCACCTTGTGTCAAAGAAGCATGGAGGTGTATATAGTGTGTGTATGCAGGTGAAGGTGACATGGCATGAGCAGAATGCAAGATGTGTGAGAGGGAAAGAGTGTATCAGTAATGCAAGTGTGTATGTGTGTATGTGCACTCATGTGAGATAATCAGCTCATCTGGTGCACGCTATAAATGGACGTTTTCAGTGGTTGAGCATAAAACACAATGACAGCATACAATTAACTATTAAATAACTATCGTGCAGAGAACACTAAACATTACACTTGACCAGGCCCACACGATTGAGTTATATCATAAAATTATATCATAGCAATATCAAGAGGTCACCATTTCTCATTTCAACTGAACCTGGAATCGAGCCAAATGGAACAAACATCATTTTGATCTCTTATAAATCAGGAGTTTGGGATAATGAGTTTGACTGAGCGTGTGTATTAAAAGAGGGGAATTCATGTTTGTTTGCTCATGATTCACTAAAGGATATACAGTGAGGAAAATAAGTATTTGAACACCCTGCTATTTTGCAAGTTCTCCCACTTAGAAATCATGGAGGGGTCTGAAATTGTGATCGTAGCGGTGCATGTCCACTGTGAGAGACATAATCTAAAAAAATCCAGAAATCACAATGTATGATTTTTTAACTATTTATTTGTATGATACAGCTGCAAATAAGTATTTGAACACCTGAGAAAATCAATGTTAATATTTGGTACAGTAGCCTTTGTTTGCAATTACAGAGGTCAAACGTTTCCTGTAGTTTTTCACCAGGTTTGCACACACTGCAGGAGGGATTTTGGCCCACTCCTCCACACAGATCTTCTCTAGATCAGTCAGGTTTCTGGCCTGTCGCTGAGAAACACGGATTTTGAGCTCCCTCCAAAGATTCTCTATTGGGTTTAGGTCTGGAGACTGGCTAGGCCACGCCAGAACCTTGATATGCTTCTTACAGAGCCACTCCTTGGTTATCCTTGCTGTGTGCTTCGGGTCATTGTCATGTTGGAAGACCCAGCCTCGACCAATCTTCAATGCTCTAACTGAGGGAAGGAGGTTGTTCCCCAAAATCTCGCAATACATGGCCCTGGTCATCCTCTCCTTAATACAGTGCAGTCGCCCTGTCCCATGTGTAGAAAAACACCCCCAAAGCATGATGCTACCACCCCCATGCTTCACAGTAGGGATGGTGTTCTTGGGATGGTACTCATCATTCTTCTTCCTCCAAACACGTTTAGTGGAATTATGACCAAAAAGTTCTATTTTGGTCTCATCTGACCACATGATTTTCTCCCATGACTCCTCTGGATCCTCCAAATGGTCATTGGCAAACTTAAGACGGGCCTTGACATGTGCTGGTTTAAGCAGAGGAACCTTCCGTGCCATGCATGATTTCAAACCATGACGTCTTAAGTGTATTACCAACAGTAACCTTGGAAATGGTGGTCCCAACTCTTTTCAGGTCATTGACCAGCTCCTCCTGTGTAGTTCTGGGCTGATATCTCACCTTTCTTAGGATCATTGAGACCCCACGAGGTGAGATCTTGCATTTCTAATGATTGCTCCAACAGTGGACCTTTTTTCACCAAGCTGCTTGGCAATTTTCCCGTAGCCCTTTCCAGCCTTGTGGAGTTGTACAATTTTGTCTCTAGTGTCTTTGGACAGCTCTTTGGTCTTGGCCATGTTAGTAGTTGGATTCTTACTGATTGTATGGGGTGGACTGGTGTCTTTATGCAGCTAACGACCTCAAACAGGTGCATCTAATTTAGGATAATAAATGGAGTGGAGGTGGACATTTTAAAGGCAGACTAACAGGTCTTTGAGGGTCAGAATTCTAGCTGATAGACAGGTGTTCAAATACTTATTTGCAGCTGTATCATACAAATAAATAGTTAAAAAATCATATATTGTGATTTTTTTTTTTTTGATTATGTCTCTCACAGTGGACATGCACCTACGATGACAATTTCAGACCCCTCCACGATTTCCAAGTGGGAGAATTTGCAAAATAGCAGGGTGTTCAAATACTTATTTTCCTCACTGTATGCAAATCAGCTAATGGTGCAATTATGCTGTTAAATATAGGCCTATTAAAATATAAACATTGTCTATTTTAATATATTTTAAAATTTCAAGCTGAATTTTCAGCACCTTCACTACAGTCTTCAGTGTCACATGATCCTTCAGAAATCATTGATGAATTGGTGCTTAAAAAACATTTTTTTGTTATTATCAATGTTGAAAAGAGTTATGCTTAATATGTTTCTGGAAGCAGTGATATATATTTTTTTCAGGATCCTTTGATGAATAGAAAGTTAAAAAGAACAGTTAAAATAATTTTTTTTTGTAACATTATTAAAGTCTTCACTGTCAGTTTTGATTGATCCATCCCTGCTGAATAAAAGTATAAATTTGTACAAAAAAGTCCTGACCTCAAACTTTTGATCGGTATATATTATAGATATAAAATGTCTGTATTATTCTAAATTAAAAATAAAACACTAAATGTATCATTTTAAATGCTATAAGTGAATATTGGCATTACAACATTATAATGTACAGTACAAAAAAATGATATTTAATAATTTAATAAGACTAAATATAAGTTAGTTTTAATTGACAGCAAAGCTAATCTAAATTGCACAAATGAGCATGTACAATTCACTATTCAATATCAACAGAAACAAAAAAATATATATAGAACATATTAAATGTTAACAGATTTTCAGTGGATGGAAAATGCTGCAGACTATTATAGTATATATGTGGCATACTGTGCTTGGACTGTACAGTATGACTCCACTACGATTCAGGTTTTCTGTACTGAAATACCACACACACAAGTGGCATATCTGTTTAGTGAATTTGTTCTGGAGTGTTTGTTGCACAGGATACATGTGTTACTCACTGGAATGAGGGGGGTCTGGAGTCTCCGATGCCTCCCGTCCTCTCCAGCGGTGGGGGAAGCTCAGTATGACTGTCAGTGCACACCGACATCCCATCTGTGTGGGAGCTCTCAGCCAATACAAGCTACAAACAGACAAATAAATGCACATTAACACAAATAACTTAAAGGGTTAGTTCACCCAAAAATTGAAATTCTGTCATCAATTACTCACGCTCATGCTGTTCTAAACCCAAACCTGAAGATTCAAAATGTTCATAAAGAAAACTTAAAATAAATCCATATGAATCAAGTGGTTAAATCCAATTGATCCCCTTTGAACTTTGATCAGTGAGTGTACATAGAGCACTGAAATTTGGTAAATGGAAGCTCAAGCCTTCTTGCTTGACATACGAGAAGCAATGAGGTTCATTCTCGTATGTCACGGCAGCACGTTTGAACCAATAAGGTTTGTTTTCAAGCGTCAAGCCAGTTCAGTTGACTTCTGTATACCTTTTTTGAGTGCTCTATGTATGCGCGCTGATGAATATTTTCCATGCATGTGAATAAAATCCTAAATTAAATCGGTTTATCATATAACGCGATCATGATTCTTCAGAAGACTTGGATCACACAGCTCGATTCAAATGGATTTATTTTACAATCTCTTTAAGAACTTTTAGAACCTTCAGAGTTTTGGGTGAATTGACTTTCAATGGAGGGGCATAAATCTCTATTTCTTTGTGTTTTGGAGACAAACAAAAGTCTTATGGATTTGGAACAATATGAGAGTGAGTAACTGATGACATCATTTTAATTTATGGGAGAATCCTTTAAGTAAAGCCCTATTTCCACCAAAATTACCCAGAACTTTTTTTCCCCCAGACCTGCTATGTCTGCGTTTCCACTGCGGTCTAAAATACCGTGAAGATTAGGCAAATTAGTCCGGTGACGTAGGACTGAGATTCAAGCTGTGCTGCTTTTGCTGGTTATGTATTGGTTTACTAAAGAGGTAATTAACAAAACTGCGGAAAATAGTCGAGCACTGATACTAAAGCTTATTCTGAAAGCTCGTAAAGCTAGATTTAAAATAAAACAACGTATGTTATCAGCTATTACGACATTGACCGTGAGATGGCTCAGACGAACGCGCACCATCAGACATTTGCTGAACACAGAACGACCCTCGCAAAAGACTTACCGGTTGAAATAAAATGCTTTGCCGTGAGCTCAACCAATCAGCATGTTCAGCGCCCAAGTCCCACCCTCAAAAGTTCCTGAACTTTGAAAAAGTACTACCCTCGCAAGCAGGGACTTTCGGAGGGGGAATTTTTTACCCGGAACATCATTTAAACCTTGGTTCCTGCATTCGAAACACACCAAGTACCACCCCAAAGGTCCTAGTTTCTGGGGAAAGTTCCTGCGGTGGAAAAGCAGCTTAAGTTTAAGTGTCAAGTTCAGATGCTTTTTGTTTAAGTTTTAATGGCTCTTCTTCATCCCTCACACAGTTTGTTTAAACAGGATGTTTGAACAGTTCTACTAAACTCATGACAAAAGACTACAACAAGCGAAAGCCTCAAAGGCACTAAATAAAAATGGCATCCAGTAGAACGCAACGTTCTGAATTATGCATTACACTTTAGAGTGGGTCTGACTTCAAAGTGCCTTTCAGATTTAATTAGTATAATTATGAATCGGTGAACTAAAACTGGCGATATCCAGTATTTAGCTCATGTGCTGCATCTTTCTTATGACATATACATGCATGACTGCCTGCCTTTTCCACTCTGATTCAGATGTTATATAAGGCAGAGGTTATCAGAGCTCACCCATGACACCACTCTCCCATTGAAACAAGGCAGTTTGGCGTTATCGTCCGAGACTTCCTCTTTGACAACCCTGCAGGGACACAAAGAAAAAAGAGGCATGTATAATTAATTAGAAGTGTGTTTGTATGAAACTGCTGGATTGGTTGTGCCTGTTGCATATACAGTCACTGTATTCAACATCTACTTCCATGTGCTGACAAATGAGCTCATAGGACTAGATAACATCTTCATGTGCTGTGTGATGTATAACTGTGATCCTGTTTAAATGTGTTGTTTAGACTGACGTTGCTAACTGCAAACTAGATTTGAATAGAGGGCATATGGTGAGGATCTCACAAGACAGCTTGTCATGAACATGTCAACTCAATTATGCCAATCTTATGCTGGTTTCCCAGACAGAGATTAGGCCTAGTCCTAGACTAAAATGGCCCTTTAAACCAGATTAACAGAAATTTGCGTTGTCTGTCATGGTTTTAAATAGTCCTAGACTTAGTTAAGAGTTTAATAAGCTAGTTTCCTGGAGGAAGACTAGAGCTGCTCTAGGACTAAAACAAACCAGGAGGCAGGTTTAACTTTAGATTAACGTTGTGTTTCAAAGAAGACTCATGTATTACTTGGATACATACAGTCTAGGGCTGAAACGATTCATCGAGTTACAATATTACAATACAAAAATTCCTAGAGGCAAAAATTCTGCCTCGAAGCCTCGTTAAATTCCTATGACGCACACTATACGCGCAGAGATCTGATTCACACGGACCGCTGTTCAATGTTCAGGAAGCACACCATAGCGCATGTTACATTTTGAATTTAGTTGGCGCGATGGCGGAGAGTAAAGATGTCCATAAACGGCAGAGAATGTCTAAAGTTTGGGATCATTACATTATTAAAAAAGAAGAGAACAAGGTGCAAAGTGTCTACTGCAAAGTAGACCTGGCATTCCACAGCAGTACGACTTCAATGGTAACGTAGCCTAAGCCTATACATTGATGTTCGCTGATTTTAATCCCATACTGTATTTGTAGCAATGTCGTGATGCGGTTTGACTAGATATGATGTTTAGCTTTGATGTTTTTAAGTAGTAAACGTATTCACGTTCAATTGCAAGAGAGTATAGCCTTAAAAAAAAGAACCCCTTCACACACACACACACACACACACACACACACACACACACACACACACACGCATGTACGCTCGTCTCTCTCACGCGCCAGACCAATCGTGGAAATGCATCACATATGCTTAAACTTTTATGTAGCGCAACAATAATTTCAGCATGCATTCACTGTATACACCGGGACATGATGTTGTGATGCGATTTTTCGAACGGATGCTTCACCTAAAATGCACCGCAATGCAAGTGATGCAAGCCAAATGCAGCCTTCTATTGAAAATTAATCTATGTATTTCTGCCGTACCAAACTGCAGTGAAGCAACTGGTCTGACTGGGGCGTCACTCTTCCTCACGCACAGCACGGCACGCATGCGTGCATGCACACACACAGGTTTCTAGGTTACCATAGCAAATAGGCTCACCCCAGAAAAAATATATATTATTTGTTAGTAGCCTAATGGTAAATACTGCAGGTGTAGAAATCTACATAAAAGATATTTACTTTGATGTCAGGGCTAGATTACAGCATGAAACCTGTTGTGCATATTAATACATTAAATTGCTTTTCCTCTTCATTTTCGTTATGCATTATTTGTTTTGGTTGTTTAAAAACACACACACACAAAAATGTATCCGATTAATTATTTACATTTACATTTATGCATTTAGCAGACGCTTTTATCCAAAGCGACTTACAACTGAGGAGTACAGGAAGCGATCCATCATGAGGAGGCAGCAAAACACAGAAAGTGCCAGAAGTAGTAAGTTTTAGTCATTGCACAGAGCATCACACACTAGGGCAGGGAAGATGTAGAGGAAAATAGAAGGAAAAGAAAAGTTTTTTTGTTTTTTTCCGATCGATTAAGTGCTAGATTAATCGATTACAAAAAGAATCGATAGCTGCAGCCCTAATACAGTCGTAATCAGAATTATTAGCACCCTTGGCAAATATGAACAAAAGAAATAACAAAAATGTTTTAGCAAAAACCTAACTCTCATTCAATTTCATTCTAAAATGTTTTTTCTCTAATACACATTGGCTACATTGGCTACAAAGGTCCCATGGCATGAAATTTTCATTTTATGAGGTTTTTCAACATTAATATGAGTCCTCCTAGCCTGAATATTGTCCCCAAGTGGCTAGACATTTTGATCGGTGTAAACCGAGTTCTGGCTGTCTTTCTCTGCCTTTGAAGCTCAGACGAGCTGATCTTGAATTTTCCTGTTATGACGTCATAACAGGAACGGTTACCTCCCTTTCCTCCACCAAAATTTGGCACGCCCATGCGAGCGCAATATTTGTTTGTCCTCGAGGTCATGGATTATGGCTTGTGAACGAGTGAATGCTAGCAGTTTCTCAGTGTTTGGATGTACAAATGAAAACAGAAGTCTTTTTTCAGTTCCTTCTGATCTGTGATCAGTGATTTCTGATGTGTAGCTAATTATTCAAGTTCACACAGAACTTTATTATTCGTGCACACGCTGCGGCTTCTCTCTCTCCCGACAGAACGGTGTTTTCGTGTTTTCTATCTTGTGAGTCTGTTTTTGTACGTCCTCGTCACTGTTCTAAAATACAGTTAAAATATGCATACAGTCATGAGTTTCTGCTCAACATCGGCAGAGACACTTCTTTAGAGATAAACCTCACGCACGCCGAAGCTCGGGCTGCACTGACCGGTCGGCCTTCAACATCACCGACCCCCAGTACTGCATCTTGCCCACAGCGGAGGCACCAAACACGGCACAAGATTAAGCAGAAGGGGGGTAAGCGTGAGCGTATCCGGGCTAGGCTAGCCAGCTATCCCCACAATAAACTGGATTACATTCAATTACTGCGCTGTTGTGTCTTTGTTTGCGCTGTGTACTCAATGCGCATCACTGACGCTTTTCATATGATAGGAAAATATCTAAAAATAATGCTATAATCAACACTTATTCGTAACTCGTTCATCTCGACAGCTGTAATGGTACATTACACGTGATACAAAGTTGGTAGAATAAGGAGGAAGACGGGCACGGCGTGACTGGGACTAGTGTTTATTCAGAACTCTCAGATACAAACAAAATAAACTCGCACTGGCAGCACAGCGCTCTCACAACTCAGTAGTTGCAATATATAACTTTGCTAGCAATCGCTCCGTCTCTGGTCCATTGATGTCCGGTTCGCGAACGAATCGTTCTTTTGAACCTGTTCTTTTTAGTGAACCGGTCGAACCAATTCACCAAATCGGACTGAATCGTTCTAAATGGTTTGCATCTTGAGTCAGCGCTGATCCATCATTTACTAAAGTTACTAACTTTCTGACATGAGTGACAGTCCCTCCAACTAGAAATAAACTAATAACCTGAAGTATATGCTAGTAACTACAACAGT
Source organism: Romanogobio albipinnatus (assembly GCA_023566225.1). NCBI lineage: Eukaryota > Metazoa > Chordata > Actinopteri > Cypriniformes > Gobionidae > Romanogobio > Romanogobio albipinnatus. Next base: position 18,398,909 of record CM042254.1, on the reverse strand, counting down.
TCACTGAACTGAGACGTGCTGAGAGAACTGGTGACATCCGTCTCTCTGGCAGGCTTGAGCCTCGTAGACCTTGTTAAACCACCACCCTCCGCTCATTTCAAATGCAAATATGTCAGACAGCCAATCACAACAGTGGGCGTTTTTACTGAAGTCTCACAGCAGACACGCCCCTTGAAACAGGGCATTCAGCCAGAGGGCAAACATCAGTATAGAAAAAATGCCTTTTATTTCTAAATTATGACATTTTATGATGTAAAAATCATACTAATAATATAAGTACACCTCAGAATACATTATAAAATAAAATAAAAAAATCCATGCCATTGGACCTTTAATGGCACCCTTTTGTTCAATACTTTTTGCAACCTTCCTTTGCCAAGATAACAACTCTTGAGTCTTCTCCTGATGTGTAAATAATGCCTGATGAGTTTGGAGAACACCTGACAAGAGATCAGAGAGCGCTCCTCTATAAAAAAATTTGTCCAGCACACGAGTGTCACGGTTATGTTCCGTTTGTTTTACTAATCACATTCATCACAGCTGTTCGTAATTTTAGTTAATCATATCTGTGTATTTAAGTTCCTGCTTGTTTTCAGTTCATTTTCTGGTATTGTCTGTGCACGAGCACACTGTTTCACATGTTGGCTTGTAATTGGTATCTTATTATTTAAACCCTGAGTTATCTTCAACTTCCTACAACCTGGGTGTTACAACGAGCATCCTTCCGAAACTTAAAATGACAAATGGGACACTCTGCGGCCTAATGGACTTAATGTGCACAAAACAGCCATTGTATGTCTACAAGACCGAAAGGGCCATAGACACACATCCACTTCCAGGCAGATTTGTGATATTTCCTGTTGATTGGAACTTCTTAATTATTGCCCTGAGGGTTGAAATTGAAATTTTCACGCTATTTTCTTACATATTTCACTTTCTATTTTGTGCTATTTTCTTGACTTTCTTATTTGCGATTCTCAACAATCTTTTGCTGCACATCAGAACTATATTCTTTTATTTAATTTTTTTACACCTTGTGTTCCTTCATATTCAGGGCTCACTTGTGCTCCTAATTAAAAAAAATTAGGAGCACAGTAAAAAATTTAGGAGCACTTTCTGATCAATAACACGCATTCCAATTATAACTTTCCCATTACAGGATGATGTTTGTCCCTTTAAATTAATGTCCAGGGGAATTTTTGCCATTATAAGAGCAATGTTTTCTAATCTTATTAAATGTATGCGTCATCTTTTGTCAATTTCTTCAATTAAAATAGAAAAGTTTTTTTTAAATGTTAATTTAAAGAATAATTCAGTTAGAGCAATAAGACAAAACTGATAACTGATAGATGCGTTTCTCTATTTGCATGTGTTGTGAGTATTTGCAGCGTTTCTCTATTTGCATGTGTTGTGGACTTTTTGCAGCGCGTTTTTGTATTTGCATGTGTTGTGAGCATTTGCAGCGCATGTGTTGTAAAACTGATGAAGATGTTTTCTTTATTTTCTGGTGTATTTTCTATTTGCATGTGTTTTCTTCATTTGCAGCGCGTTGAGTTCTCTCGGCCACCGTAACGCAGGGACTGTGCTCCTCCGCAGCGTTGCGACCCGAACTGGAATTGAATAGTCAGAATATAAACACTTATATGTGTACCGTAGTGATTCAGGGTAAGATAAAAACACGGTCTGGAAAATGGATTCATGTACATCATGAATCCATTTTCCAAACCGTGTTTTTATCTCACTCATATGCATAGTCATTTTTAAACACAATAAATGTTATGGACTGCAGCTGGAAAAGATTAAATCAAGAACTCATACAAGAGCGTTTTTAAATCATTTTTATTAATTCATTTTTGGTGGTATTTTTGCCCCAAGCCCCTGTTAATTTCCGACCTTGTTTATGATAATCCATAAGTGGTATTTCTAGTTAATTTTGGCTGCATCAGCGCGAGGCGTCTGGTAAATGCATGGCCGCGTCACACCCGTTTCACCCATAGACCGTGGTTTCACCTTTTAAACAATCTGTGAAGTGTAGTCCGTCGCCAGAGGTGGTAAGTAACTAAGTAAAAATACTTTGTTACTTTACTTAAGTATTTTTTTCTGGGATCTGTACTTTACTTGAGTATATTTTTTTTGCATTTACTTTCACTTTTACTCCACTACCCGCGTCACACCCGTTTCACCCATAGACCGTGGTTTCACCTTTTAAACAATCTGTGAAGTGTAGTCCGTCGCCAGAGGTGGTAAGTAACGAAGTAAAAATACTTCGTTACTTTACTTAAGTATTTTTTTCTGGGATCTGTACTTTACTTGAGTATATTTTTTTTGCATTTACTTTCACTTTTACTCCACTACAATATTAAAGAAAAAGTTTACTTTTTACTCCGATACATTTCCCTATGCCCGCTCCAAGTATTTATTACACTTGCTTCCCAAACCAATGAAAAACGTGGTTTTCGTTTGAATAAAAAGAACGCGGAGGCGCCGCGACTCCAGCGAGCTCTTTGCCAGCATACGCTCACAATCGAGTCAGTTAACCATAACCATTGCGAAGATGGCCGCAGAAACCACAGGTGAAGGGGCAGCTCTCGCTGCCAGCAATGATCCAGAGATTCCCGACAGAGATCATCCATGGCCATATCTCAAGGATATGTTTGAATTCATTGAAGTCAAGGGAGATTCATATCGGCTGAAATGTCTTCTTTGCCTGCCACGGGTGAATGCAATATCAGCTTTCAAGAATTCACCCTCAAATCTGAAGAAACATATTGAGGTGAGCTGAGGTTAATGTTGTTACTATTGTTAGCCAAGTGATTTCATATTGAAATGTCAAACGTGGCTTGTAAACAGCTAGTTAACGTTAGTCAAGTTAGCTAACGCATATTGATAGCTAACGGTGTCTGTAACACACTAATATGCATTAATTCATGCTTAACTAATGCTCAGATCATGAGTTAATGTATGACTAAATCATTTATTAATGATCACTGCATCAGCAACTAATGAACATTCTATATGATTAATAGATTAAGTGATATATGAATTGATATTAATTAAATGTGTCATGTATTAATTCTCTAATAACATGCTCCAAAACAACTGTTCTCTTTGATTATTGATATTTACAGTCAATTTGAATATTTACTTTTTACTTTCGGTACTTGAGTACATTTTAAATCGGATACTTTTGTACTTTTACTCAAGTGATTTTTGAATTTCAAGTCATTTTTTATTTAGGTATATATACTTTTACTTGAGTATAACTTTTGAGTACTTTTACCACCCCTCGCACACTTTTTTTGCACATGCTCTGCTGACAGAAGGCATGAAAAGCAGTTGATTGCAGCACGAAACATAACAGTTGCTCAGTCAATCAGTGTTTGTAGTTCCCTTTCGTTCAGTCACTACGACGTACGTTAGTGACTAACGAATGGGGGTTTCGCTTAGAAGCCTATCATCTTCGAGAATTCAACAGCGCCCAATGGCAGTGCCAATGCCATGGGCATGCGGAATTTGCATGCGTAACTCCGCCCCACCCTGTGGGTATAAAAGGAAGTACGCTGGCAACATCGTATTATGTTTCTGCTTTGGAGCCAAGAGCATCTCTTCACTCCTACAAGCCTGAATTCTTCGAGACGAGCGGTTCTCCAGAGTGTTGGTGTGACGGCGCATTCCAGCGATCTCGCATTGCCTGCCTGCTGATCTGTGCAGTGATCTGCAACAGCTGTGTGTGTTATTACTGGGCGCTTCGGCACTCTGCAGAGCTTTCCTCTCACAAAAAGAGCTTGCGCGTGGCACGTCTTTTTCAAGACGGTTCGCCCGTGCACTTCCGGGTGCGATCGATCTCTGTTGCTGTCTATGGGCACATTCACTGCTCGACGTGTTTGGGCTTCAGCACGTTCGGGCAGTGATTGTGGATGTGTCATGTTCCCACTGCGGGAACGTGACCATCGCGATGTCGCGGTCGAGACTCAGTGATCTCTGCAAGGAGAGAGAGTCCCCTCTGCCACACCCCAATCTACCGTCTCTGAGAGAGGTGGTACTTTGGCTGGTGGCCAGGGTGACCTGAGGGCGGTGCGTGGTTTAAGAACCCCGACGATCATTCCTCGGGCCACGCCCCCCTCTCGCACATCGCTTCCCGCGAGTGCTGGACTGAAACAGCGGCCCGTCTCTGACGCCTCGTTCGTTTCGTTCACACTCCAGATAGCGGCGAGATGTCGATCGCCGCATCCCAAGGTGGGCTAGATCCTTTGGGGATGACGATTAGGTTGTGCTCCGCCTCCGGGTGTGTCAGCACTGCCTGATCTGACCTAGAGTTGATAGCCATGTTATCTCGGGCAGCCGCGGGCCTCGCGCTGGTGTGGAACTCCGCCCAGTCGCGAGTGCTCGTGGTTGCGCGATCGGTTTTTGTGGGCGGCACCCGACAGCTGTTGGGCCCCGCCCCCAATGCCTTTTGCTTCCGAGGTGCATGAGGAGATCACGCGGTCCTGGAAGTCCCCGTGCTTCCCGTGACCGTTTGGTGGCCTCCTCCGCCTTCTCTGCCCTTAATGGGGCCGCGGCCTAGGGTACACTGGGGCCCCCTCCCCACTGTTAAACAACTCTGTTGCGCACTCCGGTGTCCACAGAGGGCTTTGACGTGGTGTGGCTGTCCTAAGCACCCACCCTGTGGGCTCGTCTACTTCGGTGGCGTGGTCCTGCAGTGCTATGGGGTAGGCCGCCGCCCCTTTGCACATGCACAAGGGTGGAGCTGACCCAGGGCTCTTTGTTGAGCTGCGTGCCGCCACTGATCCCGCCCTCTGGGTGGTGAAGGTGGCCACACGCTCCCTCGGTCGGGCGATGTCCACAGCTGTGGCCCGGGAGAATTTCCTGGCCTTACCTGGTGATATGGGGGGGTTGACTGAGCCCGCCTCCTCAACTCGCCCATATCCCAGGCTGGCCTCTTCGGCGGCGCGGCCGAGAACTGCGCCCAACAGTTCTTGGCCGCCCCAGAGCAGACTGAGGCTGTAACACGTACTGCCCCGGCGGCTGGCTGCTGCACCAGCCGCCGGCCCAGTCGCCTCAGTCCGCTCGCCGCCGAGGGCGCCCTCCCTCCTCCCGTCCGGCCCCAGCAGCAGCCTTCTCCGGGCCGCGCCGTGGAGGTGGTTGCAGGATGTCGCCCAGTCCGCTCCTCAGCCTGGCTGAAACGCCAGGCTGGAGGTGGACAACTCAGAGATGGGTTCCAGTTCTTTCCAGGGGATGGTTGCAGGGCCTCTCCTTCCCCCGGTGGAGGGCCGGGGGAAAATCCTTCCGCTGCTGGCCCCCGGGCTAGCAGCGCTTGGAAAGAACTCATGTTCCTGTCTCTGAGGACCCAGAGACCGGTGATGGCAGTGTGTGCCGCCTCCGGGCCGCGCCACTCTCGTCCCTCTCTCTCGCCAGCCTCCTCTCAGAGCAGACCCCAGTGGAACGTGCGTCCTTCCCTGGTCTCCTCTGTCAGGACGCAGCAGTTAACCGTGCCCCCGCACCGGGACGCCCAACAGCCTCCCATGTCTGGGCCGGTAACGCTGCCTCGCTGCCCCACCCTGGGTACGTCTGTGGTCCGAATGACCCCACTGGTGCAGTTCCTGGGAGTCTGGCTTCAGCTTCCGGGACTGTTCCGCTGGGTCACGAAGACCATCAGGCGCGGCTACGCGATTCAGTTCGCGCAGGTTCCTCCCCGTTCTGGGGAGGCCGCCCGCTATGATGGGGCCTATCCCCTGTCATGCGTGCGGAGGTTGTCACCCTACTGGCGAAGGGTGCGATCGAGCCTGTCCCTCCAGCCGAAGTGAAGTCCGGCTTCTCAGCCCTTGCTTCATTGTACCCTAGGAAACCGGTGGGTTATGGCCAATCCTGGATCTGCCCGTCTTGAACCGATCCTTCTCAGGCTTCCGTTCAGGATGTCGGTAGCGAACGCCTCTTTGGACACGTTCGTCCGGTAGATTGGTTGCAGTGATCGACCTGAAGGACGCTTACTTCATGTCTCCGTCCTCGACGCTGACCGTTCCTACGGTTTGCTTCGAGGGGCGGACATTCAGTACGCAGTCCCCCCATTCGGGCAGCTCTGTCCCCTCGTGACTCTACGTAGTCTTCGAGGCAGCCCTTGCGCCACTCGGCAGCACGGGGTTCGCATCCTGAACTACTTCGATGACTGGCTCATACTGGGTCACTCTCGAAGCAGGTCTGCGGACACAGAGTCCAAGTGCTCCAGCACTTAGCCCGTCTGGGCCTTCGGGTCGACTGGGAGAAGAGCGACTCTGCCCCGTGCAGAGGATCTCCTTTCTCAGTGTGGTTTCCAACTCGGTCGCAGGTGCGTGCTGCTTACCAGCGAGCGCGCACACAGTCCCTGCTGACTGGCCTTTGTCAAATCGAGGGCGAGAATGCGGTCCCACTGAAGCTATTTCAGAGGCTCCTGGGGCATATGGCATCTGCAGCCGCGGTGACGCCGCGCGGATTGCTACATATGAGACCGCTTCAGCACTGGCTACGCGATCGAGTCCCGAGATGGGCATGGCGGTCTGGCACGCTCCGGGTACAAGTGACTCGGGCCTGCTTACAGACTCTCACCCCGTGGTCGAACCTCAAGTTTCTACGGACCGGTGTGTCCTTAGAACGAGTTTCCAGGCATCTTGTTGTATCAACAGATGCATCATCCACGGGCTGGGGTGCCATGTGCAATGGACAAGCAGCCGCGGGCTCCTGGACAGGACCCCAGCGCCTTCTGCATGTCAATTGCCTCGAGTTACTGGCAGTACGGTTCGCCCTGCACCGCTTCTGAGCGTTGCTGAAGGGTCAACATGTGCTAGTCAGGACAGACAACACGGCCGTAGTAGCGTACATCAACCACCAGGGCGGTCTACGCTCCCGCCGTATGTCTCAACTCGCCCGCCATCTCGTTTTATGGAGTCAGAAGCATCTGAGGTCCCTTCATGCTGTCCACATCCCGGGAGTCCTGAACCGTGCAGCCGACGAGCTCACGGCTTCAGCCACTTCCTGGAGAATGGAGACTCCATCCCCAGACGGTCTAGCTGATATGGGAACGGTTCGGCGACGCACAGGTAGACCTGTTGCCTCCCAGGACTCTTCCCATTGCTCCCTGTATTATTCCCTGACCTATGGTCAGCACGGATGCACTGGCGCACAGCTGGCCGTCGGGGCTACGCAAGTATGCGTTCCCCCAGTGAGCCTTCTCGCACAGGTACTGTGCAAGATCAGGGAGGACAAGGAGCAGGTCATGTTGGTCGCCCCGTTGGCACGGCCAGGCCTGGTTCTCAGAACTGCTACTCCTTGCGACAGCCCCTCCCTGGCCTATTCCTCTGAGTCAAGACCTTCTCACTCAGAGACGGGGCACCCTTTGGCACCCGCGTCCAGTGTTCTGGAAGCTCCACGTGTGGCTTCTGGACGGGACGCGGCAGGTTTGAGTAGCCTTCCACCTTCGGTGGTCGCTACCATCACTTCCGCTAGAGCAGAGTCTACACGACACCTCTATGCGTTGAAGTGGAACCTCTTCGTCTCATGGTGCTCTTCCCGCCAGGAAGACCCCTGGAAATGCCCGATTGGGTCCGTGCTATCGTTTCTCCAGGAGGGGGTGGAAAGAAGGCTGTCTCCTTCCACCCTTAAAGTGTATGTGGCCGCAATATCTGCCTACCACGATCTCCTGGGAGACAAAAAGGTAAGTCAGCACGACCTGATCATCAGGTTCCTGAGGGGGGCGAGGAGACTGAATCATCCTCGCTCTCCTCTCGTTCCCTCTTGGGACCTCTCAGTAGTCTTAAGTGCTCTGTAGAGGCCTCCCTTGGGCCTTTGCGGTCGGTTGAGATTAAGTTCTTGTCTATAAAGACGGTTCTGCTGACCGCATTGGCCTCTCTTAAGAGGGTCGGGGACCTGCAAGCATTTTCGGTTGACGAAGCGTGCCTTGAGTTCGGGCCGGCTAACTCTCACGTGATCCTGAGACCCCGGCCTGGATATGTGCCCAAGGTTCCCACCACTCCGTTCCAAGAAGCCAGGTGGTGAACCTGCAAGCGCTGCCTTGGAGGAGGCAGGCCCAGCCTTGGCATTGCTCTGTCCAGTACGCGCTCTCCGCGCTTATGTAGACAGTACGCAATGTTTCAGGACCTCAGACCAGCTCTTTGTCTGTTATGGTGGAGAGCGGAAGGGAAGTGCTCTCTCAAAGCAGAGGTTGTCTCACTGGATAGTGGACACCATTGTTTTGGCTTACCAGCAGCAAGGTCGACCATGTCCCCTTGGGGTCAGGGCACACTCCACCTGGAGTGTGGCCTCCTCTTGGGCTTAGCGCATGGCGCCTCGCTAACAGACATCTGCAGAGCTGCAGGCTGGGCGACACCAAACACATTCGCCAGATTTTACAATCTCCGAGTGGAGCCAGTGTCCGACTATGTACTCGCCCCTACGGGTGGCCGGTATGGGCCAGGCGTCTTCGCTTGCTCGCCATTCCACTCCACGGACTGGATACGTGCGATATTTTCCCTCAGGTGAGCTCCCCGAGAGCCCTGAGCTCCTCCAGCACTGCTTACGCCGACATCAGTTCAGTCTGCCCTTTCGAGCCCAGACCCTCATGTCCGGCCAGGTGCTCCGTGTGCATGGTTCCCCTCCGGCGACCCCCACACGAGTATTTCCACCGTAAGCCTCCTCAGTGAGCAGGTGTCTTTCCCTTGGCAAGTCCCTGCCACCCCTAGGGTTAAAAATCCACCCTCTGGCTGGTACCCTAGAGATCTTCCATATGCAGCCCTTAGCGGGTCATATGTGTATTCTTAAGTCCTCCCTACGGGTAGGCATCTTGGCATTCCCTCACTGGGATATGCTTCCCAGTGTACCTTGGTAATCCTGTGATAAGTGGGAGTCCTTCGTCCGTACTAGTCTTACGACAGGGTACTCACACTTACGCAGGGCACTGGATGACAGCTGAGTGGCGTTGTTGTATTGGAACCCCCATTCGTTAGTCACTAACGTACGTCGTAGTGACTGAACGAAAGGGAACGTCTCGGTTACGTATGTAACCCTCGTTCCCTGAGGAGGGAACGGAGACGTACGTTTCCTTTGCCACGTCAGCTGTGTTGCTGGTATGCGGAGTTCAGTCTTGGCTCCTGCAGCAGTAACATAATGCGATGTTGCCAGCGTACTTCCTTTTATACCCACAGGGTGGGGCGGAGTTACGCATGCAAATTCCGCATGCCCATGGCATTGGCACTGCCATTGGGCGCTGTTGAATTCTCGAAGATGATAGGCTTCTAAGCGAAACCCCCATTCGTTAGTCACTAACGTACGTCTCCGTTCCCTCCTCAGGGAACGAGGGTTACATACATAACCGAGACGTTTTTATTCCGATTGTATTATACATCTATTCATGAGTCACTCGCACCGGTGCGCCTAAATATTTTTACGCAGTCGCACACAGTAATTTTAAAAATTTCCAAAATAGTCGCTATGTAGAGCCCTGCACCAATCAGGCATAACATTATGATATTTTGTTGGTCCTCCACTTGCTACCTAATATATCCCACCCACTAACAAGTGCCGTGATGAAGAGCAGTTCCGTGGAATTTTTAACTTTTCTTGGTTCATTCCATGTTTTATAGGCAATCTCTGTCATGCTTATTCAGATTAGCACAGTTGCTTTCAAATTAATCTTGTTTATTTTAGTTCAGGACTCCATAGCCAGGTGTTAGTAATCTGTTTGTCAGAAAGCCATAAAAAAAAAAAAAAAAAAAATGTAAACCACGATTAACTATTCTAGATTAAAGGGGTACTTCAGCGCTGGGAAGATGAATGTGTATTTAAACTGGGTAATTTATGTAGTAGAAATGTGAAATTATTTTTGAAATTGGTGCCTTCTAGACTGAGAAAAGGCACAAAAAATAATTTTTGTCTCATGGATGAAAGACAACAACTCCCAGAATGCACTTGCTTCGCTGCCCTACGAGGCCACTCCCAAAGCCAGGGGTACTGGTTATCACTTGCCAACCACAGCACTGCTCCCAACGTCGTTTTGATATTCATAGTAAGAAAATAATTTTGTTCAGTTAGAGAATAGACACTACAATTAAAGATTTCATTCATCACGAGAGAAGAGCTGAGCAGAGCTGAGGTAAGTCATTCACGACGCATGTCCAGTCTGGCAAGTTTTCAGATCATGACTATGGAAGCTTAACTTTCATAGGAATTCATTTAAAAGTTGAAACACTCACTTTGCTCCGCACTGCCCCGTTATGAATGCCCGAGCCGAGTGGCCGTGCGCAGTGGCCATGCACAAGCCTACAGCACATCCAGAGCAAACCCGAAGAGGGGCATCAAAAAGGCCAAGCACTGCTACAAGCTAAAGATAGAGGGACACTTTTCCAACTCTGACCCTCGACGCATGTGGCAGGGCATTCAGGCCATCAGTGATTATAAACCCACCCACTCCACCCCCGCAGCCACTGATGTCAACTTCCTGAACGAGCTAAATTACTTTTATGCTCGTTTTGAAAGAGACAACAGAGAAACTGCAACCAAGCTCAAACCCTCAGATGACCACCCACCAATCACACTCTCCTCCACAGATGTCTGCAAGGCACTGAGCCGGATCAGCGCGCACAAGGCTGCTGGACCAGACAACATCCCTGGTCGTGTTCTCAGGGCATGTGCGGAGCAGCTTGCTGGGGTTTTTACAGACATTTTCAACCTGTCTCTTGCCCAAGCAGCTGTTTGTTTTTTAAAGCAGCATGCTTTAAACGCACTTCCATTGTGCCAGTGCCAAAAAGCTCTAGCCCGAAGTGCCCTAATGACTACCGCCCTGTAGCACTCACACCCATCGTTATGAAGTGCTTTGAGCGGGTGGTCCTGGAACACCTAAAAGACTCTCTACCATCCACATTGGACTCACACCAGTTTGCCTACCGCAGCAATAGGAGCACAGAGGATGCAGTTTCCATGGCACTGCACTCTGTGCTCACCCATCTGGACCATAAGAACACTTATGCACGCATGCTGTTTGTTGACTTCAGCTCAGCATTCAACACTGTCATCCCATCCAAGTTAATAGCCAAACTTGGAGACCTGGGCATCAACACTTCAATGTGTAACTGGATTTTGGACTTCCTAACTGACAGACCACAGAATGTTCGATCAGGATCCACCTGCTCCACGTCCATCACACTCAACACTGGTGTACCACAGGGCTGTGTGCTAAGTCCGTTTCTCTACTCCCTCTTCACCTCCGACTGCAAGCCTGTGTATGGATCTAATTCCATCGTCAAGTTTGCGGACGACACTACGGTGATTGGTCTCATCAGCAACAACGATGAGACTGCCTACAGGGAAGAGATCCAGCACCTGGCCACATGGTGCGCTGATAATAACCTGCTCCTCAACACCACCAAAACAAAGCTCATCGTGGACTTCAGGAAAGAGTCAAGACATGACATCATCCACATCAATGGTATGGCTGTTGAGCGTGTCTCCAGTTTCAAGTTCCTGGGGATCCACATCTCGGCGGACATGTCGTGGACTACCAACACCTCCAGCCTGGTCAAGAAGGCTCACCAGCGCCTCTTCTTCCTGAGGACACTGAGGAAGAATCAGCTCTCCTCGGCTATCCTGGTGAACTTCTACCGCTGCGCAATAGAAAGCATCCTGACCAACTGTGTCGCAGTATGGTATGGGAGCTGCTCTGTTGCGGAGCGCAAGGCACTGCAGCGGGTGGTGAAAACTGCCCAGCGCATCACAGGGACTCCACTACCTGCCATCGAGCACATCCAGAGGAAACGCTGTCTGCATCGAGCTCGCAGCATCCTCAAGGACTCCTCTCACCCGGCCCACAGACTGTTTTCTCTCCTGCCCTCCGGCAGGCGTTTCAGGATCCTCCGGACCAGGACCAGCAGACTAAAGAATTTTTTTTTCCCCAGAGCTGTCTCTTTATTGAACTCAAAAAAACGTGCATATATTTCAGTGAGAATGTTTGTGTCTGTTCAGCTAATCTGTACTTTAAAAATTCTCCTCAACTCACAAGAGAGCAAATATACAAAAACAACAGGTACAGAAGGAGTATTTTAACATCAATGCGAAATGTATGTAATCTGACATGACTGATAATATTTTTGTCGGTTTAGTCCTTTGATTTAGACTTGGTAGCCGCAAGTCAAAATGGCTTAATTACAAGTCCATAATTGACAGTATAAAACTTTGATTTTACGAGGTTAATGTTCCCAAGATAAATTTAAGGAAAAAAAATTTAATTAATATATATATATATTTAATTGGGGCACATTTTCAGAGAGATTACAATGTAACAATTATTATTGATTATATATATATTTTTTAAAAACAGTATAAGCATACATTTCATGAACAGATTACGCACAAGAATGAAAGGACAAACCAACCGAGAGATTAATTTACCATGGCAGATTTGTAAAAAAACAAACAAAAAAAAAGTAGTCAGGGTTCGCTCACACTTGTTGACCAAATTCAGAACAATTCACAAATCATCTTGCTTGTTAACTAATATTACAGAAAAAAATATCAGTTATTTTCATGATTTTTCCAAAGAATTAATGACAACACAAAAGACTAAACATGAGTTAACAAAAACTTAACTGCTATTTATTAAATTCAATTTAGTTTTTTATTTTAGGATCTTTAAAACTAAGAAGCATTAGGCAAACAACTTATACTACTTTGCAATTACTGCACTATTATTATCCATTAGCAATAACAGAACAGGTTTTAAAAAGTAAAAACATCAGATCTAATGTTATTCTAGTAATTTATAATTTGACGATAAACATCTAAATCTTTTTCAGGAAATAAACCCTTCGAATCTGCCGATTCAGTTTGTGTTGTGTTGTATAGACGTCCATTTACTCCATATTAGGATTTTTCCGCCTAACGCTTTCAGCTCTGTGATTGGTGGTCCAGCTGTGAATTTACAGAGGGCCAAGCTATAACAAGTCAATGACAGGCAAATTTCAAGTGACAGGAAAATTGACCAATCACATTGTTCCTTTTAATGGGTGGCACTTGTTATCGCTATGATTGCATTCCGCCCGCTGTGAGGAACGCAGTCGGAAAAAAATAAAATAGCTAGCGCTATTCACTATGGAAACCGCAAGCAACAATAATGAGGAGGACAACGTTGCTAATTTATTATTTACGCCGTTTTCAAGATTAACTTTTAAAGAAAAGCTGGAGATCAGAAAAGGAAGACCTACACCAGAGCTTAGGTTTGAGCAGAAAGCCAAAGCTGTTCATTTCAACCATAGAAAGTATAAGCGATACAATTGGATGACAACATCAATCAATATGCTAGCTTTACTGCTGGAATTGTTTGCTGTTTGGGTAAGTTTTTTCAAATCGAATCCGTTATGTGACAGACTTTATTTTGGCAACTGCTACGACGGTTTTATATGTTGAGCTTTAGTTGAGAAAACGGTTATTTTGCAGAATTTGTAAATTACTGGTCAGTCTGTAAATTTACTAAGTGACCATGCACATTTGCTGTAATTCTGCATAATAGTTAAATTTTCCCCAAATCACAAGTTTAATATGGTCTGTTACATATATTTAATAGGCTGCTGTGCCAGTCTAATGATGTGATTTATTATCAACGGGAAGTTTTTTATTGCAGAAAGTATCTGTCGCTAATATGTGCTTGGGTCTGAGCGCTGTCACGATGTATCGGCTTCGGTTGTCACCATATTCCATTGAAATACACAGATTGTGTGATGCAATTATTTGTAATGATGATTTGCATTTTTATTACTGTTTAACTCTCACGCTCACTCTGATGTTTGCTTGTAGCATTTCTTGCCAAAGGTAACATGCAGTATTATAAAAGAGAACACTGTAAGCTGGCTTTAACCCCTAGGAGTCTGAGCTCTTTTGGGGCCCTTTAGAAGTTTTGACATGCTGTTACATTTGTGCACTTTTCACTTGTTTATAAACATATTAATGGAAAAAGTGTAATTACACTGTATTCAACACAAACTGGGCTACCATAATATGTGAGCAACATGTATGTACATGCTTGTATTTTTGAGAGAAAAATATTTATGCATGGTTTTTGAAAAAAAAAATGTTTTAATTAAAACCTCAAAACACACAATATATATGTGTCCACAAGACTTTTGACTAATAGGTGTATTTGCCTAGAGTTTTTGCTTTAAACTGATCAAAATTATTGAGCCTACTCATTCACATAAAACAATATATTCATTTACAATTTGTAAGACAGTTTTTCTTCACAAAGCCAGTATGTGAGGAGGCGTGATAGCTAATGAATAATGGGTATCATCGGAGAGGACAGAAGAACATAATAGCCCGCATAATGACCTGCAAAATGACCTGCATAATGAGCTGCATAATGAATGAGCTTCAGGTATGTGACTGAGAGCAACAGTACAAAGGACATATATTTTATATTGTACTTATCTAGTAAATGCATCTTGATTTACGAATGTTTAAATATTTAGACTAGAAACAAGACAAACATTTTCTAAGAGCTTTTTTTCTAATTTTTTTGTTTTTGAAAGTAGTCTCATGTTAAAAAATTAAATAATAAATAGTTAAAATTAAGATACAATTTATACAAAACGAAATTCACTTTAAAGAAAGCAATTCACTTACTACAAAACAAAAAAAATACTTTCTACAAAACAAACCTCCAGAATAATTTATTTAGAATGTAGTCAACAAAGGCCTATTATTAGCCTGACGTCGTCATACTCAATTCTAGTCAGAATCTGAGTCTGATACTGCTCCGTTGGGCTGTGATTATGGGGCGTGTTTAAACCGAACCAGGAAAGACCTCAAATGGATTGACCTACAACCAATCAGAGCAACGGAGCGACGCATAATGTTAGTTGTCAAATGTCAACAGAACTCAACTGCACTGTGTTGCCAAGTCCGCGGGTTGAAGCGACCCCAATTATGTGATATACAGACCCAGGAATGCGAAATTTAGCAGGCAGTCCAGCCAAAATAACATATTTTACAACCAATTGCCTTTTTTCCCGGAGAATCCCCCCACCCGGAAAGCTATTGGGCTTGTTTTTAGCTAGTTTTGAGTAGCAATTGGGCGAGTTTTGCTGTAAAAACTTGGCAACCCTGTCTGTACGCACGCAAGTGTAAACGATCTTTGCCAGCGTTGTAAAAAAAGAATTTAAGGATACACAGAGTACTTATCATTTCAGATCATCATTTCTGAGAGAAATAGTAAAGGTGAATGCATATACGAACAAGTTCTCAGTTTAGGATTAGAACAAATTCAACCCAAGCGCCTTTGATGACGTGGGTGATTACGTTACTGTTTATCATCTGTCCATCATCGTCTAAAGCCCGCCCTGACAATTTCATTGGTCCGAACAGTTTCTGTTCGGGCATAATTACTTCTCTATGGATCAAGTCCAGACCGAACTGCCCCGTGCAAAAAATGTGTGGGCGGGGCTAAGTTCATCTGGCATCCAGGCTAGCCTATTATGTTTTAAATGATCAAAAGATTTGACTACACTGCAAAAAATGCTCTTCTTATTTAGTTGAAAATTGTACTTATCTAGTAAATGCATCTTGATTTAAGAATGTGTAAATATTCAGACTAGAAACCAGACAAAAATTACTAAGAAGAGCATTTTTTTATTGATATTGATTACGTGTCTATCGCGATACATATCGTTATCGTTTTATCGCCCAGCCCTACTGCCATTTATCTCTTTTCTAACAATTACATAAACACAGAAGTTTTCGATTTGGTTTACATTGTTTAAAACCTGACATTTCAACGTTTCTTTAGACATATGTCTCATGTTTGTGAGACAAGTATTCACTAAGCTAGAGTTCCTTTTCTGAAGACTATCTGAATTAACGTCTTTGACAGAGAGGCTGCAGATCGCGCATCGTGTTTGTTTTCTTTATTTTGCAAAAAGCAAACCATTTTGTTTTTATTGTGACTGTACACACAAAAAAAAAGAAACACAACAGATTATAATGATGTATTACACTTTGCTGAATGATAAAAAAACGAGTTGACTTATTTGAGTCTCTTGGGCACTGATAAGAAAAAAAGCGAGCCGATTGCGCCAAATTGAGGGGGTTAAGGCTGATTTTAGGCTTAATTTACCTTTTTCCCCGAGAAAAAAGGGGGTGGGAGGGCCAAGGTCCAAGAGTCACGGTTCGCTACTATAACAGAATAGTTTATTCTCTGTTTTTATTAGCATGATTATAATGTATCAATACCAACCACCACTATGAAAATGCAAAACAAATAAAAATTGAAAAACTTCATGAACTCTCCTGTAAGTTTTCGGTCTCCTTTTGTCTCCAAGTCTGGAAACAGAGAAATTTCAGTCTCTCCTCACACGGCCTGGCCTCCCACTTCCCGTTTGCCACACTGAGGGCACCACTGAGAATGAACGTCACCTGCGAGGCACACTGGTCTCGAGTCCTCTCATGAGGGAGCACGGAGGCATATAAGGACGAGCGACTCCAGTGAAGGACGAGAGAGGACCAGGCCTGGAATATAATTTGTGTTTTGTTTACGTTTTGTTATGTGTGTGCGCGGCAGTCGTCCGTAAGGGGCTGCCGCTTTTACTTTCATTTTGTGTTCATTTGTTTTATTAAACTTGTTTGAATGTTCGCCGGTTCCCGCCTCCTTCTTCCCACACGAACCCTGTTACATTGGTGCCGAAACCCGGGAGGAAGGAGGGACATGCTGTCGAAGAGCCCTCGCTGCTGAGGGGGATCGCAGTGCTGAGTTCGGGCAGCGAAAATAAAAAATAAAATCGAAAAAACGTGTTCGGTATTCGGCCAAGTGTTTTATTATTATTTGGCTTCGCCCAAGAATTTTCATTTCAGTGCATCTCTAGTGTCCATTCAAGCACAAGGAGACGTGAATGAGGAATCAATTCGGTGTTTGCATGCTATCTGAAACACTGCTCTGTGTGTGTGGCTGTGTGCAAGCACGCAAGTACCGAATTGAGTTCTCTTTTACCTCTTTTTGTGCGTGAAAGGTTAAAAGTCACTTGAATGTAACTAACTGGCAAGACAAAACACTTGCAAATGTGTAAATGTGCAATCAGTCTTACTTCAACGTGCCTGATTAATGGTTTCAAAAAGAAAACAATAATTAACCCGAGTCTGATGTAAACTCTACAAGTGAAGACATAATGAGTAATAATCAACCACTTATAAAACAGTTTGTAAGCTAATGACCTTCTGTAAGCTAATGAGAATCTAATGGTGCATTCTTCTATAAACAGCCTGAGGAAACAGTCCCTGCAATGAATCTTTATCAGGATCTGAGTATACTGGTTTGAAGTTACATTAAACCAAAGACATTTCTATGAGTGCACATAAATGATAGGTGATTGGATTCAGGCTGCAGCACAAGTCAGAAATCAGATTGTGGATCGGTATAGCATTCAAATATTTCACACAGTTCTTTCTGCTACAGTCGAGAAGGTCAAGACTGCTGAAGTAAGACAGGCTGAAATCCCCTGAAGTACATATTTGTGGAGACCCCTTGGACTGTTGCATTGTATAGTTTGATGGCTTTTATCAGTTCCAGTTTTTTTTTACAGTGTAGGCTTAAGAAAAGCCCAACCAGTGACAGGAGTTGAAAATTAGCATTAGCTATAAACTCTGTATGCGCATAAGTTGCAGTAATTGTATCATAACTACAGTGAGGAAAATAAGTATTTGAACACCCTGCTATTTTGCAAGTTTTCCCACTTAGAAATCATGGAGGGGTCTGAAATTGTCATCGTAGGTGCATGTCCACTGTGAGAGACATAATCTAAAAAAGAAAATCCAGAAATCACAATGTATGATTTTTTAACTATTTATTTGTATGATACAGCTGCAAATAAGTATTTGAACACCTGAGAAAACAATGTTAATATTTGGTACAGTAGCCTTTGTTTGCAATTACAGAGGTCAAACGTTTCCTGTAGTTTTTCACCAGGTTTGCACACACTGCAGGAGGGATTTTGGCCCACTCCTCCACACAGATCTTCTCTAGATCAGTCAGGTTTCTGGCCTATCGCTGAGAAACATGGAGTTTGAGCTCCCTCCAAAGATTCTCTATTGGGTTTAGGTCTGGAGACTGGCTAGGCAACACCAGAACCTTGATATGCTTCTTACAGAGCCACTCCTTGGTTATCCTGGCTGTGTGCTTCGGGTCATTGTCATTTTGGAAGACCCAGCCTCGACCCATCTTCAATGCTCTAACTGAGGGAAGGAGGTTGTTCCCCAAAATACATGCAATACATGGCCCCGGTCATCCTCTCCTTAATACAGTGCAGTCGCCCTGTCCCATGTGCAGAAAAACACCCCAAAGCATGATGCTACCAGCCCCATGCTTCACAGTAGGGATGGTGTTCTTGGAATGGTACTCATCATTCTTCTTCCTCCAAACACGTTAAGTGGAATTATGACCAAAAAGTTCTATTTTGGTCTCATCTGACCACATGACTTTCTCCCATGACTCCTCTGGATCATCCAAATGGTCATTGGCAAACTTAAGATGGGCCTTGACATGTGCTGGCTTAAGCAGGGGAACCTTCCGTGCCATGCATGATTTCAAACCATGACGTCTTAATGTATTACCAACAGTAACCTTGGAAACGGTGGTCCCAGCTCTTTTCAGGTCATTGACCAGCTCCTCCCGTGTAGTTCTGGGCTGAATTCTCACCTTTCTTAGGATCATTGAGACCCCACGAGGTGAGATCTTGCATGGAGCCCCAGTCCGAGGGAGATTGACAGTCATGTTTAGCTTCTTCCATTTTCTAATGATTGCTATTTTCTAAGGATTTTCGAATCCTTTTTTCACCAAGCTGCTATTTCCCCGTAGCCCTTTCCAGCCTTGTGGAGGTGTACAACTTTGTCTCTAGTGTCTTTGGACAGCTCTTTGGTCTTGGCCATGTTAGTAGTTGGATTCTTACTGATTGTACGGGGTGGACAGGTGTCTTTATGCAGCTTACGACCTCAAACAGGTGCATCTAATTTAGGATAATAAATGGAGTGGAGGTGGACATTTTAAAGACAGACTAACAGGTCTTTGAGGGTCATAATTTTAGCTGATAGACAGGTGTTCAAATACTTATTTGCAGCTGTATAATACAAATAAATAGTTAAAAAATCATACATTGTGAATTTTTCTTTTTAGATTATGTCTCTCACAGTGGACATGCACCTACGATGACAATCTATTTGACAATCTATTAATTTGATATTTAATTACAGTAAAAATATAACTATAAACTCATTTTAATTTAAAAAAAAATCTCCATATTCAGTTCCTGCATTAAAAAAAGGCCTTGGGGTCAAACATTTCATTTTCAGAATCATGTCTTTTCGTTGCAAATGAAAAAAAAGAAAAACTACTTATGCATTATTTGTTGTCCTATTTGTGAAAAGTGCCAGCTGTTAATAGAGGATGACAATCACATCTGACAGCCCTGGCAAGACTAGAGTGGATATGTTACTCATGGTCTGCTGGTCTGGGTTAAGATGGTCTCCAAGTCTGACCAGCTGAAATTCACTACAACCAGCCCACAGGACAGCTGAGACCAAGATGAGAGGCCAGCAATCCAGCTTATGATGAAAGCAATATTTCATAAGCTGACAGAAAACGAGTCAGAACCATGACATTGTTCGCCTGTTATTGACAAGTGCCCGTTATTGCTGGTTGTGGTTTTACTCCTCTTGTTAAAGGTCAAACTTAGGTTACAATGCAAACAAACCAGTTAAAAATGCAAATCAAAGATGTATGTTGTGCTATGGCATATTGCACCGCTAAGAGCATGACTGTGTTCTGATGCTGGTCCCACAAAGGAGGAGATGATACAGCCATCACACATGACAGGTGCCAATGAGGACAAATCATCTCTGCCACGATGACAGCTTCATTCGCACCAGGGATTGAATACAATGAATGAATGAATACAATGACAATTCCTATCATCTCACTTACCCAAAATCTTGATCCATTGATTTAAAGAAGAATTTGTAGCTGTTAACCGGTCGGTTGCTGAGGACATTTTTGAAATCTGCCAAAGTTACCTTCTCTGGAGCCACTGACAGTTTCACCAAATAGGGAGTTTCCTCCTCATCTATATGGTAAATGATTTTAGTCTCCGCCATGAGAATAAGGTGGGAACAATTGCCGGAGAACGGCGCGTGTTCCTGATGCTGCCTATACAGACGTGCGGCGACAATAAATACAATGTCTACAATGATGGATGCTAAATGAATACAATCACGCATTTAGCGCGATTGAAGCTGTGAAGTAAGCGACTTTGTAACGCTAAGGATAAGAACACTGCCATTATGGAGGCCTGATAGGTATCTATTGCAGCTCACTATGCGGAGGTTTTGCTGCCTGTGTTACTGAAACAGGAAGGAAAGGTTCACATCCTTGAGAGAATCAGCCTGGAATAGCCGAGCCGTTTTTCTGCGCAGTGCTGCCACCGAGTGGTAGACAGAAGAAACGCACTATATGGAATGACTGCGATATCGACAGACATTTAAGGTAACCTAGCTAATTATTTTTATTGTTAGCATTTTATTCTGGTTTATTATCCGAATGTTTGTGAGAAGAAGATAAATTACAAAAAAACTTTTAGATGTCAATCTATCTACATATGCGATGGACATCGTTTATGCTCATCTTTATCGCTCCTTTTTGAGCATATCTTGAGTAAAACAACTTTATATTTAACGAAGCACATACAAAAGATTTGAACCGGGAGCGATGCAAACTGTTTTACAGAATATGGACCATTGCTGAAACTCGAATTTGAAGAATTAAAACGAAACGTTCAAATCAATTAAAAAACATGCTTCTTCACATTAGAATGTCCTGTTTACTGCCTCAAAAAATGATTGGTAACACTTTACAATAAGTTTCCCTTTGTAAAGGGTTTATAAAGGTGTTTGTTAATGACTAATAGCTCATTGTGCATTATAAATCGTTGATAAGCAGTTATAACCGCATGAATAAAAAGGGTGATTTTTTTTAACGCAAAGGTGAGATTTCAAACTATCATGTAATGCTAGTTTATAGTGTATTTATTCACACTTAATTAACTCACACTTAATTAACACTTAATAAACCAGATTCCAGATTTATTTCATAATGCAGCATAAATAGGCTATCATAGTGAGACTGACACTTTTCTTAAAATGTTCCTCACCAGAAGTTTTACCCATGATATTCCACAAAAAGCTCATGATGTCTATACAGCAGTGTATTGTACAGTGTACGGATTTCTATGTATGTGATTGGTTACTAATGTTTGTAACTCAATAATAAATGGTTCACAAGTTTACATTAAGGTTCACAAGTAACTAATATTGGAATTTAAATATTCATTAAGTTATTGTGCTCGTTTTTGTTTTCAAAATAAGTTAAAAATGGCTCACTATTTGGCAGGCATTGCGTTAAAGTCACCCTTTTTATTAATGCGGTTATAACTGCTTATCAACGAGTTATAATGCATCTGTAAATAAGTTATTAATCATTAACAAACACCTTTATAAACCCTTTACAAAGGGAACCGTAATGTAAAGTGTTACCGAAGAGTTAATGGAACATCCAAATTCATTTAAATGTAGCTTTATTTTTTCAGTATAAATCAAATCAGTAAGAAAGTTATTAATTAATTTTGGTACACAATTTGAATATTATTTCCTGAAACAACTGATTAGTGTCAGTGAAACTTAAATTCATTCAATTATAGGGGTGTAACAATCGTGTCACAATATATCGCAATACAAAAATACAATAATCTGTATTGTGTATAGATCACCCAATATATAGATAAAGCTTACAGAGTTTTAGTGTCAGTACTACATTAAACTACTATGTATAATGTTGAATATAATGTATAATAATGCAATGGGGTAACATTTGTGGGTCCTGAAAATGCCTAATGTCTTATGTTAGGAGTAAAAAGTGGCCTACATTATAGTCAGTGACAGAGTGCATGCCTATTTGTCTAAAATAATTCTGTATTTTCAGTTTCAGAATCATGATTTTTTTTTTTCCTTCTGGTGTCACCATTGTCCTATGCATTGGGTTACCAGCATAAAGTCCAAGTCCAAATTTAGCATTTAATGATAACCTTTTACCATATGTCTTGGAGTATCGCAATAATATCGTATTGTGAGTTCAGTATTGTGATATGTATCGAATCGTAACAAGAGGGCATTGTTACACCCCTATTCAATTATGTTTCATTTATTAAATAAATTAGCTTATATTTGATGGTTCATGCTAGAAAAACAATTCATTTCTCAAAATTCTAATTTACCCCAGTTTTTATGTTTACAATTGTATCTTTAAAAAGTGGAAGCCATTTTGATTTGCTGTATGGCAAAAGTATTTTGATGGCTGAGATAATTGTTTTGACAGCACTAATATGACTAATATGAAATGTCTGTCAAAACATTGCAGCAATCTTATAGTGCAGTTCACCAGATATTCCTGCATTTTTGTTGAATCGTGAGCAAGCGGCTGTACCAATGATTTCCAGTAGCAAAAACCTCAAGTACTTGACGTTCTACAGTACTGGCACATGCAAAAGATAATCCAGAGGTTAAATTGTGTTTATTTTATTCTACTTTGAATGAGAGAACATTGGCAGTGAACTGGAAAATTAAATCATCAATAGTATAAACCGATTTGACTTTAACAATCTGTTAAAATATAGCTGTACACATTGAATAACACTGGCTTGAGCAAGCAAGAAAATAAATGTTTGCTATCATATATGTGCATAGCCATATTAAAGGTACACTATGTAACTTTTCAAAATTCAAAATTAACAGTCAATACATCTTCAATCCTTCTTCCAAAATGTGTTTTTGTCTTACCCTGATTCACTATGGTAAGCCTATTATAAGTGTTTATATCTTAGACCATGCAGGATGGTTTTTCGGTGTAATTAGTTACTGTAATTTAATTACTTTCCCCTTGAAAAAGTAAAGTAATGAATTACTCTTATTTTTTTCTGTAATTTAAATATTCAGTTACTTCTGATGTTATTGAACTAAATACTGTGTAGACTGTAGAACACAATAGTGGAATTAACATCCAAATTTAAAGTCTAACATTACTTTGGTCAGTTAATAAGAATAATTTATGTAGTTTTATATAATTTATTTGAATTAATTAAAAGAGCTGTTTCATGTCTATCCTTGAATCACTTAACTAGTTGAGGTTGATAAAGGATTTAAAAAGTAATTAGTAATAAGTAATTAAATACTTTTTGGAGAGAGTAATTTGTACAGTAATCTAATTACACTACTGAAGATGTAATTTGTAAATATAGCTGCAAGCAGCAATACCAGGGCCAAGTGCAAATAAAAAGACAAGACATGCCAAAATGGCTGGGGGTGTCAGATAAACGGCAGCAATGAGCAATTAAACACATTTTAAGATGATTTTAGGCAAAAGGCTGAAAAATGCATGTAGTCTATGGGAATTTCATGTTTTGTTCTATTATAGCGCCACCAAGAGGCACAATCCTACCATTTTTTATGTGTCCTTGGAGTGAGCCCATACACATGTGTCAATTTTGGTGAAAATATCTCATTTCGTTTTGGAGCTATAGACATTTATATGAAAAAACACGTAAAAAATTACTGACACCTGACTCTGATTACTATCAATACCCATTACTATCAATATTTTGACATTTGGGCATTAGTACTGTATATAGCTATCGACCTATGTTTCCGAACTTCTGACGCTGGTTTCGTCTCGATTGGACTAGCGGTTTCAAAGATATCAGCTAACGTTTTATAAGCGCTAAATTACCACGCTGCAAAAACCATACGCCAAAACCTGGCAAGTCTGGTATCGTTGGACTCGGCAAGGATTCAGGAGACAAAAAAAGTTACTCCCATGAAAATAATTAAATCACACCAAAGGTTATAAGCGTTTGAAAGAAAAATCCACTAGGTGGCACTGTTTCAAAACTTCTCAGGCTCCTTCAGGGCATCGTGCTGATGACCCATACCGAGTTTCGTCACAATCAATTTAATTAAGCACATAATTAAAAATGGCCGATATGGTAAAATTGGATATCAGACGATTTGGTATGCCATCCTGTATCTAACTAGACCACTTTTATGATTTTTGGACAAACGGTTCAGAAGTTATAAGCAAAAATAGTATCTCCGGACCAGTAGGTGGCGCTGCTCCAAAATGCTGCATGTTGCCTCATGTCATGCTTGTGATAACATGTACCAAGTTTGGTTTGAATACGATAAAGCGTTGCGGAGATATAGACTTAAGTGTATTTTCGCAACCACTATGTAAAATTTATTCACACGTTTATCAAAAACTATTTGATGAATCAACCTGAATTCCCTAACTTTTTGTCAGAATGGTCTGAAGATGATCTCGTTCAATTTTCGTGAAAATCAGAGCAACGGCCTAGGAGGAGTTTAAAAAAGTAGGTTTTTCGGAAAATTCAAAATGGCGGGAAAATGTTAATAACAGAAAATGACGTCATAGGGTGCAATCGAATGGGCTTGAGCCAAGGAATCGAAGGAAAAAAAGAAAAAAAAATAGTTTCTAGCCATTAGGGTTCAAAAGTTATTAGCATAAACATGAGTGAAATTTTGGACAGGTGGTGGCGCTAGAGGAATTGTTTTAGAAACTCCAAAATTGGTGTGGTTAATGTTGGGCCAGTTCTCTATCTGTGTGCCTAATTTCATAACTTTCCCGCAAACGGTTCTATGTGCTGCCAAAGACTTAAATAATAATAAGAAACGGTTTCAATAGGTGCCTTCGCACCTTCGGTGATTGGCCCCTAACTAGTAAATAATTACTTTTTTAGAGTAACCCAACACTGACCACGACCAAACTGGTCTCTTAAGCCTACTAGTGAATGCTTTATGAGCAGTAGGATAATCTCTCTTTTTTATTTGTGAGAAAGAACCATTCATCCGCACAGTCATGCAGAGCTGAAGCACAATCAAAACAATGCTCTTACACAAAATGCATGCAGTTTTTTTAACCACTAGAGGGCCAAAAGTTACAACATGTACCTTTAATAATTGCTCAAATGAAATACTTTTCTTGTTGTAGTTAGCTTGATGCATTAGCATCAGTTTCACACTTAATTGTTTGCTGCAAATGACCTCAAAGCTGCCTGTTAGCATAGAGCAGTATGGATGAAAGCAAATACATTAAATGCCAGAATATTCAAATAAACTGTGACAAAAGCAATTAGTAAGTTTTGTAACATGAGAAAAGTAAACATGAAAATATACAAATGATAACATGAAAAAAGTAATAAAGTATTTCTAGATGACAGGATAAAGATGATTTTGATAAGAAATGTTATACATTAAGGGGAATGTAGCTTTTTAGTGGTAACAGTTAGTAAGAGGTAAAGAATATCAAAATGAGAAAACATACTGATTTAAATGGGTCTAGAATATTATGAAGACTTACAATATAAAATATTTTGCCTAAACTGTCTATAATCAACAATATAATCAAAATATACTTGACCAACTATGATTTCATTGAGAAAAAAAGGACCTTTTAATAATCATGCTGTTCATATAATACAGTAAAGGCATTCAGGTGTCTGCATTAAAGAATGCTGGATTTATGAATTGTAGCTTTCGGAAAGCACAGCTTAAACCTATCGAGAAGCTGAAAAAATACGAACAAGGCATATACAAATGCATTTTGTGATGTACCAAATAGCTACTGCAATATTTGTGGCTGTACAACTGATTTAATTACTAAATCAGTTAAAAACCACAATGAATAAGAAGGTTCTTCTTCCTTCTCCCTCAGCCTTACATTGCCCAAATCTCACACCAATATAAACATTCTGACACTCAGGACACATAACTCGGGGTGTGTTTTCTTCTCACTCATAGGCAGCATTGGGCAAATTCAGTAAAATATTCAGACTATATTCTTGCGAGCATTTTGCTTGGCATTTTAGTGCTCTAAAACAGTTGTTTGCCATTAGTCTGGTATATCAGTTGTCCAAAATACTGCTGTTGAGACTGGTGTTTCCTGCAAGCTTCACAAGAGCCAAAAAAGGTGGAGGATCTTGCGTCGGAAAAATGATACATCTGTGTCCTTCTCTCATTCTTTTGTCTTATTTCCTTGCCATATTGTTGCCTCTCCACATTTCATTCTTCTTCCTTGAATTCCAGGTTTCCAAATCTGCCCCTGGTCCAGCCAGTGGCAAGGTACCACTTATTTCCAAGATGGCTTCTCCATCTCTGCAGAGAAAAAAGAAAAAGAAGGTGTGAATTTCAGGAGACACAATATGGCACTGATATATCTTGCTTCCATGCTACATCACCAAATAATAATGTACATTTTCATGACAATCAATCAATATCATCTGTATACACTGCCTTTCAGTAAAAACAGTAATAACTGTGAAATATTGTTGCAATTTAAAATAACTTCAGTCTCACACGATCCTTCAGAAATTATTCTAAAGCCCCGTTTCCACCAAAATTACCCGGAACAATTTGTACCAGGAACTTTTTTAACACATTTTATAACTAGTTGTCCTGGTGTCTAGTTGTCTTTATGCACTTAGTTTGGGGTTTATTTTTGTGAATCACATGTTAGTCCTGTAAACCTCTCTCAGACAAGGACAAATGGCAGAAAATAATCACAATCAAGTCCATTTTACCTCTGTCCAGATCAATGGCTTTTGGGGAGAAAAATTTGGACATTTCAGCTTCCTTCAGAAGATTGTTTTTGTAGTCTGAGGAGACAAACACAAATACATTCGTCCAAGTCCTTTCAAAGGTGGTGCAGCATTTTGAGAGGAAATCTGATGTAAACTCACCCAACTTTGTCTCCTCCTGGTTGCTTGACTTCCCCTCTGGGATGCTTCGCTCACATTCTTTCTTAACGCATGATGTGTGGCCCCTAGATGTACGACACACCAGGACAGTTGATGTTTTATGCTTGACAGCTGATGCTTAATGTTCACAGATGGCATTTTAACATTAGTGGGTACTCACACATACGTCACTGTCGGTAGCGGTGGGCTTTCAACTTTACGTGGATCAAAATCTTGGCCTGTATTTGATAAAAAACAAATTAGCTGCAAATATGAAATCAAGTGCAGCATAAATCATATCTGAACATGAAAATGTCACATATTTCCTACATGTTATATAACTATGTGGTAAATTTTTTTTATAAAAAATTAAATAAAATGCAAACCGACAGATTGATGTGATCAATAAAAGGGCAGAAAAACCTTGTCTTTTCCGGTGACGTGTGAGGAGAATGATAGCCAACACAATAAGAGCCAGTAGGAGGAGAGTTGCCAGGATGTAGCCTAGCTGCTGCAGGAAGTGACTCCTTTGCTCTGGCAAGATGACGTTGATGACATGTGGCGGCACTTCCACCATATTGGTGTCTAAAAGAGAAAATGATCAAGAAGAGTTTGGCCTTGAATTTGATTCTTTTTGTCATTTTAGTAACCAGCAGAGGGCCCTGTTCTACTATAAAGCAGAGGTTCACAGAATAACCTTTTTATGTGAAAAAGCACACTTCAGCACTTCAGAAGGATATATATTGCAGATTTAATCATATTCTAACTTCATGCCTTGAAAGTCAGAATATGATTAAATGAAAACCATTATCATCAAAGCTCCTGAGCTATTTATTTGGCTCCACATTAGTTTACGTAGAATGGATGCTACACTCACCTAAAGGATTATTAGGAACACCTGTTCAATTTTTCATTAATACAATTATCTAATCAACCAATCACATGGTAGTTGCCTCAATGCATTTAGGGGTGTGGTCCTGGTCAAGACAATCTCCTGAACTCCAAACTGAATGTCAGAATGGGAAAGAAAGGTGATTTAAGCAATTTTGAGCATGGCATGGTTGTTGGTGCCAGACGGGCCGGTCTGAGTATTTCACAATCTGCTCAGTTACTGGGATTTTCACGCACAACCATTTCTAGGGTTTACAAAGAATGGGTGAAAAGGGAAAAACATCCAGTATGCGGCAGTCCTGTGGGTGAAAATTCCTTGTTGATGCTAGAGGTCAGAGGAGAATGGGCCGACTGATTCAAGCTGATAGAAGAGCAACTTTGACTGAAATAACCACTCGTTACAACCGAGGTATGCAGCAAAGCATTTGTGAAGCCACAACACGCACAACCTTGAGGCGGATGGGCTACAACAGCAGAAGACCCCACCGGGTACCACTCATCTCCACTACAAATTAAAAAAAAAGAGGCTACAATTTGCACAAGCTCACCAAAATTGGACAGTTGAAGACTGGAAAAATGTTGCCTGGTCTGATGAGTCTCGATTTCTGTTGAGACATTCAGATGAGTCAGAATTTGGCGTAAACAGAATGAGAATATGGATCCATCATGCCTTGTTACCACTGTGCAGGCTGCTGGTGGTGGTGTAATGGTGTGGGGGATGTTTTCTTGGCACACTTTAGGCCCCTTAGTGCCAATGGGGCATCGTTTAAATGCCACGGCCTACCTGAGCATTGTTTCTGACCATGTTCATCCCTTTATGACCACCATGTACCCATCCTCTGATGGCTACTTCCAGCAGGATAATTCACCATGTCACAAAGCTCGAATCATTTCAAATTGGTTTCTTGAACATGACAATGAGTTCACTGTACTAAAATGGCCCCCACAGTCACCAGATCTCAACCCAGTAGAGCATCTTTGGGATGTGGTGGAACGGGAGCTTCGTGCCCTGGATGTGCATCCCACAAATTTCCATCAACTGCAAGATGTTATCCTATCAATATGGGCCAACATTTCTAAAGAATGCTTTCAGCACCTTGTTGAATCAATGCCACGTAGAATTAAGGCAGTTCTGAAGGCGAAAGGGGGTCAAACACAGTATTAATATGGTGTTCCTAATAATCCTTTAGGTGAGTGTATATTAAATATACTACTACTACAAAAATAAAGAGTAACCTGTTTTGAAACAGAATTCCACAGAACTCCAAAAAAGAACTTCAACAGTGAAAGTAGTAGTATATATTAAGAACGTAAAATATACAGAGCAAATAATAAACCTATTGAAGAGTAGGACTGTAATCAACCAAAGAAAATCTTGGTCGACTGAGGTCCTGAAATTTTCGACAAAAAAAAAATAGACTAAAAATGACGTTAGGAAAAAAACGTTAAATTAATTAGCTGCACACTGTGTGCAGTACTTGGTAGCCTTGTTGTCTGCCTAAATGAATTATAAATAAACATAAAAAACTAGTAGGCTATTTGCAGTATATTAAATCGTTTTTGACCTGATTATTTTGCACTGAAATGAGTCTGACACACGAGTCTTTCGGCTTTGACAGCGTTGCATCACGTGCACCATCATAGTACTATATTTTCAGAAATCATAGGCTATGTTGTCAACTAGTGATATCATCACAAGAACTTTTGAGGAATAGGCAACATAATTTAGACAATTGTTTTTGTCATATGTATTATAATAACTGACAGACACTATATGTTGATGGGCGTTCCTCAAGTCTACCGCTATGGGCGTGCGTTTGAGCCAGCGGGGAAAAAAAACACCCCCATTAGCAATTAGTGCTCTCCACCTGATGAAATGAACCCGGCGCGGCAAAACTGATGAAATGAACGCGACAAAAAAATCGACCAATCAGAGTTTTGGTCGAGCCAGAACATATCGACTAATAATTGACTAATCGACTGGGAGATTACAGCCCTATTGAAGAGTATATTAAAATAGTTATGTTTTGAATTGTACTTTTAATATACTTTTTAATTATTTGTTTATTATAAAACAAAGTTTCCTGATATTCATTGGAGCTGGATTCATAGGAATATCTACAACATGACAACTGAAGAATCCGTACAGATGGCACTAGGGCTAAACAGATGTTGGAGGTGAGAGAGTGCATTGCTTGTGTTTCTATAGTTCAGAGCATTGTGTTGGCAACACAAGGTAATGACTGATTGTCAAAAAATAAACACACAGATAGAATGCATAAAAGGTATGCATTTTAAGTGGCTTTTGACTAAAATATCATGTGCGAATGTAAATACTTAGATTCAGCAGAATAGTTTGTGTATATTTTAACTAGTCAAAATTCTGTGAGAGAGACCGGAAACTGCCACGTGTGTTTTTCAGCCAGAATGAGATCCACTGTTTCTTTTTTCTCCTGGCAGTAAAACATGGATTTAAATAAGAAGAGTGGTGGAAAACAGAGGGAGGGATGGGGGGAAATTGGGAGGTACTATGCGGTTTATTTTACTGAATGACTTTGCCATTTTGCTTCCACAGAAAAATTGTATAAATTAAATAAATAAGCCAAAGTTGCACCACTTTGTCTATGATACAGACATAATAAAGACACGCAGCCTAAAATGACGGCAGGAGATGACTAAATATGACATCATAGTTCTTAGAAAAGTATTATGAGATGTGGAAAATCACTTAGAGACTCCTGTTATGTTTGGCCCTTGCAAAAGTTTGGCCCTTGCCATGGCTGGAATTAAGAGAAATATTTTGTGCTTCTTGAGATATTATTGCTATGAAGTTGTTATATTATTGTTTGAAGCTTTTTTCATGGTAATATATATACACTCACCTAAAGGATTATTAGGAACACCACACTAATACTGTTTTTGACCCCCTTTCGCCTTCAGAACTGCCTTAATTCTATGTGGCATTGATTCAACAAGGTGCTGAAAGCATTCTTTAGAAATGTTGGCCCATATTGATAGGATAGCATCTTGCAGTTGATGGAGATTTGTGGGATGCACATCCAGGGCACGAAGCTCCCGTTCCACCACATCCCAAAGATGCTCTATTCGGTTGAGATCTGGTGACTGTGGGGGCCATTTTAGTACAGTGAATTCATTGTCATGTTCAAGAAACCAATTTGAAATGATTCGAGCTTTGTGACATGGTGCATTATCCTGCTGGAAGTAGCCATCAGAGGATGGGTACATGGTGGTCATAAAGGGATGGACATGGTCAGAAACAATGCTCAGGTAAGCTGTGGCATTTAAACGATGCCCAATTGGCACTTAGGGGCCTAAAGTGTGCCAAGAAAACATCTCCCACACCATTACACCACCACCACCACCAGCCTGAACAGTGGTAACAAGGCATGATGGATCCATGTTCTCATTCTGTTTACGCCAAATTCTGACTCTACCATCTGAATGTCTCAACAGAAATCGAGAATCATCAGACCAGGCAACATTTTTCCAGTCTTCAACTGTCCAATTTTGGTGAGCTCGTGCAAATTGTAGCCTCTTTTTCCTATTTGTAGTGGAGATGAGTTTCAAGTTTGTGCATATTGTGGCTTCACAAATGCTTTGCTGCATACCTCGGTTGTAACGAGTGGTTATTTCAGTCAAAGTTGCTCTTCTATCAGCTTGAATCAGTCGGCCCATTCTCCTCTGACCTCTAGCATCAACAATCATTTTCGTCCACAGGACTGCCGCATACTGGATGTTTTTCCCTTTTCACACCATTCTTTGTAAACCCTAGAAATGGTTGTGCGTGAAAATCCCAGTAACTGAGCAGATTGTGAAATACTCAGACTGGCCCGTCTGGCACCAACAACCATGCCATGCTCAAAATTGCTTAAATCACCTTTCTTTCCCATTCTGACATTCAGTTTGGAGTTCAGGAGATTGTCTTGACCAGGACCACACCCCTAAATGCATTGAAGCAACTGCCATGTGATTGGTTGATTAGATAATTGTATTAAGTGAGAAATTGAACAGGTGTTCCTAATATCCATTAGGTGAGTGTATACACACACATTGGGGTCAGTAAGATTGTAGATTTTTAAAATAATTTTATTCAACAAGGATGCATTATATTGATCCAACGTGACATGTGTAATGTAAAAAGATTTTTATTTCAGGAAATACTTGAATCCTGAAAAAAATAATCATGGTTTCCACAAAAATATTAAGCCGTACAACTGTTTTCAACATTGATAATAATAAGAAAAGATTATTGCGCACCAAAGCAGTACATTAAAACAATTTCTGAAGGATTATGTGACACTAATGATGCTGAAAACCATAATATTAAACAATATAACAGCTTTTACTGTATTTTAAATTAAATAAATGCAGCCTTGGTGAGCATAAGAGACTTAACCAGCCCTCCCCCCTGTAATTCCTTTCCTGTAATTTCTGTCCAAATATCACTTCCATCACAAAACAGTCACCAAATATGGACCCTTGAGACTCAGACCTTTCCGACAATATGTGTTTTGTTAAGATTGGAAAAGATTTAGAATATAAAGTAGTTAAAATAATTGTTGTAATATGAAACATGACACCGCGCACTAGGGGAGGAGCCCGCTAGAATAATTTAGAGTAACGTTTCCATGGCAACACAATGTCCGATTTCAAAACGGTTTTCACAGGATGAATTTTGAGTTTGTAAGCTTTCAAATGATACCTAATTTATGATAATTACTTAAATATATGATACGAAAAAAAGGCGATCCCACCTGTGGGACGGTGACAGTTAAGAGGTTTAAGGAATATGTCATGTTATGTTTATGTGTTTTTGATACGTGACTTCTGTGAACCCTCTGTGCGCAAGCTGCAAAAGAAAATAAAGAGGATTGAGTGTGGCAGCTTGTGCCAGGGGCGTAAATTTCATCTAAAAGTTGGGGGGGACAATAAACATTAAATTTCTCAAGAGCAATTTTTGAAGGGGACACAAATAATACAGCCAAAATCGTACTTGTAAGGATATGTGTACCACAAAACAAAAAAACATTTCGTACTTATTTGGCGTTTTGGTGTACTGAAAAATTATCTAATGTCCGTTTTTCTTTTCTCTGTCATTTTATCTGACCAACAACACAAAGCGATAGTAGTTTAAATACGCTTAAGGTTCACCACGCAGTCATATTATAATTATTAAATTATCTTGCGTCCTCCACATAGTATTTTATACTATGATATTCAGATATTTAGATATTCAACTGCAGCAAGCCCTCTGATCTGCCACTTATTAGATTAGATTAGATTAGATTCAAGTTTATTGTCATTACACATGTACAAGTACAATGCAACGAAATGAGTTTGGAGCAAGCCTACGAGCCGCAGCTATTTAAAGCGCCGCCACACGCTCTCCAGAAAAAAAAGAAATGCAGATTGCAAAGCATACATGCAAAAGGGAGATAGTAAGGAGGAAAGGGAGGGGCAGACGGTTGGACGGGGGCAGGGATAGGGGTGAGGTATGTATATCAATCCGTTCTGATCCTCAGCGTCAGTGGCGAGCGTCCGGTTCATGAATTGACTTCGACCTTCAGCCGGTCACACACATCCCCGAAGCACTCTTTAATTTCCACAGACAGCGGCTGGGCGAATTTACAGGGAACGATAGCAAGATAGCAGGACCCAGCTGTCAAGCATTATCATATTGAGCAAAACACTACACAGATCTGACAGAACTTTCAGTTTAGAATTAGCCAATTTTTAGAATTTGGGGGCGGGTTGCTTGAATTGTGGGTTCATTAGCCTATTATTCGTAATGAAAAACACAACAACAAAACAGTCCAATGACACACTCCCTTAAATAGGCGCTTTTACGCTTTGAAACCAAATCTTCGATAATCTTGTCTGTCAGCGGTTTGCTCGTTCGGCTGGTGCTGTATTGAGCAGACACGTTCAGTTTTTAATTGTTTTGTCAGTTCTCTAACTGAACTAAATTATGTTATTACTGTACAGCGGAGCGGGGCGGTGTGGCGGAGGGAAAGTGATGTTAATAGTGTTTTGCCTAATCTGTATTAAAGAGAAAAGAATCACTTCATCTGACGTTTAAAGTGAATAAAATAACATTGACAGCTACTTACTGGTGTTTCACAACTGCTGTCTGAAGAGCCTTGTTCTCTCCCCAAACTTATGTGGTAGTTTTTCTATGTTCTATGGGTTACGTTAGTTGAGGTGCACGGTGGATCAAACCACTGTGAGGCAAGGGGGGAGGGGGGACTCAAAATGTTTCTAAACTTAAAATGCATTTTTTTGTCCAGTTTGCGTTTGTATTGTTTTACTACTTACACATTTATTTTAAGTATATATTGTTATATTATTTACAATACTCAGCATGGTTTTTAGGGGGGGACAGCCCTCAGATACCCCCCGCCCCCCGTCCCCCCCGTGGTTTACGCCCCTGGTTTGTGCGCGTGAGGGTGGGGGTATAAAGCTTTCATACACAGAGGGAAGTTCGCCTTTCTCTCTGTGAAAGCTCGGAGAGACGAAATGCCTTTCTTGCAAGAAATAAAC
The DNA here is from genome assembly GCA_023566225.1 of Romanogobio albipinnatus. NCBI lineage: Eukaryota > Metazoa > Chordata > Actinopteri > Cypriniformes > Gobionidae > Romanogobio > Romanogobio albipinnatus. Next base: position 18,364,611 of record CM042254.1, on the reverse strand, counting down.
AATTGTTAAACCTTTCAATACTTCAATTACTTTGAAGATAAAATAATTTCCACGACAGTGATATGAAAAAAGGCGAAAAAAAAGAGCACCAAGTGTCCCTCAAGCGGTAAATGTAATCTTTCTAATGTGCCAACCACTCTCTGTGAGAACAAGCAAATTCTGCTAACTACTGCTTGAAACATCCCCATTAAGCAATTGTTACCTTACAGTTTCTGCCCTGTAATCTCAATCTTAACCTCTTATTGTGCATGTTTGAAGACACAGCACTGAGGGGAACACAAGCTATTATCTTAGGGTAGATTACTGTAATCAGTAACAGCTGAAGGATCTTCTACACTCATTTTTCGAAGACTCATAAAAAAGCCGGATATGACTGGTTACTGGCAGTCAAGAGCCGTGGTAAAAAGCAGTATAGTGTGTTTTGCCACAACATCGCACAGTTGTTCCCTTAATTAAAATTTTTTTTTTACTAAAATGTCAACAAAAAAATTAGAAATTAACTTCTGTATTTTTCCCCCTCTGGTAAACCACAAAGGAGGCTTCTTCCCAATAGTATTTCCCCATTAGCTATTTATGGTTATGTTGCAAAGATGTGTTTTGCTTAGCTTCAGACTTCCCTTGCATGTTCATGTCACAAATAATAATAATACTAATAACAATAATAATAAAAACGGTTGCTCAAAAGCAATAAGACATCTCCCAGATCTTGAGAAGCAGTCTTTACTATTTCCTGACTATACATGAACAGATGTCTTCAAGAACAGCCATGTTTATTATGATGTTGAGTTTGGGCTCATGATAAAAGCCGAGCATTTATGGACCAAACAATCTAGAACAAGACTTCCACTGGGACTGGTATTGGACTGTCCTGCTTCTAAAACCACAGGGGAACATCAATATGCTCAAACCTTGCAACTTTTAAACAATCATTGATATGCCAGATCCTTGTGAAAGCAAGTGATTCACATGATTGGAACCACCTGGTTTAAAACAATTTTGAACTATAAGAGGATAAACAGAATTATGGAAAGTCCAAAAAGGAAATCATTTTATGTAATGGCTGTGCTGGATCCGGACAGTTGTCTTTTTCTTCATGCTTAGATAAGAGAGAGGAAAGGACTGACACATTTCGGTTGGCTTAAGAAAGAGTTGAGGGAAGGTTGAAGGGGGAATGAGGGGATGTTGAGGGTGGGCTGACCTAAATCTACAACAGTCTCCTCCCTATGGCTCACTGTCTAATGTTGAGCTCTTGCTACAGCTGGCCAGATGCTTTACAGATGAAGCAAACTTCCCTTTTCCTGCAGATAAACATGACGCTGTTCAAAAAAAATTCTGGAGGTTAAAAACAGAGAGAAAGGAGAAGACTAGAAGTGAGTTTAAGAAACAGAAGAGGGGAAAATGCCAGAAAAATATGTCAAACAACTAAGAGAAGCCGCAACAGTTAAAAAAGACCAAGTAAAAGCTTGGATTAACAGACGGACATTTGTAAACAGGCTGCACACTGTACAACATAGCAAAACACAGCTATGGGTGTCTTGAGGAAATCTGATGCTTTAAAGGAATAGTTTAGCCAGAAACAAACATTTGATTATCATTAAAAGCATCACACAATTTGTTTAGTACTTCTACTTTGAGTCATTTTTTTACTGATTATACACTCTAAAAAAAAAAGGTTCTATATGGCACCTCTGAAGAACCGCTGAAGAACCACTGAAGCACCAAAATTGGTGCTATATTGGTGCACTAAAAAAGGTTCCCCTATGATTACGAGCCAAGAACCATTTTTGGTGCCATATAGAACCTTTTTTTTTTTTAGAGTGTATTCCCCTCCAGTTAGCTGAAAACTCATGAACAAATAATTGAGACTGGTGTGAAATCAACAGACTGGCCAATTCATTAAAAAAAGATCAATCAAAAGAATGATTCAAAAGACTCGTTGAATGTTCGTTGAACGGTCATTGCTACTCATTTCACAAATATGCAAAGTTTTTTTCCAGTGAGACCTTTTCAGTTAATAAATGACAAAAAAAAGTTGAATGTTGGAAAATAAATGTTATCATACGGCTTCACAATACTTGGAATAAAGTGCATAAGTTGTTTTTATGATATCTTTATAGTGCTTTTGCATCTATTTTAAAGCTTTAATGTTGTGTTCCACAAAAAAAAAGAGAAAGTCATAATGGTTTGAAACAAGTGTGCCACACGAGTCCTGAAAAGTGAAAAGCATCTTGATCGCCCCCAGGTGGCTGGATGCAGTATAGATCATAAACCCCGCCCTCTCCATGTAAAGACATGGGACATAAACAAACTAAACTATCAACTTAAACGTCAAATAATTTTTTTTTCTGAAGATGGCTCTGTCATTTTAGACAGTTTTTATCACACTGATATTAGTTCAAGTGTTCGTTCTTTAAAAGGTTACTTCAGCGATTAGCATTACGCTTTATATCAGTAGAAACCCGGTAGTATATTCAAATTATTGTACTTTCCCCCTCATGTGCCCCTGAGACGAGATAATTATGCATTTTAGTTCTGGAAAAAATCCTCCGATGACGCAAATAACTTCATTTTGCGTCATCTGAGGATTTTTTGGCCAGAGGCTAGAGACTACAGCCAGTAGGAGGTGCTAGTTCCGCATGTTTTCAACCTGCCCATAGGGGTGGGATCTCACTCACAGAATGTAAATGCGCACGACCGCTCGGCTCGGGCATTCATAACGGAGCAGTGCGGAGCAAAGTGAGTCTTTAAAATTATCAGTGAATTCCTATGAAAGTTTAGCTTCCATGGTCGTGATCTGAAAACGCGCCAGACTGGGCACGCGTTGTGAATGACTGCCATGCTTACCTCAGCTCTGCTCAGCTCTTCGCTCTCGTGATGAATGAAATCTGACTCCTGCTGCGTTTGTGCCGTGACTTTCGTTCGGCTCACTCACACTTTATTGAAAAGACACGTTCAGTTTTTAATTGTAGTGTCTATTCTCTAACTGAACGAAATTATTTTATTACTATGAATATCAAATTGACGGTGGGGGCGGTGTCATGGTGGGCAAGTGATAACGTCACAGTTACGTATGGTAACCCTTGTTCGCTGAAGGAGGGAATGGAGACATACGTCAGACGTAAACCGACGAATTGGGATCACTTCAGGGAGACCCTATCAGCTTCGAGATATAGAGAACGGGCCAATGGCCATTGGCGTGCAAGATTTGCATCTCGCACTCCGCCCCGCACCGTGGGTATAAACAGGAAGCGAGAGCAGCGCACTATTGTTTTTCACTGAGGAGCCGAACTTAGTGGCTCAGGACTGTAGTGATAGTACAGCAACTGTGGCGACGGGACGTACGTCTCCGTTCCCTCCTTCAGGGAACGAGGGTTCCCTTTCGTCGGACGTAACCGACAAATTGGGACCCTTTGGAAAACGCCACAGTTACTACCATTTCCAGCGCCCAGCGAAGAGCCCCTCAGACCCCGTCTGTATCGGGCGGGAAAACTCACGCAGAGAGACTCACACTGCTGTTCCACAAGACCCATTCAGCAGACCTTTATTGGATAACGCTGGGAAAGCATGCCCGGAGGGCCGCTGCAGAAGCCACATTATGCCCGGAGGGAGTTACCATGTGGAGAATACACGTATGGACTGGCCTTGGGCAGTGCAACATACGGAAGTCCCAGGGGTGGCCCTGGCCAATTTTACGGCGGGGGAACAACACCGTACTGGGGTGGCAGAGGAGACTCTGCCGAGGGAAAGACACAAGCTCGCCGTAGGGAGCTATACCGTGGATGAATACACATATGGGACCGCCGTGGGGGTCACAACATACGGAACATACGGCCTAACACAGGTTCCACCAATGCATACGAGTGTTAGACCTTTGTTAGAGTGTTAGGCGTCGGTTGCTCCGCCACATCCGACTGCTGCGGGTTGCAGAGGACTCGACAGGGTTCGCCAGGGTTTGCCTCAACTGGAGCAGAATAGGCACGCGTATCCGTTCCATGGGGAAGGGAATGGCGCAGCAAGCCGACACTAGAACGGGCACTCTGGTGTTACTGACTATGGGAAGCGAGCACACGGGAAGCTACAGGCTCTACACGTAGGCTATAGAATCTAGAGAAAGTGTTAGGTGTTGCCCAGCCCGCAGCTCTACAAATATCTGTCAGCGAGGCGCCACGAGCCAATGCCCAGGAAGAAGCAACACCCCTAGTGGAGTGGGCTCTTAATCTGAGCGGACAGGGCACATCTTGGGTTTCATATGCCAAGACGATGGCATCCACTATCCAGCGGGCCATCCTCTGCTTGGAGACAGCCTTTCCCTTCTGCTGTCCTCCGTAACAGACGAAGAGCTGCTCTGAGGTCCTGAAGCTTTGCGTTCTGTCTACATAAGTCCGCAGGACACGGACCGGACAGAGAAAAGCTAGGGCTGGGTCTGCCTCTTTCGAAGGCAGCGCTTGCAGGCTCACCACCTGGTCCCGGAAGGGAGTGGTGGGAACCTTGGGCACATATCCAGGCCGGGGTCTCAGGATTACATGAGAGTTACCAGGCCCGAATTTCAGGCACGATTCGTCGACCAAAAATGACTGCAGGTCCCCTACCCTCTTGATAGAGGCCAACGCAGTCAGGAGTACTGTCTTTAGTGACAGGACTTTTAACTCAGCTGACAGCAAAGGCTCAAAGGGCGCCCTCTGCAGTGCGGTAAGCACCAGAGTTAAGTCCCAAGAGGGTATAGAGGGAGGGCGAGGCGGATTTAGTCTCCTCGCCCCCCTCAGGAACCTGACAATCTGGTCGTGCTTACCTAAGGACTTTCCATCTACTAAGTCATGATTAGCAGCAATAGCGGCAACATACACTTTGAGGGTGGAGGGAGACAGACTTCGCTCCAACCCGCTCTGTAGAAAGGAAAGCACCGAGCTGATTGTCCACCTTCGGGGGTCCGGGGCAGCAAACAGGTCTACCTGAGCGGGCCCGAAGCGACTCCAGATCAGCTGGACCACCTGGGGATGGAGTGTTCACTCTCCGGGAAGCGTAGACCACCCCGTACGGACCAGAACGTGCTTGCCTCTGAGCGGCCCCTTGAGGCGGCTGAGTGCAAGACGAACTGCTAACAACTCCAGGCAATTGATATGCCATTGCAGTTGGGGCCCCGTCCACAGACCCGAAACTGCAAGCCCGTTGTACGTGGCACCCCAGCTGGTGGATGAGGCATCCATGGAGACAACAGCATGCCTGGACACTTGTTCTAGAGGCACTCCTGTCCGTAGAAATGAAGGGTCCGACCACGGGCTGAAGGTTTGGCGGCATATCGGCGTCATTTGGACACGGAGGGATCCGCTGTGCCACGCCCATGTCCCTGTGTTCGCACAACTGCCCTCGCGACTGGGCAAGGATCAGCCAGTCGTCGAGGTAGTTGAGGATGCGAACACCACACTCTCTCATGGGAGCAATGGCCGCCTCCGCCACCTTCGTGAAGACGTGGGGCTAGCCCAAAGGGTAAGACTTTGTACTGATATGCTCGTCCGTCGAACACAAAGCGAAGAAACGGTCTGTGTCGAGGGAGAATCGAGACATGAAAGTACGCGTCCTTCAGGTCGATCGCTGCAAACCAATCTTGGGGACGGATGCACCTGAAGATGCGTTTCTGCGTGAGCATCTTGAACGGCAGCCTGTGAAGGTACCGGTTCAAGAACCACAGATCCAAGATCGGCTATAACACGCCGCCTTTCTTGGGTACATTGAAGTATGGGCTGTAGAAGCCGGTCTTCATAACGGCTAGAGGAATCAGCTCTATCACGTCCTTTGCCAGTAGGACCGCGATCTCTGCCTGGAGCACAGGAGTGTTCTCCTTCGACACGGAGGTGAAGTGAACGCCCCTGAACCTGGGGGGACGCCGGGCGAACTGAATTGCATAGCCGTCTGATGGTACGGATGAGCCAGCAAGACGGCCTGGGAAGCGCTAGCCAGGCTCCGTGCAAGCGGGACCAACGGCACCACAGACATATCCGCAGCGGGGCAGTGAGGCGGCATGCAGGGACCCGACTCGGACGGCCTGGTGGTGGCCCGAAGTGGGGTCTGAGTGTGCTGGGCAACACTTACCTGCTAGATCCGGAACAATCACTTTCAATGGAGGACTATCTTGGCATGTTATCAAAGACACGGCTGTGATCTTCATCACCATTCTGGCGTCATCACTTCATCAGCATTCATCACAGTGATATGTATATGATTATGCATTTCCGATGTCGATTGGGTGTAGTATTTTACTCTTTCTCAAATTGTCGCAAGCATGCATGCACAAGACGCGCACCTGCTTGTGCAACGTTGCTCGTTATCGCTTGCTTGTGTTGTAAACTATCCACAGTGCCTCGTAAATGATTCACATGACACCGGTTACTGTTAACGATTGTATTTTGTTTAGAAAAGCTGAAACAGAACAGCTGGCACAGCATAGCCTCTATCATTCTCCCCACGAATGCAAGGAAACCAACATTGCTTTTAAAGCGACATGTACCCAGTTAATCGGGGCTTCATGATTAACAGAAGTTAAGCTGAAATCGCGAATGGGTTCAGTGTTATCAGATTGCTAAAGTTTAATTAACTATGCTAATTTGCTCAGCATAGATTTTAAAGTACAGCACTGACATCAGTGCTTGATCCGTTCTCATTCATTCGTGCTATTCATCTTGCAAGCACTGTGAGTTCGTCACATACAAAATGCAATTGAAACTGACACAATAGTTTCAAGTTTAGAAGTGTTTTGGGCCTGTCATCCAGCAGAGTACATATTTTGGTCAAACATACGGGGCACCCAGTGTTGAAATGGCTTCCTTGTGTGATTCAACATGGCTTCCTTTACTATGAGGAAGAACCGCGTTCTGTGCTCATATAAAGGTGCTGTTGCTTATTGCTTTATAAATATGCGCTACATATTAATAAATTAGTTAATAAAAACAAACATGTATAGTAATTGTGCTTTTGTCTTTGCGTTACTCCAGTTAATTTGACTCTATTCGTGTTTTATTCCGCTACTGATATCTGGATGCCTCTGTCTATTTTTATGAACTTTAGAATTTAGTGTTATGTCTCATTTGGTCCTTCTGTACTACGACGCCATGGCTACAATTATGAATTAAACAAATGTGTAGTACTCAAAGCACCATATGTCGAGTAAGGTTTGCATACAAAACAAGGTTTAACTGGATATTCGATAGCAGCAATAATTTAATTCCGTACTCAATCCGACCCATTTTACAAAAAGAATGCATCCTGTACAGCAACTAAATCGCAGCATGGGAATACAATTATTCAAATATTTTATGAATATAGTAAGTGAGCAGAGTGCGCTCCCTTTATAAACGCATGAAACCATCAAATGCTTCAGTTCAACTAAACTCCAACACTAGTGGAAACCGTTTCGGTCAATCTGATTACACCAAATCATGAATCTATAACATGTTTTACTCTTTGTTGGTCAAACGTATGCACTAGAAGGCAGAATTAGTCAGTGAACAAGCGCTGAACCATTCAATCCTGATTGTGTATATTCCGTGTTATGTTAACTCCTCCAATTAGTCATTGCATTCAAGCGCTCCACAGACATTTACATTTACGCATTTGGCAGACGCTTTTGTCCAGGGTGGCTTGCATCATATTCAAGGTGCACATTAGGTATTTTGTTGGATCTTGCTTTCCCTGGGAATCGAGCCCATGGCTTGGCGTTGCTAGCGCTACGCTCTACTGTTTGAGCTACAGGAGAGACGTGTCTGTGATTGGCTACGCTCGCATTGTAAATGCCACATTCGTCAGTCTATCGAGACTAACACAATATACAGGGGAGTAAATATAGTGTGACTGTTTGACAAAGTCTGCACATGCGTACTGATTCCCGCAAATGACGAGCTCTCTCGCAGTGAGCTTTTTTTCTCTTCACCAAAGCTGGCACACACGGTGCGGCTTATAATCATTGTGATTTGTTGCTTTTCAGACTGTGATCCTGATGTCACACTGTGGGAACTCCGCTGCATTAATGTCAGACTGTATGATAATCAAACGCACAAGATTTTGTCTGGAGGTTACATCAACCCACTCACATTTGTTTAATTTACTTCAGGATACAATTTTATCATGGCTGTTGGTGAGTATGTCAAACATGCTATCAAAGACAAAAGATTTTAGCCTAGGGTCAAAAGAATTTAGGATTACGATATTTGTCTCAGACTGCCAAACGTGGCTAAAAAAAATAAAAAATAAAAAAATCATACAGTATGAACTTGGCTTAGGTTCTCAAATGATGACTCTCACATTGATTATTGTTTTTCATTGGTTCGGTTGCTTTGCAGGGTTCTATAGCCAGCTATGGTTTATTAGCTAGTAAAGCGTCTTCTAAAACATTCTTATCCTTCCGCAAGGGCATTGTTTGAGGTTTTCAATTGTCGGTTATGTATTTGTCATGCTGTTCTGGTTTATTTTCTTCTGGGGGTTCTCTCAACAGGTTCTGACGGTTAGATGGTGTTCTATCTAGCTGTGAGCTGGAGTCACGCCCAATGGTTTCGAATCCTCCAACTGCAGATGCTAAGAACTGCAGTTCCCCAACTCCTCTATGCCTAGGTCATTCTTCGGATTGGGGCTGCTACGAACGCAGCTCAATGTGTGGAGTCCGCATTCTCTATCAAGGTGCTGTGTACATGGTCATCCTCAGCATTATAGTACAAGCAAGATCTGACTCAAACACTCAGCAACTTCAAGTAATAATTTTCATGCAAATACTGGCGGTGGCATGTTTTCTCCTTTATTACTACTCATCAATCCTGTTTTCGTCAGTCTCTATAAGCCTTTCATGAATTTCTCTGTGGCCTAACGTGATCTCTGTCCAGGTGGCCTATTGTAGCCTTCATCTCTGTGGCCTACTGCGGCTTCATCAGCATGGCCTTCGTCTCTGTAAAAGAGTATATCTCTAAGCACATCCCTGCACCCCTAATCATTCTGCAATTTTTTATATTCCCCAACGGGTCTCCCATATCAAGAAAGTGGTTAACTCACCTAGAGACAGACCTATAGAACTGCAGACCATCTCATCAGTATACCGGACATTCATTCAGGGTTATGTGCTGCCACAACAGCAACTGAACGCAGGATTGTATGATGGTCAAGATGGTTGTTAGTATTCTAATATTATAGAATGCTCAAACCTTCAGGTAATCCTAAGATTACCTATGTGTCTTAACAAGCATCAGGTAAGTTACAGTTTATCATTTAACTCCTAATACTTTTACATGGGGTCTATCGAGACCAACTCATGCACCCACGCTGTCTTCTCCTCACTATGGGCTATTCTCAGTCGCTGCGTCTTTCTTGTACCCTCTCCTATCAAGGCTGTATACACAGCCTAACCTGGCAGTCATACAGCCTATGTGGGGGGGTTTTTTCGCACCCCGGCTTATTGAGGCAGTATATACGACCTAACGTGGCAGTCAGACAGCCTACGCGGCTTTTCGTACCCCGGCCTATTGAGGCAGTGAATATATGGCCAACGTGGCAGAACATACAGCCTACGCAGCTTTTCGTACCCCGGCCTCTTGTGGCAGTATATACGACCTAACGTGGCAGTTCATACAGCCTACGCAGCTCTCCGTACCATGGCCTATTGAGGCATTGAATATATGGCCAACGTGGCAGTCCATACAGCCTACGCGGCTTTTGCAGTAGCATAACAATTCCCTCTGTTTATTGGTTTAACACCTATGTCAATATCCATATCTATTGCATGTTCAATGTCCATATTCTAAGTAATCATATTTTCATGCAAATACTGGTGGTGGTGTCACAGCGTCACATTCTCAGATTATTACTCATCCCGTTCGTCAGTCTCTATAGCTCTTATTCTTCGTCAGTTGCCTAACGTGGCCTTCATCTCCAAGTGACCTAACGTGGCCTTCGTCTTCAGGTGGCCTAACGTGGCCTTCGTCTCCAGGTGGACTAACGTGGCCTTCGTCTACATGCGGCCTAACGTGGCCTTCGTCTCCAGGTGGCCTAACGTGGCCTTCGTCTCTAGGTGGCCTAACGTGGTCTTCGTCTCCAGGTGGCCTTCATTTCCATGCGGCCGATCAAGGCTCTGTCTTGTGGCCGTTCAAGGCTTTCGTCTCTACCTGGCTGATCAAGGCCCATCTGCGGCCGTTCAAGGCTTTCGTCTCTACCTGGCTGATCAAGACCCGTCTGCGGCCCTTCAAGGCTTTCGTCTCTACCTGGCTGATCAAGACCCGTTTGCGGCCGTTCAAGGCTTTCGTCTCTACCTGGCTGATCAAGGCCCATCTGCGGCCGTTCAAGGCTAGTCAGTGGCCGTTCAAGGCTAGTCAGTGGCCGATCAACTCCTTTCGCGGTTTCATTTTATCATGCTCAATTTATGGCTAAATAACATCTGTCTTTTCAATGTTTCAGGAATTGCAGCATTTACGACGGGCGAGTATACAATTATTTCACAGTTTTTGGGGGTGAGTAGGTCCCGTCCTGGAGGAACTAATTTCCTCTACCAATTCTTGGGGGGCGGCTGCGCCCCTGCCTTCATCTTCAGGCAGGAAATGCAGAGTCTGTTACCCTCGTGATGAGCGCTACGAACGGGGCCTACGCCAAAGAACCTCTAATTTAATACTTGCTGGTCTGCTAATAAACTTGTGGTGTTATCATACTTCATCTGGTCTCCCGAGTCTTCCTGGTAGAAATTAAGCTTATGCTCAAGTTCTGGCAGGAAGATTCAATGTTACGTCACTTATCACATTCAGACCTATCCAATCAAGTCATAATTCTCAGAGTATAAAAGATCGGTAATTAACACATGTCTGAGTTCACAGATGCTGACACCTTCATCTTAAGGCAGGAAATGCAGAGTCCGTTACCCTCGTGACGAGCGCTACGGACGGGGCCTACGCCAAAGAACCTCTAATTTAAAGGTCCCGTTCTTCGTGTTTTTTTTAAGCTTTGATTGTGTTTACAGTGTGCAATATAACATGTGTTCATGTTTCGCGTGTAAAAAAAACAGTATTTTTCACACAATTTACTTATCTGTATACCTCTGTTTTCACTCTCCTAAAAACGGCTGATGAGTTCCTTGTTCTATGAAGTCCCTCCTTCAGAAATACGTAACGAGTTCTGATTGTGCCAGCGGTTCCCGTGTTGTGATTCGACAGCAGCTTAGCGCACATGGCACGGTTCCCGTGTTGTGATTTGACAGCAGCTTAGCGCACATGGCCCGGTTCCTGTGTTGTGATTCGACAGCAGCTTAGCGCACGTAACTTGCATGGAAAGGTCACGCCTCTTAACGGGAGATATATGCACTTAATGATCTCTACAGCGTCCCTGGGAAAGCCAAACAAAGGTGATTTGACTCCGGGATGAAAATAACAGCGTCTCGACGACATGGCGACAAACACACTCAAACGCACCACTTCCTTTTCACCACGCAACCGTCCTCTTCTCCATGTGGGACAGCAACAAGACCACGCCCCCTTTTTCGCATATTCTTGTGGGCGGAGGTTAGTCTGTTCTACTGTTCTACTGACTGATGTAATTAATGAAGGAAGTACCAGGATGTAGTCCAAACCGGCCGTTCGCTGTAGGCTTTGAAAGGGAACTTCTGTTAAATAAAATATCTTGCTTGGCATTGAACTTTGAGCTTTATAATTTTACAGGTATTATTTATGCTCTAACAGCAACATTACACACTAACTAAAGTTTGAACAGTGGGATCACGAAGAACGGGACCTTTAATACTTGCTGGTCTGCTAATAAACTTGTGGTGTTATCATACTTCATTTGGTCTCCCGAGTCTTCCTGGTAGAATGTAATAACACAAAAGAATCTCAGCTTTTCAATGAATCTATCCACTTTGATCAACTCTTAACGAGCGCAGAGTTATTCCTCTAAAACTGAGTGTACCGCTGGCGGGCGCCACCTAGCTGTTATGAAAATTAATTGCCATATTTTTCAAAACTGCATTGATCAACACAACATCCGTGAGGAATATCAACGCAATGGATTATGTTGATTTTGGACTCGGGAGCATCAACTGTAAGTACTGATGTGCCATTTTCAACGAAAATTATTTAAAAAAAATATTTAAAAAATGTATTTTATCAGCATTTTCTCAGTTTTCTAAAAAATATAAAAAGTTTTCTAACAAATGATACCTACCGTTTGACTCTCCTTGCTATAGTATTGGAGTTATGAGTCTTTAAAGTTGTGTATGTCACTTTAAACTCTAAAAATACATTCAGGGCTTAAGGGGTTAATGATTCAAAATGATTCTAAAGACTCATTGAACAATCATTGCTATTCATTTCACAAATATTCAAAGGAGAATTTTTTTTAGGGAGTTTAGTTTCAGTTAATATAATGACAAAAATTTTGGAATGTTAAATGCTATCATACGGCTTCGTAACATTTGGAATAAAGTGCATAAGTTGTTCTTATGACATCTTTATAGTGCTTTTGCATCCATTTTAAAGCTTTAATGTTGTGTTCACAAAAAAAGAGAAAGTCATAGTGGTTTGAAATGATATAAGGGTGATTAATGATTCAAAAGACTAATTCGTTGAACGGTCATTGCTACTCATTTCACAAATATGCAAAGGAGATTTTTTTTCAGTGAGACTTTTTCATTGAATAATGACTCAAATTTTGGAATGGTCAAAAATAAATCATATGGCTTCATAATACTTCGGATAAAGTGTATAAGTTGTTTGAACTTTTTTATGCTATCTTTATAGTGCTTTTGCATTTATTTTAAAGCTTTGATGTTCCACAAAAAAAGAGAAAGTCATAATAGTTTGAAATAACATAATGGTTATTAATGATGGCAAAACTGTCCCTTTAAGTAAAGGAAGAGAGCCAAGACAAACAACTGGCAACAAAACAAAATACAGACACTCACACTGCAAATCAAAACAGCGCATTGTAAAATAGTCACTGCAGACGCCCAATGTTTTTTGCAAAAAAAGGAGGCCATGCAAAAATATGTAGTTGTTAATAATGAATTCAACAGTGCAGAAAGTGTTTAGCTCTTTTCTTTCTTGCCCAAAAGTCTGTGATTGCCCACAAGATTCCACTGAGGTTTGTGTAGTCTAAGGTCCAGTAGAAACAGTATTACTAAACCATAGAAAATGACTTTCCCACATTCTCTTATGAGAGCTTTTTTCTGCAGAATCCCCACCCTTCTTTTACCCAAATATCTTTGTCACTGTTAAAAAATAAGTTATGCATTTATTCTTCTGTGCCTCTTATACATTTCCTTCCTTATTTTTGTCTCCCAGACAGTTCACATCACCTACCTCCATAAAAAGCACTTTCTTATCCTACTTTGCTCCTGTCTGCCTGGCAGTACCTCAAAGGAAAACATATGGCTATTGAATGATCCAAACCAGAGAAGAACTCTAACTGAGAAAGCGAGCTGTGACAGTGGGAGAGGAAACGGCAATGGAATGCGAGTGAAAAAAAAAAACGAGAGAAAAAGAAAAGAAGAATAAGATTTAAAAAGAACTGCTGCATTTGAATTAATGTGAATGTGGAAGCCTAGACAGCAGCGTAACCAGATCTTCAGACTTACCTCAGACTGTTTTAGGTCACGACTGTTTGTTTGAGTTCATGCCTTGTGATTACATCCACCCAATTTATCCTTCTCTTTTGCTTCTCACAAATATATGTTTATCATTTAGTCAACATAGATTACATTTAGAAGAAATGAAAGGGGAGTTCCAGGGTGGTGAGTGTTTTTTCTTTGGCTTAATAAATGCTGACCAAGTAATGCAAAACTCCCAGCAGGCACAGTATGTCAATGTGACGTCAGAAAGACATTGTACTAATCCAACGTCAGTCAGATGTCATATTTTGGTTGAAAATAAAAATCGGGTTGACGTCTAAACCCAACGTTTGTTTGACGTCAAGCGCCAATGTCAGACAGACGTTTAATTTTGGTTGGAATAAGCACTGCACAGTAAAAAAAAAAAGAAAAAAAAAAAGGTAAAAAGGGTCAAATGTGTGGCAGCACATTAAATCTCTGAAGATCTCAGCAGAGGAGGATTAAACAACTCCACAAACAGCATTACCAGCTTCACACATTACTAACCAGACTGACTTTATTTCTGTCAGACGACTACAGAAGCTCTTATTGAGAATTAACAGAGGTTTAGATGTTGATGATTTATTGAAAAGAATAGTTCAGTTTGAATAGTTCGGTTTTGTTTTGAACCATAGTTTTGTTTTGTTGACAGTTCAGTCACCATTATGGTGATCAGTGTTTGCTTTAGTTGGGTAGTTTGACTTGACTTTTTAACATTAGTTTTTCTCTGGCTGTTGTAACTGTGTTTGTTATGGCAAGAAATGCAAGAGAAAATGTGGCCAGACGATATTGTCTTACTTGATGATAAAGATATAACCATCATATATTGGTCTATTTCACTGATGTCATCCAGAATCTAATCTTTCGATACATTATAATTTTGTATTATTAATTATAGCAAGCCTGTAATTCTACATTGTCCACTAAACATTTTGATCTCCAGCATCTATTAGACTCAGAAATCAATCATCTGCATATGAATTTCAACAATGGTGACGTGCTACAATGCATTCTGGGAGCCATTGACTAGTTTTGTATGATGCACCCAGAATGCATTGCGGCATGAAGCATGTCACAGTTTTTGAGATTCATACGCTGATTCTTTAATGTCTGTGTGTATCTTTAAAACTTTTTGGTGCCCAACCCCTCAGATTGGAAGACTGCTGGACAATCACAGGACTATTACAATCAATAATGAGAAATTAATAACATGACATCTAAAAAAATAATAGACTCTGAATATGATCAGTGAATCAAACACTATATGATGATCGAATCTTTATCATCATCAAAGTCGCGAGTCAGTGGGAGGGCCTACAGAATTAGCCATTCTTCTTCTTCTGTTGAGGTGGCACTCTGACGTCACAGGGAAGAACATTCGCAGATATATCGTTTGCTGAGCCAGCTGTCAATAAAAGCTTTTCTTTGACTAACAAGGATATTTTCAGCTCTGAAACTTACAGGATATTCTTATATTACGATGACCTTTTATATATCAAAAGCTCAAGGGAAAGTTGAGTTCTCAATTCATCACCCCTTTAAAATATACAATGTTTTGACCTGAAGGTCTTTGTCAGGGAAACCATTTGCAATTGTTTGCCTGACTTCAGGTCAAAATGTTGTATATTTTAATACATTTATTTTTGGGAGCAGCAGTTGGCAGTGTGCCGATTTTTGTTTATTCTTCCCATACCATATCATAGTTTTAAAATTCTGAAAATAGTAATA
The DNA here is from genome assembly GCA_023566225.1 of Romanogobio albipinnatus. NCBI lineage: Eukaryota > Metazoa > Chordata > Actinopteri > Cypriniformes > Gobionidae > Romanogobio > Romanogobio albipinnatus. The sequence goes on along the minus strand of CM042254.1, from coordinate 18,349,286 downwards.
AAGAAAGAGCAGATGTGTACATCTGCCAGTTCTTTTACTAGTAGTTTATGAAGTATAAAGTGGGTGTTTCTCTTACTTGGGTCTTCATTGGGAAGATATTGAGGGTGGGTTCCTGAGGAATCAGTGGGTTCCTGAGGGATCTGAGGGACCGGAGGGGTCACAGAAAGCTGGAAGATGCGTCTCTCATGCAGGCCGCAGTAGTGATGGTGGAGATGACAGGAGTATAGCCCTTGATCTAGGGGCTGGATGTCTGAGATGATCAGAGAAAAATCTCCCTGCGAGAATGCTGTGGCAGAAATATTCATCTTTTGTTGAACAAACAGCGGCCCGTAGTGACGCCTCTCGCCAGAAGCGTACAGGTCGATGAGTCGATCGGCACGGTCGTGTCGGACCCCTGGAGGTTGACGATCCCAGTGCACCACCTGTTGTTGGTCCTCCTGACTGTTGCCCTCTGTCCAGATGGGCCGGCGGTTAACGCAGGGGAGAACCACCGTGCTGCCCACCAGAACCACATACACAGCCTTCTGACCGTCCCAGAACCGCCTCTCTTTGCGTGCTGAGAGAAAACCACAGCTGGATGAGTAAAATGCAGTACACATATATGAGTATGAATATATAATTAAAAACACCCAAGATGGCGGCGTGAGTACATCGTGAGGCTCTGGGTCTCTCCAGATTCTGCAATTTTGCGGTATTTTTCTTGCTCATCTCGGGTCTGTTCTTGCAGTTGTGCCTTTACATCGTACACCCGTAGTGAGATTCTGGATATTGGTTTGCGAATTTCCGACAGTTTTATGGACAATCTTCAACTACTTCCTGAGATCGCTAGGACACCCGAGGCTATGCACTCTACCCGGCCGGGCGGAAGTGCTCGTAAACAAAGGCGGGGGAAGCGCGGAGGACTAAGAGCTAAGCTAAAGCTAACACCACATCGGCTCTCTTTACCCAGCATTTTCCTTGCCAATGTACGGTCGCTAGTGAACAAAATGGATGAGATTCGACACAGCATCACACACAGCAAGAAACTTTTGAACTGTAACATCCTAATCTTCACGGAAACCTGGTTAAACAGCGGAATACCGGACACCACTATTGAGCTAGCGGGACGCCACACACTCCGGGCGGATAGAACATTAGATGGCTCCGGTAAGACAAGAGGTGGTGGATTGTGCATTTACATTAACAAAGCTTGGTGCACAAACTCTGCTATTGTTGGGAGTCATTGTTCAGCTAACCTTGAGTTTCTCATGGTTAAATGTAGACCGTTTTATCTACCGCGGGAGTTCACTTCCACCATTATAACTGCAGCCTATATTCCCCCGGATGCTGATGCCAAGCTTGCTATGAAAGCGCTTCATGCAGCCATCAGTAAACAACAGACTGATCACCCGGAAGCTGCTTTTATTGTTGCAGGTGACTTTAATCACTCAAACTTAAAGTCAGTGCTACCCGAGTTTCACCAGCATGTTTCCTGCCACACCAGAGGAAACAAAACCTTAGACCATGTTTACACAAACATGGTTGAAGCTTACGCTGCAACACCCCTACCCCACCTGGGACAGTCAGATCACCTTTCTTTGTTTCTCACCCCCAAATATGCACCCCTCATCAACCGTGTGAAGCAATCAGTGAAGACCATCAAGGTGTGGCCTGCGGGGGCAGATTCCACACTCCAGGAAAGGTTTCTAAACACAGACTGGAGTATGTTTGCTTTTCAGGCCACCAGTGGCGCTCACACGGACATTGACTCCTACACCTCCTCTGTATTGGATCATATCAATACCACCATTGACAGTGTTACAACCCAGAAACAGATCACCACATACCCAAATCAGAAGCCATGGATGAACAAGGAAGTGCGACTCCTGTTGAAGTCACGCAATACTGCCTTCAGATCAGGTGATGCACAAGCCTACAGCACATCCAGAGCAAACCTGAAGAGGGGCATCAAAAAGGCCAAGCACTGCTACAAGCTAAAGATAGAGGGACACTTTTCCAACTCTGACCCTCGATGCATGTGGCAGGGCATTCAGGCCATCAGTGATTACAAACCCACCCACTCCACCCCCGCAGCCACTGATGTCAACTTCCTGAACGAGCTAAATTACTTTTATGCTCGCTTTGAAAGAGACAACAGAGAAACTGCCACCAAGCTCAAACCCTCAGCTGACCACCCACCAATCACACTCTCCTCCACAGATGTCTGCAAGGCACTGAGCCGGATCAGCGCGCACAAGGCTGCTGGACCAGACAACATCCCTGGACGTGTTCTCAGGGCATGTGCGGAGCAGCTCGCTGGGGTTTTTACAGACATTTTCAACCTGTCTCTTGCCCAAGCAGCTGTACCAACATGCTTTAAACGCACTTCCATTGTGCCAGTGCCGAAACACTCTAGCCCGAGGTGCCCTAATGACTACCGCCCTGTAGCACTCACACCCATCGTTATGAAGTGCTTTGAGCGGCTGGTCCTGGAACACCTAAAAGACTCTTTACCATCCACATTGGACTCACACCAGTTTGCCTACCACAGCAATAGGAGCACAGAGGATGCAGTTTCCATGGCACTGCACTCTGTGCTCAACCATCTGGACCATAAGAACACTTATGCACGCATGCTGTTTGTTGACTTCAGCTCAGCATTCAACACTGTCATCCCAACCAAGTTAATAGCCAAACTTGGAGACCTGGGCATCAACACCTCAATGTGTAACTGGATTTTGGACTTCCTAACTGACAGACCACAGAATGTTCGATCAGGATCCACGTCCATCACACTCAACACTGGTGTACCACAGGGCTGTGTGCCAAGCCCGTTTCTCTGCTCCCTCTTCACTTCCGACTGCAAGCCTGTGTATGGATCTAATTCCATTGTCAAGTTTGCGGACGATACTACGGTGATTGGGCTCATCAGCAACAACGATGAGACTGCCTACAGGGAGGAGATCCAGCACCTGGCCACATGGTGCACCGAAAATAACCTGCTCCTCAACACCACCAAAACGAAGGAGCTCATCGTGGACTTCAGGAAGGAGTCAAGAGGCACACACGACACCATCCACATCAATGGAATGGCTGTTGAGCGTGTCTCCAGTTTCAAGTTCCTGGGGATCCACATCTCGTCGGACATGTCGTGGACGACCAACACCTCCAGCCTGGTCAAGAAGGCTCACCAGCGCCTTTTCTTCCTGAGGACACTGAGGAAGAATCAGCTCTCCTTGGCTATCCTGGTGAACTTCTATCGCTGCGCAATAGAAAGCATCCTGACCAACTGTGTCGCAGTATGGTATGGGAGCTGCTCTGTTGCGGAGCGCAAGGCACTGCAGCGGGTGGTGAAAACTGCCCAGCGCATCACAGGGACTCCACTACCTGCCATCGAGCACATCCAGAGGAAACGCTGTCTGCATCGAGCTCGCAGCATCCTTAAGGACTCCTCTCACCCAGCGCACAGACTATTTTCTCTCCTGCCCTCTGGCAGGTGTTTCAGGATCCTCCGGACCAGGACCAGCAGACTTAAGAACAGTTTTTTACCCAGAGCTGTCTCTTTACTGAACTCAAACCCCCGTTGATCCACTTCCCTCATAAACTGCTAACTCTCCTACCTCACATCTTCCTTCACTTTGTTATTTGCACTACCGACTGTTTATTACAGTAACAACTGTTTACTTATGCATTTTGCACTACCATACCTTAACTGGATTATGCTCATTTGCACTGCCGACTGTATTTATAGTACCACCTGTTTACATTTGCGTTTTGCACCGTACTTCTAACTGTAATATGCAACCACTTTCCACTGCACTTTTACACTTTTTTCGGATAGCTCTGTCCATAATTTATTGCACTACCTTAATCCAATGCTATAATCCTCATCTTTGCCTAACATATTATTTTATACCTCTATCTGTAAAATTCTGTTTATAGTAATAGCCATCTGTATATTATATTCATAGTACATATTCACCTGTAAATTCTGTTTATAGTAATAGCCATCTGCATATTTATTCACTGTACATAATCACTTGTAAATTCAGTTCTGTTTATAGTAATAACCATCTCTCTATTTATACATATTTATATATATTCAGTACATTTCCATGTCCTGCACTAATGCAACCTTTGTATATCCTGCACTTGCTGCTATTGCACTTCTGGTTAGACCTAAACTGCATTTCGTTGCCTTGTACTTGTACTTGTGTAATGACAATAAAGTTGAATCTAATCTAATCTAATAATTACTGTTCAAAAGTTATTGAAAAAATGTAAGAAATTAGTACTTTTATTAAATTGATCAAAAGGACAGTAAAGACATTTTCTTGAGCAACAAATCAAAAATTCTGCTTTGCCATCACAAGAATAAATTTAGTTTGTAAAATATATTAAAATAGAAAACAGTTATTTTAAATTGTAATAGTAATTCACAATATTACTGTTTTTATTGTATTTTGATCACACAAATGCACCTTGGTGAGCATATATATACATACATACATACATACATACATACATACATACATACATACATATATATATATATAGTATATATGAAATGTATCGTTTAAACTTTAAACTAAAAAGTTAGTGAATGGAGATGAACAGGAGAGGGCAAAATTCTCTTTTCAAACGGTCTTCACATTCTTTCCATTCTTTAATCGGCAGACAGCTCCTTATTTGGCATAAACTTGAATCATTTGATCAAGAGGCAGGTTAAATGCCAAGAATAGTTAGACAAAAAAAAAATGAAATATGAAGTGAATTTACCAACCTAATTTGGTGACATTGAGCTGAACTTTGATCGACTCGTACAGGTGGCAGTAATGATGATGCAGGTTACAGGAATAGATCCCTTTGTCACTCATTGCAACATCTGTATGAAGGAACCCAGAAAAAATATATTAATTTGTCTAGAAAATGGGGCTTTGCCTGGAAGTTTTGAAGTTTGAAGGTTAGTTTGTGTGAAAGTTATATAGGCCTTATGTATTTTGAATACTTAAGCACTTTGAAGGGATTGAAAGTTATATAGCTAGGTGGCTGCTAAAGTGTTCTTGAGGAGTTTCTAAATGGACATACATATAGAGAGATTGATTAAGTAACATTTGTGTTGCCCAAAATATCTCACCTTTAATTACCAATGAGAAGTTACCATCCTTAAAAGCAGTCTTGGTCATGCTAATGCGTCCCTGGTTGTAGCCATTGTAGATTCGCTGGTCTCCAGCAGAAAACATGTCTAAAACACGTTCCATTGCATGGTCTGGGCCACTACGAAGTAAGTCCCAGTGCACTACCCTTTGGCGGTCCTTTAGGCGGTCTTGGGTCCATACCATGCGCTGACTATGACACTGCAACATTGCCTGTGATCCTTGGGGGGCGCTGATATTGTACATGGCTACCGCCACGCCACTGCCATCGCTTTGGCCTAGCGCTGAGACACAAAAAGCAGGGTTTCCCGAAAAACAGATTAGCTCTAATGATAAAAAACCACTATCATATGTGATTACTTAAAGTAAATGGAGCAGTGCTGTTGTTATAAACCATATGTTGCTATACAGCAGCAGTAAACTAGTAGTTACAGCATTATCAGCCCTGTAGATGCTGTTCAAAAATTTCGGGTCAGTAAGATTTTTTAATGCTTTTACAAGAAGTCTAGAAGTAAGTCTCTCTAAAGGATTATTAGGAACACCATACTAACACTGTGTTTGACCCCCTTTCGCCTTCAGAACTGCCTTAATTCTATGTGGCATTGATTCAACAAGGTGCTGAAAGCATTCTTTAGAAATGTTGTCCCATATTGATAGGATAGCATCTTGCAGTTGATGGAGATTTGTGGGATGCACATACAGGGCACGAAGCTCCCGTTCCACCACATCCCAAAGATGCTCTACTGGGTTGAGATCTGGTGACTGTGGGGGCCATTTTAGTACAGTGAACTCATTGTCATGTTCAAGAAACCAATTTGAAATGATTCGAGCTTTGTGACATAGTGCATTATCCTGCTGGAAGTAGCCATCAGAGGATGGGTACATGGTGGTCATAAAGGGATGAACATGGTCAGAAACAATGCTCAGGTAGGCCATGGCATTTAAACGATGCCCAATTGGCACTAAGGGGCCTAAAGTGTGGCAAGAAAACATCCCCCACACCATTACACCACCAGCCTGCACAGTGGTAACAAGGCATGATGGATCCATGTTCTCATTCTGTTTACGCCAAAATCTGACTACCATCTGAATGTCTCAACAGAAATCGAGACTCATCAGACCAGGCAACATTTTTCCAGTCTTCAACTGTCCAATTTTGGTGAGCTTGTGCAAATTGTAGCCTCTTTTTCCTATTTGTAGTGGAGATGAGTGGTACCCGGTGGGGTCTTCTGCTGTTGTAGCCCATCCGCCTCAAGGTTGTGCGTGTTGTGGCTTCACAAATGCTTTTCTGCATACCTCGGTTGTAACGAAAGTTGCTCTTCTATCAGCTTGAATCAGTCGGCCCATTCTCCTCTGACCTCTAGCATCAACAAGGCATTTTCGCCCACAGGACTGCCGCATACTGGATGTTTTTCCCTTTTCACACCATTCTTTGTAAACCCTAGAAATGGTTGTTCGTGAAAATCCCAGTAACTGAGCAGATTGTGAAATACTCAGACCGGCCCGTCTGGCACCAACAACCATGCCACGCTCAAAATTGCTTAAATCACCTTTCTTTCCCATTCTGACATTCAGTTTGGAGTTCAGGAGATTGTCTTGACCAGGACCACACCCCTAAATGCATTGAAGCAACTGCCATGTGATTCATTGAATAGATAATTGCATTAATGAGAAATTGAACAGGTGTTCCTAATAATCCTTTAGGTGAGTGTATATTCATGTATTTTATTACTGTGATGGTAAAGCATCATTACTCCAGTAGTACACTCTTCAGTGGCATATGATCCTTCAGAAATCATTCTAATATGCTTATTTGCTGCTGAAGAATCATTATTATTATTATCAATGTTAAAAACAGTTGTGCAGCTTAATATTTTTGTGGAAATCATGATATATTTCTTTTCAGGATTCTTTAATGAACAGAAAGTTCAAAAGAACAGCATTTATTATCTATTGTAAAATGCTTACAATGTTTACTGTCACTTTTAATCAATGTAATGCATCCTTGCTGAATAGTTTTATTTTCTTTAAAAAAACCTCACTGACCATAAACTTTTGAATGGTAGTGTATGTTTTTGGATAATTATGACATTATGTAAGGAGCTCGCTTTTTTGTTTAAAGTTTTATAGTTTTATGATTCAAGTAATGTTCTTACCAGGGCTGAAGAGGAATGAAGCCAGAACTGTAAAATAAGCAAATAGAAGAAACCAAATTTAAGATTAAAAACACAACTCATGAATTTCATCCCACTAGGTTAAAGACCAGAGATATCATCACTGTTTTCAGAAATCACTGTTTAGAAAATTAGCTCTGAAAAAAATCAGCAGACGCTTGAGCAGCACTGTTAATCTGACAGCCTGGGTGTTTTATAGGAAGTAATAGTTCCTAATATAGGAAAGACACAATGGTACACAAAGATATAGAGGAATGCAGTGACAGCCAAGCCATGCAAGTTTCCCTGTTAGTTTGTAAAAAGCTCTTTGACAGCAAACATTTAGGGGGAAAAAAGAGTAGCACCAATATTTTGAATTTGCATCACTTATGTATGAAAGGACTATTTATGGATGTTTGTATGTATTAGTGTAACTTTCAGAAATAAACACCTATCCTTACGTCTGCAGGAAAAGTCAAAACACTCACGGCTAATAAAACATAAAATAAATTTTAGACTATAAATATTTAACTAGATATTACCTAAGCCCATATTATTCTCAATCACAGAAATTTGTGTCAAGTTGAAGTTCAAATCAACCTTAAAGGGACAGTTCACCAAAAAAAGAAAACACAGACATTCGCCCTAGCTCTCTTTGACATGTTCATGAGAGAAGTAATGTCTGATTCATAATGAAAAAAATTGGTAACACTGTACAATAAGATAATGTTAGTTAATGCATATATTACAAGCAATACATTTTATACAGTACAACAAGCACTACATTTTTTACATGAATAATTCATCTTTGTTAACATTAGTTAATAAAAATACAACTGTCATTGTTAATTTTTTATCCACTCAGGTCAATTTTTATCCGCTCAGATTAAATAATATTAACAGATACAACTTTTGATTTTAATCATGTATTAGTAAATGTTTAAATTAATATTACGATTAATAAATGCTTTAGAAGTATTTTTCATTGTTAGTTCATGTTAGCTAATGTAGATAACCAATGTTAAAGCCACAATATGTAATTTTTCGCCGCTAGAGGTCACTTATTAAAAACAAAGGCATAGCTTGATGACTCTTGATTTTATTATGCCACAATCGCCGCTTCTTCCGCTCATGCGTATGTGAGGTAACGCAGCGCTGTTTTATCATATTAGATACATTATTTGAGTGTGTTGAAAGTTATGTAAAATATAATATGTGTGTTTGCTCGATGGCTACTATGAGACACTTGTTGCACAGGCGTGGGAAAACATTAGCCTGGTCTTACCAGACTCTCGTATATTTCATTTGTACAGAGAGTCTGGCCACTCTCCATTGACAAGCGTTTACTTCCTTGAAGGCGGGTACTCTGTTGAAGTTTAAAACTATTGGATCTGCCCAGAGACACTCTGGATCGGCCATAACCAATCGCTAACATTTGGTCATGACGTATGTCATGCGCCGTTCATTTTCTCACATGGAAGTCCGTAAAAATAACTGTGCAGATTGTGCACGCCACCTCAGTGATAAAACCTAAAACTTGTGCATTCGGATTGTGATTTATTCACGGTGGAGGGGAGAGTTTTGTGATCGGGACCGCTGCTCACGTGGTCCGTAACATGATTGTATGCTGTAAATACTGTATAATGTCATCTGCTTTGTATGATAAGAATAAATGCTGCAGTAAATAACGGCCCAATTCAAATGTTTGCATGCTTTTCTTCTTTTTTTTAAGTGGTGGTGAAATATATTGCTCTTGTAAATACTTGCCAGCATTTAAAGAAATATAAGTCTAGAAATGCATCCAAATTACAGCGAAGCGCAACCGCGCGGTGCTCTGCAGTGGTCAAAAAGGATATACAGTGATTTTTGAAGTGATAAATTCTTGGATTCGTACAGCAATTAAATTACCACACGACCTTGGTGTTTGTCAAAAACAGTAGGTAATTCGGCCGGGGATTTTTACATGGGTGGTGGGAGACGGACGGCAATAAAATCACTGACTAGCCCCTGTAAATGACGACAATGCCTTCCGACCCCACGAGAAACAATTACCATCCGAATAGGGCTTCAGCCAACTCCTTCACCACCAACGGAGCGAGCTGGAAAATCAAACTTTTCCCGAACCCCGTGGGGAGGAGGACCACAACATCATAGCCACCAACAAAACTCAGCAAAGATTGTTCTTGCTCCGGCTTTAACTTATGGATATTCGGCAGGGGTGCCACAACGAAATGAATGGCTTTGTTCGCATCTTTCCCTGCCGCCATTACTGAACTACAACTCAAACTAGCGCACGACATCAATGTCATCGTTCTCAGCCACTCCCTCTGTCCGTTGATTGGACCAGTAAAAATTTGTTCGGAGAAAACCTAAGAATATACCACAGTCCCAGACGGAGTACTGAAGGAAAATGAAAATTGAGCGGAAGTAGGAGGGCGGAGCCAGGCTAGGAAAACATGATACTTGTCGCGTCCTCTCGCCGCATCTAATATAGACAGGATTGCTTTCATTTTTTAGGGCGCTTGGCCGCTCGCTCCAGGTGTAGACAAGGTGAAAGTTGCCTGATAATTTATGACCGATGGCCGAATTGTAGTGTCATAAAAACAGAAGCCCTCTGATGCAGGCAAGATAAGGGAAACCCTGCAAAAATGCTCTTCTTATTTAGTATTTTTGTCTTGTTTCTAGTCTAAATATCTAAACATTCTTAAACCAAGATGCATTTACTAGATAAGTAAAATTATATTTTTTCTTAAGTGAGTTTATGCTTAAAACAAGCTAAATTATCTGCCAACGGGGCGAGAAAAATAATCTTGTTTCTGATTGAAATCTTGTTTCTTGTTTCTGTCCCAAACAGAAATAAGATAATTTTTCTCACCCCATTTGGCAGATAATTGTGCTAGTTTTAAGCTAAAACTCACTTCATTTTGATTTTTTACCCCAGAAAACAAGGAAAAAATTATCTAATGTCATTTTACTAGTAAATACATCTTGATTTAAGAATTTTTGGATGTTTGGACTGGACAAAAGAAAAAATTACTTGATAAGAAGAGCATTTTTTGCAGTGTAAAGATAGAGGTAAAGTGATGTAATGAATGAACAGTTTATTTATTTGCATAGTAGTAAAATACTAATGTACGCTAATTAATTCCAGTTTTACCGTAAACTATATGCAAGCAGCTGTTCTGGGTTCTCCAGTGGCCACAGACAGTGTATTTTGTCAAAAAGAATCATATCGTTTTTTTTAAACGCATGTAATATCACTTCTTTAATAGCCTAATGTTTTTACTCTACAGTTGTGCAGTTTTAAGGGGACATATGGACATTTTAAAATGTATTTGCCGAAATTAGTAATGATATTTATATACAGGTTTATTTAAAATAGCAACATTTTATGTAAATTTCACATTAAATATCTAAATTTCTCAGTTTAATTCATGGTGAAAACATGAATGTGCATATTAGTGGCAGTTTGCTGCCATCTACTGGAAAACAAACACTTTTGCTAGTTCTCAATAGTTTGTGCATGAATGCAAGATGCAATTACTTGTTATTTGTGTTTAGGCTGTAATGTGGCGTAGGTGCTATTTTTGTATAGTTTAACTATTATCAGCCTTTTAAAAAAAAATTATAATAATAATATCATGAACATAATGACGGGGTAGAATGGACTGGACATCATATAAAACAATAAAAATTAAAAAACAGTACCAGTGTTTCCGCAACTTAGACTGAAAACATGTAGTGCTAAACCTTGATACAAGGGGCACCAAGTCAAATCTTGCCTAGGGCAGCAAATTGGTCAGGGCCGGCCCTGGATAATGTAAGCACACAAGTCACCGAAATATATAACATTGATCTGGTAGTTTTGGGATATTATGATCCAAATACCTTACATATTGTGCCTTTAACAAATTTAACCTTCCTGTAAGTGTTAACAACAAATCAATTCCTTTCTCTGATTTGTTCAGGTCATTTCGTTATTCAATCGACAAATAACTTGTCAAATCTGATTCATCAAATGAATCACTGAATCAGCAGTTAACAGCTCACTCAATTGGAATATTATCACGGAATAATGACTCACATGCATGTTCCACAGTTACCATAAATCTTCGAAAGATTTGGAATATGGAGCTCTTTTAATACGCCTTTTAAACAAAATGAGGTGAGTAAATGATGACAGAATTTTCATTTTATGAACTTTATGACTAAGGGAGTGGTTGAACAGTCCCAGATCCTCTTGCATTAAGAGGGTCTGGGACAAACCAACCACTCCCTTAATCATAAAGTGGTAACATTGTCTTCCTTTTCAGCATGCTAGAAATAAAAAAGATTTATCTAAAAATGGGTTGATTTACTTGTTTTTTAAATTCTACTCACACAACCCACATGCTTAAAACATACAGTACAAAACAAACAGACACTCTGTGGAATGTTTTTAGTGTTTCACAACATTGTGAAACACAGCATTTCATGAAAATTCAGAGCAGAGTAGATCTTTTTGCACAGCTGTCATTAACAGCTGTGACTATCATTCAGATGACTTTTCTGGAATAGTCATCTGTTACTGTCTGCACAATAGGTATCACAAAATATAAAACTTTTTAAAAACTTCTATGATAAATTCACAGTAATACTTCTTTTTACATGGAATTTCAACTTTGAGGGTTGTTGCATGTCATAATGATTTTGTGTCAAATGAAAAAGAAGAAAATACTTTCGTGAACGTACAGCAAATCCTGAGGGCAATAGAAAGACAGTAATAAGGATGTGTTAGAAGCCAGAGAAACCACAAACATCAGAGCGAAAAGCAGATGAGGTGAAGGGAGAGGGTCAAGGGTTTGGAATCTGCTGAGGAAGCACTTTGAAACGCAGTGGCTTGTCCGTATGCATATTTCATTCACAGACGCACACTCATATTCACACTAACGTGCTGTGGGCTAAGATACACCTGCACACGAGACTGTGAACTTACAAAACTGCATCTAACTATCTATATCTTTCTCATGTTACATTCTTCATTCAAATTAAAGGGACAGTTCACCCAAAAATTACAATTCTGTGCCATTTGCTCACTCTCATGTTGTTCCAAACCCGTGTGACTTTCTTTCTTCTGTAGAACTGAAGAATAATTTAAATGGACCCCACTAAGAAAAAAAACACTGGGATATTTTTTTTTAAAAAGAGGGTGAGTAAACGATGAAAATTTTCATTTTGGGGTGAACTTTCACTTTAAGCTTTTTACAGAAAAACATAAAATGTTTGAACAGATTTTCAGAATGAGTATGAAAGGAGAAAAATGTTCCATTTTCTAAGTCTGAAGTCAGGGCTCAGATGTTCTTGTATGATATTTATGCGCACAACTTCAAAGAAACTGAATATAATTTAATAAAGTGATGGAAATGATTACATAAATAGTTCTACACCTGAAATAAGCCTGGTAAATCTCTAGAAAACTCTGAGCAGTGTTGTTTGTCAGGCCTGGGTATATTTAAAAGCCAGGTTTGTTTACATGGGTTAAAATAAAGTGGACTTTTGTTGTCTTACAGACCTGCTGGGTGTGCAGAAACATAATGTTATGGGATTTTCCACTCAAAAACTATAATAACATGTCATATTTATACATTTAAGCTGAACGGTCAAGACAGAGAGTGAGTATAGTGAGCATTTTATTTTAGTAAGTCAATGTACGGAGCATCCAGTAGGCTTGATGAATAGAACAAATCATTTTAGAAGTTAATAATGGTAGCAAAGGCAGGTCTAGTTCAAACAAGGGTTAGTTTACCGTGAAACATCAAGTTATAATTGAACAAAAAAACAAACGGCCAATGGGGCCCCGTCTTAACTCACAAAAATTGGTTAATTATAAGTTTACAATACTGACTCAATTTGCAATAAGATGAGTAGGTCTAAATAATAGTACTTGCTTTAAATTTGTGTCAAGTGAATCACCCTGAGTCACTCTTGAGTTCTAAACACGCAATTCTAAGTCCAATGTGTTAGGTAAGGGGAATTTTCTTGATTCACTCTGTTTTCAGAGCAGGGACCTCCAAAAGAATAAGCTTCGGCTCCTGGTGAACCATCTGGCACTTTGACAAGGCCATCGTGGATAAACATCTCATGCACACCACCTGAATTCTGCTCTGAACAAAATAAAATTCCATGCCACATCTGGGATTTATTCCACCGAATATCCAGAAATATAGTTCCTTTGCTTTTTTCTTATATGTACTTAACTTTTAGCGCTCATGTCATGCAATTCGGTTTTATTGGAAGCAGAAACTTTTCTTTGGGTTAGTTCAAAACAAAGTCATCAGTCTTGGACACAGGTATCTGCAAGTTATCTGTGCCAGCTGGTTTTTACATTTGGGTCTGGGTCTCAACAGTGCAAAATACAGACTGAAAACCCATTACATGACATTATGAAATGTTTAAACAGAAGAGAACATTCACAAACATGTATAATGACTCTCAAGAGACATGCAAAGACAAAGATATGTGGGGTGGGTGAGAGTTACCTGACATGTTTGTTGCACATAGCCTACAAACACTCACACTTTGATGCATTTAATTCAAAATTAGGTTATACGTTTTTAGAAGTCTGTTTTTAAATACATAATAGACAATCGTTTATCCACTATTCTATCATCAGTCAATGTAAAGAACCACAATAAAACTTAAAGAACATCAGTAACTTTGCTTTTATTGGACAAATCTAGATACTCACGTTGAGCCAAGAAAAGCGCTCGAGCGCTCAAGGGCATAGCAAAGTTCTTCATGACCGATATCCTCTTGGTCCACTCTAGGATGTGTAGAAAACAATATAAAGTCGATTTAGCAGGCTTTATTCACATGACAAAGATGTTTCGCGAAGGAACACTTGCTGTTTGTCGACCAGCGACATCAGCAGCGGCGGCGGCAGTCTGTTCTACTGCCACCTTCAGTAGCCTATTGGTTAGTCCCTCCGCCTAGCCTGCCCCCTTTAAACACGAACCCAACAACAAAACCTTAAGATACTGTCTTTGTTCATAATTCCTGTAATCCAGCAGGGATATGAAATAAAATAAACATTTTAAATATGAAAATGAAATACGCTAAGAGAAAGTCGACGTCCTAGTCCTAGTTATTTTTTTTTATTTTTTTTTTTCGGAACTCTTGTTAGACGTTGTTCACGAAATAATAAAATGTTGCGTTCCCAATAGAAACTTTGCATTTGCTCATAAAACGCGTTCTCCAATAAAACTTTTGCGGTAGCCTACCCGAGAAAAGCAAAAAAGCAAAATAGTTTCCCTCCCACCTCCTGTTATTTCCACCACAAAACACGAAGTTTATCGAAAGAACGCAAAAAAATAAAATAAAATTGTGGCAAAAAATAACAAAAAAATAATAACAATCTGTTATTTTTTAAATATTTTACAGAGGATTCAATCGCATTTGATATTGGCCCACCAGTAGCCAGAGACTTGTGTAACACCTGGTAATAATTACCAGGCTCTGGTTCATCAAGGTGTTGTTGGTGTGTTTACAGGCTTAAGCTCGCAGCATGGTTATGGGCCACATTGCTGACTCAGCTCCCGCAATGAGCCATAAAACTCTAGGGAACAAACAATTAAGACAGCCTCATTCTCCAAAACCCCCCAAAGACGTGCTGACAGCAAAGAGAGGAGCAGCACCTATATTTCAGCTCCTTTAAGCAGCCTTTGAGATTCATCCTCAAATAAAAGAAGCAAATATAATTTCACCAAACATTTACTGAAAACCGATTTCAGTACTAAATTATAAATATGTGATATCGTGATAACTGTAGCACGTAGCACATTTGTTTCTGAATATTATAAGAAGTGCCTTATAGTGGATTTAATCTTTTGGCCTACTTATATTTTGGGTTTACATAAAAATGAAGATGATGGAAAAATAAGTTGCATGACCACGTTTCCATCAGCTGTACAAACAACAAATGAAGTAAAAGATTAAAAGTAGATATTTGCTGCCACCTCCTGGATTACGTAAATATTGCAACTATTTGACAGGTCCTGCACTGCGCTCTAAAGGTTTGTCAAAAAGTGATTACTGGTTCAGTCTGACTGTTTAATTAAAGGGATAGGCTAGTTCACCCAAAAATGAAAATTCCATCATCATTTACTCACCCTCAAGTTGTTCCAAACCTGTATTATTTGTTATGTTGAACACATAGGAAGACTGTACCGTTCTAGGGCACCATTTATTTTCATAGTATTTTTTTCCCCTACTATGGAAGTCAATGGTGCCCCAAAGCAGCCTGGTTACAAACTTTCTGCAAAATATCTTCTTTTGTGTTCAGCATAACAAAGAAACTCGTACAGGTTTGGAACATCATGAGGTCGAATAAATTTATTTAGAAATAAATATAATAATTAAATGTAAAATAATATAATATGTGCTCTGTTGCAAGTTCACATACTTGATTCATGTTTTCCCATGGTTTAAGTTCCCATGGTCAAGTTGTCATTGTTGAAATAATCTGTTGAAATCTTTGATGCAATTGGTTCTGTTTGTTTGTTTGTTTGTTTTCCTGAATAGTTATCTGTAGCAACGCATAATGTAATAACTGCTCATAATGTAATTCACAATGTATGTAATTGATAATGTAATAATTTTCTCAAAATGTAATAAAATCTTGAACTCATAATGTAATAACGTTTAAATTATGAGAAAATTATTTCATTATAAACTCACCAAAAACATGTCATATTTTAATTATTGTTGCTTATTAGCATGCATATTACTAGAATATTGGCTGTTTATTAGTATAAAGCACATATTAATGCCTTATTCTGCACAACCTTATTCTACATCCCTTAATCCTACCTAATACCTAAACATAAGCGCTAAAAAAAACATACTAACTAACTATTAATAAGCAGTAAATTAGGGGTTTATTGAGGCAAAAGTCGTAGTTAATAGTGAATGTGTTCCCCATACTAAAGTGTTACCATGTTTATTAAACATAAAGCATTGGTAAAATACAATAAATACAATGCTTTGTTTATTATTATTATTATTATTATTATTATTATTATTAATAGCAGCCTCTCTGTAGTTATTAACTGTACTGTAAGGGAATACTAACATTTTTTATGTTTTAAAAGCTATTACAAGAATGAAAATATGACATGTTTTTGGTGAGTTTATAATAATACATTTCTCATACTGTAAAAATGTTTATTACATGATGAGCTCAAGATTATTACATTTTGAGAAAATTATTACATTAAAAACATTTTATTACAATAATGTAATATTACATTATGAGTTGCTACAGTGTCCCTTACTTTGCCACACTGAAGGTGGCAACCCTATCTAAAACCATGTTGCTTGAAAAGATTGCAAATCGGAAAACATGCACACAATGCAACTAAAGAAATTAAACACCTGATTAAGGTGAGACAAATGGCATTCAGATGTGTTGGAAGGACATAAACATTAGGATTAGTGCAGTCACTTGCTCTGAAACACTTCTTGTTGTGAGTTTTGACACACTATATTGCCAAAAGTATTGGGACACCCCTCCAAATCATTGAATTCAGGTTTTCACATAAAGTGATTTTCACAGAGTGGGGTCAGCACATGCTGAGGCGCACAGTGCTCAGAAGTCGACAACTTTCTGCAGAGTCAATAGCTACAGACCTCCAAACTAGTGGTCTGTGCGGGACTGTTTTTTTCCCCCGTCCCACTCCCGCTAGATTCTATTCTGCACCCACCTGCTCACGCTTAAAATTCACTGTGATTATGTATATTATCAGATTGTGGTGTGGGGTTGTTTTTCAGGGGTTGGGGTTGGGCTTGACCCCTCAGTTCCAGTGAAAGGAACTCAATGTATACCAAGACATTTTGGACAATTTCATGCTCCCAACTTTGTGGGAACAGTTTGGGGATACATGACTGCGCACCAGTGCACAAAGCAAGGTCCACAAAGACATGGATGAGCGAGTTTGGTGTGGAGGAACTTGACTGGCCTGCACAGAGTCTTGACCTCAACCCGATAGAACACCTTTGGGATGAATTAGAGCGGAGACTTGACTGGCCTGCACAGAGTCTTGACCTCAACCCGATAGAACACCTTTGGGATGAATTAGAGCGGAGACTTGACTGGCCTGCACAGAGTCTTGACCTCAACCCGATAGAACACCTTTGGGATTAATTAGAGCGGAGACTGCGAGCCAGGCCTTCTCGTCCAATATCAGTGCCTGACCTCACAAAGGGGTCAAAAATGACCATGAACACACTCCTAAACCTTGTGAAAAGCCTTCCCAGTAGAGTTGAAGCTGTTATAGCTGCAAAGGGTGGGCCAACTCCATAATAAATCCTACGGATTAAGAATAGGATGTCATTAAAGTTCATGTGCATGTAAAGACAAGCATCCCAAAACTTTTGGCAATATAGTGTATATCTTCTCAGTAACATGAAATTATGTCATTCATTCAGTTTTGCTATTAATAAACAAAATAGACACATTTTGGAAGTGGATTTGGCATTTGAAGCATTTTAATTGGAAGTTTGTGGGGTTCTTTCTTTCTTTTGGCAGCACTGTGCAAATTTGTTACCTGTATATATTGAAGCTACATACATATGTAAACTGATAAAATCCAAGACATGGATTCAGCCCTTATTATAATGTCAAAAGACAAATTAGAGACATTGCCAAAAAGAGACATAACAATCAAAAGGCATCAACAATAAGGATATTTTCTACAAAACAAAGCAGGTTCAATAAATACCATATTTACAGAACACTGAAAAAAACAAATGCATGCAAGTCTATTTTTATTGTGGCGTTAGAAGCGAAAGTAGTCCACAGTTGCTCTTTTTTTTTTTTTCACAAGTGAAGTGTGATTCAGTAACCTAAAAGAGTCAGTCAATTTTAGGTGTTTTAGGAGCTACATCATCTAGCAAAAAGCCCTTAGGACTCAAGAGGTCAAATTATTTTTCTGTCCATCAAACAAAATGACAATTCTAGATTTAAGAGTGCTTTAGAGTTTATATTCATACTTTTTTGTGATAACAGACGTCCACAGGGCAGTAATGCATGAAGTACACGGTAGAAGTTAGAAAGAACATGATTCTTTTTCTGTCCCTTTTACTCTGCAAAAGCCCTGACTGTTGCATCGTTAAATAAAAATGGATTAACTCAAGTCTTTTTGTTAATTGTCAGACAGGTATGTATGACCGTTCAACTTTATAGTTAATATTGAATTACTGAGTTATGGTCATGGCTTTTAACTGAGAGATCCACAGCGTTCTCCCTGGTTTTCTTCCTGTCACTGAGTTGAAAGTCCCCTTGGGTACACGTCTTTGTAGATGTAGTCTTGGATCAAAGACATGGTTTAAGTCCCACCAATAGACCAGCTAATGGCATCAGCTTCATATGCTCAAACATTAAACTTCCCTAGAGGAAGAAAAAGCAGAATAGGGTTAATATAAATAGCAAATGAATAATATATCTGTAATATGATCTTTTTATATTATTTTCAGAACAGCTGGTGGTAACAATTATAGAGTTTCGTAATACCAAAACATCACCCTCCACAAGGTAAAAATAGATACAATACATGGAAAAATGTGGAAAACTCAGTACTCAGTAGATGCAGTCATTCTCTCTGAAGGTCCAATTCTCTAATAACTCTGGGTGGAGACTGAGATTATTAGATAAAAACACACTAGGGACAAAAGCCCTGGATGTTGAAATGCCAGCTTCCCACAGACGGCTAGACAATAGGGGTTTGGCTATCCTGTGCCTCACTGACTGAGATCAATGTGTCTCCCCCTATTAAAAGCTATATTGTCTATTGTCTTTTAATGAGTCCACACTGACAGCTAATGATGTGCCACACTCTGCAGTGAACATTAACAATGAGGAGGACTTGCTGTGCAAGCATGTCTGGACAATGAGGGACAGTTTTATAACAACCTGCAGGAACAATCTGTCAAGCAAGCTATTAATGATTTTGGGGGGTACATCCTAATGCCTAGTGTTGACATCTCTTAATAGCAACTTTATAGAAATGGCTAAATTACCATGTGCAGTTGATGAAGGCAGACAAAAGGACTAAGCGGCTTGTTTTGATTGCAACTTGCTTGTGGATACATGATTGAAACTGAAACTTTGTCTTGAAAAATGTAAGACAAAATTTCATATTCTCATTACAGTAAAGAAAAAAATTTCTTGTACATGTCTAGAAATTTAGTACAACAAATACAGTACTACCAAATTGTACTTTACAAATGAACAATACTATTCAAAAGTTTGGAGTCAGTAAGATTTTTTTATGATCAAAAGTGACAGTAAAGACATGTAGAATGTTACAAAGATTTCTATTATTGTTCTTTTCTTTTGAACATTCTATTCATCAAATAATCCTGGAAACAAATATATCACAGTTTCCACAAAAATATGATGTAGCACTGTAACTTTTTCTACAGTGATAATAAGGATCAGCATATTAGAACGATTTCTGAAGGATCATGTGACACTGAAGACTGGAGTAATGATGCTGAAAATTCAGCTTTGCCATCACTAATAACTAATAATTTACACTAATAATTAAAAAAATATTTTAAATAGAAATCAAAATTTTTGCATTGTAATATTATTTCACAACATTATTGTTTTTACAGTATTTAGATTTTGATAAGAGCCTTCATTTAAAAACATTTAAAAAAAATCTTAGACTCCAAACTTTTGAACGTTAGAGTACTTTTATATAATTACAATATTTAAATAGATTTTTTTTGCATTACTGTAATGATAATTATTATTTTTCATATTATAGCAAGCTACTATAGAGCTCCTAAAGGGACATGGTGAAAGAAAAGTTTCTTGGGGGAACGCAAAACTTTTGCAAGAGAATGCAAAAGCATCGAACTATAATTGTCCCTCCCATCACATATTTTTTTCCACCATGTCCCTTCAGCGGACTGGGGGAGATTAATCCTAATTGTTTCTAAAATAAATGTCACAATGAAAAAATACCATAAAATAGACTTAATTATCTTTGTGTAAAATAAATAACATCAAATGTGAAATGAGGGGTGTGTGAAATATTAAGTGTGATTTTAGACTTACGATGCTGTCAGTGTTGAATTGAGCACCATGGTAGCACGTATCCTGTGTAACTGAGCTACCGTCAGTTTTTTATGCTGCTGATGTGGCTGCTGGGAAAGCACCAAGTCACTCTTTTCCTCCAGACCACAAGGGGGGAGTGTCTCAATCTCTGTAATCTCACATTCTGCCTGGCCATTGGGGCAGCTGAGGGTCCTATGGACATGCCTGGCCTCTGCTCTCATGTTCGTCAGTTTGCTCGACAATGCTTTTGGATCCTCACAGAGGCCTTCCTCGTCCGTCTGGAATAACTCAGCGCAATGAGACGTCTGTTTGGCGAGGTGTGTCAAGCTCTTGCTTACATTGTTCCTGCCAGAGGGGCGGAGAGGAGCGGTGAGGCATTGAAGGAGGTCATCTTCGGAGCGTGACCTGAGGGTAAAGTGCTGCAAGTAGTCGGGGCGGGGCTGGACGGGCGAACGGCGCCGCAGCGTTTGGGAACGACAACCCATGACCTGAGACATCCCAGAAAAGTAATTCTTCTCCCCAAGCTCCTTATTGTTAGCATGGTCATGGTCTAAAACATAGGACTCATTTACAGTAATCTGGGAGCCATTCCAGGTTATGGAATCCTCCTCATCACCATCTTCATCATCCTCAAATGCCTCCTCTTCCTCCCCAGCATCGGTCTCCTCTCCCTCGCTCTGGCAAACCGTTCCCTTTAAATCAAGTTCTGTGATCAGGGACTGAGGTGAGAGAGTTCCATACGCACTGTCTATAGAAAGAGAGCGACTTTCTGCATCCAAGTCCGTTGTGACCAAATCCCCCAGAACTTCCAGAGTTTTGCTGTGACTAGTAGAGAAGGAATCCCGCAGGCTTGAAGAATCAGACAGCAGGGAATTTTTTAACGATGCAGTCGTCTGAACAGCCGACAAGGACCCAACCTCATCCGCTTCTTCCATGGCAGCCACAGAAAGGGTTTCCGTGGAGCCATCGGAGTGACTTGGTGAAGGAGAGAGGCTTTTGGAAAAGAAAATGAATATTTATTAGAGTGCTTGATGTACTTTGATCTTTCACAAAATGTATTGTGAAATTTAGATGCAGTTCATGCTAAGAGCTGTAGTGATAGCGAGTCCGTCTCAATCAGCTCCCTAGCTCAAGAGTCAGTATATCATGTTCACAAATTCAGGCACTGGCAAGGACAGTAAAGGACGCTGGCTTAAACATTAGGACACTGAGGACTCTATTTCCAGCAATGTGACAACGTCCTCATTGTACAACATCAATACCGGTATTAATGAACAACAGCAGAGAAGATATTTCTCTGACATTACTTGTAAAAGTATATTATAATAAATAACTAGCTTGTTACATATTTGTGCAACATTTCAGCAGTAAATAACTAGCTTGTTACACATACACTCACCTAAAGGATTATTAGGAACACCTGTTCAATTTCTCATTAATGCAATTATCTAATCAACCAATCACATGGCAGTTGCTTCAATGCATTTAGGGGTGTGGTCCTGGTCAAGACAATCTCCTGAACTCCAAACTGAATGTCAGAATGGGAAAGAAAGGTGATTTAAGCAATTTTGAGCGTGGCATGGTTGTTGGTGCCAGACGGGCCGGTCTGAGTATTTCACAATCTGCTCAATTACTGTGATTTTCACGCACAACCATTTCTAGGGTTTACAAAGAATGGTGTGAAAAGGGAAAAACATCCAGTATGCGGCAGTCCTGTGGGTGAAAATGCCTTGTTGATGCTAGAGGTCAGAGGAGAATGGGCCGACTGATTCAAGCTGATAGAAGAGCAATTTTGACTGAAATAACCACTCGTTACAACCGAGGTATGCAGCAAAGCATTTGTGAAGCCACAACACGCACAACCTTGAAGCGGATGGGCTACAACAGCAGAAGACCCCACCGGGTACCACTCATCTCCACTACAAATAGGAAAAAGAGGCTACAATTTGCACAAGCACACCAAAATTGGACAGTTGAAGACTGGAAAAATGTTGCCTGGTCTGATGAGTCTTGATTTCTGTTGAGACATTCAGATGGTAGAGTCGGAATTTAACGTAAACAGAATGAGAACATGGATCCATCATGCCTTGTTACCACTGTGCAGGCTGGTGATGTTTTCTTGGCACACTTTAGGTCCCTTAGTGCCAATTGGGCATCGTTTAAATGCCACTGCCTACCTGAGCATTGTTTCTGACCATGTCCATCCCTTTATGACCACCATGTACCCATCCTCTGATGGCTACTTCCAGCAGGATAATGCACCATGTCACAAAGCTTGAATCATTTCAAATTGGTTTCTTGAACATGACAATGAGTTCACTGTACTAAAATGGCCCCCACAGTCACCAGATCTCAACCCAATAGAGCATCTTGTGCCCTGGATGTGCATCCCACAAATCTCCATCAACTGCAAGATGCTATCCTATCAATATGGGCCAACATTTCTAAAGAATGCTTTCAGCACCTTGTTGAATCAATGCCACGTAGAATTAAGGCAGTTAAACGCAGTATTAGTATGGTGTTCCTAATAATCCTTTAGGTGAGTGTATGTGCAACATTTCAGCAGTAAATAAATTATAAATGTTATCTAGATTATGTTCATTAACTGTCTAGCGACGCATGTTTATTCTGAAATATAATAAAATGTTATGTGTCGCATGCTGTTATGTGTATTGCGTTGGCTCACATGATTTAAGTTTCGTGCTTCAGAACTTCCATTAAGGGAATATAGTGAGCATCAATGCTCCCTGGGTTTCACGGTGCACTGTGGGACTTTTTAGGGAGCGAACGTTTCAGTGCCCTGGAAGGATTCTGCGATTGAGACAGCCTTCAAAATGGCCGACTCCCTGATCAGTGCCCTGACTACTGATGTAGGGAGCTGATTGAGACCCACCCAGTGACCATAGTACTTCTATGTTAATGTTTATTCATGATGCAAATTACTATAATATTTTATTTTAATAAATAACTTTTATGCTATAGTTTTTCTTAAACATATCTGTATCATATCTTTATCTTAAATCCATATCCCTTTTTAAATATTTTATATTATAAATGAATATATTTGCTAATGCCTATATGAATAATCTACATTCCCCACTAGCGTTTATAAAAAAAAATGTTGCCAGTCACCGCCTGCATTTTTGCTAATTTTCACAAAATTTTCATGGCCCCCAGAATATTTTGTTGTATTAACATCTGAACATGCAATATGTCAAAAGAAAGAACAGACCCTCTGCTTTTAAACTAAAAAAAATGATTCTAGCTTAATGCATAATTTTTTTTATCAACACTTGAATGTGGGTAAGTTCCATAAAAAACGTTTTGGTAAAAGCTAATATCCAGATTGGATTCAGAATGATGATCAAAACACAGTTGGAGTAAATCGAGTCCATCAACACTCATAATGTTTGCACAGGCCTGTAGCGAATCCTGATTTGACATTTCATTCAGTAACATTAGTTTTGATTTATATATGCTGTTTAATGTTGATGATAACGTTATTTTACATACGCATATGAATACATATAATATTGCACGTTTCTGCTTCTTCTTTGCACATGTTTTTATCATGAGATTCAGTACTCTTTCAGAAGACGCGTAATAGCGCCCCCAACCGTATAACAGTAAAAACACGATAAGCTGGAAATTTCTGTCAATGGCACGGAAGCATTTTCTCACAAATTACGGAAATGTATGTCAATGGCTGGGAAAGAGTTAATACAATATACAGTATAAGGAATCATTTATAAACAGTACCTCTTATCTAGAGGCTCTCTGTGCTGTAGTGATGGAGAGCTGGAGGTGGACATGCTGCTTTCCGTCTCATCCTCATCTCTGTCATCTGTGTCATCTATCTGGGACTCGGAGCGAAGTCTCTGAAGCTGGTTCTGCATGGAAAAAACTCTTCATATTAAAACTAGCAATCAAGCCCAATGATTTTAAGAAACCAACCATTAGTAACCAAAAGTTTGTGGAATGTTATTTAGTTCTAATACCTGTGCATTGTAAATGGCCTCAATCCAGCTGCGGCCCTGAGTGCCACTGTTGGCCTGAAAGCAATAGGAGGCCACTGCACAGTGAAACTCATTGAGGTAGATAAGGAGGAAGCTTCCTGGGTCTTTCAGCTCTCGGCACACTACGTTATGGATGACGAGAGGCTGCCGGATCACCTTTACTTTCTCCACACGCTTCACCGACTTAGTAATCAACAAAACGTCAGTGAACAGGAAACAGTACACATCCATCTGTCGGAAACAGGAGGTAATGGAGACCATTGAGAAGCTTTTAGACAACTATTGGCTGTTAGTTAAAAATCTATTGCTTACTAAAGTGCACTCAGAAATGCTGGCTCTGTTTTACGAAATAAAAATAAGAAATCGTACCCTGCTCTCTTTACCCTCCTTCATCTTCAGAGCTCCCTCTAGGAGCAGTTGACGGGTCTCTTCAGGTGGGGCGCCCATCACTGGAGCGGTCAGGTCAAAGTTATTATATTCCCTGAGGATCTGAAGGATCAATGCATGATGGATGATTATAGAGACATCAAGCAGGTCATGGAGTTGCTACTTGTTTCTGCAGTAAAATTATAAAATACACCAAATATACAGGATCTAAAATAAACCATACGACATACGAAAGCCTCATTGTGTCTCACCCTCTCCACTTCCTCGCTGGCCCCCTCCACGGCTTCATACGCCTCTATACGTCCAGCGATGGCAGCCAGCTTCTGTTTTTCCTCCCTTTGTCTCATTTGTGAGTCCACACTGTTAATGAAGCATTCAACAGCAGCCACCTGACAAAAAATATTATTGGGATGTCAATAGATAATAAAGAAAATATAAATAGAAGATGACAAATGTCAAATATTTTTTTTGCCCCTAAATACAGTGCAGTGGAGTCCAAAATGTTTAGTGATTTTTTTTTATTTTATTACTATAACATTTTAAATGAAAAGTTGAAGAAAAAAACAAAAAACAAAGGTTTAAGCATGTCTTCCCTCGACCCTACAAAGGATAAGTGGTTTGGAGAATGGATGGAGGGACAGAAGAATATATTAAATATTTATTCTGCAATAATAACAATTTATAATATAATAGAATATAATATAATATAATATAATAGAATAGAATAGAATAGAACATACCATAATAAACATAATATGTGACCCTGGACCATAAAACCAGTTATAAGGGTCAATATATTATTTATATATTATTAACCTGCCAAAACAATTGATAAATTATTCTATCTATTTTTGTCTATTTGTTTTCTCAATTTCATAATTTTATAGATAATTCAATTAAATTTGGCATGGATTGCCAATTCCAGTGGCTTGAATACACAATTGTAAAACACAATAAAATAAATGATATACTACGGAATACTGTGCACATGTGCTCCATTTCAAAGATTTTTGAAAGATTTAATCTCTTACCATTCTGTTAATGGCCTCACGAGTTGGCGGGTCATCAGTCTTTTTCAGCACGCTCTTGAGCAGCAGTGGGTATTTAGTAAGTCTTTGATGAGGCTTCACTAACATGTCTGTCAGCTTCAGCCGGTTGCACTGTTTATGAGTTTCTGCCCACTACAGGATGGAACATTTATTGAAAGTCTCATTTGGTGAACAATCATAAACATACAATCACAGCACAAGCAGAACTTGAGGGAATCGCTGAGTCATAATGAGGGTGCTGTTACAATACAGGTTATTATGCTAAAAGACCTCTCATATCACATTTACAATGAACCATCAGAGGTGCCTTTATATTTGCCTGTTAATGTGTCTGACTTAAGAGCAACAGGATGTGGGTCGTAATAATTACTCACAGTTACGTATATTCTGAAGAGCTCATTGTCTTTCAGTAAAGTGCGCATGTACTCCATACAGCCTTCTTCTTCCATGCAGTAACGGATGTAGGGCTTGAATCGAAAACCAAACTGCACAAAATCAATGTAATCAGTTGTGACAACTTTAAGTCTTAAAATCCATGAAAGTGAATGAGTGAATATGCCTGTGTGAGATGTGTGCACACTCACAGTGCTGAAGCCCTGATGTAGTTCAGTGGGGTCGAGCACTGTTCTTTTCTGTCTGGCTTTCTCTAGTGCCGGCAACATGACTTCAGCCCACAGGGATGTATGCAGTTGCACAATGTCCTGAATGTTACTGAAGAGACGCACAGGTTCGACTTCACTTAGTAAACCGCTCTCCTGGAGGTTCAGCAGGCCACAAAGAAACAGCTGGCGAAAGAGGAAGAGATTGTGATTATACTGTGCTATAAAGTGTCAGATCTAAACTGTCATGATAAAAGTACCATAAATGCTACAGTTAAAATGAGCACTAGAAAAGATAACTATTGTAAATTCCAATTTCAATGGCATTATTATATATTTACACAGATTATACAAGGGCAATGCTAATGTATTGAAGTAAACATCAGCAGGATCTTACATCGGTTATGACGTGCAGTTTCTTGATGTAGTCTGACTCTGTCTGCAGCAGTTCCCATATGGCCTCTTGCTGATGGCACTGACGTCTGGTTAAAATCTACAAGAAAAAAAGAAAATACATTTAAAAACAGAGAATATATAAAACCCACCCGATCATATTTTATATATATATATATAGTAAAAACCAAAATGTATTCAGACATGTTCTCACATTATCACAGTTTATTCGCTATAGTTTAGAAAATGGTAATAGAAATATGACAAGGAGTTAAACTGTGTCAGAACAAATTAATCTTGATAATGTCAGATAAATTTAATAGAAAGGTATGTAATGGATTACAATCAACCAATCCTTTAGCTCAAAACAGTAGAGCTTTCCTGTAGCTCAAACAGTAGAGCATGGTGCTAGCAACGCCAAGGTCATGGGTTCAATTCCCAGGGAAAGCAAGAACTGACAAAATGTGTACCTTGTATGCAATGTAAGTCGCTTTGGATAAAAGCGTCTGCCAAATGCATAAATGTAAATGTAAATGCAATCAGCTGTTAAATGTAAGTACACAATTAGATAATACCAATTTATAGCAATTTAAGAAAAAACACCTAAGCAAAACATGGTCAGGTCAAAGTGTCTGAATAATTTTGCTCCCAAATTTTCTAAATAATTTTTGGGTATAATATGTCACAGTTTGCTATTCTCACTTACATAAATGAACTATAGTGTTTAGTAAAAAAAATATCTATCTGGTGTCTGAATAATTTTTGGTTTGACTGTTTAATGTTACAAAAGATTTTAAATGAATGCTGTTCTTTTAAACTTTCTATTATTAAAAAATCTAGAAAAAAAAAAATGTATCACAGCACAACTGTTTTCAACATTGATAATAAGAAATGTTTCTTGAGCACCAAATCCGAATATTGAGTTGGTCATGATAAAACATTGGCCATTTTGATACTTAGTAGAGAGTGTAGTGTAGACTTTGCTTAAGAATTACAAAAAAAGTGCACTGTTTTTTTTTTTTTTACTTTAGTTTCTCTTACAAAACCGATCACGACAAGAGCAATAACATCCATCTCCATGACACTGCAAAGAACTAACACAAAAACATCAATGGAAAAGCTGAAGTTATAAAACCATTCATAAATGATTATGGTCATTAATCTGACAGGTTTATCGTTGCACATAAAGTCAGATTAGGCTGATCCGGAATTTATTATTGGTTATAAAATCCTAATGTATCTATATAAAAATTCTCAAAGCTATGCGCTGGGTAGGGGAGTGTATTTACCTCAGGATTCTCCAAAAGTTGCTTCCAGCTCTCTTCTAGCTCCAGGTTGGGCTCCTCTTCCCACGAGTCTCTGTGGAACGAGAGCTGCGGCGGCATCTTGGGTAATCCGAACATAGTGTACGAGTATAGCTTACTCTGCAGCTGTTCCACACGATCGCACTCCTGAGAAGATACATTTAAATATTAAATAAAGTGAATCGATAAAAGTCTATATTATTTTGTTTAAATAAACTAAAAACTAGAAAAATGTTTTAAAAAAGAATCTATAATTTTAAGTGAATTTAGACATCACACCATTATAATGTATGAATTATTAGGGTTTTTAAAGATTAAATTTAAGTAGATGAAGATAAAGGTAATCAGAAATATAAAAAATAGGGAAAATGAGCATAAGAAATTAAATATTCAATCTTGACAGAAAAATAAAATATTTAATTTAATGATAACGATTTAGTACTGATATATTGTGCATCCTAATCATAACATGAGCTATTCCAAATAAGAACAAATGGAAAATGATGTCTTTTTTTGACCCAAAATGAGTTATGTTTAATATTAGACACAAAATAATTACTCGTATTATATTAACACTATGGTGTATTGTTTGCAGTATGGAGTAAATCTCAAGACACATGTAATGATCTCATGGTCGCCCCTAAGCAGGCATTGTTGTCCATACCGGACCAACGTCATGCTATTATATGTGATTTTTACAAGTCACATAGAGAGGAAGAGATCCTGGCCTGATCTCTGACCCCAGTTTTACACTCCTGAGCCAGTCAGAGGGTGTCAACCAACCTAAATCTCTAGCGCATGCTAAAAAGTACACACCAAAGGTCCCTACACGTGAGAGAAAACTGAGTGTGGACTTATAGGAAAGGTCTACTTGTAAATTTTCCTGTTTTTTGTTCACTGTTAAGTGGAGCAATACTTTGACAAATTATTATTTCTTCCTTAGTGGTTACACACTCGCTCAAGTGTGAAATGCAAGAAGCTTGCCAAGAATATGTAAGTGCTTGTTTTGCAAATGAGAAGGTGCCTTGCACATGTGAAACAACTCTTGGATGCTCACAGATGCTGACCTTCCCAAGAGAGCCGTTTCCTGAGTTGGAACTGAAGAGGCCGCTGAAGCGGCTGGCGGCGCGGTTCCTCCAGCGGTCTGTACCCGTTATAGATCCAGGAAGAGAACCACTCAACTGGGATACGGAGTCTTGATTGGGGACGCTGGAATCCCCCAGAAACTCCGGCATGTTCTTTCGCCGACGCGCTTGACCCTGTGACAGACAGAACGTGAGAGATAGAAAAAGAGAGGTAATGAGAAAAATGAAATGTAAAAACAGACAAATGTTTGAATTGAGGTGGGGGCGAGTTAAAGGACAAAAAACACAAAAGAGAAGACGACAAATTATATATATATATTATATATATATATATATATATATATATATATATATATATATATATATATATATATATATATATATATATATATATATATATATATATATATACAATTTTATTTTAATTATTATTATTAATTATTATTATTATTATTGATTCTATAATTAAAAATGTAAATATGTTATACTTTTAAAACTATTGTTAAAAAAAAACTAACTATAAAACATTTTTGTTTGACTGGTTACACACTTGAAGTATTTATCTCTGACACGATTAACCTGATCCCTTTCTGAAATAATTTTAATAATTGACAAATTTTGCATATTAAATGATTTTATTTTATTTTTTACTTTTAGAACAGCAAATTAAGCATAGGCAAGCTGAATTAACCAACAAAATGTAACAATTGTCACAGAGGAAATGCATCTGTCATACAAACTTTGACAAGACGTCAAAGCAAACAAAGTCGTCGGTCTAAAGTATGGAATGTAAAGTGCCAGAAGTAGCCTGGCTCTGACAGGTAAGGAAGTGCAAACAAAACACTCAGGACATTTATACATAAACAAGGACAGGCCTGTTCTCAGACCATCTCTGTACATTCAGTGACATCTTTCACCTGAGGATGGGACAGCACATATGTGTCAAGAAAGAAAAAGAAAAAAAACGGTTGACCTTAGTGAGCATATTCAGCTGTCAACAGGTGAAAAGATCATTTGGGTTTTGCCAACATTCTCCGCACAGAAAGGTTGAAGCATTAGAGACTTGACTGACAAGAATTAGCGAACCCTGTGACCCAAGTGAGCGAGAGGAACCCTTCGGCAACAACAGGAAAAGAGGCAAGGCATGTCTCGGAAAACAGGGGAAAGGCTTTTCCCTGTTCACGACAATGGAAATAAATGAAGAATGCATGAGTGTAGTGGGGAAAGCCACTTAATGTCCCTTGGGGCTCATTACTTGGACATTGTGTTCTGATGATGCCTTTCTTTTCTGTGGAAAACGCAATTACAATGGGTTAAAAACAAACCTGGCATTTTTCATCAGACAAAGATCTTGAAGATCTATAGGCCAATTCGTTCGTCAATGTTCTGGGACAATGGCAATTTTTCTGAACAGACAGAATGTTCTGTGCCCAAGATGGTCCTCATGATGAAAACAAAAGCCAATTTGTTGCTTACCCAGATCGATAAACATTTCTAGATCAAGTCAGTATGTTCCTAGCTTTTTGCTCTGATCAGAGCAATTCACCGTTTCTGAACAGCAATGCTCCCCCTTACTTGCTGCATATGACAGACCATCCTGGTTGCAGAAATCTAATTAAAGTCATCCTTCAAAGATGACAAGCTGACATTGTCTTGGTCTATGCGCATCCGCAGAACCTGTTTGACTCATTTGTTTGGATAGTTTCTCTCTGAGGAACACAAAGTCAACATTGCACCCAGCCAGCATGTGAAGATGTTATTTTCCAAGAGTTATAACAGAGACCTGTGTATACTCTTAACAATGCCAAAAAAGTAGATTTGAGCTTATTCACTAATAAAATCCCTTTTAAAACAAGCCAATATTCTTGATGAACCCATTATATTTGTTATATTTATGAAGAGATGTGGAGAGTTCAATTATGAAAAGCAATATAAGCACTGCAGGCAACATTTTTCCCCTTTTAATTCCCAGACAGGCGGCCTTTGAACATTCATATTCGATTAGATAAAGGTTTACATGAACCATGCAGATAAAGTCTGAGTGTCAAACACAGAAGACAAGCAATAATCAGCTCACCGTAGATGTCAGAGGCATTTCCAAGGCAGTCCACAGCATTGCACGGCATCAAAAGAGAGCCAGGCCCATGCTGCGCCCAGATTGAATCTCCTACAACCTGCTTCCCTCCTGCACCCTCACAAAAGCTACATTGATGCCAAAGGACTAGTGCATTTAAATCCACTTCTACAGGCTCGTCGGCTTGCGCGTATATGTGCGTGCAAGTGAACCTGAAGGAGGCTGAGAGGACTGAACGGTAGAACGCTGCATTGCTGAGGAGGGCTGGCCGGGTGTCATAGTAACTGCAGAATCCTGCCCTCCTATTGTGAGAACAGGAAGAGAGGGGAAAGGAGCAGGGGAGGAGGAGCTCCTTCTGCTACCTCAGTTACCTCAAACAACTGATCCTAGCAGCGGCTCGCTTTAAAATCAACAGCTCTGAAACAGCGACATGAGCTGACTGCAAAACCATGTTTATTGCACATCTGCTGTGAATGCAGGCGGTGAAAGGAAATATATCGATGCTGGGCAACGTACGAGTCAAGTCAAGTCAAATGTATTTATTGAGAAATGTTCACAATACACATTCTTTCAAAGTAGTTTTACAGAAAATCATGATGTTGATATTTATATCTTAATATCTTCATGCCTTATAGTCACATTTAGCAGCTGGGTGATAATATAGGTTACATTTTGCAACAATACAAGCAATCAAGCAGTTTAGATTTGCTATATAGTATACAGTATATCACCCTACTCAAGTGTACTGTATGTATGTGGATAAAGTTGGACATACTTACATATCCAACTTTATATAAAGAGCTGGGCGATAAAAGTTATTTTGGAATTAAATAAAATCGGGCACTGTATATTGCTTTACATGAGTGTGAAGTGTTTATAGATAATTAGTTTACATTTTTCGACAATATAACAATCAAGAAGTTGAAATTTGTTATATATACACCGTACATGATGCTTAAAGGGATAGTTCACCCAAACATTTTAATTCTGTCATCATTTACTCACTCTAAAATTGTTCCAAACTTGTATAAATGTCTTTGTTCTGCTGTACACAAAGGAAGATATATGGAAGAATGTTTTAAACCAAGCAGATATCGGGGCCCCATTGACTACCATAGTATTTTTTTCTCCCTACTAGTCAATGGGGTCTGAGATCTGTTGAACTTTCTTCAAAATATCTTCCATTGTGTTCAGCAGAACAAAACAATGCGAGTAAATGATGACAATTTTCATTTTGGGGTGAACTATCTTTAACGTGAGTGCAGTTAAACATGCTGGCATGCAATTTATAAAACAATAAAAACGGTTTAAATGTGCAAAAATAATGAAATATATTTTCCGAATCAGGCAAGACCACTACAAATGGCTTTCTTGAAGTTGTTTCTGCATTAAAATAGGACACGTTCATCCAAAAATGTTGTTCTAAACCTATGACTCCTGTTTTTTTAGACTCCACTGACTTTCACTGAATGGACAAAAAAAGTTGAAACATCCGTAAAAATATCTTCTTTTGTGTTCCACAGAATAAAAAAGTCATACAGGTTTGAAACAACATGATGGGTGAGTAAATGACCACAGAATTGACATTTTTGAGTGAACCATCCCTTAGGATAGATGATGGTCGATACGTGTTAAATATGCACTGTGAATATAAACACATTTGGTGTCCTGTCTTCTGAGGCACAACACACAATTCTTCACTTTGTGATAAATCCAAAGGTGACTTAAGTGACTGTGACTAATTGGGTGCTAATTTGCATAACGGCCTAATTTGCATTTTGCAGAGAGCCTCTCTGAACTGTCCAAAACCAACATTGAGATCAGGTAAAAGAAAGCAAGATGGGAAAAACTCTGCTGAGCTCTCTGTCCTCCTGTCCAGTACTATTGGGATACATCTGGTGAGGGAGATATTAATGCTTTTTGTATATAAATATGTTGTTTGTGTAGAAAAACAATTTAGACTAGCTGGCCATGTTGT
The DNA here is from genome assembly GCA_023566225.1 of Romanogobio albipinnatus. Taxonomy (NCBI): domain Eukaryota; kingdom Metazoa; phylum Chordata; class Actinopteri; order Cypriniformes; family Gobionidae; genus Romanogobio; species Romanogobio albipinnatus. The sequence continues at coordinate 18,316,011 of CM042254.1, read as the reverse complement.
GTTTACAAACATGTATGTTTTTTTTGTGTAAAAGCACACTTTTGCTCATGCAATATTGCTTGCAGAGCATTCACAATGTACCTCTTCCATAAATAAAGTAGAGAAGGTGTAAATGAGGCACATTTTACTCATGAAAGAAATAAGGAAACACAGGCCAGCATAAGCATTAAACATTCCAGGTGCTTCTGTACATACAGCTCTGGAAAAAATTAAGAGACCACTTAACATTGATTTCTGAACTTGGAGTGGTCTCTTAATTTTTTCCAGAGCTGTAGTTACACATTTACCCAGATTTCCCCAGTAAAACACTCTCTAATCATATGATGCTGCATAGCAAGAAAGACAGTTTAAGTTTCAGTTTCCCACAAAAGATAAGGACCTAATGATGATAGTTTAGTTTATTTTCTTATAGAGCGCATTTCTACTGCCTCAGGTGCAGTCCAAAGTGCTTTACAAAGCAATCAGTAAAACCAAGCAAAGAGAAAACAACAACACCACACCATACAATTAATATTTAGTTCTCTCCTGGGTCAGAGTCAAACGCCAAGCTATAAAATTGCTTCTTCAAAGCCTTCAAATTTCAACAAGCAGTAAGTTGTTCCATAGCCTAGGGCCGGCTATCGGAAAGGCACAATCGCCTTTCCTCGAGTCGGGATCGTGGTACACGGAGCAATAATTTATCTGCCGATCTCAGATTCTTTACTGGCCGGTGCGTAATAATAAGGTCTGACAAATAAGAGGGCGCGAGACCATTTAAAAGTTTGAAAAATTATTAATATGGCCTTGAAGTTGATCCGAAATCTGATAGATAACCATTGAAGGGAAGATAAAATTGGGGTGATTCTGTCCCTCGTTCTTATACCAGTCAATAGTCTAGCAGCTGCATTTTGAACCAGCTGCAATCTATTCACAAATGACAGAGAGTCCTAAATACATGACATTACAATAGTCAAGTCTGGATGATATAAAAGCATGGATGATCGTCTCTAGATGAGAGCAAAGGTTTCATTTTAGCTTTTAACCTTAAGTAGAAACTAGTTTTCACCACAGCACTAACTTGTTTAGCAAAATTCAGCTCAGAGTCAAGAAATACACCCAGATTTTTTGCGTATGGGTGAACATTTTTAGAGAGTGGCCCTATGTAGCTAGAAATAAGTGGTAAAGAACTAAGAGGGCCAAAAACAACAACATCAGTTTTGTTCTCATTTAAGTGAAGGAAATTCTTAGCCAGCCTTTTACCTCATCCAGACACTTAGCAATGTTGGAACAGGACATATCAAGTGGATGTAGTGGAAGGTACAATTGCGTGTCATCGGCATAACAGTGGTATGTGATCTCATATGTCCTGAAAATAGACCCCAAAGGCAACATATGCAGAGAAACTAAGATAGGACTTAATATAGACACTTGTGGGAGCCCACATGATGATGTAGACACCTCCTGAAGTAGACGATCTAAAAGAATACTGTGATGGATTTGATCAAAGGCGGATGTTAGATTGAGCAGAATTAAAATAGCGAAGTTACCTGAATCCAAAGTGAGCAAGAGGTAATTTGTCACTTTAAAAGGTGCCCTAGAATGAGTTGAAACAATATTTTAAATTGTTCTCCGATATCTACATAGAGGGTATGCGAGTTATTTATGGGTAAAAATTGTCCAGATACAGTTTTACAGGTCCATTTACAACCCCAGAAATTGTCCCTAGAATGAAATGGTTTGTTTTTGCCTTATTTGGAAGGGTCATAAATATTAATGTAGAGTTCTGCTCTGATTGGCCGTTTCACTGCACGGCTCATTTCAGTAGCTTTAGTGACAGAAACACATCTATACTGTCCGTCATGAAAATGGAGATTATGCATCCAACCTTATATGTTTGATCACGGTTTCTGACAAAGATTTTGAGGAACAACCAATTGTTTTGAGATTGTAAATGGATGCTTCTGAGTGGTAAGTTTAGTATTTATTTTCAGTAAGACCTGCAAAACGTAACGTCATTATTACTATAACTTCAGCCTACACGTGAACTAGCATACAACATTAACTTTACACGTTAACTCATAACGTCAGCAGTCACAACTTTGTTTTTAGTATTGTGAAAATATTTTAAATCATTGTAATGCGTCACCGTATGATTCACAAACTTTAAACAGCGAACTGGGTAGCACGTAAATATGTTGTTTGTACAGTACTGTAAAGTTTTTTTTTTTAACAAATTGACTAGATGTCTTGTCAAATGACTATCGTTTCAACTTAAGCAGTGGAGAAGTTGACGTTAGCTAAAAGGATCGAGTGAGCTATCTGTAAGCAACTAAACTAACGTAGTTAGCTCCTGAGTTATGTGTTGTTGATGAAATATAGGCTTAATTATAATTCTATCTGACAAAAGGGATTGCCATATGTATCTACTTTGTATTTTGTAGATTTATTTGACAACACTGGCAGGAAATAATATTAACCTTTGTCATACTGTTATGTATGTTTTTTGGAGTTTCCTACTGTACTAGCATCTTGCAGGAATATAGTTTGAATTGCCGCTTCTTCAGTATCAGACGCTGACCGTAGCCTGTTTGATATTGTCCCAGGTTAGAAAAACTGTCCGTGGTGAAATGGGCCGAGCAAACGAACAACTTTGAATTAAATTGTTGCGATTATAGATAAACATCAACCATGCCAATTGACTGTTTTGTTCTGTGGGAAGGGTATGAAAAGTCCTCACGTCCCCTGAACAGCCTAGAACCATTTCCATTTTCGCTATCCTCACGCTATACATTTAGCTTGTTTCTTCATAATACCTGCAGAACTCCCGATGATTCGGCTGTGCAGTTCCGCTTGGCATTACACGTGCTGGCATATGCAAATGTAGGGAGTGTACATATTAAAGGATTAGTTCACTTTTAAATACACTTTTGCTGATAATTTACTCACCCCCATGTCATCCAAGATGTCAATGTCTTTCTTTCGGCAGTCAAAAAGAAATTAAGGTTTTTGATGAAAATATTCCAGGATTTTTCTCCATATAATGGACTTCAATGGGCTCCAAACGGTTCAAGGTCCAAATGACAGTTTCAGTACAGCTTCAAAGGGCTTTAAACAATACCAGACGATGAATAAGGGTCTTATCTAGCGAAACGATCAGTTTCTGCGAGAAACCGAGTAGTATTTATGCTATTATTTGACCTCTTATCAGACGAACGTGATCATCTCTGAGCTCCGCCATAACTTCCGCTAAGTGCGGTCAAATACAAGCGTGGTCATAGATGTATACGTAGATGCCTCATTAGCGCCTGCACAGATCAGTATAATGAGGCATCTACGATCAATATATCTATGGACATTATTAGGGGCAGGATTGGAAGATTAGAGGCATGACAGGCAGTAGGAATACAAGAATAAAGAACCTCAATCTTATTTTTGAAAAAATCTAAAAATTGTATACACAACTCTGGGAATACATCTTGATGTGAAGATGTATTGGGGTTAACTACTTTATCAAACGTATTAAACAACATAATAAAGATAATTACAACATAAAAGTGGTATATTTCATATTAATCATAAGTCACACAAAAACTAAAAATTATAATGATAATATGAGGGCAAAATGTTATCTGATGTATCAGGGAAAAAACAGATTACTACAGACTTGCCTGCAAGGGATAGGTTGGTTTTATATTTTACATACATTATAAAAAAATACATATTTTATATACATTTGGATTTATATTCAAGTAAGACAACAGACCTTTTTTTATGGTCTAAGTACATTTAAAGACCCTTTAATTAACTGACCTTTGTATCAAAGTACGTACAAAGTACCTTGTATTAAATACAAAATAATATATAATATAATATAATTAATATAATTAATATATATAATATAATATAATATAATTAATATAATATAATATATAATATAAATTGATTTAAAACTAGTTTATTTAGATGTTGCCACATTAAGTATATTTTTTTAGGTTACCTGATATCTTTTACAGAGAAAAGAAACCGCAATCTACTCCTGAACCAGACGATTTGAGACTGATATTAAGCCTGCATAATGCAGTATTACCTTGATCTCTTGTTTATTATCTCTTGGTGGATACGTGGGGCTGTTAGGAGGGGTAGGTGTAGCCACAGTTTTGGGGCTGGCAGGTGGTGTGTCCCCAGCTTCAAAGCGCTGCACACGGGCGGCCACCAACCCCGCAGTATGAGGTCTGTGGGCATGAATCCGGGGAAGCTCATTCAGAGGACTGTAGTGGATCAGCATTCCACCTGGAACCTCTGGGAATGTTGAAATGCTGGGCACATTCCATGTCCTCTGACGGAAATTCAGCATTTCCACACTGGCACGGGTTTCTTTACCGTGCAAGAGGATATAAGACGTAAAAGTCCAGATGGAGCAGTTCCAGTAGATCCGGAATTAAAGATACCTTGAAAATGATTTAGTCCTCTTCAAGTTTTAAATCATGGTTGAAGAAAAGAAACAATATGGATGATGGCTGTATTCAAATCCACCTCAAAAGTCCCTCAAAATGACACCAAACTTCTTGACGTTTTTCTCTTTTCTTCTCTATCGTCCCGTGTTGTTCCATATGCGTTTCTCTCTGCTTGTGTGTTAGTCTAATCTAACCTTTGACCTCGGTGCCAATGCTGAACCTCCTGCCACCCTTCCTGCCTGCTCTGTTCCACTTTGTGCCGACTTTCACTGAAATGACAAACTGTCTTTCCAAATGGAATTAAGAGGCTGTAGGGCACTCTCTTATCATTTCTCTATGGCTTGACAATCACTTTTATGGCTAGTTATGTAAACCAGACTGGCTAGGACACAGCAGACATCTGACCTCAGTACAGTAAAAGCAACCTTGCAGTATAGAACCATAATCACTTCATTACATCTTTAGAGTAAACTGCACCTGTTCTTAGTTACCAATTTATCCGAGTTGAACCAGGATCAGTATGTATGAGGATGGAATGTATTTTGTATTTTGTATTATGTATTTTGTTGAATTCCAGAAGCCAGTCTTTCTTTAAAAAAATAGTAATAGTTTACGGTTAAGTATTTAGTTTTTTTCTGTGTCTCCTTCCTGTGAAAAATAAAAAGTAAAAAAAAATCGAATCCCAGGATTTAAAACTAGATTTTCCATCAGGGACATCCTGGGTGAAATCAGTTAACCTTGTGCTCCACTGAACTGCTGATGAAGCAGAACTTTTGGGCAGTCACAAGGAAATAAAATCGCATAAGCTTTGAACTTTGCTCCTGTTTGATAGCGTAGGCAAATGCTCCATAGGAAATGGAGGTGAGTGAATTCAGCACAGGCCTAAAAACACATGAAATTTCATACAGGCTACATTAAAAGGATGTGTGTTTAATTTATTGGGAAGGTTTATTGTTTGATTTTGAGCGTGAATACTCAGGCTGGCACATGTTGCTCAAGTGAAAGTCAAGTCCTTTGGCAGCATGATCAGGATTTCCGAAACACATCCCTGTATTTAAACAAACACAACCCTGAACGTATCTCTGATATGATCCTAAAAAAGGGTGGCTGATTCACAATGATCCTTGTGTGAGTTATACAGGGAATAACTTACAGGTGGCAACACAACATTGGTCACAAAACAATAAACCAGTCATTCACAGGGTTTGCGGTAAGTACTTAAAAAACCATTGACTTTGACGCAATCTTGTTTGCACAATGGGTGGAATTGATGGGTGGAATTGATGGGTTTCAGAAGATAAAAATCACACACTGTACACTACAAGAACAGTAAAAAATGAAGGAAATGTAACTGAATGTGATAGAAATGCTAGAATGAACGAGAGCGACAAAGAAAAAGATCATGTGGAGAAGATCATGTATTCTGGTGAATATTTACTCAAGGCTAACTTAATTTTTTTTAAGTATTTTTCTGTATAGGTACATACACTGCCATTAAAAAGTTTGGGGTAATTTTTTTAATGAAAATTAATTAATTTATTCAGCAAGGAAGCCTTAAATCGATCAAAAATGACAGCAAAGACTTTTACACTGTTACAAAAAATGATTTTGTTCTTTTGAACTTTCTATTCATCAAAGATAAATTACACAGGAATCATGGGAATAAATACCTTTTTTTTTAGATACATAATTTTTTTTAATTGTAATAATATTTCACAATATTACTGTTTTTACTGTATTTTTTATCAAGTAAATGCAGTCTTGATGAGTGTAAAAGACTTCATACAAAAACATTTTTAAAAAATCCCACATTTTGTCCCTTAAAGACCTGACTACAAAAAAAATCATAAAATTATACATTTTCATTGTTAATGCCCAGGAAATAAGGTACAATTTACTAAATGTGGTAATTGGTCATCAAGGAACCTTTCGTTAAGGCTTTTCAATAAAATCAAAAGAGTTAAAAGAACAAAACAATTCATGAAACTTTGTGACAACTAGCCCCGTCTCCCCTATATACAGAGAGTGACCTACCAGGCCGACTCGCAGGTCTGCTGCCTCTCGCCGTCCCAGAGAGCCATGCTCTGTTCGGTCAGTAGAGGAACTATGTGTGCTGGAGGACCTCATGATAGGCAGACTGAGAGAACGGGGGTCTTTCACACACCTCTCCTCCCTCAGCTCCTCTCCTGGTCGAGCTGCACACACACACACACACACACTATTAGCATTTATGCTTGCATGAAAATTGTCTTGAATTTATTTAATTTCTGATCATGCTCCTGCAGATAATTGTAAAAATTATTCCATAGATTTATTCAATGTGACTATTTAATTCCCTTTGAACGCTCAGACTGCTCTTTGGATCATTCTCAAATCATAATGAAATTATAGAGAATTCTTAATTCCAACGCTGTTACAACAGTTTGAAATCAATAGACAGTCCTGTCTATTGATTTCACAGTATAGTGCTTAGTAAGGAGAACATTACCTCTTACTCTGAGGTAGTGGCCACCGAAGCGGTAGGCTTCAAATCCGAGTGAAAGTGGGGTATTGGACTGATCTAGGAACAGGTTGACACGTGACAGCTCGATGCCTTTTCTTTCAAACACGGTTCCCAGGACTTCTCTGAAACACAAAGCTAAAAGGTTAGCTATACATGATTTTAAATGCATTGATTTGTTATTTGCGCCACCTAGGGGTTCAAACTAAAAATTACCTCAAGGTTTTCTTCTTCACAGCTGGGACAATCTCCATGCCGACATCAATATTTAGGTCAAACTTCAGAGTGAAGCACTCTTTGCTGGGATCCTACAGGAGTGAAGAACGGACTATCAGCTTATGCTTTAGGGAAACAGTTGTCGCAAATACAAACTCTGATTAAATCTTCAGACAAAGAAAGGTCAAGAGCACTGACTCAGAGGTACATCAAGTCCCAGAATCTTGCCAGCAAAACTAAATAATTTGTTTGAGAAAGAAAATAATGGCACACAGACTTAATAAAAATCAGAACTCTAATTCTTCTCTTACATCTGTGTGTCGGCGTCTGGTCTTCTTTTTAACCAGTTTCATTCCTCCACTCCTGCGATCCCTGAGAAGGACAAAAACAAGGAACGATTGAACCTACAATGAATGCCATGTTTTAGTTTGTATCTTTGCTTTAGTGACTTGCGTACTAAAACAATGCAAACAGCATGTGCAAATAAACTATATTTCTAATTGAGTTCTAATTCATTCTTAGTGAAATCCACCCATGTGCGTAATGCTAAAGTTGTACTTAAATCGCATTAATTGCGTAATTCACATCGTTTCAGTAAGCCTGCAAAAAACACAGTTTGTACCCATTCATTTATAGTACTGCCAACTCAAGAGTTCAGAATTATGCCCTTTGTTCCTTTTTTCCATTTCCTAATGTAGTTTGATCATCAAAAGAAATAGATAATCCTATCCCAGATGTTCTCCAGCAGATGACGCCACTGGAAAGTATGCATACTTCCTCTTTCATTATAACAAACCTAAGCCTGTGCCCCTAATGGATGTAAGAATCGAGGTAATGTGAAAAAGAACTGACCCTAGGTCAGCGCATCCATCCTCTCCGTCCTCCATGTCAGAGGGGGGACCGGTGCGAGGTGGACAGGAACGAGTGGACACGTTCCGGGCCAGGATGGAACCTGTGGGCGAGAGGAAGTAAGGCAACTCTAACATCCTGCCAGAAGCTGGTAATTATAATTAACCATAAGTGTCATCCTTGTCTTGAGAGCAGCTGACATCTATTTTCATTTTATATTTGAATTGCTGAAACAAGTGAAAGGTTGAAAGAGAGAACAGTTAGAGAGGGCTTTACCTTGTGGCTGTAGGTCAAACCGTGGGTGCCTGTCAAAGAGCATGCCATCACGGGCGACGGGATGGCAGTTTGAGTCACATGACTCACAGAGGTGCAGTGGGTTGCCGTCTCTAAGGTTCTGACACGATGGGTGGTGACAAACCTAAGACAAAAAAAAAATAAAAAATTCACACATCAATTAAGTCAAACTTTGACAAACACAGCAGTGTGAAATCCAATTGTGTGTGCATCAATTGTTTTTGGCAGTATGACCAAAACCCAATTTTCTTTCAATTTAATGTTGATGGGTGTTTCTTCAACTATGGGTGCTTCTGGCCCTGGGGACTTAAAATAAGTTAAAATAAATCTTGTTAAAGCAATTTTCACACTCTCACTTGCTTATTTGCATAATTTGAAATACATCACACAATATATTCTGTTCACAACTGCCATTTACTGTTTTTATCTTCACACATTACATGCCTCATATTCCACCTCAAGCATCCTCTACACTGACATTTTTGACTCCATGGTACAAGTACTCTTTTGATAACATTTTATTAGTGGCAAATTTGCTCACTGGTGGAAATGGAGCCACAACGAATGGCAGACGAAATTTGCGTAAAAATGTATATAGATCATTGTGAAGATTTGCATTCATTATAAATATGCATGTATTTTATACATTTTATATTATATATTTTTAAAAACTACTGTTCCACTGACTCATTTTGTCTTTGTACTGGAAGATCTGATTTCTGACTCTGATAGTTTAGCTTATCAAATGTTTTAAAATGCAATAATCTGCAATATGATTTCTATAGTGTAATAAAGCCGGGGCCAAACTAAGACAATGGTTAAACAGAATCTACACAAAAAAAGGCATTTGAAAAATATAAAAAATGAATGATGACAGCATGGTATAATATTTCCATAACTTTAATGTGTCCTTCAAGGGATAATTCACCCAAACATTTTAGTCATGCTCAAGTTGTTCCAAACCTGTATGCATTTCTTTCTTCTGCTGAACACAAAGGAAGATATTTGGAAGAATGTTACCAAGCAGATCTCGGCAGCCATTGACTACCATAGTAACCCCCCCACAACTTGAGCATGATTAAATGACAGAATTTTCATTTTTAGGTGAACTATCCATTTCATACTGTATATACTAACAAAAAGAAAATAAGTTGAGATCTGTTAGTTTGAATTGAAAACAAAAAACAAAAAAACAATAGGGACATACAAAGTTCACGAAACATCCTGCTGTGCTATTATGCAACATTATGTTACCATAAGGCTCAACATACCATGAATTTGCATTAGCAATCTTACCAAAGGCCATTTCAGACAAGTTCTATAAAACCAACAGCAGCAGGAAATAAAGTGTGGAAAGATAGAAAAAAAAGAGGGATTAAGACCTCCTGGTTGTGTGCTTCCTTCTATTGTTCTCTTGATATGCTTCACAACAGAAGCAGCACACACTCAGACAGAGAGGCATGCAAAAAAACTGAGCCGCCATATGAAAAGCAGTCATTTTTCTACTCATGGCTACATCTCAAGTTCAGGATCAAATGAAAACCCCTCAAAATATATTCAAGCACACATACTCAAGCTTCTGAAGGTGCCAAAAAATGCTGAGGTAGTGACAAAGCGCCTGAGCACTTTCTGAGAGAAAACCACAAGAAGTGAGTAAGCAAGACAGAGGGCATGTGCCAGCAAACCCCGACAAACAATGGGAGACAAGCAACAGGAAAATGGGCAGATTCTAGAGGTTATATAAATCGCAAAATGTGAAGATTTGCATTTCATGATCGATTATAGCTTCCAGCTGAGAACAAGTAAAGCCAGATTGCTGCTAAATAAGGTTGTGAGAAACTACTGCCAAGCCAAACTTTTACTTTATCTTACCTGGAACTTTTTTTTTCTTCTACTTTCCCTTTGTCTTTTGATTTGAAATGCCTTTGCAATGAGCTCCAGTAAGAGAACTGAAACAATGCCTTTTCTTCTCTTTTTCTAAGTTGTCATATTTGATGTGATCTACGAAAACCCATCACATGGTGAAATTTGTGGTGAAATCACAAAGCTTGTCTGAAACAAAAGTTATGGTTATCTAAAGTCGGCTGATCACTATGATTTTTAGGAATGGAATTTTGAGAAAAACAGGTTTAAATAACTGTCACCCCCTTTTTTCGCATAGACATGAAAAAATGCACTATCCAATCTTAAATGGCTGTAATTCAAGCATGCTTTGGAATATAGACCTGTGGTTTGTCTTGTTTTAAAGACACTTGGCAGATTATTGTAGATGTCAAATAAATTATGAAAGTAAAACAGAAAAAAAGTTATAAAAGTTTAAGTTTATGAAAAGGTAAAAATATATATTTTATAATAATATTTTATGATAATATGTATTTTACAAAACATGTTTTACTCTAAAACTACAAACAATCAAAGCCAGAAATATGAACTTGAGAAATATTGAAGTTGTGTTCAAAATTTTAGGTTGATATATAAAAAAATTTGCTTTCAGTAATATTTTGTTTGGGCGCAGTACAAAACTTTTCCTCTAGATGACATCCAAGCTCCATTACTAACCATATAAGGGCGCCTCCATTTCCATATGGTTTGAGTGATCTGAACCATATATTTCCATAATTTTTATACATTTTATGAAGTAGACATCTATTCAGAAGTAGTATAGGCAGTTTATCAGTATTTGATTCGAATTCAACCTAATAAACATAAAAGAACATGTGCATTATTGATCACTGCTGCGCATATAGCAAATCTATTTTTTCCCTTTATATTTAAAACATTTCCAGAACTTATCTCAAAATACTTACTGGATGATATATTTTTAACTCTTGGCATGAAAACAAATTGGTTATCTACAAGTCTTTCATTTTTTCAGTGTTCATCGCTATTTCAAAATAAAGGTCTCAACTGAATATGAAAATATGAAAACTAGAATTTATCAGCTGCATCTCTACACAATGGGACTAGCTAACGTTACTCTGAAGAGAACAGCAACTTAGTAAGAAGTGAAATACGTTGTCTATTTTTTATCATGGGCAGTCTCTAGAGGTGCGATACAACGGGTGATCACAAGTTCAGTGTACATTTTTAGAATAGCAAGCACAGCGCACCTGCAGCATATCTAACTGACTTCTCTTCAGTAACTTCATCCGATCCTTCATCTCTGGATGTGAAATAATCCATTATATTATCGTTTAGGGCACTGACATCAACAAGATTAAGCAGATTGACGCAAGCAAGATCACAAAAGCGATCAGTTACGTCAGACTTGAGACGTTGTTCTCTTGTGCTCCGAATCTGCCATCTCACGATACGTTGTATTAAATAAAAACTTTGCGTGCCGTAGTTTACATAGGACTGGAGGGAAATGTGCTTATACACCTTTATTCTACATGTAATGGGTTTATTTTGATGGGTGAACTGTCTTTGTGGTGTTAAGAGAGCGAAAACTATGGCCGTTTTTTTTTTTTTTTTGCACCTCCGCCAGGCATGATTCAACGTAAAACATTAGAGAAAGACGCAGTCTTTCAGCTTCGCTATAAATCGCTATTTTTATGCACTAAACAAGTGAATTTTGCCACGATATTTTTAGAAATGATAGATATATGTTATAGAATAATAATTTAATGAAAACCCAATTTTGACAAAAAATGGACATCTATTCTTTGACTTTGCTGAAAACGTTCCAGCGCGACATCCAACGGGTTTTCCCAGATCGCATTACATATTTGTTTCAAACTTAATTTCGAAGTAAAGGAAAGTAACAAATCCAGCAGCCACTGCTGCATCTTCATGTGCAATATAAAATCTCTCAGGTGTTACACTGCTAATACTCATTTCTGTGGTTTCCAAACTGAATTTACAGCAGCCATTACAGTCACATTTCCTTCAGAAATCATTGTATGATGCCAATTTGGTGCTCAAGAAACATTTCTTATTATTATCATCAAATGTTGAAAAGAGTTGTGCTGCTTAATTTTTCCAAGTAAACCATGATATTTTTTTCAGGATTCTTTGATGAATAAAGTTCAAAAGAACAGCATTTATTTCATTATATTATATATATATATATATATATATATATATATATATATATATATATATATATATATATATATATATATATATATATATATATATATATATATATATATATATATATCGGTATATATATATATATATATATATATATATATATATATATATATATATATATATATATATATATATATATATATATATATCGGTATATATATATATATATATATATATCGGTATATATATATATATATATATATATATATATATATATATATATATATATATATATATATATATATATATATATATATATATATATATATATATTATCAGGCGATAAAAAAATATTATCACCGTTAATCTATTCTCAAAGTTGGGTTGGGAGCTGGGTCTATACTACGCAAGCTATGATGACTTTCACCTTGATATTTTAGCGCCAATGTATACCTAGCCGAATTGCACTGTAGGAGGCGAGAGAACGAGTCTTCGAACCTGTGTGTAATGTAATGTAACCTACTAGTGTTGTCGGTTGTGTGACCGGTCTGAATTTTGCACAAGCTTGCACATAGCGTTAATTCTACTAATTCCCGCAGATTTCGCGCTCGCATCTGAAGCGCACACACATACCGTAATAAAGCTTCCTCTGACATACAAGTGCAAAAATGAGCTCCTTTTTTCATCTTATTAATAGTCAAATACACTCAAAAATGTCTCAATGCCCATCTTGGTGAGTTTTAACGAAAACACAGTTGTAACCAGCTCACAGGAACAGTTTTTGGGATCCATGCGTGCGTCAGGTCTTAAAGGGACAGAAGTTATTTATTATTTTAATTACAAAAAGACAAACGATCACTTACGAGCACACATATTCTAAATGACTTCGGCAGAATTCAAATGAGCCATTTTAATCTAGATTAATTCCAAGATTACAGTGAGATTAATCTAGATTAAAAAAATTTTTTATCTATGCCCACCACTAATATATATATATATATATATATATATATATATATATATATATATATATATATATATATATATATATATATATATATATATATATATATATATATATATATATATATATATATATATATATATATATATACCAAACACTAACATCTTTTTGTAAAGATTGTAGGCATATCATTCTGCAGTAATCCAAATGGCATAGTAAGGTTTACAAGGCCGTGTGAGCGCAAAATCCATCTTTAGTTTTGCCCCACATGACCTCAAGAGAATGTAGAGCAATCAGCTTGTGATTGTCTTGTGCAGTTGTTTACAAAGTGCCTGGAGAGGTCTGGGAAAAAAGTCCATTATTGTTCTCTCCTCGCAGTTATCATGAACAGACCTCAAACAATCTCACACCAGTGCACGCCCACATTTAAAAGGTCATTGTAGAGATTTTACACAAGAAAAAGATTAAACTAACCACAAAGTGCAATATCTAACAAGCACTACAGCATGACACAGTGACTCAGAACAAAAATCCATTGGAGGAAAGCACACAGCAAGACTCTATATAACCAGATAGCTAAGAGAGAGAACTAACTCTGTCATCAGTCTGACTATGCCTCATTTCTCTGAGACCTTTCACACATCTGTGTTAAAAAAACGTAGCACTTCACACAGCTCAGAGACTTTTTAATAACAACCATAAAACCTCAGCTGCTGCCGTGAAATAACATACAATAATCCATTCATGACACACACCTGATGCTGGTGTCACACGCATGTGTGTGTGCAGGTCTGCGAGCCTGCCTGTCTCTCTCACCCCTGAAGTAACAGCTTCTCCGCAGTCCGTAAAAATGTCAGAGAACAACGTAGTCTCGGGACAACTCGATGCTTTGAGCGCCCAACACCCCCCTTTCTTGCTCTCCCTCTCTCCCCTCTTCCACTTCCCCTTCTTCCTTCCTTTCTTACTGGTTGCTTATGAACAGTCTGTGTGTGTGTGTGTGTGTGTGTGTGTGTGTGTGTGTGTGTGTGTGTGTGTGTGTGTGTGTGTGTGTGTGTGTGTGTGTGTGTGTGTGTGTGTGTGTGTGTGTGTGTGTGTGTGTGTGTGTGGGTGTGGTGATGTAGGTGATTCAGATAGAGCAGCTGTGTGTACCGACTAGATCTAAAAGAGGGTGTTAAAGAGTTGTGGTTTTCCAGCCACACCCGCTCCCACTGATTTTGCTGTGCACAAACACAGTTGGCCAACCACCCATACAAAAAACAAACACACAAAGCTCTGCCTCACTTATAATCTTTCATTGCCTGTTCTCATTTTTAGTTCTGTCATTTATCATCTACAGTGATTAGATAAAATGTACCTTAGATCAGCAGCCACCAACAGTATTTATACAAATGCATGCATGCATAATATTAGTGATAAGCCAATATATCGGCATGGTAGTTAGGGGCATTTTGAGATTATCATGCAGCATTGGTCTTATCCGTCTGGTCCCTTTAAGGCAAGTCAGTCCACTCGGTGGCCATGTTGGTAACAAACATTTACAGCACCTGCCACTTGGGAAAGATAGAAATCTGTCAGGAAAAGTGTTAATAATCTATAGAATTTGAATTTGTATTCTTTTACATAGCCGGAGGAGGGTTTCAGATGAACTCTGATTGTGTGCTGCAGGACTAGTCTGGCCTACAGCAAAGACTAAACCAGATTTAAATGTTGAGCAAGCAATCTCATTGGCTGCAGGATCAACAGAGGCCAATCAGCTTGTAATGCAGTAATGATGCGATTATGTGAAATGATGTGATGATGTGAAATATTAATCACAGACATTAACACATTATATAGTATATAATATACTTATATTATATAAGAAATATCGATTCATCAAGATTAATCACATCCAAAATAACAGTTCTGTTTACATAATGTGTGTGTGTGTGTGTGTGTGTGTACGGTGTATAATTATTGTGTATATATAAATACACAGAACAATTACATTTTAAAGTGTTATATTTATATATAAAATATTTATATATAATATAAATGATATATACACATGCAAATATTTAGGGCTGTAATCAACCAAAGAAAATCTTGGTCGACTGAAGTCCTGAAATTTTCGACTAAAAAACGTTAAATTAAGGCCTAAGGACTTGGTAGCCTTATTGTCTGCCTAAATGAATTATAAATAAACATAAAACTAGTAGGCTATTTGCAGTATATTAAATAGTTTTTGACCTAATTATTTTGCACTGAAATGAGTCTGACACACGAGTCTGTCGGCTCTGACAGCGTTGCATCATATGTACCTGCGCAATATCATAGCCTATGATTTCCGAAAATATAGTAGGCTACTATGTTGTCAACTAGTGATATCATCACAAGAACTTTTGAGGAATATGCAACATAATTTAGACAATTGTTTTTGTCATATTGTCATGTAGGCTATTATAATAACTGACAGACACTATAATTTCTGCCGCTCTGTGCAGCTCGAACATAGGATCTGCTCAGCTTTGCGGCTGAGACACGAATAGCTACTTAAAGCTTCTACTCTTAAAGACAAAAGGCACATCCACTTTAATAAAAAAATTGTATTTATTTAACAAGCCAGATCAAGAGCAGAAACAAAATAAAGTGCATAACTGAAAAATAAAGCATAGGCTCAAAACTAATACAAACAGCGCATCGTGCATTAGGCTCCAAATAAAAAATTAAATAATAGTGCCCAAATCCAATAAATAATACTAGAAATAAATTTGCAGTTTGCACAATAATAAAAGGGACAGGGCAATTCAAAACAGACGGGGCAACCTAATGCAGACAAGTTAACGTTAGCTTACCGTTTTTAGGTTATATGACATGTTTGTTGTCGAGCTGAGATATGCAAACTGTTGCTTGCAAAATTTGCATTCAACGTTTTCCCATTTTCTTTTTCTTTTTTAAATGCTGCCACACTGCCGATGTCTTTGTTGATATGGTAGAAGAGAACTGACTAGGAAAACGCTCTCACAATTAAATAAATAATAGGCCTATACAGAAAAGTAGCGTACTTCAATCTGTCTTTCTTCTCCAGTGGGTTGGGCTAATCCAAAATAAGTAAAAACAAGGGGGTGTTCTGAAGACAGACTGTTACATGTGAAACAGCAATTAGCAATTAGTGCTTTCCACCTGATGAATTGAACACGGCCAAGCTGATGAAATGAACGCGGCCAAACTGATGAAATGAACGCAGCCAAACTGTTGAAATGAACACGGCCAAACTGATGAAATGAACGCGGCCAAACTGATGAAATTAACGCAGCCAAACTGTTGAAATGAACGCGGCCAAACTGATGAAATGAATGCGGCAAAAAATTGACCAATCAGAATTTTGGTCGAGCCAGAACATATCGACTAATCGACTGGGAGATTACAGCCCTAAAAATATTTCTTAAATATACTGTATATTATAAATATACTGTATATTATATAATATACATATATATATATATATATATATATATATATATATATATATATATATATATATATATATATATATATATATATATATATATATATATATATATATATATATATATATATATATATATATATATATATATATATATATATATATATATATATATATATATATACATACACAATGAGGAAAATAAGTATTTGAACACCCTGCTACTTTGCAAGTTCTCCCACTTAGAAATCATGGAGTGGTCTGAAATTGTCATCGATTCGTAGGTGTATGTCCACTGTAAGAGACATAATCTAAAAAAAAAATCCAGAAATCACAATATATGATTTTTTAACTATTTATTTGTATGATACAGCTGCAAATAAGTATTTGAACACCTGAGAAAATCAATGTTAATATTTGGTACAGTAGCCTTTGTTTGCAATTACAGAGGTCAAACGTTTCCTGTAGTTTTTCAGCAGGTTTGCACACACTGCAGGAGGGATTTTGGCCCACTCCTCCACACAGATCTTCTCTAGATCAGTCAGGTTTCTGGCCTGTCGCTGAGAAACACAGAGTTTGAGCTCCCTCCAAAGATTCTCTATTGGGTTTAGGTCTGGAGACTGGCTAGGCTCCGCCAGAACCTTGATATGCTTCTTACAGAGCCACTCCTTGGTTATCCTGGCTGTGTGCTTTGGTTCATTGTCATGTTGGAAGACCCAGCCTCGACCCATCTTCAATGCTCTAACTGAGGGAAGGAGGTTGTTCCCCAAAATCTCGCAATACATGGCCCCAGTCATCCTCTTCTTAATACAGTGCAGTCGCCCTGTCCCATGTGCAGAAAAACACCCCTAAAGCATGATGCTACCACCACCATGCTTCACAGTAGGGATGGTGTTCTTGGGATGGTACTCATCATTCTTCTTCCTCCAAACACGTTTAGTGGAATTATGACCAAAAAGTTCTATTTTGGTCTCATCTGACCACATGACTTTCTCCCATGACTCCTCTGGATCATCCAAATGGTCATTGGCAAACTTATGACAGGCCTTGACATGTGCTGGTTTAAGCAGAGGAACCTTCCGTGCCATGCATGATTTCAAACCATGACGTCTTAGTGTATTACCAACAGTAACCTTGGAAACGGTGGTCCCAGCTTTTTTCAGGTCATTGACCAGCTCCTCCCGTGTAGTTCAGGGCTATTTTCTCACCTTTCTTAGGATCATTGAGACCCCACGAGGTGAGATCTTGCATGGAGCCCCAGTCCGAGGGAGATTGACAGTCATGTTTAGCTTCTTCCATTTTCTAATGATTGCTCCAACAGTGGAACTTTTTTCACCAAGCTGCTTGGCAATTTCCCCGTAGCCCTTTCCAGCCTTGTGGAGGTGTACAATTTTGTCTCTAGTGTCTTTGGACAGCTCTTTGGTCTTGGCCATGTTAGTAGTTGGATTCTTACTGATTGTATGGGGTGGATAGGTGTCTTTATGCAGCTAACGACCTCAAACAGGTGCATCTAATTTAGGATAATAAATGGAGTGAAGGTGGACATTTTAAAGACAGACTAACAGGTATTTGAGGGTCAGAATTCTAGCTGATAGACAGGTGTTCAAATACTTATTTGCAGCTGTATCATACGAATAAATAGTTTAAAAAATCATATATTGTGATTTCTGGATTTTTTTTATTTAGATTATGTCTCTCACAGTGGACATGCACCTACGATGACAATTTCAGACCCCTCAATGATTTCCAAGTGGGAGAACTTGCAAAATAGCAGGGTGTTCAAATACTTATTTTCCTCACTGTATATATATATATATATATACGGTAGAAAATTTACAAAAATCTTCATGGAACATGATCTTTACTTGAGTAGAAATTAATACTTTTTTAATGCGTAAGGCATTAAATTGATCAAAAGTGACAGTAAACACATTTATAATGTTGCAAATAAAATTTCAAACAAATTGTTTCAAACTATTTCTCTATCTACACCAACCAGAGCATGTGAGCAGAACAGTGTGACTCTCTGCTCAATATTCTGCTATATCCCTGTGCGCTCCATCAACTACCGTCTCCTGCCATCATCTACTTCAGACTCTTCCCAGAGTACACCCCTGCAGGGTGCTGGGTCATGTGGTGTCAGGATATCCTACATAAAAACAGAGTCTTTGAAGCCTGCGGCTGAGCTTACTTCTACCGAATCCAGAATATTACAGTATCAAAACCCCCTTTTTTTTTTTACTCTCTCCATCCTTCCTCTCTTTCTTTGTCTGTACTTTAAATAGAAGGCTGATGTAAGGCCTAATAATGACTTAGTTCATAAAATATTGTGCCTTACAACAATGATGAAACAACAATATGCAAACATAATCTCATATTCTGCCAATAATGACCTCAGAAAAAAACAAGACTAAAAAAATGAAACCAAACAGCAAAGGAAGTGACAGGTCAAGTAAAGCATGCTCCATTGACGGCATTCTCACAGAAACATGGGAAGAAAGAAGTGATCATTTCCAACAGTTAAACGTCACTATCCATTTCCTGTTTTTACTCAACTCTAAATCCACAAAAACTTTCTGTGGCAACGTCTCTCGGCCTTCCCTTATGAGGAATGGGATGCGTAAGAGGACTACAAGTGTGAGCTCACTGTTTGTCTCTCAGTGAACGACGGGAAGCACTCAAGCATTTGAAAAATGTCCCGGGTTAAACAGGGTGCCACACGTTTTGAGTAAGCATTAGTAAATTACATTATATACACAGTATATGATATGTGGTATCTAAACAATATCTTGCGCTTAGTTCACCCAAAAATGAAAATAATGTAATTTATTACTCACCTTCATGCCGTTCCACACCCGTAAGACCTCCGCTCATCTTCGGAACACAAATGAAGATATTTTTGTTGAAATCCAATGGCTCAGTGAGGCCTCCATAGAGAGCAAAGCAATTTACACTCTCAAGATCCATTAATGTACTAAAGACATATTTAAATCAGTTCATGTGAGAACAGTGGTTCAATATTAATATTATAAAGCGACAATAATATTTTTTTGTGCGCAAAAAAAAATGAAATAACGACTTATATAGTGATAATTGATTAAAAAAACTGCTGCATGAAGCTTCGGAGCGTATCGAATCAGCAAGTCTATTCATTGGTCGATTCAGTCGACTCGCTGATTCGATACACTCCGAATCTTCATGAAGCAGTGTTTTGAAATCGGTTATCACTATATAAGTCGTTATTTAGTTGTTTTGGCGCACCAAAAATATGATAGTCGCTTTATAATATTAATATTGAACCACTGTACTCACATGAACTGATTTAAATATGTTTTTAGTACATTAATGGATCTTGAGAGTGTAAATTGCTTTGCTCCCTATGGAGGCCTCACTGAGCCATCAGATTTAAACAAAAATATCTTAATTTGTGTTCCGAAGATGAACGGAGGTCTTACGGGTGTGGAACGACATGAGGGTGAGTAATAAATGACATTATTTTCATTTTTGGGTGAACTAACCCTTTAATGCTATTTAATAACTTTAAATAGAATTGTTTTCTTCTTTTTATGTTCAGATTTTGAAAAAATATATATAGTATGTTGATCCCAATGCGCTCATCATATCAGACTGACATTTGGCTTTATTTTGAAGCATGTCGTCATTACACGTGTTTACGCCTGAGGCCAGGAAGGTTTCGATACCTGATGCAGAGCTGAAAATTACTGTAATTTTACACCTTAGGGGTCATGCATTGTGACCTCTTTATTCATCCAAAGTCTTAATTCCTGCCTGGTGACATCAGAGGTCTCCTTTAAAGGAGTGAATGTAAGAGTGCAGAGCTATGTTTGGCAAAAGAGAGCAAACAAGAAGGAGAGAATTAGATATCTTAATATTGACAGCTGGTACAGCATGAAATACGAGGTAATATAGGTTGTCCGATGTAAGTACAACCAGGAGAAAAAATTGGGAGATATTATTTAAATCAAATGTTAAGTTGAATCATGTCATTTCTACCTCCATTAGTGGCATATGAAACAGTATTGTAAACTTTGGCTGAGTCCGAAATCGCATACTATTCACGACCGCTAAAAAAATATGTTCTATATAGTATGAATGTGTGTAGTATGAATGTAATCTGGACAAACATTTGCCATGTTGTCATTATCATGTGACTTATACCAGGTTGAGTTACGTCGCTTCACCTCAATTCATAAATCCTCCCCCGTAGCCTCATGGGATAATAAAGTGAACATCATATGCACACTTCATAATCTCGCTGGAAGAAGTAGGTCATCCGGATACTTTTTGCCTACTCTTTTATGAGTACAGTGAATTCGGACATACTTCTTTTGTCACATACTGTTTTTCGCCTACTATATAGCAGGGAAGTATGTAATTTCGGATGCAGCCAATGACAAACGGTTTTACAAAACACTCCTAACGTCTTCCATTGGTCACTTAAACAGATAGCCCGCCCTGAACTCACACCACTGGTTGAGCCAATGTTGCCGGGTAGGGTTAGTCAGTATTTCCAAACAAATAACGTTTTGATAGCGGCACAGAGAGAGAGAGAGAGAGAGAGAGAGAGAGAGAGAGAGAGAGAGAAGGAATTCAACCTGCAAAAGGATTACTTATGGTTAAGTGATATGAGAGTATTTTAAAATCAAAATAATTACACACTTAACCTAGAATGGCTAAACCCTGCCGGATCTGCCAGCGATTTGATTTTGCCCTGCTCAGTTTGCAAACCTGTACATTAATTTATCCTGCTTCTCTCACACTTCAATTATACACTGGCTTATCCACCTGGTGCGCTATTGGCGGGTTTAACACGATGACGGATAGAGAAGCGATGGATCGATGCCCGTTGATCACGCCTCTTGTGGTCTGATTGGTTGAAGGACTATCTAATTGCATACAGAGTCATTTGAATTAGGGCTGTGCCAGTAAACGTGACAACCGCGCCAACCGTTACCAATTTAGTAATTTTGTTGTTAGATTTAACAACTTTTCAGACTACCCTAGCAACTTTTTTTTTCCGTTTTTTAACTTATCTGTTCAGTGCTCAGCTTTTTTCTGTGACACAGAGAGCCGAGCCGTGTCTCGTCTCTGACAACGCGCACGCGCCCTGAAGGCAGACCTCTTTCACCTGTGTCCTCACAAAGCTTTGTCATTTGTATGTGTTTTAAGGCCTGCCAGTTTAACATTAAAGCGCTTTAGACCATCAGATGTGACAAACGAACACTCAGACAGAAGCTCGCACATCACGTGAAGATCGCGCGCAGAGAGCAGCGCAGAAACGCAGTGTCAACGCTGTCCTGTGACTAAACTAAAGTCACTAAAGTAGCTTAGAAACTCAACTCAGCCGTTATAGGCATATATTTGAATACCTTTGAAGTAAGTACAAACCACAGCTTAATAATGAATAGAGACGGTATGAGTAATTCACACACACAATCACTCTCTCATTAATGCATTCAAATACATAATGTAGTATAATGTAGTGTAATGTATAAGGTAATGTAGGCCTACTGTGTCAATTTATCTGTAGATGTTAAACAAGCATAAATCTGCCCTATAGACAATAACTGCTGAAAGTGAACCGTTTCCTTCAAGTATTTTAAAATCACAAAGAAATGCACTTCTTGCATTTGTTGGAAAAATTCCAACTTTAATGGTAGAAAATATTTACAGTAAAAACCTTATCAGGAACTTACTCTAAAACCTTATGAGGGCAAAAAAGAAGAGCAAAATAATCGTTCATTAATCGTAATCGAGGTAAAATGTTCAATTAATCGAGCTTTTTATTTTTGGTCAAATCGTTACAGCCCTACCTAAGCAAGCCTTGTTTGCTGTGATTTTAATCCCTGTGTAAATGCATATATTATGTTGTCCTTTACATAATATGTATGAATGTATATGGTGTATAATAAAAAGGTGACCTTGAAATTGTGGCGTTAAAGGGGACGTGCGCCTAAATTTTGTGCTGGTGCACCTAAATAAAAAAAGTTAGGCGCACAAGTGCAACCAAGACAAAAAGTAATTCTGGAGCCCTGTCTAAATTAGCATTTCAAATAATATCTACGCCATAATAGCATAGTTTTGCCTTGCGATTACGTAATGACGTCACAACGTCATTTGGCAACTTTTAGAAACAAATCGATCTGCCTTTAGCAACTGCCCCAGAAAATTAGTTGGCAACAGTGACCGCACCACTGCGGTGGTACAGTTTACTGTGGTAAAGTAGAAAACGGTGTAGGACAGATACATTATATTTCAAATTCTATTAAACACAGTTTGTGCTTGTTATTAGACTTAAGGTGCGTCAAGTTTATGTGTATAGCACATTTCATATTGGCCGGAGATTGTTCGTTTCGCTTTCTCTCGCAGCGCATAATCAAACAAAGCCTAAAGTTCTTGACCCTGCTGAAGATAAATTCGCTCCTCACACCTTTTACTACAATCCATTTTCTAATCTAGTTTTGGAACATTAGGAGTAAAGATGAAGATATTCGAAAAGCGATGAATATAAAATATATATATACTATAAAATATAGCTTTACAGTATATTAATTATCGTTGCAATAATTAAAATAATTATAATTCACTTTAATTAAACTTTATTAAATTGAAGTCAAAATCTGTATTTGAATTATTTTGTCCATGTGACTTTCCAAGCACACACACACACACACAGTAGATATTTTCCTAAAAGCTGAGTATTATTGCTCCATCTGGTGGTCGAAAGTGTTAGTGGGGCTTCACAATCCAAAGTGTTCCAAGAACACTGATTTCCTTCACTTTTCAATTCTTTTGTCCTTGAAATATTTCAGGCAGCACATTAAGTTTTGAATGTGTCTCCCGAGACTGTTGTGTTACAGGTGTGAGTTCAGTCTGTTCTCACACTCAGCTGTTAGGCAACACAAAAAGAGAGACATTAAGCAGTGACAGAGAAGACACAGCACAGATCTGCTGCAGAAGCTGAAATAATCCTTTCAATCATATTAACGACTGTAAACGATTTTTAAAACTTGCTATTTTAAAAGAAAAGCAGCACAAAAGACAGTATTATGGAGCACATTGGGGTCCAAACCACATTGACTTTCAAATATGGACAAAAACACTGATATTTATCAATATTTTGTTTCTCAGAAGAAAGAAAGTCATACAGGTTTGGACCTATATTAATAAATGGTGACAATTTTCATTTTTGGCTGAACGATTCTTTTAATAAGCTCATTTCATGGTTGTCTTGATGTCTTTAAAATTACTTTGCGAGGAAAATCCATTGCAACGGGATGCCAGGTTAACCTGAAGCCAATAGATTAAATATATTATTGAAGACTGAAAAGCAATTAACCTACTTTTTTAACTGAAATCATGCCTTTGAATGCCAAGACATTGGCAACATTCAGGTATTTTCATGAAGAAAGTATTTGAAAGACACCATTATCCAATCTGCTAACCCATAATACTCTGTCCTGCTCCAGCTTAGTAATGTCTTGGTAAGCAGCACATTCATCTTTTACAACACAAATTACAGTCAGCTTCTAATGTCTGTGTTTATTATAGTGCAGTCACTGTTTAGTCTGTGTTTGTGTAAGGGAAGAGGATGGTCGGCCTATTTCACAACTTTCACACACACATTTACACATGCACACAAGCATGAAAATGCGCACACACACATAAATTATCAAAGCAAATACGCAAATACATACACAAACTCTCATGCCGTGTTAAAATATTACAGATCCTGTTCTGTGTTAATATTATGTGGAATTAATCTGTAATAGGACTATAGTTTTGTGACAGAAAAATAAAAACATACCAGTATGTTTACACACAAGAGCCAAACTTAAAGTCAGCATGAAATGCAAGTTGCGATAGTCTTTTCTTCCCTATTGTGACACATATCCGAGTAGAGCGGCTTCTCAAATAAGGGGTCCGTTCTTCGTACCTCGCTTAATACATCTAAGATGATTTGACAGATCCCAGATCTTCTAATCGTGATAACTGATCTCTGGCTAATTTGGTTCTTCAAACGAATTTGCGGATTGGATCAAAATATCTGGATTAAGTTATCTAAGATTACTGCGTGTTCTTGTGTTCCCTGAAGAGGGCAGCTGCATCGATACTCGAAACCACAATCAGCAATGCAGCGATTGGCTAGCGGCAAGACAGCAACGTAATGACATCATATAATTTAAAAAAGCCACCTGGCAAAAAAACTTGATAAATTACACACAAAAAAAACATGAATTTCTGAACCTTTATAAGGAAACAGCCAAACGACCAAACCAACCTAAAAGTTATAGTAGATGTTTTTTTTTTTTTTTTTTTTTACATTATTCCCAATTATATTCACGATTTTATAGTATTTATACACCCTTTACATTTTTATTTCAATGTTGTAATTAGCAATCAATACTTTTTTTATTATTTTGAAGCAGATTTTTTACGTGACAGCATTAATTAAAGTTTCTTAAGGGTCAAGATCAAGTTATCTGTGTCTCCTGCGCCGCATCAAGCCACTCCCATAATATCAGTCACATTATAATGTGAAATATCCGTTCAAATTAATGCACGGCTCAGAGTAACTGTACAGCATGTGTGTAAGACTGCAATAACATTATAAAGTAATTATCAAAAATAAATCTCTCAATCAAGTGGCTTTGTCTATAGTATTATACACAGCATAATGATATTATTTTCAAATACATTTTTATATTATTATTATTTTAAATTATTATTGCCCCTGGTTCAGTAAGGAACTCTTGTAATAAAGTAGAAGTGGCTGGGACACATTTTAAGTATCACCTCAAGATGCAATCTAATCCTGTTTACATTAAATAAGCCTGCTCCCGAGCAGGTTTAAGCTTACAGACCTGTTGCTAGTCCAGGATGAGCTTCAAAGAACCAAACAATCCCAAGATCATGGCAAATCACCAAAAATCAAATCCGAGCGTTAGCGAGGTACGAAGAGCGGACCCCAGAAAAGAGATAGGCAGAACTTGATTTTGTCCATCGGGAATTGATTGGATCATTGTCTTTTGCCATTGCTGGGATGTCGTCCTGGAAAACACGTCATCTAAAGTACTATAATATTCCATAAATAATATATGAATTGTCCATTTTGATTTCATGGTGACTTTAAAGCTGAAGTGTGTAATTTCTTTCTACTAGAAACAGATAGCCCCGCCCCCAAACTCATGCCATTGGTTGAGTCACTGTTGCTGGTCGGGATGCTCAAACAAACAGAATAATGATTTGAAAACACTACAGAACCACAGTATTTACACTTGTTTTCAGGGAAAATAATCTATGAATTGCTTACATTTGCCTATGAGATAAGAGTATTTGAACACTGAAAAAATATACACTTCACCTTTAAATGTCAGCTAGCAGGACGAGCAGTTAAACGTCAACAGCAAACTATCGTCATCATCTTTGTGTATATTCACCTCTTGACCCCTTGCAGGAGACAGGAAGAACAAACCTACATGAAGTTTGTAGCCCACAAGAGATGAGCCACAAAGACCTCAAAACATAAACACGCACACTTGAAAACTCTCCTTCGTTCTTTTCAAATAAACAAGAGTTCCTCTCATCTTTCCATATTTTAAGGGTAATGACATAAGTGTGTTCCTGGTTCAGATAAAAACATTGGGTACATTAAGTTATGTCTGGCTTCGATCAGAGAAGACTAGAAACAGAAGTGTTTACCCAGAGACTCTTTTCAAAAGCTCACTAAGTTCAGAGGACACTGGCAGGGTTGTGCAGACAGGAAATGTAGGACACCAAAAAAACAAGTAAACATCACTGTGATGTCCTATAATGAATCAGACATGCTCCGTGTAAACAAACTTCATCGGTTTCCTTTATACTGGGTTTATCTGTATCCACAGTTTGAAGAATGCTGGTTCCGGGTATTATTCTTGCATACAAAAAAACATATTATTTTCATCTTTACCTGCTCAACAAGATAGCCTGCCTCCATGGTCTTACTAGACAAAAGAGTGTTATTCTCGCAAGCCAGGTATTATCTGCATTATTTTGACCAATAATTGCCTATTCAAATATGAACTATAATTACCTGATTTACATGTAAGCCACCAATCACATTTCAGTTGTTTTTGTGATGTTTAGGGACGAGTAATAGACACTTATGTACACAACATGTATTTAAAGTATTTATTTAAAGCATTAGTTCACCCAAAAATGAAAATTAGCCCATGATTTACTCACCCTCAAGTCATCCTAGGTGTATATGCCATTCTTCTTTCAGATGAATAAAATCAGAGTTATATTAAAAAAAGACCTGGCTAATCCAAAGCCGTACGCAATTCAATTTCCGGCAAAAGATTAACCCCTGATGCGATGTATAGAAGCATCGCAAGCTTTGACGCCTCTCACAGATAGGGCTGGGCAACAAACTCAAACCACTTTTCTCTTATATTGAAATCCTCCGCCATTTCTCTTAAAAAAATCTTGTTTTAGACTGTAATTCTGTGTTTTGTTTTGCTCTCTCATCTGCGCTTCTGCTTCAAGGGTCAAGGGTTACTCTTTCTCCGCAAATTGATGCGCACGGAAGTTAGTTAATTTAGTCTATAAAGTTTTAAATATGGATATTTTTCTTACACAAACACGCCACGTCGCTTCAGAAGGCCTTTATTACATTTTACATTTACATTTTTATGCATTTGGCAGACGCTTTTATCCAAAGCGACTTACATTGCATTCAAGGTACACATTTTACATTTTTGTCAATTCTTGCTTTCCCTGGGAATCGAACCCTATTAACCCCCCAGAGCCGTGTGGAGCAGTTATATGATGGATAGATGCACCTGTATAGACTTCATAAACGAGACAACAATTCACTGCCATTATAATGCTTGGGATTAGCCAGGACTTTTTTAATATAACTCCGATTTTATTAATCTGAAAGAAGAATGTCATATACACAGATTACCTAGGATGACTTGAGGGTGAGTAAATCATGGGTGAACTTAACCCTTGAAGGTGATATGAGGGGATAGGAGGGGATTTCTCATATCGTGATTCATCAGACCAGGCCACCTTCTTCCATTGCTCTGTGGTCCAGTTCTGATGCTCACGTACCCACTGTTGGTGCTTTCAGCGCTGGACAGGGGCTAGCATGGGCACCCTGACTGGTCTGCGTCTATGCAGCCCCATACACAACAAACTGCGATACACTGTGTTTTCTGACACCTTTCTATCAGAACCAGCATTAACTTCTTGAGCTAGCTCGTCTGTTTGATCGGACCACGCGGGCCAGCCTTTCCTCCCCACGTGCATCAATGAGCCTTGGCCACCGATGACCCTGTCGCCAGTTCACCACTGTTCCTTCCTTGGACCACTTTTGATAGATACTGACCACTGAAGAACAGAACACCACACAAAAGCTGCAGTTTTGGAGATGATGTGACCTATTGTAGCCATCACAATTTGGCCCTTGTCAAACTCACTCAAATCCTTACGCTTGCCCATTTTTCCTGCTTTTAACAAGTCAAATTTGAGGACAAAATGCTCACTTGCTGCCTAAAATATCTCACCCTCTAACAGGTGCCGTGATGAAAAGATAATCAGTGTTATTCACTTCCCCTGCAAAGAAAGGGAATACTTGTCCAATTCAAACACTGTTATATCCAATCTGAAGTTCAATACATCAGCACATTACTGCAGCAGCATTGCAATTGACCATTTTAAAGGTAAAGGAACACCTGTTAAAACACAAAAGTGGAATGTGTGGGTAATGAATAGGCACCGGGTTTGCCAGTGAGGAAATGTGAGTGACTGATGTTTAAAAGGAGGGACACTGGGAGGAATACACTGACTCTTTAGCTAAACCAGTTTGGCAATGAACCCATGACAATAAAACACAATCAAAAACGTGTCACCAGACTAGATGTATTACATTTCAACAGACAAAAAGAGAGAGAGAGGAATAGAGACAGTGTATAGAGGGAGAGAAAGAGAAAGACAGGAAGGGAGAGACATATTGTGTTTTGTTTAAGTTTGTTTATGTGCGAACAGCCTCATATATGTGCGCACAGTAATCTCACTTTTCCATGCCTGCGTCCCCAGACTCCCAGGAGAAGGCTGGTGAAATGCCGCCTATAACATCACATCCCTCCTTTCGCCACTGAGCTTTCAACAGCACAAAGACAAACAAAACTTTTGTTTTTCCTGTCAGTTCCCTAAGCGCACACGCTGACAAATGATAATTGTCCTGGAATATTTCCCTGCGATAAATGCAATAGACAAACACTTGGGATTTTTTGTCCATAAGAGTTCACAAAAATACTAAGTGGTGAAGGTTTAGTTCATTGTAATGTCTTACCTTGGAAGCAAGCCGCCGTTCAGGACAGTTGGGATGCTGACACAAGATGCCGGTTTTCTCCTCTTGTGCAGGCTTCTCACCTGAAACAACACACAAACAGAGGTTAAAAGGTCAACTGTATGCAGGAAGGAATTATAAGTGAGGTCAATTTGTAGCCCAAACTGGAAAAATGCTGTCAAATTTCACAAACAAAAAAAGGTAATTGTCTGTTGTCAATAGTGTAGCGATGTATGAAACACAGCTTTCAAACCAAGCAGCTTTCTTTTGGTCAACAACTTTCTTTGCGAATCTGTGAGACCAACCTGAACCCATTGCGAAATCAATTTCATTTGAGTGGATTCCTATTTAAATGACTAGATTTGACGAACAACGGTAAATGTGATCGCACATGAAGGCTAATTGCTATAGATCCCCTTGAGAATTTCCTATGGATTTTTAAATGCTAATTTTGGATTTATAAGTAAAATAAGGTGTGTGGTAATATTACTTAGAAACTTTCACTCAAAAACATACATTACACACAGTCCTCAAACATGAATTTTGAAACTGCTGTTTGAAAATGTAACTACAATGTATAAATACTACAATGGTTGTCTGAAACATCAAGCATGTAAACTTGCATAATTGCGCTTGTCATAGCACATTTTACAATGAAACCAACTACAAACTCAATAGCTCTATATGGAAGTATCAAGGAGATAAATATGATTGAGATATTTCATAACAGGGTACCATGGAGGGATTCTTGTGAACACAGCGAGCCTGTGGGGGATATGTCCTTGGGCATGAGCCAAAAAACATAACAGCAATACAGCAATAGATGAGGCAGCTGGGGGATATGTAGGCGAGAGCGATAGAAAAAACTGAGAACCAAAATCAAGAGCTAGTCTTCTTTTTTTTTCGTTATTGCTATTTCTGTGTGTGTTCTCTCTTTTTTTTTTTTGCTTGGCTGTTTGTGTTAAACAGGAATTTTGAAACCAGCTGCGGGATGGTTTCGTTTCCTTTCCATGATTGGACTACAAAAATTGAGGAGGGTTTAAAACCATCCCTTCTGCTTCCAGACGGCAAGCTGTTGCGATTCCGGGCCGGTCGCACTTCTCCTGTCTCCTCTCCAACCGTCAGACCTCCATTATATATTCTTTCGATTCTGTTAAAATAGGCTTATGTTTCTTTTGTTTTTCTTTTTGTGTGGATGTTTTTCTAGGGTTGACCTGCCCTTTACTTTTGAAATTCCGTTCGCTCTGTTTTTGTTAGTGTAGTTAGGGCAATGTGTTGGATTTTGATTTTGGTTACCTCGAGGGAAGTTAGTTTGAATTTGATCTATTACTTGCTTCTGTTTGTTATTTTGGGCCTTGGGTCTTCCTGATGATTGTACATCCACTTTATGTTACTTTGGAAATATGAATTAAATTTGCTTATATTTATGTTAACTTTCTTTATCTTAATAAAACATTTATCTTTCTTCTTGAATTTTGGATTTATTGGTTTCATTTAAATTTTTTTGGTCTGACGACTGGATTCTTTTTACGGTCTAGACGGATCGTAATACAAGTGATACAACTTGCGCCAACTACTTAATTGCATGATATGCTGATCAAATACAATTGCGTGCATCTCTTTAAAACATATATAAACCCTTTCCATCCTTTCCTTCAGCCATGCTAGCAAGTCCATAAAGACTAGAAACTGGTACCAGGAGAGATGATTAAAAATTCAAATAAATATGAAACATTGAGGAAGGAATTAACTGAAAACTGAAGAATTGACAATAACACAAAAAGGAAAAATAGAGAAAAACAGACAGAGAGCGAAAAAAGTTGGCGGAAATCTAAGATTTCCAGACATTACAAGTTTGCTGGCAGACTGGCTGATTTTCCTTTCAGTGAGGGCAGTGGTATTCCTCTTACCTAGAAACCCACAGGGTTTAATGTGAAAAAGTGCAAGATTTTTCATTGATTCAACTGCTCAATCTCCTTTCTAGCTGTTCTTGGTTGAACAGAAGCCCTTCCAGACAACAACATAGACAAAAGAGACCAAATCAACAACATAGACAGCCAACATTATATTTACTGAGAAACATTCCTATACAGGTTGCTTTATTACAACTTATGCTACAATGATGGTACATTGATATAAGGGTGTTTCTTAAATTCTGGGCACTATTGAAAAAAGTTAAAAACCCAAAACAACCGAAAATTGCAGCATATGCATTCATCAATGAAAATAAAGTGACAGAACATATACAATGGTTGTGAATGTTTACTATATTTATATACCATGGTATTTAAAAAGTGTGTAGTTCCTACTTCATCAAGGCATCTGCATATTTTCCAACATCCTGAAAGCAGAGCATCACCACATATTATCCTCAACACTGCTCACATTCCACCTCCATACTCGCCTCCATCTCTCGAAGAAGAATATTCCATTTCTCCTTCTTTAGTCAGAGAGGCAGAGGGCACCTCCTAAAAATTCTCTATGTAAGGAATGTGCAGAATGCCAGGATCAGTTTTTCATGCCTTTCTGTTTACCTAGTTGTTTGCTGAAGTTCCTGTGGAGCATTAAGCACATCTGCTGTCTCAAGTGGATCGAAATATTTAATACTTGTTTCCTTTTGCCTCCATTGGAGGAACACCAAGACAATGCCATGGATGCCAGTATATGTTTTGGAAGGTCGGAGAATGTCAAAACATTATCAGCTGAAGGTCTGGAAGTGGAGTTGTCTTTGACTCTTTATTCCTAGCTAACTAATCCTCTTGCGTTTTGGGCTTGAGATTGGGAAATGAGATTAGAAAGAACCCGACATTGCAAAATTAGCTCAACAGATGCCATGAGTTTAGGGAGGAACAACCTGCTTATGTAATGGGCAATGACTTATGTAATGGGCAACCTGGGGTCCGTTCTTCGTACCTCGCTTAATACATCTAACATATGTATCACTTAATACATCTAAGATGATTTGACAGATCCCAGGTCTTCTAATCGTGATAACTGATCTCTGGCTAATTTGGTTCTTCAAACGAATTTGCGGATTGGATTAAAATATCTGGATTAAATTATCTAAGATTACTGCGTGTTCTTGTTTTCCCTGAAGAGGGCAGATGCATTGATACTCAAAACCACGATCAGTAATGCAGCGATTGGCTGGCGTCAAGACAGCAACGTAATGACGTCATATAATTAAAAAGCCACCTGGCAAAAAACTTGACAAATTATACAAAAAAACCCCACAAATTTCTGTTCTGGACCTTTATAAGGAAACAGCCAAACGACCAAACCAACATAAAAGATATAATAGATAAATGATAAATGCTTTTTTTAAAACATGATTACACTACTGTACACTATTTGTACAATGTTGTAATTTAATTTGTAATTCAATTTGAAACGTGACAGTATTAAAGTTTCTTAAGGGTCAAGATCAAATTATCTTCTCTTGCGCTGCATCAAGCCACTCCCATAATGTCCGTGATCACTCAAATTAATGCACGTCTCAGATTAACTGTACAACCAATTATAAAGTAATTATTCCATCACAAATAAATCGTTCAATCAAGTGGCTGTGTCGTATTATACATTCTCATATACATATACAATATAACATTTTTATATTATTATTATTATTATTATTATTATTATTTAAAATTATTATTATTGCCCCTGGTTCAGTAATGAACTCTTGTAATAAAGTAGCAGTGGCTGGGACAGATTTTAAGTATCACCTCAAGGTGCAATCTAATCCTATTTACATGAAATAAGCCTGCTCCCGAGCAGGTTTAAGCTTACCGGCCTGTTACTATGACAGTAAGTCCAGGACGAGCTTCGAAGAACCAAACAATCCAAGATCATGCCAAATCGTCATGCCAAATCGTCAACAATCTAACTTAGAGGTACGAAGAACGGACCCCTGTTTGTAAATAGTTGTGTTCACAGCACTTTTTGGTCCCACTTAGAGGCACAGAAATGACACACTTCACTTCATTGCACAACTGTCAAATTTATTTCACAAGCTTTAAAATAAATCTAAAGATTTAAGTAAACAGTGTATGGAGAAAGAGGGATAGAGTGAGTGATTAGACAGACAAAATACTTCCAGAGGCAAAGGTCATTCAGAGTGGGTCCTAATTGGGGCATTAGCACAGATTAAATACTGTTTTAATGATAGTATGGACAAGCTAAAACTCACTCTCCCTCTCCACTTTGGTGTCACAAACCTTCTGACTACTTAGTGGAAACCAAACATGGTTCTTTACACAAAGCCACAACAAAAGTAAAACAAAAAAAAGAAGGAAGAAGCCATTTTGTTCCACTAGACCTAAGTGTAAAAGCATAGATTTACACACACACACACACAGACACACACATTGGGTTTTCATGTTTTTGGACATTCCGTTTTTATACTGTACAAACTGTATATTCTATCATCTAAACCTACCCATCACAAAACTTTCTGCATTTTTATATTTTCAAAAAACATCACTTAGTATGATTTATATGTCGTTTCCACATTGGGACCAAAACTTTCCCCACAAGGACAAGGATTTCTCATCTTTGTGGGGACATTTTTATCACCATAACATAGGGTTTACCAGGACCACACACACATACAAATAAATAAATAAAATATAAATATAAAACTATCATTTATTTACTGTCTGCAAAACCTGACTTACTTATTTTCCATAGATCACAAAACGAGTTCATTTACACTGTAGATGAATGTCCTTTGTTGATGCTTTTTTCCAATGAAAGTACATGGTGACCACAGATTTTCTAGACCAGATTTTTAACAAATAACTCAAATTTCACCTATCCTTCACATAACTATCATATGACTTCAGAAGATTTGGAAAATTGTGCAAGTGTTGTTTGGACTACTTTTATGATGCTTTTAAGAAGGATTTTTGTTTGTTTCAAAGCTTGATAGTCCATGGTCTCCATCCACATTTATTATATGGAGCAGAAGCAGCATGGATATTTTGCTAAATATCTAGAGTAATCTAGTAATCTTTGTTTTTCACAGAAGAAAGAAAGCCATGCATGCTTGGGAATAACATGAGGGTGAGTAAATGATGACAACATTTTCATTTTGTGGGTGAACTTTAGGCCCTCTGGGATAAATATTGAAATCTTGTACCAGTCATTCAATGAAAAACGTACTTGGTTGTAAGAAGAAACACGGCATGAGAAATAACACGCAGCCTATCCATTTTCAGTTTTATGTAATATCTTACAAACAAACAACTTTAAAAATACAATTTCGCAATTGACCTTTGGGGTAAAAAATAGGTCTTACCCCATTCAATGGTGTCAATTAAAATCTCTTACCACAAGACTTCTGGGTAATGTCCATGAGGGAGGTCCAGGTGTACTTCTCCACCCCCAACTCACTCTGAGTACATGGCAGAGTTTCCAGTTCATAAGACCCATGCCGTCGCCAATAAAACATTGCGCCTCACAATCAAAGCGTAACCGATAAATCTAATGCCACATCTCACTTGATAACACACAGAGGAGATTGAGATGATGATCTTCACACCTTGAACCAAACATCAGTCTTTAGATGATTCCTATTAATGTTTCCCCAAATTACAGAATGTACTAAAACTTCAGTGGCTTCTCTTGTGGAGAAAAGTTCTCAGAATACTGGATTTCTCCAAAGTTTCCAGACAGGGTGCTTTGGACTTTGTGAGCCAGTATGTGAAGGGGGAAAAAGAGGGGGGGCTTGACCCACACAGCATGCCAGACAAGCGATGCATTCATACACATGTGAAGTGCATGCTGGGATGTGAGGGAGACTTGGACCTGTGACTTTTCAGAATGGCAAGAGATACAAAGCTGCCTTTTTAGATGTCCACCTACTTGTAGCCCACAAACTCCATGCATCTCAAAGTTACAGTATCATACAGAGCAATGGAGCAGAAACCATACAGTTCACAGGCTCTCAAGCCACAGTCAGTGATATAGGGAAAGTAATTGAGGACAATAACCTCTCAAAAAGTTGAAAATGAGAAAGGGTTACGATAAAGATTAAGAGAATAGCAGCAAGAGTTGGCGAGTGCCCTCTAGAACCCCCACAATTTCTCTGACAAATTAGAGAGTAGCATGGGAGAGTCTTAACTGTTGGGATCCAACATTTCCAGCCATATGGTAGTGATTTGGAGCAGTGTGACGTGCAGGGGTTAGTTTTAATGACCAGGCTTCCAGTGGCAGTCAAGCCAATACGCCACAGTCTCATACTCTGTCAGCTTAATCATTCGCTGGGACACGTACAAACAACAAAGCTCTTTTGATCTTCACCTAGACATTTCTCTCTGCGACCTGGTGTACAACAACATCTTTTATAACTACAGCTCACTTCATCTGGCTGTTATTACATTAAATAATAACGTTCAAACTTTATTGTTGAGACATAATAGCAGTCTTGTTTCTGCTGTATGTTGCTCGACTATTGGAATAGCTCGTCTGTACTGTTGTGCTCACTCATGATTCTGAGTACATAGAAGAGTTTAAATAAAAACTAGGACTGTTAATCGAGTTACCTAATTAATTCATCAAGTTCATCACATGATCTCACTGATAAAAGCAACCAAATGAAGATAATTCAAGATACATTGTGGCAGACAAAAGCGTGACTACAAAACATGTCTTACATATATCACTTTATAGTTTTTAAAAAACATAAAAAAAACATTTGCTACAGACACCCACTGTTCATCTGCATACAATGGTACATTAGCACACCTAGTGAGATAGCAATATAACATACAAGTAATATTACATTTACTTAAATGCTAATGATCATCACACACCACACCCACATTTTGTTTGCAGCATTGCATTTGGCTGGTCAACATGCTATCTTCAGCTCATAACACTCAGCATGCAAAACATATGTTACCACCAGCATATTGGCCACACATGAAAGAACACTGTGGTTTGACAGCTACTACAGTCAATTATAATAACTAGGCTAATCCTCTGATCTGTGATTCTCCTGACATTGTTTATCTTTGTTTAAAACACTAGCATTAGGACAGCCATGCACACGGCGAACAGGCCAGTCTATCTGAAACCAGTTATGGGCTTGGTTTGGAGGTTAGATGGCAAATTAGTCAGCCGAGTGACAGTTCCCAAATAGCCAAGACAGTTCCATGCAATTCAAAATCAGGTAAACAGGTCTTTATTTCTGGTGTTCTTTATCATAAATTCCAAAGCTAAGAAATACCACATAATAGCTTAACATAATAGAGCTTAGCATAATAGATAAACTGTGAGCTTCATAAAAGCCTCATTTGTTAGTTTGAAGTTTGAAATTAATAACTATAGCCCTGGACCTCACAGACAGAACATAAGAGGAATTTCCTTTGGTTGGAAGAGTCACTTTGTTTCCATTGTCAAAACATTTTTTATAAAGATTTCAAACTATTTATATTGACGAAAAGAATAGTAAAAAAAAATTGCGATCTTGTGGTCAATCTTGCTGGGGGGAAAATTGAACTAGCTAGTGAGGGTTATATGGGCATGTAAATACATACGTTTAAATGGATATGAAATTAAGGAATAGGATAGGAAATTAATTGAACCTTTAAAATGTAATAATATTAAAACTGACCCTCTAATAGTCAACATCTATGAATTGGAACGACTTCCAGTAAAATCAGCTGGTATAACTTTTATCTGGATAAATCAACCTAAATGCAATCTACACTTGCAGATGTTGAAACAGAGCTGTTGACTGTTGATACAGATTGAATAACATTTCCTTATGATAAGCCAGTGGAGAAGTAAAGTAAACCACATAAGCTGTCTGTCTACATGTCACAATGTAAACACAATTTAGCCAAATTTAATTGTGAGGAATGAGAAAAGCCATGACCGAGAGTGGCAGACTGGATTTATGGTCTATTTTCAGGTATCAAACACACGGCACAATCAGTTTAGTTAATAGCTAACTATAGGGTCAGACTCAGAATGTACAGAAATTACTTAGACATCACAACTGCAAAACTTTCAGGTAGTCAAATTTACCACCCTTACCTGGTTATCACCCAAGTTAAAATAAAGAGATTAAATATTACCATACTTGTGCAAAGTAGTGTAGCCTATGTCTAATAACTTATTAAATCAAAACTCAATCAAATTGTATCATGCTTACGTGGTGCACATGATAAATAGTTTAATGACACGTTTATGATGATTTTTGAAGCTTGATATCTTCAGTCATCATTCATTCTCTTTAAATGGAAAATAGCGACTGGGACATTCAGCAAAATTCCGGATGAACTATCCCTTTAAGAATTTATCGCGTCAGCACGCTGTTTTAGCACTAGTTGTCATCATTGCCACAAGTATGCACAATATACAGGTACGCCTCACATGTCTTATTTTATTGCAGCCGGTAACACAAATGCCACTTACCAAGTCGCAAACGAAGTCCAAGCCAGCTCTTGGGTGGCGATCCGTATCGATGCATTATGTGCTGTTAACCATGTGGGTTAATGTCCAAGTCCGGCGTATTCATCTGTTGTTCACAAGAGATGAGACATCCGACCATTTAGGCTACCGTCCGCTGAGTAGGCTATCAGCAGAGCAGACATGGGCTCTGACGCGCTGTTGGCAATCCCCCAAAAACAAAGCGCAAGATAAGTCACTTTAACTAAGTTTGATATAACTGACATGTATATTCGATGTATAGTTTATATAATGGTGGTTCCCTATTGTATACTGCAAATCTACTACGTTTCTTTAAAATATCTTATCTCTATACTCGAATGACGTCCAAAGCGCTTCACCTTCTGTGCTGCAGAGAC
Organism: Romanogobio albipinnatus; assembly: GCA_023566225.1. Taxonomy (NCBI): domain Eukaryota; kingdom Metazoa; phylum Chordata; class Actinopteri; order Cypriniformes; family Gobionidae; genus Romanogobio; species Romanogobio albipinnatus. Next base: position 18,278,098 of record CM042254.1, on the reverse strand, counting down.
ACAAAAGGACCTGTTGACTGTGTCGTTGACGCACGAAGTTTTTGTCTCCTTTCTGGCCTCAAGGTTTACTGAAACGCATTGAATTGGGTTATAAGAACATGGCATATCCACTTTCAAAGTAAACATGACATCTTTTTAGCACGCACAGCTTTGTGTCATATTAAAAAAGCAGGTAGGCTACGTTATTCCATAAAAACACTGTTGTCTCCTCCGTTTCATATTGTTACTAGCCTACCTCTAACTTCATTGTGGATCACCTACTTTAAACAGGCAGGCGTTACAGCAAACTCCCTTTCCCATCCTCGGTTTTTTCTTAGCAATCTGACATTTCATTTTACCTTTCAGATAGGACATTTAAGGCAAAAATGCTACATTTATTCTGCTGTCCAACAACTGACATCTACCCAATTTTCACAAGATTTTCTCAAGCTCTACAGTAGCTACTGAGCTATGTCATTCTTAGTAGAAAAGGTTCTTTATAAAACCTTAAAGGGTTCTGTCATGTAGAACCTTTTAGGGTTTCCCATTATGTGATCATTTTATGCTGCCTTCATGTGCTATCGGAAATTTCCTACTTCCCACTTCTGAAGTCTTGATTACGAATTCATCGCATTCAAATTTTGACTTTGACTAGGAAACTGGTATTTATGATAATTCCCATGGCACGTGAAGGCAGCATTAGTTTTAATAATTATAGGCACAATATGTAAGATTTTTGGATTAAAATATCTCAAAACCACAATGTTATATATTTTGTTGACTTGTGTCCCAAATGTTTCCAAGAATGTTTTATCCAGAGAAATAAGCAATGTTAACCAGGACCGTGTCCGTGTGTTTGGATACATTCATCGACAGAAAACGAATCATTGTTAAATAACGCAACACAGTGTATTGTTTAAATCTCATTTTCATGATTTACAGCGAGTTTTACCATTGTGTTTTACCATTAATCGATCTAGCTTACTGCAGTGTGCAACAAATGTCTCATAGTAGCCACCAAGCGAACACACAGAGTAGCATTATTACATAACTATCAACAAGAACCTAATGTATCTAATATGATAAAACAGAGCTGCGGAATGAGCGGAAGAAGCGGCAGCATAATAAAAGCTCCGAAATTCAGGCGTCATCAAGTTTTGCCTTTGTTTTGAATACGCGACCTCTAGCAGCGAAAAATTACATAATTGTGCATTTAATTTTGTTTTAATTAATTTTTATTTTGAGTACATTGTATGAATTAAGCAGCTCATAAACGTACTTTAAAAAAAAATCATAATTAGCTGGGGGGGGGGGGGGTTTCAATTCTCATCATCAATCATATACTGCAGTTCTTCTATTCCAAAAGTGACTCAAGTGGGTTGAAGTCACCATAAAACGAAAGTTGCTATAGTCAATTCTTCCCTATTGTGACGTATCTATGATGAGCTTCTTGAACAAGAAAAAACGTAGGGTCCCCTTATATGTCAGTAAACATGGAAATGATGTGCACGGATAATAATTAATTTATAATAAATACTGCAATATTCCATAAAAAAAAACCCAAGAACAGTTGATTTTGATTTCATGGTGACTTTAAAATAATGGAGTCTCTTGCCAGCCTAGCCTACCCCCCATCTCTTTTCATCTCTTTTAAGTACAAGCAAGCCTGTTCTTGGCTTGCCAAGCTGGCCATATGTGGAGTATTAACCCTCTGCAGCTCTCTCTCCCCCGCCTCCCCATTAAACACCTTGGGCATAAAGCACACTTACTCAGACAGCCTGCAAAACAGACAATACTGCCTTTATCTTCTGCTAAGACTCACCATCACTACTATTTGGGTTCTTTATAGCTGTCCCTGACACAGTGTGTCTGGAGAAAAGATCTTATTCTGTAACTGCTGTGCAAAAAACTTATGCTGCTCTCCATCACATTTGAGACTTATTTGTCCTTGCTATTGACAGTGAATCATGTGTATGGAATTTGGACATGTTGAAGGTGTCTGGACCTTTGAGCTGGATATGATGTTCCTGACTGATTGGTGCCCTGAGCAGGTGACCTGAAAGGCAGACCTGGATGATCTATACCTGGGTTGTTTTGGATCAGATCCCATCAACGTGTACAAGATCGCTCTTATCAGGTGTGACAAATCCCTAATCCATTCAGGTTGACAACAACTATGCTTTTATAAATGGAGTCTGTGAGACATTTTAGGGAAGGGTAAATCTGTTGTTTTAAACTCTTATCCCACACCTGACTATGGTCTATAATCTAAAACAGATTAAAAGAGATTACCTCATCTTTGATAAAATGTGCACAATGCACAATATACAACGGCTGTCCTTTCTGCCAAAGTAAACATGCTTCTATGGTCTCACTACCCTCATTCAGAGTAATAAATTAATACATTAATGATTTAATATATTAATTGATAATATACTCATTATCTCAGTTTTTTGTGAGTTGAGCATGTACATCTGCTCAGACTCATGGTTTACTGTCTCTACAAGCTTTTCTTAAATTGATTAGCAGCCCGGCAGATTAATTCATTAGTTTGGAAAAAGAATGACGAATACATTAAAGGGATTGTTCACACAAAAATGAAAATTCCTTCATGATTTACTCTACCTCAAGTAGTTCCAAACCTGTATGAATTTCTTTCTTCTGACACAAAAATAACACAAAAGAATATATTTTAAGGAATGTCAGTAACCAAGCAGTTGCTGGACCCCATTGACTTCCATAGTATTTTTTCCCCCTATGGAAGTCAACAGGGTCCATCAACTGTTTGGTTACCCATATTCTTCAAAATGTAGAAAGCAATTCATACAGGTTTGGAACCACTTGAGGTAGAGTAAATGATGACAGAATTTTAATTTTTGGGCCATTGTATCAGTAGCCTGGTCTTACCAGAGTCTCGTACATTTCATTTGTACAGAGAGTCAAGCGTTTACTTCCTTGAAGGCGGGTACTCTATTGAAGTTTAAAACTATTGGATCTGCCCAGAGACACTCTGGATCGGCCATAACCAATCGCTAACGTTTGGTCGTGACGTCATGCGCCATTGGCCTTTGTTTCTCACATGGAAGTCACATTCGGATTTTGATTTATTCACGTGGAGGGGAGAGTTTTGTGATCGGGAACGCGCTGCTCACGTGGTCCATAACATGATTATACGCTGTAAATATAATGTCATCTGCTTTGTATAATAAGAATAAATGCTGCCGTAAATAACGGCCCAATTCACATGTTTACGTGCTTTTCTTCTTATTTTTTTGAGCGGTGGTGAAATATATTGCTCTTTTAAATACTTTTACCAGCATTTAAAGAAATACAAGTCTAGAAATGCATCCAAATTACAGCGAAGTGCAACCGCGCGGTGCTCTGCAGTGGTCAAAAAGGATATAAACAGTGATTTTTGAAGTGATATAGTCTTGAAAACTCAGAGATGTGGATTCGGACAGCAATTAAATTACCACACAACCTTGGTGTTTGTCAAAAACAGTAGGTAATTCGGCCGGGGATTTTTACACGGGTGGTGGGAGACGGACGGCAATAAAATCACTGACTAGCCCCTGTAAATGATGACAATGCCTTCCCACCCCACGAGAAACAATTACCGTCCGAATAGGGCTTTCACTACTAACGGAGTGAGCTGGAAAATCCCGGACCCCGTGGGGAGGAGGACCACAACATCATAGCCACCAACAAAACTCGAAAAGATTGTTCTTGCTCCGGCTTTAACTTATGGATATTCGGCAGGGGTGCCACAACGGAATGAATGGCTTTGTTCGCATCTTTCTCTGCCGCCATTACTGAACTACAACTCAAACTAGCGCACAACATCAATGTCATCATTCTCAGCCTCTCCCTCTGTTCGCTGATTGGACTGGTTAAAATTTGATCGGAGAAAACCTAAGACTATACCACAGTCCCAGTCGGAGTACTGAAGGAAAAAAATTGAGCGGAAGTACGTAGGAGGGCGGAGCCAGGCTATTGTATCAGTGGACTGGGGCCAAATGTAGTTTTATTTTAAATTTTTCTTCAGACTAAATTTATCTACCATCTTTTGGTATAGGAAACATACATGTGTTCCAGAAGTAATTGTAAATATTTACATTTAGAAAGACTTTTATAATTAAATGATAAAAAGAATGATAATTGAATTGAACATTGATCATAATGTTGACAATAAAATTGTCATTTTGGGGGCAATTGTAACATTGAAAAAAAATCCTATTAACTCACAACAATCAAAATAAGAGTGAACCTTAAAGTAGTAATATAATTTCTTAATACTTAAATTAGTAGTTAATATTGCTGAATAATTCACCTTTATGTCAAAAATAAATTACAGTACATCTGTAAAATAAGAAAAGTATATTTAAAAACACTTCAACTTATATGAGGAAACCTCTTAATATGATTATTTAATACTTAATGTAATAATATTAATTATTAAATAAATAATAAATAAAATAATTATTAAAGCTATAAAAAGAAAACAAAATTATATATATAATTGTTTAGGACATTTGTTACGAACTGCTCCGAGACTCGAAGGTGGATTCAATCGCAGCTTTATTTGAGGGCAATCCAGAGGCGTAATCCAAGGTACAGGCAAGGGTCATACACAAACAGGCAGTCAAAACAAAGAAACAAACAAACAAACAAAACAGGCAGGGACCAGAGGCAAGAGAGTAATCCAGGGAACAGGGCAAGATATCAAAAAACAAGAAACAAGAAAATCAGGAGAATGCTCAGAAATGCAGGGAAACGTATAAACAAGACTTTGCGGTGAGTGAATGAATGACCATGGTATAAATAGACAGAGACTAACAGGATGGTGAGACACAGGTGAATGCAATCAGTGAATGAGGTACAGGTGAATGTGATCAGTGATAAGTGATGATGAGTCCGGGCAGTGAGTTATGGGAAATGTAGTTTGTGAGTGATCATAGTCTTATGTGTGGAGTGCCCTCTGGTGGCTCTCAAGGGCACTCCAGCTGGTAACCGTTACAACATTACTTTGTACAGCACATATTTGAAATAAGTCGCTGGGAATTATTTTACTAAAATATAGTCATCAGTCTCCAAAATGATACTAGACATTTTAATGAAATGATGTTCATTATATATTTAATTTTAAATATATATACATTTATTTTTAAAATCAACTTAAAATCAAGTCATACAATCTGAAATACATTTTTATACAACTGCAGCCAACTTGTATGTTTGCTACCAGTTACAGTGTTGGCAACTTCTAACCAACGGCCTAGAATTAAAATTAATATAAATCAGATATTAGTGCAAAGTCGGCATGAAGTGGAATTTGTGATCGTATTCCCTGTTGTGGCGTGAAATGGCGTAAATTGATTGGATCTTTGTCGTTTGCTAATTGCTGCAATCTCATGTGAGTGACAGGTTTCTAGAGGGGAAAGGTTATCGTCTCGCCCGCGTGTGGGTGCGCACATGTCATCAGAGAAGAGAACAGTATTAGTTGCAAGAGGGAGAGGAAGTGTTTTCTTGATTAAAGATTACGAGGGCATGTGAATTTTTTTAAAAAAAGGTCAAATTTGATTTCATGGTGACTTAAAAAAAAACTTAATACTAGATGTTCAAAAATAATTTTCAGAAATTCAGACATTTAGTGTCTTATAATTCCTCCTGTCACAATTGCCCCCGGTCTCCCCTTCTATTCATCTAACTGTTCATTTATCTTCAAGGTTAAATTTAGATGCTTGAAATTGGAACTGTCAGCAGCATACAGCCAAAGTCTGCAGTCAGAGAGGGTGAAGAGAAAAAGAGAAAGACCGCCTGAGGTCTTGATCAGATGGTTTTTAATCAGTTCCTTTCCTCCACTCCCCTGTCTTGCCCTATCCTTCAGTTTATTTCTTTAGTTTCCCATATGCCTCATGTCTACAGTGAGTTTTATCCTTTCCCTACTCGCTTTTCCTCCACATCCTGTCTATAGCTTATTGAATGACAATTCTGTGGAAATTTGTGGAGTTCTGTGGATACAGATTCCATGTAGGCTCTGACTGAAGCAAAAAATTGTTTTGGTTTACCACAGCTCTGTCTGGTTTTGGTCCTCATGCATTTACTTCCCCCTGGTGGTAAAACCTGGTAAATACAGGACTCTAACAGACTGTTAGAGTGATTCTGCTATCACATGAAATCAACGGACTTAAAGTCACCTGGGCCTTTACACTTTGTCTCTGCTGCTTTTCCTGGTGACAGGAGCTGTTAACACTTGCATGAGAGGGAGTGTGCTGCTAGATATTCCTCTGGGCTCACACGCTGTCAGATTGAATTCCCTCAGGCACAAATATACTGAGTTCAGTGTATCCAGCCTGCAGGCTATCATCAACAAAGAAAGCACAGTGGATTTGAAGTGAGCCAGTTGCAACTGCATTGCAGGTCCATGTTTATATGGGAGGGGGTTGAAACCTGAAATCACCTACATTGGGCTTTATGAACATAATGTTTTAATGAAAATATACAAATGGAGAAAGGTAGTTATGACAGTTGGGTTTAACGATGCAAGTTAGGTTTTTTTTGTAAGATTTAAGATTTGAAAGTCTCTTATGCTCATAAGACTGTGTTTATTTGAGTAGAAATTCAGCAAACTGTAATATTGTGAATTAATATTATAATATTAATAAATTAATGTTTTGTTTCCGTGATAGCAAAGCTGAATTTTCAGCATCATTACTCCAGTCTTCAGTGATCCTTTAGAAATCATTCTAATATGCTGATTTGGTGCTCAAAAAACATTTCTTATTATTATCAATTGTCAGCTTAATATTTTTGTGGATTTTTTAAAAAGAGTCTTTGATGAATAGAAACTTATTTATTTAAAACAGTTTTTTTTTTTTTGTAACAAAGTGTTTAATGAAACTTTTTATCACCTTTGTCCATGTTGAATAAAAGTATTAATTTCTTTAAAAAAATATATAACTGACCCCAATTTTTTTAACAGTTATATAAATATAATTGTCTCAGTATAAAACAATGGAAAGTAACCACCAGAAAAGTAAAACAAACGAGTTTGTGTAAAGTAAGAAGTATGATGATTGGGTTAGTGCCTGAACTATATACAGTAGCAACATTGTTGCTGTGACAAGAAGCTTAATTTTGAAGCAAAAGATCTCAGAACACTTAGTGAATATAAATAGCCTCCCACTTATTTGAAATTATGTGTGAATTCCATGGTCTACATTAGTTAATAGATCCAGCACATGTAAAGCATACATGTGCCACCTATCCACCCACACTCACACAAACACATACGGTACACAAAGTTGCTCCTCACTTTAAGGTTTAAAAAGCTCCCTGTCCACTGTTATACTACTAGTAGTATATGTTATACTACTTCACAGCAATAAACCTTATCTTAATCATTTCTTGAGCCATTATAAACTATTTAAAGCTTCATTAGAGACCTCTTTCTACATACCACCCATTCTAATTAACATTTAAAATAACCTCTACGTTAAAATAACAGCTATTCTTCCCACCTGCTTCCTGATCAGATTCGACTTTGTATAGAGATAAAGCCTAGACAAAGCACACCACGGACACAAATCAATTTCCAATCCTCCCATGTAGAAAACACTTTATAGATTACCACACAGGCACAGGTCTTTCTTAGGCTGACCCTCGCTCATTACAAAGCTAACTATTGGATTTTTCCTCATTAAGACAGGGCCACATGCCAGAGTGCCCCCGCTTGAGGTCAGCAGCTTCTTATCTCTCCTTAGACACAGTAAGAGGAAGCAAAGATAACAATGGTGAACTCACTCACAGTTACAGTAGCCCTACTGAAACCTCCCACATTGAAACTCTGTGTATTTTTAGTCGTACTGTCGCATATGCTGCTGAGAAGCTAAATGACCCTTCTGGAATGATCTAGAATCAAGCATTCCACTCACATCCTGGCGGAGAATTCTCAAAGTGAATAAATGGATGATGGTCTCTAAAGATCTTCTTAGGTGCCTACTGGAGCTCCATCGCTCACAGTTCTCATTTCGGTTCCCCCTCCAGACTGATTGCATTACAGCAGAGCTCTCATCCATCGCAATAAGAGGGAATAATGAATGCCATAGCGTGGGTGTTATGACATGTCCGTGAGGGCTTTTTTTTCTTTCAAGATTTTGTTCATGTTCTAAAAGAAAGTAAACATATAAAAGAGGCATTTTCTGTCTGATACAAGGGTCTCAAATGGTCTGGTTTTTGTCTGTGATTAAAGCTACGTTAAGACTGTCAGTCCAAATCCGTTCAGATTTAGCAAGTGTGACCGGCAAAAAAAAATCACATGAAATGCGTAGTGTAGCAACGCAGGCTACACATTGTCATGTTGTAAATAAGACAACATCTGTAGGCCCTATTGCAAACCTTGAACAAAACTTGACTCTTCTGTAGTTACATTGTGTACTAAGTGAAAAATGAAAAAATACGATTTTCTAGGCCAATATGGCTAGGAACTATACTTTGTGTAATAATCCGTACCATGGGTGCAGGAGGCGCAATGATATTACGCAGCGCCTGAAAATAGGCTGACTGTTACGATAAGGAGGATGAAGAAACCAGGGAGGATGCAATTCACGGTCTTTAATAGAACAAAAGGAAAATGTCCTCAAAGAGCAAAACTGAACACAAACGTCAGGCAAACAGAGCCAGAAAAGAGACTGCCACTAGGTTGGAAAAACTCAGGATCCCACGAGGACAGAGGGATGATTCCTTGTAAGAAGACCTCGGGAGAACAGCCAGGCGCCGAACAGGTACTCTGCACACAGTCACAATATAAGCATAAACACCGGACAAGACATGACAAAATCGGGTGAACAAACCAACGTCTCTCATATGTAGAAATAATAATCCGACAACAAGACCTAGAAGGAGAGGGACTAAGAAGCTGGGACAATCAAGAGAAAAGAGAGAACAGGTGGGGAAACAGATCGGGAAGGGGAAACAGCTGTGAGAGATAATGAGTAGGGATGAGTGTGATGAGTGAGTGAGTGCGTGAATGACCACAAGAGGGAGACAGAGAGAAAGGAAAGCCCAGGATCATAACAGTACCCCTCTCTCAACGAGCTACCCGGCGCTCCTAGGGGCACCTGACGAGACCGGAGGAAATCAGAAATGAGGGAAGGATCCAGGACGTCCTGGGAGGGAACCCAGCTTCTCTCCTCCGGGACCGTATCCCTCCCAGTCGACCAGATACTGATGACCGCGTCCCCGACGGCGCATGTCAAGAATACGGCGAACCCTGTAAATAGGGATATCCTTAACAATATTAGGATCCTGAACCGGGCGGGAGGGGGGGCGAATGGCTGGCTTAACGCAAGAGACGTGAAACACAGGATGGATCCGGTGTAATCTAGGCGGGAGGTGAAGTTTAACTACGACAGGACTAATGACCTTAGAAATGCGAAAAGGTCCGATAAAACGGGGCGACAATTTGCGTGAATCGGACTGGAGAGGTAAATTAGAAGTGGATAACCACACTCTCTGACCGCAAACGTAGCGAGGACTCTTAATCCTGCGTTTATTAGCGGCAACGGTCATGCGCTTTCTAGCTCGACAGAGGGCGGACCGCACTCCTTTCCAGGTACGCTTGCAACGACTAATAAAGGCCTGTACGGAAGGAACGTTTGTTTCAGAGTCCTGGGATGCAAACAGCGGCGGCTGATAACCTAGGCAACAGTGGAACGGGGAAAGTCCGGTGACGGAGGACGGAAGCAAATTATGGGCGTATTCGGCCCAGGAAAGATGCTGGGACCAGGACGCGGGACTCTGGTGAGTGAAACTGCGCAGAATGCGGGCGATAATCTGATTGGTTCGTTCAGCTTGACCGTTAGTCTGGGGATGATAACCGGACGAGAGACTAACGGATGCCCCAATCAGACGAAAAAACTCTTTCCAAAACTGAGACGAAAATTGAGGCCCCCTATCCGACACTATATCAGAGGGAAGACCATGTAACCTAAAAACATGATCAACCAAGATCTGGGCGGTCTCCTTGGCAGAGGGAAGCTTAGCGAGTGGAATAATATGGGCTGACTTCGAAAAGCGGTCCACCACCGTAAGAATAACGGTATTACCTGCCGACGGGGGAAGCCCGGTGATAAAGTCAAGGGCCAAGTGAGACCATGGACGTGAAGGCACCGGTAGCGGCCGAAGCAGACCGGCTGGAGGAGAATTACCAGCCTTAGTCTGCGCGCACGTAACGCACAAGGAAACAAATCTACGCACATCACACTCCAACGAGGACCACCAGAAGCGCTGGCGGATAAACGAGAGGGTGCCCCGAACGCCAGGATGGGCAGTCAATCTAGACGTGTGTCCCCATTGAAGGACAGCACGTCGAGTAGATACGGGGACAAAAAGAAGTCCCCTAGGAACATTGCACGGAACCGTGACACGGGTGAGGGAGTGCTTAACCAGCCTTTCTATTCCCCAAATGGACGTACCGACTACCCGACCCGAGGGGATAATCTCCTCTGGTTCAGAAGAAGAGGACGAATCAAATAGACGAGATAACGCGTCCGGCTTGACGTTCTTGGAACCCGGGCGAAACGAGATGGTAAAATTGAACCAGGTAAAGAACAGAGCCCAGCGGGCTTGACGAGCGCCGAGTCTCTTAGCCTTACGGATGTATTCGAGGTTACGGTGATCGGTCCAGACCAGAAACGGAACGGGAGATCCCTCCAACCACTGTCGCCACTCGCCTAGCGCTAGACGAATGTGAGCAGTTCCCGGTTGCCTACGTCATAATTACGCTCAGCGGGAGAGAGCCGGTGGGAAAAGAAAGTGCAGGGATGTATCTTTCCGTCAGCGGCGGAACGCTGGGACAGAACAGCCCCGACCCCCACCTCGGAAGCGTCGACCTCGACGATAAATTGTTTAGAGAAGTCGGGGGTCAGAAGGATCGGCGCGGTAGTGAATCGGGATTTTAGAATGTCAAACGCAGACTGTGCAGACTCTGACCACCTAAATTGTGACTTGGTAGAAGTAAGGGCGGTAAGAGGAGCGGCCACCTGACTAAACCCAGAAATAAAACGACGGTAAAAATTTGCAAAACCAAGAAAATGTTAAAGCGCCAGGCGAGACTCGGGTACGGGCCAGTCAGTGACTGCCTGAACCATAGCCGGGTCCATACTTATCCCTTCTGCCGAGATGACCGAACCCAGAAACGTAACAGAGGAGGCGTGGAAAGAACATTTCTCAGCCTTAACGTAAAGTCGATTCTCCAATAGCCGCTGAAGGACACAACGAACATGTTGGACGTGTACTTGGAGTGACGGTGAAAAAATTAAAATGTCGTCCAATTAGACAAAAACGAATACGTTGAGCATGTCCCGTAGGACGTCATTGACTAAGGCTTGAAAGACAGCGGGGGCATTTACTAACCCGAACGGAAGGACTCGATATTCAAAGTGCCCGAGGGGCATGTTAAACGTGATTTTCCATTCGTCCCCCTCTCTGATTCGCACCAAGTGATAGGCGTTACGTAAATCGAGCTTAGTAAAAACCTTAGCTCCCTGCAAGAGCTCGAAGGCTGATGACATCAGTGGCAATGGGTAACGGTTCTTAACAGTGATGTCATTCAGACCTCGGTAGTCTATACAGGGATGCAGAGAACCGTCCTTCTTCTTAACGAAGAAGAAACCAGCTCCCGCAGGAGAAGAGGTGTGGTCCCCGGGAGAAGATCTATACTGCAATCATACGGGCGATGAGGAGGAAGAGAAGTGGCCCGAGAACGACTGAATACCTCCCGCAAATCGTGATACTCCTCCGGGACACCAGACAGATCCCCTGGCTCCTCCTGAAAAACAGTTACAGACGAGACAGGGGGAACAGCAGAAGACAAACAATCAACATGACATGACAATTTCCAAGACAAAATAGATTCCTCCGCCCAGTTAAGCTGGGGATTGTGGAGCACTAGCCAAGGATGGCCTAAAACGACTGGAGAATAGGGAGAACTAAAAACAAAAAAAGAAATAGTCTCTCTATGATTACCAGAAACAGTAAGAGTCAATGGAACAGTTCTCCTCTGCACCCTAGGAAGGGCGCTACCGTCAAGAGCGTACAGGGGGGTGGAGTCTTGTAAGTCAGAGAGGGGAATACCTTGTTCTAGAGCCCATGACTCATCAACGAAGTTCCCCTCCGCTCCAGAGTCAATCAACGCTGAGCATGAAACTGACGACCCCGGCCAGCGAAGATGTATTGGAAGAGAAGTGCAGGACTTAGAAGGAGAGACCCATGAGGTGGCGCTGGTCAGTAACCCTCCGCCTACTGACAAGTGTTGGCTTTTACCGGACACCTGGAGACAAAGTGATCAGCGGCAGCACAGTACATGCACAGGCGATTCATTATCCTGCGCTGACGTTCCCGTATGGAAATACGAAGACCCCAAGCTGCATCGGCTCAGGATCAACGGGCGAAGGATGTAACAACTCTCTCGGTGTGGAGGGGAGAACAAAGAAGCCTCCAATCTGCGGGCCCTTCGTCGCACCTCGAACCGTCTCTCCACTCGCAGAGTACGAAACTCAATCGAAAAATCAGTGACTGACCTCTTCCCCTGGCGCAGAGTGGATAGAAGACGAGATGCCTCATCCCCGTGAGCAGAGCGATCAAAGACTCGAATCATCTCCTCTTTGAAAAGAGAAAACTTCTGGATACAGTCTGCCTCAGCAGCCCAGTTCGCCGCAGCCCACTCTTGAGCCCGTCCGTCAAGGAGAGAGATAACATAAGCCACCCTAGACCGTTCCTTGGCATAAGTCGAGGGCTGGAGAGAAAACACAACCTCGCATTGAGTGAGGAAAGATCGGCATTGCGTTGGCTCACCCAAATAGCACGGCGGGTTGTTGATGCGCAGCTCAGGCGGATCGCGCCCTCCAGCGGAACCCGTGGCCTCATGGCGATAATAGTGGAGCTGCTGGGTCAGATCAGAAAGCTGGGTGGTCAGGGAGTCCACAGCACGTCTCGTGGCGGCTAGGTCCTCCTCGTGCTTGCCCAGCAGAGCACCCTGGAACTCGACGGCCGTGTGAAAGGGACTGCTACTCGTCTGGTCCATCCTGTTGGTCGGATTATTCTGTTACGATAAGGAGGATGAAGAAACCAGGGAGGATGCAATTCACGGCCTTTAATAGAACAAAAGGAAAATGACCTCAAAGAGCAAAACTGAACAAAAACGTCAGGCAAACAGAGCCAGAAAAGAGACTGCCACTAGGCTGGAAAAACTCAGGGTCCCACGAGGACAGAGGGATGATTCCTTGTAAGAAGACCTCGGGAGAACAGCCAGGCGCCAAACAGGTACTCTGCACACAGTCAAATTATAAGCACAAACACCGGACAAGACATGACAAAATCGGGTGAACAAACCAACGTCTCTCATATGTAGAAATAATAATCCGACAACAAGACCTAGAAGGAGAGGGACTAAGAAGCTGGGACAATCAAGAGAAAAGAGAGAACAGGTGGGGAAACAGATCGGGAAGGGGAAACAGCTGTGAGAGATAATGAGTAGGGATGAGCGTGATGAGTGAGTGAGTGCGTGAATGACCACAAGAGGGAGACAGAGAGAAAGGAAAGCCCAGGATCATAACACTGACTTCCGTAAACATAACCAACATGACAATCTGCTTACACAGAGAACGCTGGGGACTATTTTCCCGCGCTGCGTAATATCATTGCACCACTGCACCCATGGTACGGCACAAAGTTCCTTGATTATTACGCAGGAATGAGAGTATAGTTCTTAGCCATATCGGTCTAGAAAATCACTACTTTTTATTTTCCGTCAGTCTTAGTACACGATGTAACTACAGAAGAGTCAAGTTTTAAATAGGAAAAATATAGAAACTATTTGATCATTTTTGAGCAAGATGCTAACGGTCTAATCAGATTCAATTATCTATGCTAAGCTATGCTAAAAGTGCTACTGCCAGACCTGGAGATCGGCGGAATGGATTTGAACATGGTAAAACTCAACTGTTTAACTCTCTTAGTTGGAAAATTAGCCTATTTTCAAAAAAAGTGGAGTGTCCCTTTATGGGGAGAGAAGAGGCGTGCCTCCTGCTGTAACTTCACCTGCGGGTGTTGCTGTTGGACAGTTACTTTATAAAAACGAGTGAGTTTTACAATTTTAATGGTCAAATAATGTAATAATGTATTTGCTTTGTTTTATTTTTGTAATATCAATTATTTTCGCATTGTTTTTTTTTTCAGGAGGCACTGGCTCCCTTGCCTCCTTGGAGGAAACGCCCCTGATATATATATATATATATATATACACTCACCTAAAGGATTATTAGGAACACCTGTTCAATTTCTCATGAATGCAATTATCTAATCAACCAATCACATGGCAGTTGCTTCAATGCATTTAGGGGTGTGGTCCTGGTCAAGACAATCTCCTGAACTCCAAACTGAATGTCAGAATGGGAAAGAAAGGTGATTTAAGCAATTTTGAGCATGGCATGGTTGTTGGTGCCAGACGGGCCGGTCTGAGAATTTCACAATCTGCTCAGTTACTGGGATTTTCACGCACAACCATTTCTAGGGTTTACAAAGAATGGTGTGAAAAGGGAAAAACGTCCAGTATGCGGCAGTCCTGTGGGCGAAAATGCCTTGTTGATGCTAGAGGTCAGAGGAGAATGGGCCGACTGATTCAAGCTGATAGAAGAGCAACTTTGACTGAAATAACCACTCGTTACAACCGAGGTATGCAGCAAAGCATTTGTGAAGCCACAACACGCACAACCTTGATGGGCTACAACAGCAGAAGACCCCACAGGGTACCACTCATCTCCACTACAAATAAGAAAAAGAGGCTACAATTTGCACAAGCTCACCAAAATTGGACAGTTGAAGACTGGAAAAATGTTGCCTGGTCTGATGAGTCTCGGTTTCTGTTGAGACATTCAGATGGTAGAGTCAGAATTTGGCGTAAACAGAATGAGAACATGGATCCATCATGCCTTGTTACCACTGTGCAGGCTGGTGGTGGTGGTGTAATGGTGTGGGGGATGTTTTCTTGGCACACTTTAGGCCCCTAAGTGCCAATTGGGCATCGTTAAAATGCCACGGCCTACCTGAGCATTGTTTCTGACCATGTTCATCCCTTTATGACCACCATGTACCCATCTTCTGATGGCTACTTCCAGCAGGATAATGCACCATGTCACAAAGCTCGAATCATTTCAAATTGGTTTCTTGAACATGACAATGAGTTCACTGTACTAAAATGGCCCCCACAGTCACCAGATCTCAACCCAATTTAGCATCTTTGGGATGTGGTGGAACGGGAGCTTCGTGCCCTGGATGTGCATCCCACAAATCTCCATCAACTGGGCCAACATTTCTAAAGAATGCTTTCAGCACCTTGTTGAATCAATGCCACGTAGAATTAAGGCAGTTCTGAAGGCTAAAGGGGGTCAAACACACTATTAGTATGGTGTTCCTAATAATCCTTTAGGTGAGTGTATATAGATAGATAGATAGATAGATAGATAGATAGATAGATAGATAGATAGATAGATAGATAGATAGATAGATAGATAGATAGATAGATAGATAGATAGATAGATAGATAGATAGATAGATAGATAGATAGATAGATAGATAGATAGATAGATAGATAGATTTGAGAGTCCAAATCAAAAACTGACAACTAAGTGTCTTTATAAGTAATTACATTTGTTCTCTTATAATTGTGGTTACTTATGGCTGATTTAACACAGTTTTCAGGTCTCTGCATTAATACAAAGCATTGCAAATTCTCCTAGAGTGCAATACGAATCTGTTAGTAAATCTATCTAGATGATTGGCAGACTAATGGGAGTATAACCTCACTCGCTGACTTTAACAAAGACTTAAGAGTGATCAGTCCGGACAGATGAAACAGCCGCAAAATCCTCTATAGTCGAAGTGATCCACCTTGCCTCATCCTATCCTTTAATCTTCCTCTCTGTACCTCTTTTTGGTGTGTCACGGTTGTGCAGGTCAGGACATAGACTGATAGCTAATGAGACCTTTCTGCATTAGTTGTTTTCTCATCTGGAAACAAGACACCCAGGGTTGTAGATCACAACTTAACTCTAGCATCCACTGACATCCATCTTATACTACAGTCTTGGATGGCCTGAAGCCAGTGGCCACAACACCGTAGCATTTATTCCTATGTGCATCATTTTTCTTCATTAATAAGCAACATTGCAGATGGCGGAGCATGAAAATGGGATTTGTGTGAATACACAATGAGATTCAGAAACATCTTTATATTTGACAGTAAATAATTATGTAAATCCACACATGATCATACATTAGAGTTATACCACCACTGTATATTATAATAACTGCATGTACAAACATCCGAGCATGCTGAGAGATATTGATCACCAGAATAATGGTGACACGTTGACTCCAGGGAGACTAATGCGAAATAAACATTTCTATTATAGTCACTTATTAATGTTAATATTGTTTCAGAGGAGAAAAAAGTAGGAGAACAAGATATATGAAATATACAAAATATGTTGAAAATTATTCTTCAATAGCTTCCATTAAAAATTAGCCCCCAAAGGTTTTTACAATAGTAGAATGTCCAAAAGATTCTGGGTAATATTAAAGGGTAATATTCATGAACTGAACACATTTTCCGTGAGCTTTTGACATATAAGTGGTCATCATACTAGTATAAGAATATCCTGTACATTTCAGAACTGAAAACTTCCTTGTTAGTCCAAGAAAAGCTTTTATTTATTTTCACATACTGGCTTGAGTTGATCATCCAGATTCAAGAGGCTTGATGCAGATGAGCGGTGAAATCACATTTAAGGACCAACACAAAATGTTAACACAGAGGATGACTGAGGGTTTAAATACACTAGATGACAATGGACTAATGATAGACAGGTGCAGGTGATTAGGTGACATGGTAACAAACAAGGGTAACTATGGAAAGTAACAAGATAACAACGGAGACAGGAAACAGGAGATGGATATTGCGTAACCCGCCGTGCTATTGTGCTTAGATCAGGGGATCGCTTAAGCCGATTTAACCTGAATCCTATGGCGTAACATGGGATTTTATAGCCATAAACCACAGCCATTTTGGTGGGAGCTGACGTGCTTGGGCGCGAAGCGACTCGACACCTCAGCCGCCTCGCCATAGGTTCGTGCAGTTGCCGCAGCACAGCCAATCAGCACGCTAGTATGCTCTGCTTGGGTCTACTGTGCAGCTGCACTGCGTTTTACATATAGAAAATTATAAGGATCATTTTTGTCTTTAATATTCTCGAGATGGTAGTAATCCGGCTGCGGCGGGACTTTTGTGTGATTTTGAGGCGCTGAATTAACAGTGCTTATGTGCATGGGTGCATACTGTATAGTGGGCACACTGCCTACAGTAGAAATGTAAGAGAAGGCTGAAGGGTGCAGCGCTTTAGAGTGGCTGCCCGAAGCAGAGCTGGAGCGCTGAAGGAAATGGCGCAAAGCTTGTGACGCACTGTCAGGTTCGCCAAGCTTCGGCAGTTTTCGTCGTGCACAGGGCTAAGTCAGTGGCGCTGTGCAGGTCTTGAATGCTTCAGGATCAGGGCTAGATTCATCCAGAGAGTGGAGAAGTTTGGCCTGAAACACTTGAAAAACGGCCATTGTGTGTAGAGCCAAGGCAGCCTGGCAGGTGGAGGTGTACGCTCGACCAGCGAGAGATGACGTAGTGCAGCAGGGCTTAGATAGGTGCGTCGCTTGTGGATGCCACCCGCTAGTAGAGGGCGAACAAAGATGTGCATTAGACAAGCTGAAAATGGCGCCTTCCGCAATTTCGTCAACTCGTCGTACACGTTACTTCCAGGAAGAAGGGTGACGGGCCTCTGCAGAGGAGCCTGATGGCGGCCTTGCAGAGACCACTCGTCAGCAAATAAGCACTGCACGCAAAAAGCTGCCATCCTCGTCCTCCTCCACTTCTGGTCTGCCGAAGGAAAATAGGACTGGCAGCTAACTGAGAGGGGCGCTGGTCATCCTGGATGAACAAGACCGGCGAAGGGGATTCTGCGAGCGAGACATGCGGGGAATGCTCCGGCGTGGGCTTGCTCGTCCGCTCTGGCATTTTCTGTCCACTGTGCTTCTCTGCGCGGCCTGAGCCCGTAGGGTCGACAGCTCCATTTCAGCGCACTCCGGGCAGCCTTAGAGAATGCAGCTTCAGTGTGGTCACGTAACACACAGTGATGATCCCCGCCGAAGAGATTCACGAGGCATTTGAAACAACGCCTGCTCTTTTGTGAGTGTGTGTGTTACAGCGGCGAACACACACACAGCTTAGAAAAGGATATATGTAGCACGCCGGATGGCGCAGCAGAAACAGTGGGCTGAAGGCGGTGTCCAGTGAAGACAGAAAACTGGAGTCCTCAAAGCTGCAAAGCAGGTGGATTGTTTAGCTGAAGGCCTTTTCGGCGGCGGCTTCTCTAATCCGGAGGTCAGAGAAGGTAACTTAAAGGGATAGTTCACCCAAAAATGAAAATTTTATGTTTTCCCAAGGCATCCAAGATGTAGGTGTCTTTGTTTCTTCTTTAGAACACAAATTAAGATTTTTAACTCCAACCGTTTGCCGTCTGTCAGTCGTTTAATGCATGTGAATGGGGTCTAATTCTATTAGAGTAAAAAAAAACATGCACAGACAACTTCAAATGAAACCCTGCGGCTCGTGGCGACACATTGATGTCTTAAGACACGAAATGATCGGTTTCTGCGAGAAACCAAGCAGTATTTATGCTATTATTTCACCTATTATCAGACGAATGTCATCAGCTCTCCAGACCGCCATAACTTCCTGCGAATAAGGTCAAAATACCTGCGCAGTCATAGATATATACATAGATGCCTCATTAGTGCCTGCACGGATTGGTCAAATGAGGAATCTACATATATATTTCTATGATCGCACTGGTATTTTGACCTTACTCGCAGGAAGTTATGGCGGTCTGGAGAGCTGATGACATTCGTCTGATATGAGGTGAAATAATAGCATAAATACCGTTCGGTTTCTCGCAGAAACCGATCATTTCGTGTCTTAAGACATTAATGTGTCGCCACGAGCCGCAGGGTTTAATTTGAAGTTGTCTGTGCATGTTTTTAGACCCCATTGACATGCATTATACGACTGACAGACAGCAACGGTTGGAGTTAAAAATCTTAATTTGTGTTCTACTGAAGAAACAAAGACACCTACATCTTGGATGCCCTGGGGTTAAGCAGAAAAACATAACATTTTCGTTTTTGGGTGAACTATCCCTTTAACTGAAGAAGATTAAATCTGAATGTAACATGGGCTTTTATAGCCATAAGCCACGCCCATTTTGGCGGGAGCTGACATGCTTGGGCACGAAGCGGCCCGATTGGTTCGCACACCTCAGCCACCTCACCATAGGTTCATGCAGTTGCCGCAGCACAGCCAATCAGCGCGCTAGTATGCTCTGCTTGGGTCTGCTGTGCAGCTGCATTGTTTTACATATATAAAATTATAAGAATCATTTTCGACTTCAATATTCTCGAGAAAATGACTTGCGCGATACTCCCTTCTCTCAGGGAACCAAGGTTATGTTTATTAACCGAGTCGTTCTCAATACCAAGTATGCGAACTTCTGACTTGAGTCCTTGGTATTTTTGAGTTCAGACTTGCCAATTTCGACTCAGGAGAACAAACTCCCGGGGACGGGAGGACACAAGTCCGGTGATTCTGCTAATAGAACAGCAGCATTCTTGATGACGTCACTCAGCTCGCTATGGCTACTCCGGTAATCTCTGTATGTATATTTTAGGCTATAATAAAACGAAATATGTAATAAAACACCACTCTGCCTCTTTTCATTTTCATTTAAAAAAATAGTTTTAACATAATAATAGCCACACAAATGTGGTTCAGTACCTTGATTATCTTCACTGCATTTATATTTATAACAAAAATGAAATATAAAACACAACCCTGCCTCTTTTTGTTTACATTTAAAAAAATATTAAACATATTAATATGTGGTTCAGGCAATAAGGATATATGCATATATATGCATATATGATTATCACTGTAATTAAATTAAATATGACATAAAACAAAACCCAGTCTCTTAAACCCAGTCTCTTTTTGTTAAATATGATCAATAGCCTAATAGCCATTATAAAAGTATAAGTAAAAGGTATAAGAATCTATACAAGAAATAAAACAAACAATTCAGTCAAACATACAAAGTCAGTGCTAGTAGGCTATAAACGGTAAAGTTAAATAGCCTAAAAATATAAAGTTATGAAACTTCACTTTGCCCTCAGCCAAAATTATAGATTCATGAGACCAAAAATCGTCACTTAGATCTACACAAGATGAATTATATCTCATGTTTAACCATTACAGAGAAATCAGAGCCAGCAGCAAACGCCAGAAGGACTAGCCGAGGAAAGGCTGCTCTCGGCAGGGTTAATGAGTGCTGAGCACCCGGTGATCGACTGGATCTCACAACTCCGAAAACGGCAGATAAAATTTTCAAATAGGCGCTCACTTTATAAATAAACCATAGATTTGAGATTTAAACAAGTAAATTCTCGCCTGGAAAAACTCTTAAAACTGACACATGACACATTAACAGTAGTATTTTTAAATTACACAGGGTTTCTCATCCGCTATTGACGCTTGTTAGTTGGTGCGATGCATTCAGGGATACCTGTCTGTCTCAAGTCAGCTCAAGTCACCTCTAAATGCATCCTTGTTAAAAGGGCAGATCAAGGACACATCCAGGGATTTGAACTCTACTTGGCTAGATGTGAACTTTGAATTGGAACAGTACTTGGGCAGCGACTGATGACGTTTCACAAGTCCACGAGAACACAAGTACAGACAAGAAAGCATATTGAGAAACGGCCAGGGATTAAAACACAGGAACTGAACATAGACACAACAAGACAAAATAATATCAAAATAATAGTCTGTGAAAACAGAGACAAGGTAATTGTGACACTAACACAGTGAACTAGAAAAGAGAGAATCCAGTAAATGTTGGTTCCTTACTGTATTTACTTTCCTTAGGCCATTACAGACATATCCTTCAGAATGTGTTATGCCACAGAGATGTAATTAATCATTCTGTCAGTGGCCATTATTTCTACAAACACAGAATTATCTAGGACTCTGCTAAGTGTTTTTTAATCACTGGCTAATGGAGAACAACAGGCCACAAAAAAAGGAAAAAATTAGGCTAATATATCTGGAAACTACTAGAAGGAAAACCAGTGGAATCTCACATATCACAATATCAGGGAAAAGAACATGCTTGAAAAAACAATTAAACCGGCAAATATCACAGTAGATTAACATGAAAAGGATTCTGGGAAGAAATGTAACGTGGAATAAGACTCACTGATGCTTTAAATCGGCTTTATGTAAGAAGTGTGACTGATAGAAGGGAATTTTCAAATATGGATGAAATATTTAATGGTAAAACTGCATGCATGGAAGCCCATTTTGGACACATAAGAAAATATGTCATAATTGACAGTATCTCATAATTAATACATAATAAATAATTAATATCACAATTTTGATGATATGATTTTATCTATTTCAACTTATTTCATAATACTAATTTGATGTCATCATTTTGACATTTTATCTCAATATGACTTAGTATGTTATAATTATGGCTTTCCATGTCAGAATTATGATTTACCAAAGCATTTTTTCTAATGTGGCATAAATGGGCTTCTAATGTTTCAAAGCTGCTCAGCAGTGCAGTTTAGTTTCACACTTCACAACTGAAGATGAAATGCAAAAACAATTGTAGTAGAATAAATGTGTCTATAAACACAGCTAAAACATTTAGATAGGAAATCATTACTCAGAATTCTGTAAAAACTCTACATGTTCTGGTGATAAAAGCAAGTAATATTGTTAAGGGTCTTTAAGAAATATACCTTTTACTCACTCTCAAGTAACCATATGATTTTCTGTCTTCTGTCAAACCAGGGCCGTAACCACCATAGACACTGAGGGGACAAGTCCTCCGCAATAATTTGAAATGGCCAAATTGTCCCCCCAATATTTGATATTCTTGATGTTGCTCTGCCACACTCCATTACGCACCGCTCTGTATGTTGTTAGGATGACAGAAAGTTTTAAAAGTGGTCTAACGGGCTAAGAGCGAATGTGTGCACATTTTAAAATAATATATTTGCAAAGAGTTTAAGGGTGTTTTCACACTTGGTTCTTTTCAGGGGTCTGAGCGCGATTTTTGGCCCATATGTGAACACTCCAAATGATCTCAGACCCCTTTAAAGCGAACCGACCATCTCAGGAGGTGGTCTGGGTACGGTTCGGTCTCATCTTATGGTATGGTTCGCTAAAAACACGCAATCTGAACACAAACCGCTCTGGGCTTACTTGATTTTTCTGTTCGTGAATTCCAATGTAGTTTGGTCATCAGATACCTCTTTACAAATCAGCTGTTCATCATGGCTGCTTCTTCTGGCAAATCTCTACAAATTATTCGCTCACAACTTACACTTGTTTATTGCAATTTCAACCGCTTCCGTACTGTGTAAGAGAGATGCGGCTGCGCACCTTGCCAGTTTAAAATGGTTTTACAAGCGCACACACCTAAAAGGCATACACAGAAGCCAGCTGTCACTGCGTGTGTGTGTAACCTCTCCTGTTCGAACCGCCCGCTCCAAGCGGGACTCGAACTTGAGTCCGCCAGCATGAGAGTTGGACGCTCTAACAAGGAGGCTAAAGGCTGCAACCTCTAGCATCAGTCGCTAGAGCATCTCTTGAGATCAGAGAAGGGAGGTTTACTCGCACAGTAACTACTAGCTGGCCTCTGTTACACGTGTACTAAACGGAATCTTAAAGGTCTTATTGCATTTAGTTTAAAATGTCAAAAACACACAAGTTTCACTTAAACTGGTGGTTTTTGAACAAAGACTTAAATTCAGTTTGCTTCACACAAAGTGATCACATATATTCAGAACACTTCAAATTTAGTGCATGATTCACGTTCGTGGTGCTTTTTTGTGCTTTGACAGTCCCCAATCACTTTCAGTGTATAGAAAAAAGGAGCTTAGACATTCTGATAAACGTTGACTGGGTAGTCAGAAGGAAAACATACCGCTTTCGAATGACACTGTAGTGCACTGTAAAAAAAAAGTCAGTAAAAATGTGAAGGAATTTTCTGTATTGTTTTTTTACAGGTGTTTTACCTGTATTTTGAATTACACATTGCATTAGTTTGTGTTTTAAGGGTTAGCAGAAATTTCCGTAAAATTACTGGATAATGTACTGGCAGAAAATTACCAGTATTTTTCCGTTTTTAATTTTTTACATGTTCCAATGTTCCTTTTTGGGTGAATCCCTTTAACACTGTTGCTTAGTGGGTGCATTAGTTTCCTTGAACTGCGTCAATATAGCATGAATCTGGAGAAGGTGACACATGCATTGCCCTCCTTCGGAATTTGCACCTTATTAGCATCCCAACTGTTCAGCCACCCTAATGTGAGCAGAGAGATGAATTTAGTTTTGGAAGGGAAGATTAATAAAACCAAATTATAATAAACAGAAGAGCAGAAATACTGCATGAACATGGATTATAATACTTTAGTTTCTGATCAGATGCTATAGCTCTATTTCTCTTGGGCTATTGAGTTAAGATAGGTTACATTATTGCAAAGTTTGCAGATTTTGCCAGCACAGTACCATTAAAAATGCTGTGAAACCACTGAAAAATTAAAACACACCCTGTGTACTACATTACTGACCTAGCCTGCCATGTTCATGTACTGTAAATCCCACAGGTGATTCAACAATCTAGATGTGCTTGGGAAAATATGGATTACTTCCTGTTCCCCTGTTTGAATGAAAACCATGCATACTGATTCGGTGCACCAGGATGGATATTAATCGAGATGTCCCAGGCGTGCATGAGTGGAGCAAATACAGTAAATCTAAGCCAGGGTCATATAGAGACCTTTAACACGCTTCAAAGTCAAACCTGTGGGATCAAGCAGTTAGATGTTAGAGGATGGCTTCCATCAAGAATATTAACAAAAATAAATGTAACTTTCTCTGTGCAGAATCAGATCATAACATTAATTATTATTATAATTTAATTTATGTACAGTATTTAAAGCAGTACATAAATTCATATACTATATATATATATATATATATATATATATATATATATATATATATATATATATATATATATATATATATATATATATATATATATAGATCAGGCATAACATTATGACCTAATATTGTGTTGGTCCCCCTTTTGCTGCCAAAACAGCCCTGACCCATCGAGGCATGGACTCCACTAGAGCCCTGAAGGTGTGCTGTGGTATCTGGCACCAAGATGTTCAGTCCTGTAAGTTGCGAGGCGGGCCTCCATGGATCAGACTTGTTTCTTCAGCACATCCCACAGATGCTCGATTGTATTGAGATCTGGGGAATTTGGAGGCCAATCAACACCTCAAACTCGTTGTTGTGCTCCTCAAACCAATCCTGAAACATTTTTGCTTTGTGGCAGGGCGCCTTATCCTGCTAAAAGAGGCCACAGCCACCAGGAAATACAGTTTTCATGAAAGGGTGTACATGGTCTGCAACAATGCTTAGGTAGGTGGTACATGTCAAATTAACATCCACATGGATGGCAGGACCCAAGGTTTTCCAGCAGAACATTGCCCAAAGCATCACACTGCCTCTGTAAAAGAAAACATGATTCATCAGACCAGGCCACCTTCTTCCATTGCTCTGTGGTCCAGTACTGATGCTCACATGCCCACTGTTTTTGGTGGTGAACAGGGGTCAGCATGGGCACCCTGACTGGTCCGCGGCTATGCAGTCCCATACAGAACATACTGTGATGCTCTGTGTATTCTGACACCTTTCTATCAGAACCAGCATTAACTTCTTGAGCAATCTGAGATGCAGTGTCTCGTCTGTTTTTATCGGACAACACTTTCCACGTGTATCAATGAGCCTTGGCCGCCCATGACCCTGTTTGCCGGTTCACCACCGTTCCTTCCTTGGACCACTTTTGATAGATACTGACCACTGTAGACCGGAACACCCCACAAGAGCTGCAGTTTTGGATTTTTTCATATATATATATTCTGCCAGAAAGAAGTATGTATACTCTTAAAAAAAAAACTGTAAAAAACAAAGTATGGCACAATGTACTGCATTAATTGGATGGGGTTTTCTTGTATTTATTTATTTTTTTACATATGCTTATCCTGTATTTTGAATTTTGGACTTCATTACGTTGTGTTTTAGGATTAACAAAAATGTCTGTAAAATTACTGGATAATGTCCTGGTAATAAGCTGGCTGGACCTTTTTTTTTATTTTTTTTTTTTTTATTACTGTGTATAGAATCAATATTCTTTAATAAGAGTTCTATGTAATATTTTAATTAATTATCTGAAAAATCTAAATACTTGTAATTTGATGGCTCAACTGAAAAAAAAAGTGTCATAGCTCCAGCTGTGCGGTTTCAAAGATGATTTTCACCTCTCAAAATAATCACGTTTCAGAGCATCCAATACAGAACGGAATAGCTGAAATTAGTTCTCCAGAGACCGGCTATTTTTCTCCATCTCTGGTCTCTGTGTCTCTAGATGCTCTTGGTAGAGACAGTCCCCGGTTACAGCTGAGGCCCCACACGGTTTGCATATGAAATATTCATCTGTGTTCTAGGCCTGCACGGAAGGAGCCGATAAGCCAGTTCCAAGCAGATGCTCCCTATTAAGGAATATGAGCAGGAACAAGCATTCAGGTTTTTTTTTTT
This sequence comes from Romanogobio albipinnatus, assembly GCA_023566225.1. Lineage (NCBI taxonomy): Eukaryota > Metazoa > Chordata > Actinopteri > Cypriniformes > Gobionidae > Romanogobio > Romanogobio albipinnatus. The sequence continues at coordinate 18,252,282 of CM042254.1, read as the reverse complement.
TCCTTTAAAGTCCTTTCCTTTTTCCTTATTGCGTTTCCTTATTTCTGTAGAGACGTGTTTGATTGAGTTTGGAGGAGGAAATAGGCAAATTAGATAATTGGAGCCATAAATAACATTGCACCCTCAAAAATAAAGTTTCTTAAATAGTTTCTCAAATAACTCATCCTATCAAAATTATTTTTGACTGCATGGAGACTAACAGTAACAGCAGCTGGTTTTCTAAAGTAGATAAAACGTTCAAAATAAAATACATTGTGTCAACTTAGAATTTATAAACAACTTCATTAGCAAATCATCATTAGGGGGGTCATTGCAATGAGATCTGTCAGGGTTGGGGGTTATGAAAGGAGCAAGGACTCAGAATTTTAGGTTATTAATAAAAAACAATTTAAAACAATTTAAAAAAAACTTCCCCGTGGGGGAAAATAAGACAGGCAGCAATACTTTTCAAGACTTGGCAGGACTAGGAAACATGAAGGTACCTTCAGACAACGAACCAGCACAGCACTGCAAACACAAGGAGAATGAATAGGGAAGCAAACAAAAGAAGCTAATGAGGGAAGACAGGGGCAAATGAACCAATACTCAGAAACAAGATGGGCGGGTTTAGACAATAGACAGGAGAGCAAGCCTTGTGCTCACACCAAACATGACAAACACAAGCACATGGCCAGCAAAGACAAAATTACAAGCCATGTGCTCAAAACAAAAGATGAACACGCAGCCAATGACAACATGAAAACACACGGCCAGTGAAAACACAAACCGTATGCTACACAGAACATGACAACATAAGAGCGCCTGGCCAAAGAAAATATTAACCAAGCGCTCACAAGACACACAAGACAAGAGTGTACAGTGAGTTAAATAACACAATCCGTACGCTCACATGAGAAACAAGGAGAAAAGACATGGAGACAGGAGAGTATATGAGAGCATATATGGCTCAAGCACACTCGAGACCCTATACGCTCACACAAAGACAAGACAAATACAGTAGTGTCAGGGCTCTGTCACAAAACCAAGAATAAACTAGACCGAAGTCACAGAACCCTGACAAGATCTTTATATTTGGAGGTTCATAGCATAAAAAAGTAACCAAAAATGTTTATTTTTAAGAGTATAGATCAATCAAAATCATTTGATGAGGAGGATTTTCAATCCATTTCAAGGATTGCATTCTACATAAAATCACTATTCAAACTTTTCTCTCTCATTTTCCATTTCTCTTTATTTTGACATATAAAAATCATAGCCATAGTGCCAAATATAATGACAGCAAAAATATCAATTATGAATTTGTAGGGTGATTTCAGGGTGATTGGGACACTTTTTGCCATTGAGATGACTTGGAAAAAGTGTCCCAATCACCCTGAATTCACCCTACCTCTCAGTAAAGACATGAGGGAACATTTAATGTCAGTTTTTGTGCTTGCACAGGAACACTGTGCGATCAGGTCATGTTCCATGGAACCACAATATGGTTTAGCCTTTATAGTCCCTTAAAAAGTACTCATCCTTGGTGACAGCCTATAGAGATTCTCCATTGAATACACTGACTTTGAATGAAAGAGACTCAACCTTCTCAACCCTCTTTAATGTATTCTCAATTCAGCACTCTCTTAGTAACACAAACGCTTCAGGTTCTCTATGCAAAAAGCTAAGCTTTGTAGATGGAAACATAAAAGTTTTACGCAGAGCATCAGGCCATGTCCTTGCTACACTCTTCCTTCTACTCTCTCAGTAAATGTTTAATAAGGCAGATTTTTACTATACATCTTATCTTCTTTAAGAACTGAGATACAGTTTTTAAATGTAGTTGAATGTTCTTCTAACATCCACAAACTGCATGAGTCAATGATTCATGCAATCCAAGAGTCAATCCTCAGAAAAAGCTCTTAATGCCAGTGAAGGTCATATATAAAAGCAAGTGCACAATATACCGAAAATATTGAAAGATATTAATACTTATATTTTTCTAAATTCAATTTTAAATGCAGTATAATCATTAATAGAATGATTTAACAGACAATGATTATGTCAGTATATTTAGCCACTGGGATAGACATCCACCTTAAATATAAATATTATCCTATGATCCCCTCAAGGATTTTGCTTAAAGGGGTGGTAAACCACGATTTCACTTTTCTAACTTTAGCTAGTGTGTAATGTTGCTGTTTGAGCATAAACAACATCTGCAAAGTTACAACGTTCAAAGTTTAAAGCAAAGGGAGATATTTGCTTTTAAAGAAATCAATTTCTAAGGACTACAGGAAACGGCCGCTAGGGACTACTACACATTCATCCAGGGTCTCTGACATCACCAGCCCCAATATTTACATAAAGCCCTCCTCCGAGAATATGAAATAAGGGGGGGGGGCGAGGCCATTTTGTATCGCCTCTGGGAATAGTTGTTGTGGTAGGCTAGTTAGTAGGCTGAAGTGTTTTTGCCAATGCCGACGAAACGCTGTTATTTTCATCCGGATTGCAGGTCCACTTTGTTCAGCCTTCCTAGGGATGGGGGTGCGTTGCAGTGCGTTTAACATACAACGTTATACGTGTATGAGACAGAGGGGAACACGGTCACATTTGCAGCAGATATATGCTGCCCATAATAAATCAAAGCACGAGACAGACAGGGGCCAGAGGAGAAGACCGGAAAATGTGACATAATGGACAATATTCGTCTGTATTTGCAATACACGAGCCGCGGTTCAGCTGCGCGAGACAAACACTGCCAGTGTGAGAATGCACAACGGGCGTGCGCGGCTCCCGCTGCACATTTCACGGAGGAAAGCTTCCACAATCTTTGCGAGTTCAATGCAGGATTCTTACAACGGCTTGTCCTGAAAGATGGATTTAAAAACAGAAGCTGTTTACGGGCCACAACCTGTAAGTATGATTTATTCTTCGTCGATGTGTTTTCCTGTAATAGTTCATATTGTTAAATGTACATTGTAGCAAGGAAGTACACAGATGACAACGCTCATTTGGCTCTGCAAACCAGTTTGTTAAATGCTCATTCATACTTAACGTTATCCGACAAACACCTAACGTTACAAACTTTTTAAAATCTCAACAGCGAACTTGGCATTAGTGTAAATTATTCTTTGATTAAAGCTTTTATGTATTGTTTATCTACAGGCATGCTAAACATGGTTCTGTATTTGATTTGGATACTATAGTAAAGCCAATGTTTAGTGTTCGTTCTTGCGACAGATATTTGGCAAATCGTTCTAAAAATACAAAAGTAACGGTGCCATTCAGTAGCGATCACTATAGATCCACAGTCTTTACTCTTGAGGACTGAACAGGTTCTGCTCGATCATCTTCACTAAAATTGTCTGGGTCTGATTCGCAGAGCCGGCCCAAGGCATAAGCGAACTAAGCGACTGCTTAGGGCCCCCTTGGCCACCAGAGGGCCCCCAAGAGCACAATAAATTACTCTCCGGCAAAGTTATTTTATGATGATTGAAATCGCGAAATGGCCTTAAACAATTATTGCGATAAATTGCAAAAAGTTTTCTAATATATGCACGGATTGATTCTGACAGCGCTGCACGAGCTCGCCGTCGGCTGGACACTATTCGCTTGTTAGTCAGAGTTCAAAGTCCAAAGTGTGGAAAAATCGGCGCTAAAACTCGTCAGTTGCCCTGTAACCTTTTTATGAATGGATGGATTTGAGAATGCGCTATATGGTTTAGTACGAATATATTGTCTAACGTGCTGCATGTTTTGGAAAGAGTAGACAGCATAGCTTCCAGTTTCTCCCTTGAAATTATAAGTTGTGTAGCCTACATTTTGGAAGTTTTCATTTAGAAAATAAAAAGGCTCTTTCTACACAGTCGAATGGAATACAAAAAATAAAATGTTATTTCCGCCAAAATAAAAGCTCTGTTTAATGTTTGAAAGAAATCAACATTTCTTGTTTTTTTCTTGTCTATTCTACTCACCAAGGCTGCATTTATTTGATTAAAAATACAGTAAAAACAAAATATTGTAAAATAATAATATAATGTAAAACAGCTGTTTTCTTTGTGAATATATAGTAAAGTGTAATTTATTCCTGTGATCAAAGCTTAATATATCATCATTACTTATCATCATAGTATCACTATTACTCCATTCTTCAGTGTCATATGATCCTTTACAAATCATTCTAATATGATGATTTGATGCTCAACAAACATCTATGATTATCAGTGTTGAACAATGTTTTTAGGATTTATTTTGATAGCTTTCTATTTCAGAGAAATGCTATACTTTTGAACCTTCTATTCATCAAAGAATCCTGGGGAAAAGTGAGCATATTCAGCATAAGAGACTACTTAAAAAAAGTATATCTCAGTGTGAACTGTAGTACTGTAAGACTTTGAATATTAACGCCTGATCACTCTTGTGGGTTTGCTACTGTTACAATTAAAAACCGTATAAGGGTAAAAACATGACAGGCAGACATGATGTAAGCAACACAGCTACAACTAATACAATTTATACTGGGTGTGCGAATTATCAAGAATTGACAATAGTCAATCGTATTGGTGGCACAGAGGGGCCCCCAAATAAAATTCTGCTTAGGGCCCCATAAGGGCTTGGGCCGGCCCTGCTGATTCGGGCTCAAATTGGTATGGTTTTATTGACGCCATTGTACTACCCAAAGCACAGATTACCGGTAAATGTAAGGGGCGTGACGTTTCCGACAAACGTGCACTAGGCGGTTAGCGAATCACAACACACTGGGCCAGCTAACCAATCTGAGCCCATTGCGTATTTTTGAGGGACTGGCTTCATAGAACCCAGAAACCATCAGACCGTTTTTACAAGGAGGGACAGAGCAGTGTAGAATAAAGGTAAAATATATGAAAAATAATGCAATTTTTTAAAAACGAAGCACAAACACATGTTACAATGCACCCCACAAACACAATCAAGCCTTCGAAAGAATGTTTTACCACCCCTTTTACATACTCAACAAAAATGCATCAGACGATTAATAGCTACTGAAAAACATTCAGATCCCACAACCTGGCTACAGCATCAAAGAAAAACTTCACAAGAACATAAGATGAGAATGCAGATGTTCCATCAAACTAAATAATAGAAACTTTGAACACTGGGGAATGTAGTCTATAGCAAAAAGCATCTAGCAAATTCAGGGTCAAGAAAGGGAGAGGAGCAGTGGAACGGAGGAGGAGCTCTCCTTTTCCCTATCCGATGTAAGAATGACAAGAGCAGGGAGGAACAAGGGGAGGGGAGTGGACAAAACTGGCTTAGGGACAAAAATCTCCAAAACCTGTGTCTGAGGAGCTGAGAGGAAGATCTAGACATAATGTGATACAGCACTTTGGCTACCAGAGCACCTTGGGTTACTACTGCTTCATCAAGCCCCCTTTTCCACACAACCATTCACCCACATGCGAACATCCAAGAGTTGCAGAGAGAGTAGAAGTAGTTGCATCTATTGAAGTGCTACGATCACATCCTAGATGCTAAAAGGACAAAGCAGTTGGGATTTGGGCTCACAGAATGAGTGCTATCGCCACTGAGGACCGGGACGTGTTCTGTGAGAAAGCAGTGGCCCTTATTGTTGACCTCTGCCTGGATGACAGCCCTCTCCTAGACTCGGAAACTTGTCAGGACTTCCTACTACATCTGACTAATGAAAAACCCAACATATCCAGCGCAGGTAAGTTTCCTGCAGTGATTGATGGGGAGCTTGTTTGTTGGGGGTGATGTGGGTGGGGGACGTGCTTATGTTTATCTGCGTATATGCGCAAAGTGAGGTAGGACTTCAAAGGATTGTGACCTTTTAGATATGCCCACTTTCTGCTCGATCAAAACCGAGGTAACAGACTTTTTGAAAGTAAGTTCTCTATAAATAATGAATTGCCATTAGTTACCTGTCACCTTTTTATTTGCCTAATGTGCTTGTGTTTGATGTTGTTCTCCACTAAATTAAGAATGCTAGTCATTGGCGATTTAGATCATTTGTAATCGTGGCACCTCTAATGACAAGTGCACAATTAAGCTTCGGGTGGAGAAATTTCATTGATGTGCTTCATAGAAAGATGGATGGTCTTACAACGCATCAATCCACACTTCAGGTTCACGGCAGTCACACAAGGTAAAATTGACATGAAATTGAATTTTGGACACAAGATCAAAGGAGCTGTGATATCTCCCAGTTGGCAGGTGATAGGAATGTCTAAAGCAATACAAATTATAATGAATTCCATACTTGGCAAACTGCCATGGAGGAAGACACAGAATCTAATTGTCACTCAGAATTTCTGTCACGGGAGAAATCAAATAAGCCACCGCAGGCTCTGACCTGCATCATGTTCCCGACCATAAGAATAGTGAATGCAACTGTGTGTTATCCACAAATAAACATGAATAACTAACGCCACAGAAAAGCTCTAATGCTCTAATTTTTTTTTTTTTTTTTTTTAATAATGCAAGTCATTAAAATGCATAGACATATAAATGGGGGAAGAAGGAGACATGTATATTTTACGTGTAGATAATACACAATATATATAGCATGTAATTTAATGCTAACCTGCCTATATTTTACATGTGATATAAAACATGTAACTTTAACGCTACTTTAAAGGTGTCATGAACTGGCTTTTTAAATCTTTTTATACTGTTGTCTGAGGTCAACTTATGACGTTTGTGTGGTTTTTACATTCAAAAACATCCTAATGAATAAGTAATAGGCTATTTTCTGCCTTGGTTTTGAGGCTCTCTGAAAAACACTCGGATTTGATGGGCGTGCCGCACTGAACACTTGGAAGTAAATGCCCACGGCTAGGATTGGATAAGATTTGCATATTTAATGAGCTTCAGCTACCGTCAGTCCCAGGAATCGTCTGGGGGAAATGCTCAGAGGACTCGCAAAATATCAAACAAACACAATTATTAAATCACATACACACACACACACACACACTCTAGCGGACACACACACTCACTCGCGCCAGCGGGCGGACACACACACTCGCGTGGACACGGAGACACACACACTCGCGCCTGGCCCATAACGTTACAAGTCCGATCAGGAGTGAACCAATTCAATAACACCTTCTCCACCCTGTGACAGCGTGCTAAGGTATGTAATCAATAGATTTCAAACGATCTGTAATGTTATGCAAAACTAACACGTATAAAAAAACATGTTTTAGCCTACTCACATAAGTGTATGTTCAGAAGGAAGCTTATGCAGGGAAGATCCTTAGCTCACGAGTCGGTGGGCGGGGCTACAGAAGCTTTTTATTTGTAAAAGCGGCGTCTAGGTCCTATTACTTAAGAGATCCGCATATTCTGAGAGCTCTCCTTTTCTGGGCCTGGTGTCAATAAAATATTTGACTAACAAGGAAGTTTTCAGTTCTGAAACTTACAGGATATTCTTATATTACCATGACCTTTTATATATCAAAAGCTCAAGGGAAAGTTGATTTCTCAGTTCATCACCCCTTTAAGAACAACAACAGCAACTGACACACAATTAATACATTCATATACAGTACTATATCCCAATACTCAAATAGTTCTCAACTGCAGTTTATGGTGGGTTACAGATGTAAGAAAAAACAAAACAAAGCTAAATTCAAATAATATAAGATAATGTATACAAATACATATTTATAAAAAATTTAATTATATATATTATTATAAAATATCATTTATGTAATTTAAATACTACAATTTAAATATAATTTGATATAATTGGTTATAATTAACATATCAAAATAAGTAATCCTAAAAGAAATAAGCTGATGTCAAAACATCTGTCCAATCCAATCATATTTTGACACTGAAAAGCTAGCCAAATGAGTCAGCTTCCAACACAGACAGGCTGAAACACATGGAAAACCATAATGTGAACTGCACAAGACAATAGAAAATGTCCCAGCCTCCATTGGACTTGGTACTGCTTTGGGTTGCCACTTGATGTCCAATGTAAAATTGCACAACCAGTGCTCTGTACTATTTTTTCCATTAGTAATGCTACAGAAAAAAAGCTCATAATGTCATAAAGTCATAATGATTGAGCTCTAATTAGGAAGGAAGCGCTGAGTGTGTGAGGGAAGATGCCTGCTGACTTGACTAGGAGTGAAGGGAGTCTCTGGAACCTGCAGTCCACAGGCAGTAATACTAGATGAATGGAGGACTGCCGCTGGCCTCCGCAACCCCATGGCGAGAGCTGAACCCAGCCTGCCAAAAAAGCAAAGGTCATGCATCAGGAGAGCCAGGTGGTGCAGCGCTCATGCAATGCCAAAACCCAACACGATAGAGCACGACTGGCAACATAACAGAGGGCACTGATCAACACTCTGCAGTTTGTTGCTAATTATTTGAAGCAATTGTCCGACATCCCTCTCGAACAGATCTCTTGAAGTGGAAGAACATGTGTTACTGCAGCTGCACTGTAGTAAAGAACGTTATTTCGTAATTTCATGGGTTGCTTGTGTTGAAGTCATGCCTCAGTTTTCTCATGAATGAATATTTCAAAGATGTCAGATCTAAACGTAACAAAAAGGCTGTTTGTTTAATAATTCAGGTTTTGCCCCCAACAGTTCAAAGAAACTTTCTCTGTTTCACTTTGACTCAAAGAATGTGTACACAGGCCTGGATGCTTTCAAGCCTGCACTTTATGCCATCTATGTAATGGAGCTACAAAGCAATATCTTGCCTGTAACTAGGGTTGCCACTTTTAGTGTGGCAAAATAAGGGATACCCATTCACAACCCCCCCCCCCCCCCCCCCTTTCAGGGTGAGTAAATGATATAATTTTCATTTTTGGGTAAACTGTCCCTTTAAGCAGTCATTCTGAACCAGTAGACCTAGTCACTTTTTTGAATTTTAAAAATGTTTATTTTCTTTTATTCATTTACTTAAATTATGACTATATTATTATTATATTATTATTTGTGTAATTATTTGTCCCACACTGGCACAGCGCATGTTCTCGAGACTCCGCCACTATGGCAACAAAGCCGCTAAAACGTAATCAAGCACAAATGAGCTCCTGTACTACTTATTGTGAAATTGATTTCTTTATATTTGCTATCAGTATTCTCCACACTGCAAAATCCGTATGTGTTTGTTGAACTATGTGTGGACTGTTGGGGTAACAGCTTAGGACCCAGGACCAGTAGTGAAAAATGAAGACCAAGAGTCAGGAGTTAGATTAATTAAAGAACAATTTACTGAAGAATAGTTTGCAGTTTCATCAGCAGAAGCCAACTTCAAGTCTCACAAGGAGTTCGTAGGCCGCACTCCCTCTAACAGTCTCCCCACCTCCGTCTAACGTACATACAATTTCTGAACAGTTATACTGTTTTCAAGGTCTAACCACGTCATTACTGTCATGTGGAATGATTCTGATTGGCTCTAACAACAAGCAACGTAAGCAACTTTCCACACGTAAACAGATAGGAGCACATATCACTAAAAATGCGTAGACTCGTTGTCGCCCAGTCCTAGATGTAGATCACAATGACCTCGGAGGTCACAGAAAGACGTCTCCAGGTCTGACATCGTCTGCAGAAACTCCATCTCCAACACTGGATCTGCAAAGATCATGCAACGCACATACACACAAAAGCTCCAGCGAATAACAGCTTCCTCAAGGTTGAGAACATCTTAACTAACTATCAACAAGGCACTTCTCCAAACATGCTGATACTGCATCTTAGTACAGAAGTGAATTTATTCTTTTAGTAAGAAAGGCACATAAAAGAGGTACATTTCTCTGAGTCCCCAAAAAGTCACATAGACCTGCGACCTATGTGGACTTAAGGTCACTTTAGGATGACATATAGCTCAACACATGTAGAGAGGCCTCTTTGCTCTCAGAGTGTTTTACACCCCAAGGACAGTTGCCTGTCAGCACGCCTTGACACAGACATCAGAGAAGTAACTGTAGAATGTGGATACAAAAGCACACAGCAAATATAATACTAAAATCCCTCATTAAATATAGAGAGGTTATAGATGAACTGATTTATCAAATGTAGAAAATGGTTATTACTTGATTATCATTGATTCTTATTTTTTAATATTGATCATAAAACCATTCTTGAAGGATATGTGTATAAAAGAAGAGACACAGGTATCTGACCTTCCGCATTAGGACCTATGTAAAAAAACGGGACAAATCGCGTCCCGTATTGATTTGATTTTACGGGACGCGTCATTTTGCTTGTAAATACGGGACGATTCCGTATTTTACGGGACAGGTGGCAACAACCCTACCTGTAACCATATCATATTGATTCAGTTCAGTTCAATAACTGTAAAGTTAATTATGAAATGAGTTCAATTCAGCTATAAGCAGTTCTACAGTAGACAATGTTGTTATTTAGCTTGGGTCAGTTCAATGTTGATTCAATTAAGTTTAATAGCAGTGTCTATGTTGCAAAATCAATTATGAAACAGTCAATTCAGCTATAAAGTGAGAGAATCTACAATGAGACTTTGGCTGCGTCTGAAAACCTAGGCAGTTGACTCGCTGCCTCGCTGCCTTATCAGACAATGGCTTGTAAGGCAGCGTTTGTGCATGAAGGCACCTCAAGAAACTGATTTCGGACAGACTTCTGGACAGGGGGGGAATGCTGTTTCATGCATACTGAGCTTTTTACACTGTTAAAGACCTGGATTCCCATGCCATGGACTAGAGCGAGAGAGCAAACGCTCGCCCATCAACATGCTGTGCTCGGCTTTAGGGAAGTCATCGGCTGCGCGCTGTAGTACTTCACGAAATCAACAATGTCACCAAAGAAGTGTGTTTTTGGTTGTCAGGGCAAGACAATCCTGCACAGCTTCCCAAAGAACACAGCGTTAATGGGACATTGGATGGAGTTTGTTTTTCCGGAGCAGCAACAGAGTTGTACAAGTGTTTTTGTTTGTTCCCAGAATTTAGGCGACGATGGTTTATAAACAAGGGACAGTTCAACTCCAGATTTGTAGCTCGTCTAATGCTGAAAGATGGAGCAGTCCCAGCGATTAAAGCCTCGTTCACACTGCCAGCGATTTTGTCGCTGCATGTCGCTAGTACAAGAGATTCATGTCACTAGTGGGCGTTCCCACTATGGGTTGTCTATAAACGTCCTTAGCAGATCACCCTCCTCCTTCCATGCATCATTTTTTTTTTTTTATCTGTCTCTGTATGTACACAGAGACATATCGTAAAGAACAGGGAAATCACTGCTGTTTTAGGTAACAGCTAAATCTCCTCCATATTGACATGACACCGCAGTAGCAGTACAGCAGACGGATCACGTGCACTCCACTGACTTCACTCCTATTGGTTGTCGCTCGCGAAAATCGCTTCTCATTTGCATAAAGTTGAAATTTCTGAACTTTTGTTGCGTGTCTCGCATCGCTTGACACGCCCACATTCTGTCGCCAACGGTCACTGTCGCTCGTGTCGCCGGAAGTCGCCAGCACTCCATTGAAATGAATGGGATCGTGTCGCTTTGTTTGTGCGTGATGCTGGCAGTGTGAACGGGGCTTAAGTTTCGCGGCCGTGCGTTGGAAGCAGGCGGTGAGTAAAACTGCTTCAAATGTCTTTGTGTTGTTAGCTATCGACTCGTTCATTCAAATGCGCTACTATTCCATTGTTTTTCTATGTAAACACTCTGACGTGCAAAACCGTTCTGTTTGCTACTGCTAACATTAAATCGCATACAATAGTCCATAAACAAATTTGTCCTCATAAACCACGAGTAAACACACACAAATGTTGTAAAACTTGCGCATGACCAGCCGCTAAGCAAGTATACAAGTTACAGTTACAGTACATACCATTGAGACATCCTGCTGTAGTCATTGTTGCTGCTTCTCCTGTTCAATTTAAGCCTCTAGATCTGATTTTGGACCATATATGTATGGCTAAATCTGATTGATCTCAATGGTTTATTTAGCTTTCAGACGCTCTCAACGCAAAAGCTGCGCATTCTTTAGCTCCGCACACACGAAACAAATATTTATATTAGTAATTTCTCGCTAGAAATGACATCAGAAGTGGAAAAGTTTGGTAAAAAACGTACATTTACACACAAACTGATCAGCAAACGCAACTTTCGGACGCCATCTTTTTTCCCCAGCTCAACTGTCACAGAATGGAAAGCACAGGAGTGTGGGCTATCAAAGGCAGTGAAGGATACATACAGTAAATGCTGCCTTCGAAAATCGATCAGATCAGATGATGGTCTCTCAGGAGATAGGAAGTGAAGCTAACATTAGATTCGGACGTGCCTTGATGCCTTCCTGCCTTGAAATGTGTCCTCCGAAGGCAGCATTTTGCAGGTTTCGGACGCAGCCCATGTGTGACGCAGCTCATTTCAGTCAATCAAAAGCATGCAGGGAAACAGGTGCAGTTCTATCCAAAGACTACAAGACTATCCAAAACATGTGGTCTGAGCAATTCATTAGCATTTTTGACACTAGTGGGTGTGGGACTATTCAAATTTAAAAGGACAATTATTGGATTGCATTTGCCACCTACACTCACCTAAAGGATTATTAGGAACACCATACTAATAGTGTGTTTGACCCCCTTTTGCCTTCAGAACTGCCTTAATTCTACGTGGCATTGATTCAACAAGGTGCTGAAAGCATTCTTTAGAAATGTTGGCCCGGTGGGGTCTTCTGCTGTTGTAGCCCATCCGCCTCAAGGTTGTGCGTGTTGTGGCTTCACAAATGCTTTGCTGCATACCTCGGTTGTAACGAGTGGTTATTTCAGTCAAAGTTGCTCTTCTATCAGCTTGAATCAGTCGGCCCATTTTCCTCTGACCTCTAGCATCAACAAGGCATTTTCGCCCACAGGACTGCCGCATACTGGATGTTTTCCCCATTTCACACCATTCTCTGTAAACCCTAGAAATGGTTGTGCGTGAAAATCCCAGTAACTGAGCAGATTGTGAAATACTCAGACCGGCCCGTCTGGCACCAACAACCATGCCACGCTCAAAATTGCTTAAATCACCTTTCTTTCCCATTCTGACATTCAGTTTGGAGTTCAGGAGATTGTCTTGACCAGGACCACACCCCTAAATGCATTGAAACAACTGCCATGTGATTGGTTGATTAGATAATTGCATTAATGAGAAATTGAACAGGTGTTCCTAATAATCCTTTAGGTGAGTGTATATTATTAAGCTAATCATTTAATCAAAAAAACATAATGATTTCACAAGACCAAAATGTACCTGCTGTTCCATGCATTTATCCACTGAGCTAGAAAATGTATATTGTTTACATTTCAGTTATGACTTGTAAATGAATAAATACTCTATTTATAAAAATAAAAAAAAGCATGTTAAAAAAGATCTTAATCAGGTTAGGCCCACGCCCTACTCAAAGCTATAGATATAAACACTGATGCCATCATTTATTCTCATTGTAAACAAGCATTACAAGTTTATTGACTGGCTTGTATAAAAAGAGTGCTGAGGAAGGGGAATTTAAGGTGGTTAAAGTCAATATAATGCCACTCAAGCACATGATGAAGGCGTATGTTAGGGATGACCATCCTTCTCACCCCATTTCTATTGTATAGAAGCCCTCAAGGTTAAATCAATTACATTTCCTTTCAAACATGACGAGAGGGATATGACTGAGTATAATGGTTGAGCAAGAGAGGGCATGTGGAGGGGGACCTCATTTTTCCCACTATATAGTTGAAAAAGATGAATAGAAACCATGCAGAATGCAAGTCGCATTACAGAGTAGGACCTCTCCTCCGTCTGTTTCTATAGCACACTGAGCAGAACATTACTATTAGACACTAAAGAGTAGTTTAGCACACTAAGCTCTACTGCAATGAGCCAGCCACTCATTCTAGACTTCTGCAGCTACCGCATTATGTGGCCATGAATAAATAAAACAGAGAGTAGACATCAGACCAGCAGGAAAAATAGCATACACACTCTATCTATGTGTTCTTCTCCCTGCTGAAGAAGGAACAAGATAGAGAGAGAGTTTTGTGTGGCTGTGTGTGTGTGTAAAATCACAACCAGGGGAGTTAATTCTCAGTAACCCAATGGGGAATTCCTGAGTGCTGGTGAAGCCCTGTGAGGTTTGATTAAATAATTTAGCAAACCCCAGTGTTGTGTGCCAAGCTAATTTGTGTCCATACCTGTTAATTACTGAACAGGTGTAGACTAGGTACAGCCAAAATTACCTCCTTTGTCATTTTTCTTTGTAGGACTTAAGCATGCCCACTTGCACTAAGCGTATTCTTAAAGCAGCACTAGGTAACTTTTCAACCTTCATAATATATTTTCAAGACTCTTGTGATGATACATCGACTTACAATAGGTTGAATGGCACATCTGCCATAGCCTGATGGGGTCTGTATCGTTTTTAATCGTACCTTTAAACTTCGGGTTTCGGGTAGTAACCCGAGAAAAAAAAGAACTACAAAATTTGACTGCTTTACGGCATATACGTCACTTCCACCATCACCCCCACTTCCTTAAATTTGGACGTGCGAGCACAAGTATCCTTTGTTTGCCGGATGTTATAGTCATGGCCGAGGCAGCACAGAAAAAGAAGAAAGCAAAGGTTTTGTCGGAGGAATGCAAAAAGAGGAAACGAGAAAGTGATCGTATTAAAGTATTATATTTGTTTATTTGTCTTGCCTCAAGCTATAATGCAAATCGATTTTTCAAATTTGAAGATTCATCTATGGTAGCTTGATATTATATTGGCGATATTTGGTTATTACCTACCACTCAAACATTGAATTGAAGTATCATAAAGATTCTGTAAAACGGTAACCAATAGACTAGACTACTATAATGACGCTGGCTTGTAAATGTGAGCATCGCGATCATTTGGCGTTTGAAAAAAAAATAAAACCCATGAAATTATATTCATATGACATGCTGAAACATATGCCACTGTACCTGGGATGAAGACATTTCACACGCGACGCAAGCAGAACACCTGCGAACTCCTCCTGCAATGTTCAGGGCTATCATAGTTGTCATGTCAACAAATGCACGTGCGATGCATCCCCTGATGCAGGATGACAGAGTTTACGACAGTAGTAGAGGACAACACTGTTTCCCAACTGTAGGGGGACCCCGAGAGCAAAACCTACCTAGTGCTGCTTTAAAATAGCTAAATCTGCCAGGAGTTTGGCTGTGCCATCATCTGAATAATGCTAATTTATACATGTAGACAGCCAATGCTCTAGTAAAGTAAATGTGAGAACCAATTCAGCAGTTCAACCTTGTCTCTCAAC
Organism: Romanogobio albipinnatus; assembly: GCA_023566225.1. Lineage (NCBI taxonomy): Eukaryota > Metazoa > Chordata > Actinopteri > Cypriniformes > Gobionidae > Romanogobio > Romanogobio albipinnatus. The sequence continues at coordinate 18,237,020 of CM042254.1, read as the reverse complement.
TTCACAATATCACACTCGCATCAGACCGTATGTGTCAGAGCTCAGAAAAAAAGCTAATTTAACCACAGTGATCTTACAGAAATTAAAATTCTGCCATTTATTCAAGTCATGTCACCTTTATTTATATAGTGCTTTTTACAATATTGTTTCAAAGAAGCTTTACAGTGATAACAGGAAAATAATGCAATGCATTGTTCAGCTTAAATAAGTTCAGTGTTGATACATTTCGGTTGTAAAAATCATTAGTTATTAATTTAGTTCATTCATACAGCAGCTCTGGAGAAAACAGTGATGTCATCGTCCATCTAAGTTCAGTTCTCATACAATTGTGTCAATGCAGTCAGATCAATAATATTGTTGTTATGCTTCAAAAAGGATGCAAAAGAACTATCAAATTATAATAAAAGTATTCTATATGAAACAATCGCTATATTCCAAATAGCTTTGTGTGAAAAGAAATTAAGTTAAAGTTGTTTTTCACTGATAGTCTTCCACTTCTGGCTGTTAACTGATCACTGCGTCGATTGACAAATCATTCAGACTGGCTTTGTGAACTGGATAGGGTGACCAGTCCTGTATTTCAGCTCTATTTTAGTGTCCCAACTTATTATGAAAAAATCATGTTTTGTCCCGTATTTCTTATTTCTTAAATTGTCTTTGCTTGGTGATCGTAAAAGCGAGTAGTGAAAGTGATCCCGCATTCAGTTCTCTTTGCGTCTAAATGGTCAAATACAGAAAATTGTCAACATGTGGAGTATCTCTGTCATGATTCCTGTCTTGTGTTTCCCTTGTCCTATGTGGATGTTATGTGTGCTCTGTTTTAGTTCTAGTTATCTCTTGAGTAGTAAGTATGCTATACCTAATGCCAAAATGATTAATGGCTTTGACCTTTGACCTTTCGGGCGGGCCTTCCAGGTTAGGGCAGGCCTTCCGGTATAGGGGCGGGGCTTCCGGTATAGGTCAGAATGACCTTTGACCTTGTTGTTTCCCCTCCAGTATAATATATCAGAAGGTTTACGTTTTTTGAAGTTTGTGCCAGAAGGGTTTTTTTTTTTTTAAGTTGGTATAATATATCATGTTTTTGACAGGTTTGGGGTTTTTTGAAGTTGGTATAATAATTTATGTTTTTGACCGAAGGTTTGAGTTTTTTGAAGTTTGTGACAGAAGGTTTGAGTTTTTTGAAGTTTGTGACAGAAGGTTTGGGTTTTTTTGATGCCGCTGTAATCAGGATCTCCCTCCCTCCCTCCACATTCCAGAGCTTATCTGGCTGTACTGTGAAAACTGAAGTGTATTTCACACAAGCATTCTGTTCTTTTAAAATAATATAAATGAAAATATACCTTGCAAAAGTTTAATGTTTATAAAATAGCTTACTAAAAAATCCAAATGTTTATAGAGTTGAAGAAAAAACATACTGCTTATGAAGCAACGTAATGTATGAAACAGGATTCACAATACATCATGTTTTTGACACAGGGTTTTTGTCTTTTGATGCCGTAGGGGTGCTGCGTGTATGTGTGTGTGTGACAGGGTCGGGTAAATAACTGTACCGCTTTAGATGTCTCCTAATTTATTACCCAATTATAATCTTTTTGGAGCGTAGTTCATCCCCAGGATCCCCCTCCGCATTCCAGAGCTTATCGGCTGTACTGTGACAGTCTGAAGCGTATCACACACAAGCATTCTGTTCTTTTAAAGTAATATAAATGAAAATCTACCTCACAAAAGTTGAATGTTAAAGCAGTGGTAAACCACGATTTCACTTTTCTAACTTTTGCTAGTGTGTAATGTTGCTGTTTGAGCATAAACAACATCTGCCAAGTTACAACGTTCAAAGTTTAAAGCAAAGGGAGATATTTGCTTTTAAAGAAATCAATTTCTAAGGACTACAGCAAACAGCTGGTAGGGACTACTAGACATTCCTCCAGGGTCTCTGACATCACCAGCCCCAATATTTACATAAACCCCTCCTCCGAGAATATTAAATAAAGGGGGCGAGGCCATTTTGATTCGCGGCGGGGAAGCGTTGTTGTGGTATAGTTTAGCCTGGTTTATACTCGACGCATCCGCAAGATGACGTCAACGCGGAGTGGGCGGTCAAGACCCCATTTCGCCTGGTGGTGTGCAGCAGATTTTTTGTAACAGCGCGCACGACTCTGCATCCAAAGATGAACGAGTTCTAGGCGAATCTAGCCGAGGATGACGTCTCATCACACCGGCACACAGTTTGCACATACAAATTAGGTGCTTATATTTACAAAATAAGCATGTAAAAGCAGAAATAAGCCCTTTTAAATAACGATCCATGTTTAATAAAAAAAATCACGAAACTAAATGAAAATGTTGCATGAAATTAGGAAATATAAAAGAGATCGTTAATTTAGTTGTAGCCTATACATGTGTGCATGTATTTTGTTCTCATATCACAATTAAGTAATATCAAGGTTTACTGAGTTTTACACAATTCTTTTGTAGTGTGGTTTTCAGTGAAGTGTACTAAAATAAATATTATCACCTGTGTACATTAGCCTACTTCTTCTCGACGCTGTTTCCTGATGATTTATAGAACAATTACTCCGAGTCGCCCTCCCGTATAAACGCCTCGTCCGTTTGGAGGCTCGCGCTGCGGAGCAAGGCGAAAGTATAAACAAGGCTTTAGTAGGCTGGAGTGTTGTTGCCACAATGCCGACGAAACGCTGTTATTTTCATCCGGATTGCAGGTCCACTTTGTTCAGCCTTCCTAGGGACGTGGGTGCGTTGCAGTGTGTTTAACATACAACATGTTATATGCATGTGTATATGAGACAGAGGGGAACAGGTCGCATTTGCAGCAGATATATGCTGCCCATCATAAATCAAAGCACGAGACAGACAGGGGTCGGAGGAGAAGACCAGAAAATGTGACATAATGGACAATATTCGTCTGTATTTGCAATACACGAGCCGCGGTTCAGCTGCGCAAGACAAACACTGCTAGTGTGTGAATGCACAACGGGCGTGCACTGCTCCCTCTGCACATTTCACGGAGGAAAGCTTCCACAATCTTCACGAGTTCAATGCAGGATTCGCACAACGGCTTGTCCTGAAAGATGGATTTAAAAACAGAAGTTGTTTATGGGCCACAACCTGTAAGTATGATTTATTCTTTGTCGATGTGTTTCCTGTAATAGTTTGTGTTGTTAATTGTACGTTGTAGCAAAGAAGTACACAGATGACAACACTGTTTGGCTCTGCAAACCAGTTTGTTAAATGCTCATTCATACTTAACGTTATCCGACAAACACCTAACATTACAAACTTCTTTTTAAATCTCAACAGCGAACTTGGCATTAGTGTAAATTATTCTTTGATTAGAGCTTTTATGTATTGTTTATCTACAGGCATGCTAAACATGGTTCTGTGTTTGATTTGGATACTATAGTAAAGCCAATGTTTAGTGTTCGTTTTGGGCTAATAGTTCTTGCGACAGATATTTGGCAAATCGTTCTAAAAATACAAAAGTAACAGTGCCATTCAGTAGCGATCACTATAGATCCGCAGTCTTTACTCTTGAGGGCTGAACAGGTTCTGCTCGATCATCTTCACTAAAATTGTCTGGGTCTGATTCGGGCTCAAATTGGTATGGTTTTATTGACGCCATTGTTTCTAATACTACCCAAAGCACAGTCTACGGGTAAAGGTAAGGAGCGTGACGTTTCCGACAAACGTGCACTAGGCGGTTAGCGAATCACAACACACTGGGCCAGCTAACGAATCTGAGCCCATTGTGTATTTTTGAGGGACTGGCTTCATAGAACCCGGAAACCATCAGACCGTTTTTACAAGGAGGGACAGAGCAGCGTAGAATAAAGGTAAAATATATGAAAAATGATGCTATTTTTTTAAAACGAAGCATGAACACATGTTACAGTGCACCCCACAAACACAATCAAGCCTTCGAAATAATGTGTTTTACCACCCCTTTAATAAAATAGCTTAAAAAATCCACTGAACCAACCATTTCGGTTTAAATAAAATGGAGTCAAAAAAATTGCAATCAGTTAAATGTTTATACAGTTGAGGAAAGAAGCAAATGCATCCTTTCTCTCTGACGATGAAACATGAATGGACTCTGGGGAGCTGTGCGTAAACCCCCCCAGACTCCGCCCCCCTTACACTCCCCTCGGCGCAGAAGAATACACAGTCCATACAAATTTAATATAACGGTAAAATAATTAAACAAATGACACACACACACACACATAGATTTAAATGTTGGAAAAAAATTAAATAACATTTATAAAAATAATAGTTGCTTTAACAGAGTGTTTTACTTAAAAAAATATTAAAACGTTTAAACTGTTCAAAACTATGCACTTTAAACTTTTTTACATTTTTTTTACATTTGAAAAAAGTTTTTACACACATTTAACATTTCCACATACTAATTTAAAACTTTAAAGCAGGGGTTTCCAAACTCGGTCCTGGAGGGCCGCTGTCCTGCAGAGTTTAGCTCCAGCTTGCCTCTTCTAGTATGCCTAGTAAGACCTTGATTAGCTGGTTCAGCTGTGTTTCATTGGGGTTGGAGGTAAATTCTACCGGACAGTGGCCCTCCAGGAGCAGGATTGGACACCCCTGCTTTAAAGCAATGCAGATCGTTAAAAACTAAAAATGTAGTATTCAGGCATTTATCAGAAAAAGGTAAGGGCGAAATTGTGCCCCCTAGTGCACCGGGGTGATATAACATTCTGAAAATAATTATTTATTTTAGGATTGGTCACTTTTTTTTTTTTTCAGCGGCTGTCTGTAAGCTTGTCATCAAACAAGCATATAAAACGACTCACAATCGTTTCCATTCATAACAGGATTTTTCGCTCCCCAGGTTCGAATATTGTCATCTATGTAATATATATAAGTCATCTATGCGTGTGAGGACTGATCTTTTTTCTATTCTTTTATAAATGATAAAAATTAACTTATTTTAGACCAGAACCCTTGACCATGCGGGGAGCCTTTGAGAAAGAAGGCTAGAAAATAGGATCATTCCACCTCACTGGCCGGTCCTGAGAGGAAAACTCTTTGTCCAACGCCACCGAACAGTCCTGCGACGAGTCTTGACAGTCTATTTCTTTATGGTAAGACTATCTACATTATTTTTTATTTAAACTCAAATTGAGTCATACCATTAAGATTTTATGATATATTTCTACACACAGCAGGGTCGGGTAATAGTAGCCCCGAAGACGAGACTAGCTGGAATACGCCTCAATGCATTGCTTGGGAACAGAGTTCTTGGACAAGCACAAACGCGGGTCAAAATTTAATATAGATGTAATCCATTAAACTTGTATGGTTGTTTTTTACTTTTACCTATCATGTATTGATTTTTATATTCCATCTACGCTTTGATTTTTTAAATTTTTATTCTCAATCATTTTGGAATGTTTCATGTATGCTTTCTACATATACTCTATGATTTTGTGATATTTCATGTTTTGGTCTAAAAATCTAGAATGGACGGGTCAAAAAGCTTTTGCGCAGATGGCACAGAATTGTCACCGGACGAGATTGAAATGCTAAGTATGCCGCCGGACAAGATTTTAATGCTTACGGATTCTTTAGAACAGTATTTGTTTAATCTAGAATCTTCACAACCCCCCGCTAATTTGGATCTTTTTTAATTAGCTGTATATCCAGATATTAATTTGTACGATCATGTGCTAAGCGTAGACAACAATCCTGTTGTACAATATGGCGGTGTTTTAAATTATCAACTAACAGCATGTACCGATACTGATCCTGACTGCTACAACACAGACCGCCCTGTCGATGACGATACTTCACAACCATCGACCGGCAACACAACACCCGCATCAGGTAATGCTGACGCTTTACACGAGACTGACCCTACCACACAGACTCGATTAAGCCGTACGGACATTGAGACACTGACTCGAGAAGGTGGGTTCGTTAACGGATATCACGTTTTACCACAACCTCTGTTCAATAGTGTGTCGTTGAGAAGGAGCATGAATCTGAGAGAGATAAACTCTACAGATTTGGCCTCTTATCACACTTACTTACACGACATGCTGAGCGAGATTGTCGCCTTTGCTAGAGAAATTGGCCACGATGGCCCCCTGATCGGACCATGTCGGCACCCACTCTACAAACACCCATCAGCGGTGTTTTAACACCCAGTAATGTGGATTCACTTATGGATCAATTTGAACAAGTTTTATAGAGCAACGCTCGGTTATTATCGGACGATGTCGTCGAGATCGACGCTACCGTAGCCATGAACAGACAAGGAGGTGGTCGACGTAAACGTACAGATCTCACCACGCTTCCTTATGGCTACTCATCAGATGATGTTGATGCACAGAGGGTCGCTTGATGTTTCTGATTTTGATTTCAGACTTTAAATTTCCATTTAGCTGCGTTATCAGCGGACCATCCAATTCTGGAAAGTCTTATTTTGTAAAACTTTTGTTGGAAAAAGGTTTGAATTTAATTTCCAAGAAAATTTAAAACATTGTTTGGTTGTATGATTGTTGGAAGCCTTTGTACGACGATGTACTTAAATTGTATGACATTAAAGGTCCCGTTCTTCGTGTCTTTTTGAAGCTTTGATTGTGTTTACAGTGTGCAATATAACATGTGTTCATGTTTCGCGTGTAAAAAAAAACAGTATTTTTAACACAATTTACTTATCTGTACACCACTGTATTCACTGTCCTGAAAACGGCTGATGAGTTCCTTTATTCTATGAAGTCCCTCCTTCAGAAATACGTAACGAGTTCTGATTGTGCCAGCGGTTCCAGTGTTGTGATTGGACAGCAGCTTAGCGAACGTGGCCCGGTTCCTGTGTTGTGATTCGACAGCAGCTTAGCGCACGTGGAAAGGTCACGCCTCTTAACTGGAGATATATATGCGCTTAATGATCTCTACAGCGTCCCTGGGAAAGCCAAACAAAGGTGATTTGACTCCGGGATGAAAATAACAGCGTCTCGACGACATGGCGACAAACACACTGAAACGCAGCACTTCCTTTTCTCCACGTGACACGTCCTCTTCTCCACGTGGGACAGCAACAAGACCACGCCCCCTTTTTTCGCATAGTCTTGTGGGCGGAGGTTAGTCTGTTCTACTGTTCTATCGACGTCATTTATGAAGGAAGTACCAGGATGTAGTCCAAGCCAGCCGTTCGCTGTAGGCTTTGAAAGGGAACTTCTGTTAAATAACATATCTCGCTTGGCATTGAACTTTGAGCTTTATAATTTTACAGGTATTATTTATGCTCTAACAGCAACATGACACACTAACTAAAGTTTGAACAGTGGGATCACGAAGAACGGGACCTTTAAATTTGTGCAAGGAATACCAGAGAGTCTGAATGATGATGATTTGCTACCTGTCACTAAACCAAATCTTCTCATCGTGGATGATTTGATGCCGCAAGCTAGCGCTAATTTGGAGCTTCAAAGGGTTTTTACGCAGTACGTGCACCACCGTAATCTCAGGGTAAATCCAGCCGAACCATCAGCTTAAACGCCAATTATATGATTCTGTTTGAAAATCCTTGGGACGTCAATCAAGTAGCGATGCTGGGACGGCAAATGTACTCCGGAAACACAAAATACTTTATGGAGTGTTATCACGATGCGGTCAACCAACCTTTTGGCTACATAATGATAGACTATAAAGCAAAAACTCCTGAGCAGTACCGCCTCAGAACAGGATTGCTTTCCGACCGTCAAGTGGTTTATATCCCGAAAAAAAGAAGAAGAACCTGATAAAATCACCATGTCCGCCAGACTTTGTAAACATCTGCCGGTGTTCAAACTGCTACATAAAGCAACTAAACAACGACGTCTTATTTTGCAATCGGTGTCCGACGAATTAATTTTATCGCTGTGTGAAGTGGCACTTAACATCCTCTACAGGCGCGATTCCGGTCAATCGACAACAGTACCAAAAACTGAAAAAGAGAAAAGCCGAAATTAAATTTGTAGCCGATAAAAAAATAGACATAGCGGCCAAGAAACGAGTCTTCAACCAGAAGGGTGGATTCCTTCTACCGCTCCTGAGCTGTACCCTTTCTTTCGAGCTTGATAGCAAACAGATAGGATGGAGTATGCCGAGAAGATGTATTTAGTCCCGCACCATCAATTGGATAGGGTGAAAACTGAACATGCTCGCGAGAATATTCAACAGAGCATGGAAAATGATTTGATCCCGTACGAAAAAGCAAAACTTTACAAAAAAAACCCTGAGCAGGTTTTTGACCATCGTTAAACAAGGCGATCGTGAAAGCGGTGTTTTAACGCTTTCGTTACCTGATCTCGCTCATAAAGATGAACTACCGACCGTGGCTGGCATTGAAGACGATGTTGATTTATAGCACGGAGGATCGCTCGAATGTTGGTGTAGTACCCGCCGCTTATGTATAATTTTGTCGATACAAAACCCTGCGATAAGTCTTTTTTATGCAGTTCTGCATCTTTGGGGGTTTCGCTATCCGAGGGTCCGGGGGCAGTGTTTAGGATGAAATATCCGTCTTCATCATTAAAGTTATACCAACTTCTAGGGTATTCGATTTCGGCGAGTCCTACTTCCCATTGTCCTACAAGTCTATGGCTTTAGCCAACCTGGTTGTATAGCTGGATATGCGATTTTCAGGGTGAATCGACGACGACGCATTGCACGGTAATGTGACGTAGAATCCGTGGTCATCCATGACGGTCCTTCGCTCTTATGATCTCACCCGTTAACGTCGGTGCGTTTTAAGGAGATTGCAAGTCCAACAGAGTTTTTTTTAAAGCTACACTGTGTGATATTTTCCCCCATCTAGCGGTGAAAGGGTATATGACCATCCAGTAAATATTAGTTTCTTTTCCTCCCAATTCCGATTTCGTTTTAACTCCTACGGTGGCCAATTTAGTCCAAGATCAACATGGCTTCCAGTTCGATCCAGCAATCCCCCTCTTCACATTCGCCATCGAGTTGTAACGCGTGTGTCCGGGTGAAAAATACGGATAGCTCACTCAACGCAACTGGAGTCGATGCAAACACGGAGGCGATTGACATCAAACAGCCCGCACTTTATTCCCCGCGGAACCCCCCACAAGAGTCCGGCACAAACTCCACTTCCGCACACAGCATTATCCAACAAAACAAAAATAAATGAATGTTTGCAACAGAAGACAGAAAATAATCCGCACACATTGGAGCTCGAGGCGCAGTGCACGCACACACACACACACACACACACACACACACACAGAACGCAGGCGCTCCAACCAGGGCGAACGCTCTTAAAGGGGCCACACTATTTTCCTACTCGTTACAGAGTGTTAAAACGCGAAAGGCGAAGCTTGAATTTACGGGTATGTCCCTCTTTGGCTAATGTACTTTCAAGATGGAGGGGCAACATGGCGACCCCCATTCGAACCCCTTACCCGAATGGATTTTCAATGGCATATTATAAACTTACGAGAATACTTTATTACTTGAAAGAAGTAAATATACATTAATGAGGACATATATTTTTGAAAGAACTAAGTGTTTTTAGCTAAGAATAAACTAAAAAAGTTACACAGTGTAGCTTTAATCTACATAACTATTAAATTTTGAAGGCCATCCTAACCATTTCACGAAAACAAGCATAGATTTCCCTTGTTTTTTCGGACCTAAATCTTGTACACTTTAAAAGATTTGTTTTTACTCACAATATTTTACTCACAATTATTTTTTGCAGCTCTTTTTCATAAAAAAAACCCTCGAAGACATCACCATCATAATCCGTGAGTCTGTAGACCGGGGGTTGACGCGGAATACATGCGGATACGGTGAAAAATTCTTCTGTGTAGTTCTGCTCATAACCTTTGGCGAATGGGCCTCTCACTTTAGAAATCCTGACGACGTCGCCGACTTTGAAATTAAATAGGGTTTTCCCGGTCTTCTTCTTCTTCTTTATATCGCCGTACAAGTTTTGAAACACTTGAGCCTAATTTACTTTGAAGACATCCACGGGTCTCATTCTGATGCTTCGGTGATAACTGGTGTTGTACCCCTGAATAATATCTTGTAAAACATCTATGTATCAGCGGGAATTTGTAGCTGTTAAAAATCTCCACATGCGGCTTTTTAATGTTCTATTAAACTGATATAATTACATATAATTATATAATTACACTGGCTTTCAAATCGGTAGCGGTAGCGAAGTGGTTAATGTCGTGATTTTTCATCGCATCTTGAAAATGTTTGTTAAAAAATTCCTTTCCCTGATCCATCTGAAATTTCTGAGGCACACGACCCTCTTTGAGTATAGACTCGAACGCTTTAGTAACCTCAATGCCGCTCTTATTTTTCAACACACGAACCAACGAGTACTTGCTAAATATGTCTATGCACGTCAGCAGATATTTATTGCGTCATTATCCTTGGCGTAGGCAATCATGTCAACAAGATCGGCCTGGAACTGCGTATCAACCACAACCACTCTATTTCGTTTGTATTTTATAGGCGCTTTTTTGTGTAATGTGTAAGCATCCTCACCAGCCAGCCATTCTGAAACCTCTTTATCACTTAGACGGACGCCGTTATCTTTTAGGACGGCGTCTTTTAATCTTTTTTTACTCCCTAAAGAACCAGGGTTGGCTGGTGTATAATAAGTCTTTTTCATGAGCTCCGACATGCTGTCGTTTCAACCGCTGCAAAAGAATAATGCGTACAATTGGTCTGAATCAATCTTTTATAAAAAAAATTTTAATATATCCATTAAAAATGGATATAATGAATTTACAGGATAAACACACTAAGTAAAATGGATATAATGACGTTAATACAACACAATCTAAGTAACATGGATATAATGATGTTAATATAACCAAATCTAAGTAAAAATTACTTTACAGGATACAAAGTAAGTAAAAAAATTGATATAATGTCGTTACAGTCTAAGCAACATGGATAGTGTCACGGGGTGAGGAATCACACGACAAGGCAGGCTCAGTGAAAAAGGCCCCGGAGGGTGGATTTATTTACAGTGCAAATGTGAATGGTGAAAACAGTCAGTGAGCCGGTGTGTGATGGCTGGTGCTCCTAGTGCTCTGTGGTGCTCGATCCTTGTGAAAGTGGGTGTCCAAACGTGCTCCAGTGAAGTGGGCTGTCGGTCACTCGCTGCTTTCTGAGGAGAACAAAGAGAGAGGTAAGTCCAGCGATACATTCAGCTCGAGACCAGAGTCTGTCTGTCTGCTCATTGTTTGCTGCTTATATGTCTCTGGGCTGATGAGGCACAGCTGTGACCGATCAGCCCATGGTGAGGACGTGCAGGTGCTTTGTTGCTAGGGCGACGCTGATTCCTCTGGGTAGACTCGTCACATAAGGCCGCCACTTGGTCCCGGGTCCCCACCCACTTCTTCAGGAGGTTGATGTGGTAGAGTTGCTCTGTCTGGCGTCGTCCCGGCTGCCTCAGGCGGTTCGTGACTGGCCCGATCCTTTCGATCACTGTATACGGTCCTTTCCAGGTGGCCAGGAACTTGCAGGCAGAGCTGGGGACCAGGACCATGACGCGGTCTCCCGGCTGGAACTCCCGTGGTTGGGCTGCCCGGTCGTAACGGCGTTGCTGCGCCTGTTGAGCCTTGCTGAGGTGTTCCCGGACTAATGGCATCACCCGGTCGATCCGTTCCCTCATCTGACGGACGTGCTCGATGAGGGTGCGATGAGGGGCAGGCTGCTGCTCCCAAGCTTCCCGGGCGATGTCCAGGAGCCCTCGTGGTTGGCGGCCGAACAGAAGCTCGAAGGGGGTGAAGCCAGTTAAGGCCTGGGGTACTTCGCGGATCCCGAAGAGCACATAAGGAATCATGAGGTCCCAATCCCGCTTATCCTCCGCCGCCACACATCTCAGCATCTGCTTGAGGGTCTGGTTGAACCTTTCTACAAGCCCGTCCGTCTGTGGGTGATAGACCGTGGTCCTCAACTGCTTCACCCGCAGCAGCCTGCAGAGATCTGCCATTAGCCGGGACATGAACGGGGTACCCTGGTCAGTCAGTATCTCCGTTGGTATGCCAACCCGGCTGGCCAGCAGGAACAGCTCCTGGGCGATGTTCTTCGCGGTGGCCTTGCGGAGGGGAATCGCTTCGGGGTACCGGGTGGCATAATCGACGATGACCAGGATGTGTTCGTGGCCACGGGCAGACTTTGGCAACGGCCCTACTATGTCCATCCCAATCCGCTCAAAGGGCACCTCGATGATGGGCAGCGGAATGAGTGGGCTGGGGGGAGGAGTCCTGGGCGACGTGACTTGGCAGGTCGGGCAGGCCTGGCAGAACCTCTTCACCTCGGCCTCCAGTCCTGGCCAGTGGAACCAGTTGCGGATGCGTTGGGTGACCGCACTGCCTGAATCCAGCAGGGCTCTGAAGCGTTTCCCCTCGATCACCACATCTGCTTCAGGGGCTCCCGATGGCATCCGCTGGTGAACGATGCAGCCTGCCAGCCACGCACGCGGAGGCGGCATAGGTTCGGCGATGGGCATGGGCTCGTCTCGCGGCGGGGGAACCGCCGGCCTGCCTACTGGTCGCGGGGTGCCTTCGAGCGGCCGTCGCTCCTGGACCACCCTCCGGGGAAATGGCAACACTCGCTCCCCTGCCTCACGGTGGTGGATGGCATCCGCCAGCTCGATCGCCTCCACCAGTTCCGCGGTGTTGGCCGGGTTCTTCATTCCGACCGCCTGCCGGATGGGACGGGGGAGAGCACGGAGGAGGTGATCGACCACCACTCGTTCCGCTACCTGAGCCGCCGTGGGGTTTCCTTCCATCAGCCAATGGTGAGCGATGCGTTTGAGTTCAGCGGCTTGGGCACGGGCTGGCACGCGAGGCTTGAATTCCCATTCATGAAATTGTTGGGCAGCACAGATGGATGAGAGGCCCAACCTCGCCAGGATTTCACGCTTGACTTTGCCATAATCCTCGGCGATCGCACAGGGAAGTGAAAAATAAGCCCGCTGGGCTTCTCCAGTAAGCAAGGGTGCCAGCGCGCGTGCCCAATCGCCCTCTGGCCATTCCTCGCTTTGGGCGGTGGTTTCGAAGACCTGCAGGAAAGCCTCCACGTCATCATCCGCCGTCATCTTCGGTTGCAGGCGGGTGGCTTGGGCACGTGGATCAGGTAGCGGAACGCGCTGGGCGGCGGCAACACGGATGGCGGTCAATTCTTCCTCCGTCCAGCCCTGGCGAGTGGCGCGATGTTCCACAATTTGCTGCTGGCGGATGCTCCCCTCCGTGAGGCGCTGTAACACTTCCTCCATCTTGGGGAGCGAGCGCGCCGCTTTCCGCCTCCTGTCGGAAAAAACAGGAGGAAAAAAAAACGAACAGAGAAGATTAGGGTTCGGTGCGGTGAACTTGCCGGTGATTCCTCACGCTTCTGCTCGCATTCTCCACCAATGTCACGGGGTGAGGAATCACACGACAAGGCAGGCTCAGTGAAAAAGGCCCCGGAGGTTGGATTTATTTACAGTGCAAATGTGAATGGTGAAAACAGTCAGTGAGCCGGTGTGTGATGGCTGGTGCTCCTAGTGCTCTGTGGTGCTCGATCCTTGTGAAAGTGGGTGTCCAAACGTGCTCCAGTGAAGTGGGTTGTTGGTCACTCGCTGCTTTCTGAGGAGAACAAAGAGAGAGGTTAGTCCAGCGATACATTCAGCTCGAGGCCAGAGTCTGTCTGTCTGCTCATTGTTTGCTGCTTATATGTCTCTGGGCTGATGAGGCGCAGCTGTGACCGATCAGCCCATGGTGAGGACGTGCAGGTGCTTTGTTGCCAGGGCGACGCTGATTCCTCTGGGTAGACTCGTCACAATAGTAAAAAAAATAATAATGACATCAATGAAAGTCTAACCAGAAAAGAAAATCACAGCAGGCCATCAAGCTTTTGTCGAGGATGTAATCGATATACATCACAACAATTTTGTCGATGTTAATCATTTTGACAATTCATCATTAGAATCATAATCGTTTGTACTCATCATCAGCTCCGAACATACATCCGCTACATAGGTACACGTACACAACACGTCTGTGATTCCAATTTCACTGTGTGATTCAAACATCATATCTAGAACCTCTTTTATAGTTACATCGGGTGGATCGGTACTATCAACACATTTGTCCATCAAATCATCCCATGAATTAGCCAGTCCTCTTATTAACACCATATTTTTCTTGAGATTTGCTTCCTGCGTAGTGTCGGCGCTACCTGGAATTTTGGGGTTGGATGCATCCGCAATAATCTAATGCATCAGACGGGACATCTGGAGTCAGTAATGGTCTTTAAACATGAATTCCATACAGCTCTTTAAGCTACAGGCTGCACCCATGCTGGAGGGGTCTTGATCACTCTCCATTCACAATTGAAAGACCTTCCCAGAGATCAACGACGTCGTAGACTATTTCCTTGCAGGGTTTGTCCAGAAGTTGCGCCCTGATTTCTTCTAGCTTGGCAGCGATGAATGGTTCGTCTTTTAATTTGTGCAGAATAGTCCTGACTGTCCCTTGAATATGCTGGGGATGAGATTTTAACCCGCACGATTTAGGAGAATAGTGAAGATGTAATGAACAAAGGGCTTAAACAGCTTGCCTGACAGCTCGTCAAAGTGTGTGTCGAAGAAGAAGTTGGGAGGGTCAAACAGACAGGAATGTTGCAGCTGGCTAGGATAGTCGTTTTCGAATTTCAATTCCCAGTCTTTGTGGAGGTCCAATGGTCCAGGGGTGAATGTCAGACTATGGTTGCTTGCGTTGTCGTCGGGCAAAAATGCTGCCGAAAGAAAATACCGCACATGAGCGGGTTCTGAAGCACCGTCGTCAGTCATGGTTTATAAATGATGCTTGGGAGGGTCTGACCGTCGAGCTTTATGATGCCGGTAGTGAATGGGCGTGGACGACCTAGCGTTTGGACTACTGCGCACGCATCTCTCGGGGTGGAACAGCTGCACTTTAATTTTGTTGTATCCGTCATGCATGTCCACATCCATTTGAACAGTTTGTTTATGGTTGAAAAAACAGTAGCCAGCAGATCCAGATCACACCACTTGAACAAAAATTGCATTTCATACAGATCATGATGATCGTTAGGCAGGACACCTCCTGACTGATTCTTGGTGAGCTTTGTCTTGTCTTTACAGCAGAATATGTAAACAGAATCATTCAGATTCTTTTTAGCATGGTCACCTACCACGCAGTACCGGACATTCGAGGTCACCCCGTCCCACTCTGCAACGTACAAAGGCTCTTCATGACAGTCATTCAGATCCCTCAAGACAAAATTGTAAAATAGAGACCAATCTTTTTCGGGAAATACAACACACGTGTCTTCCCCGGCCTGAAACTCGCCTGGGCTGTCAACAGTGTAGAGCGTAACAACTCGAGTTGGTTTATGAAATCTGTACCCGTATATATACAGTCACTACACAGTATAAATTCGCCTTTAGTCCAGTCCGAGATTTCATGAAAAAAAATTGTCAGACGGATGTGACCGTACGTTTTCTCAGCACCATAGTCAGCCTGTCCATCATCCTGCTGCACATCCCTGCCTCTGGGGATTTAGGGAGGGATAAATCGTCCGTGCTCATGTTTCTCTTTCTGATTGCTGTAGAGAACACACTGACCATTTATATACGTGGCTCTGGAATGTGGAGGGTGGGAGGAAGATCCTGATTACAGCGGCATCAAAAAACCCCAAACCTTCTGTAACAAACTTCAAAAAACTCAAACCTTCTGTCATAAACTTCAAAGAAAAACTCAAACCTTCTGTCAAAAACATGAATTATTATACCAACTTCAAAAAAACCCAAACCTTCTGTCAAAAACTTCAAAAAACTCAAACCTTCTGTCAAAACATGATATATTATACCTGAGGGGAGGGGAGGGGAAACAACAAGGTCAAAGGTCATTCTGACCTATACCGGAAGTCCCGCCCCTATACCGGAAGGCCTGCCCTAACCCGGAAGGCCCGCCCTAAAGGTCAAAGCCATTAATCATTTTGGCATTAGGTATAGCATACTTACTACTACTCTCTTGTTTGAAATCGTACTCGGTTACTAACGTAACCTCTGTTCTCTCTAGATGAGGGAACGAGTATTGCGTAAGTTGCTGTAGCCTATCGGTGAGCCCCGCGTGACGTCACGTCCACGGGGCTTCGCGCCTTCCGTGCCCTATTTACCTACAGGTAGGGCGTGGCCAGTGTGTATATAAGCAGGGCTCACAGGCTGGAAATCTGGTTTTAGTAGTCTGAAGCGCCAAAGCCCGTGGCGCGCACGGCCGGTTACGCAATACTCGTTCCCTCATCTAGAGAGAACAGAGGTTATGTTTTTAACCGAGTACGTTCTCTTACGAGAGGTTCTCTCGTATTGCGTAAGTTGCTTACGCTACGGGAACCCTTTATCAATGCCGCGCGCGCCGAGCATACAGCATATGTAACCCAAGGAGACCGGGGAAAACATAAGGCTGGAAACAGGTGGCCAGTAGAGGAAAACGGGCCAACACATGTACAAGCACCTCACTATGCGAATAGGTGAACACAGCACCTCCTCTTGTGAATAGATGGAGCGGCCCTGCCGGTCTCGTTCATATCCACGTAAGCAGTGCGGCCGGCGAAGCGGGCCCACACAGTAGATACACCAGAAATACAACCAATGTGCGAGCGTTGTCTGCGCATAGATAACTGGGCAGAGCCAACAGCCCACTCAAACTGATAACACTTTAGCCTGCAAAGCAGGAACTTCCATGTTATAGAACCTCACGAAAGTAGACGGGGAGGCCCAGCCTGCCGCCATACAAATATCGTGAATAGAAATTCCGCTAGACCAGGCCCACGAAGAGGCCATGCCTCTGGTGGAATGAGCTCTGACACCCAGCGGGCACTGCAGGTGTTTGGAGGCGTAAGCAGCAGCAATCGCGTCCACTATCCACCTGGATAGACTCTGTTTCGAGGCGGCGAGACCTTTAGTGCGCCCACCAAACGAAACGAAGAGTTGCCCACGAACGCCTGAAAGCGGCGGAGCGTGTGACGTAAACCCTCAACGCCCTGACAGGGCACAGTAGGTTAACGCTGTCTCCGTCATCGGATGCTGGCAGAGCCGAAAGGGAGATAATTTGCGCCCTAAAGGGGGTCCCGATCGCTTTTGGGATGTAACCGTGCCTCGGTCTGAGGATGACCTTAGAGTCATTTGGACCGAACTCAAGACACTCCGGGCTCACAGAGAGCGCGTGCAGATCCCCCACACGTTTTACTGAAGACAGAGCTATACAGAAAAACGGTTTTGAGCGAAAGGTACTTGGACTCCACGGATTCGAGTGGTTCAAAGGGAAAAGCCTTCAGGGCCTCCAAGACCAAGGACAGATCTCAGATAGGAACCGAGGGGGGTCGCGGGGGCTTCATCCGCCTGGCTCCTCTGAGGAAGCGGATAATAAGCTCATTCCTTCCTAACGCGCGGCCGAGCGTCGTCTGAGCGAACGCTACGATAGCCGTCATGTACACTTTGAGCGTGGAAGGGGACCTACCCAATTCCAACAGCTCCTGAAGGAAGGAGAGCACCCGCTGGACCCCACATTCCTGTGGATCCAAGCTCTTAGTAGCACACCACTTAGTGAACACAGACCACTTAGACACGTATAGCCACCTCGTAGAGGGAGCTCTAGACTGCGCGATCGTGTTCACGACCCCTTCCGGCAGGTCAACGGGTATCCGTTGATCACCCATGCATGCAGAGACCAGCGCTCCGGATGGGGATGCCAGATTGATCCTCCGGCTTGAGAGAGGAGATCTCTTCTCAGCGGGACTGGCCAGTGGGGTGAGTGCGATAGTTCCACCAGCTCTGGGTACCATATTTGGTTCTCCCAGCGCGGTGCTATCAGAAGCACCGGGCGGTGCGTTTCCATGATTCTCGCTATGACCTGCGGTAACAGGGAGATCGGCGGGAAAGCATAAAGCGGGAGGCTGGGCCAGGGCTGGGACAGCGCATCCTCGCTCTTTGATAGAAATCTCAGGCAGTGAGCGTTGTCTTTCGATGCAAAGAGGTCGACTTCCACTCTGCCGAATAGGCGCCACAGGCCCTGGACTGTCTGAGGATGCAGGGACCACTCCCCTGGGGGAATGGTGTCCCTGGACAGTCTGTCCGGGCCGACATTCAGGTGGCCCGGCACGTGCGTGGCCCTCAGGGAGCGCAACGAGCGGTGCACCTACAAGAGAAGGCGTTCTGTCAGTTTGCCCAGACTCGTGGACCTGACCCCGCCTTGTCGGTTCACATAAGACACCACGGACATGTTGTCCGAGCGGACTAGCACGTGGTGGCCCCGTATGAATGTGAGGAAGCGCCTGAGCATGTTCTCGACCGCAATCATCTCCAAACAGTTTATGTGGAGGCATTTCTCCCGGTCTGACCAGAGGCCAAAAGCCGGTCTGCCCTCGAAAAGAGCGCCCCAGCCTGAGGTGGAAGCGTCCGTCGAGATAACCTTGCGGTGTGAGATGGGTCCCATCGTCACCCCCCGCTGGTACCAGTCGGCTGCTAACCAGGGGCTCAGTGCTGAAACGCAACCCTGAGTCACTCTGATTCGAATGCAGCCGGAAGCCCAGGCTCTGTGAGGCACTCGGGCATTCAACCAGCGCTGTAGCGGGCGCATACGTAATAGACCCAGCTGGAGCACTGCTGCAGCTGAAGCCATACATCCCAGCATCCTCTGAAAAGCTTTGAGAGGTGCGGTGCTGCCCGGCTGGAAGGACGCGGCCAAGCATCGAATGCGGCGCGTACGCAGCGGTGACAGGCGGGCCGTCATTGCCACAGTGTCCAGATCCAAACCCAGAAATGAGGTTGATTGTCTGGGCACTAATGAGCTCTTGGTCCAGTTGACCATGAGCCCCAGGCTGTCCAAGTGGCTGAGAAGCACTGCCCTGTGGGCGAGGAGCTCGGCCTCTGACTGTGCTAGAATGAGCCAGTCGTCCAGATAGATCAAAATCCGCATCCCCTGCCCTCTCAGGGGAGCGAGAGCCGCGTCCATGCACTTCGTAAATGTACGGGGTGCTAGAGACAGGCCGAACGGTAGGACGGTGTACTGATATACCTGACCGTCGAAGGTGAATCTCAAGAATGGCCTGTGACGGGGTATTATCTGAATCTGAAAGTATGCATCTTTCAGATCGAGGGAGATAAACCAGTCTCTCGGGCGAATTTGCGCGAGGATCTGTTTGGTCTCACGACCATCTTAAACGGTCTTCTCATAAGAGCTTTGTTCAAGCGTCTCAGGTCCAGAATCGGTCTGAGAGCTCCGTCCCTCTTGGGAACGAGGAAATAACGTCTGTAAAAGCCTGACTCGCTCATAGAAAGGGGAACCGGTTCTATAGCCCCTTTGCACAGAAGTGTCGCTATTTCTGCATGAAGTAGATCCGCTACCTTCTCGTTCACTCTCGTCTCGGTACGCGCGTGAAAGCGCGGAGGGCGACGAGCGAACTGCAGAGTATAGCCCAGCTTTACTGTGGTCAGCACCCATTCTGACGCGCCTGGGATAGCTTCCCACGCTTTTGTGTGTGCTGCCAGGGGCAGAATGGCCTCCGTGCTCTGATCGCCGCGCTTCGCGGGCTCGAGAGCTTGAAAGGGAGGGGCGGGCGCGGTGCGACACCGTGTGTAGGACATATATTTATTTATATATATATATATATATATATATATATATATATATATATATATATATATATATATATATATATATATATATAAATATATATATGTATTAAAGGTCCTGCTCTTCGTGATCCCATTGTTCAAACTTTAGTTAGTGTGTAATGTTGCTGTTAGAGCATAAATAATACCTGTAAAATTATAAAGCTCAAAGTTCAATGCCAAGCGAGATATTTTATTTAACAGAAGTTACCTTTCAAAGCCTACAGCGAACGGCTGGCTTGGACTACATCCTGGTACTTCCTTCATAAATGACGTCAGTAGAACAGTAGAACAGACTAACCTCCGCCCACAAGAATACGTGAAAAAAGGGGGCGTGGTCTTGTTGCTGTCCCACGTGGAGAATAGGACGTGTCGCGTGGAGAAAAGGAATTGTTGCGTTTGAGTGTGTTTGTCGCCATGTCGTCGAGACGCTGTTATTTTCATCCCGGAGTCAAATCACCTTTGTTTGGCTTTCCCAGGGACGCTGTAGAGATCATTAAGCGCATACATCACCCCGTTAAGAGGCGTGACCTTTCCACGTGCGCTAAGCTGCTGTCGAATCACAACACAGGAACCGTGCCACGTTTGCTAAGCTGCGGTCAAATCACAACACGGGAACCGCTGGCACAATCAGAACTCGTTACGTATTTCTGAAGGAGGGACTTCAGAGAATAAAGTATACAGATAAGTAAATTGTGTTAAAAATACAGTTTTTTTTTACAAGCGAAACATGAATACGTTATATTGCACACTGTAAACACAATCAAAGCTTCAAAAAAACACGAAGAACGGGACCTTTAATTAAAATGCATACGTATATAAAATTTTCCTTTCCTATTTAATTTTTTTTATTTATTTTTTTTACACACATTCATCATAAAAGGTAAAAAAATAACTTACATTCAACATAAAATTACACAAAATGTAAATGTGTAAAAAATTAACATCCTTTTTGAGAGTGTACGTGTTTTTTGTCATTTTGGATACTCATCAAAAATGTAGTTATTTGGACCGACAAGTAAATGATAAAAGAATGTATATTTTTGTGTACGCTATCCCATAAATGCTACATTAAATCCACCATTGCTTTATTTTCTATTTCATTCACTGCATAAACAGGTTGAGGTCATTGAGAATAAGATAATGGAGGCCCTTTGTGCCAAACGTGTTTAGGCATTGCAAAGGACATTGATCTCTGATGTCCATCTCCATGTGCATCACTTCTGGGAATCAAGACATTTAAGTCGTGCATCTCAAAAGATGAGAGCGAGCAAAAAAAGAAGGCTACTGAAAATTACCCTGACTATAACAAACGAAAATTGAATCACAGGCTGCCCTGTAGCGGGACATGGAGAGGATTCAGGGGGTTTAGGCCGAGAGCAACATCCAAATGAACTCATTTCTAAAATCTAATTTACAGGATCTGCCTGTTATGGGGTGACTGTGACACTTCATCCCTGATTGTGTTAAATTTGTTCTCTGTTCAGTGGCATGGACCGAGGTTAACAAGCCATGTATGCGGCTGTTGACAGTTATATTGCCTCAGTTGAAAACCTCTCAACAAAAATAAATTCAACAGTATTTTCAATATTTAGTGCAATGCTTGGGCTAGATCAATGATGTATGCTGTATGCATACATATATATGTGTGTGTGTGTGTGTGTGTGTGTGTGTGTGTGTGTGTGTGTGTGTGTGTGTGTGTGTGTGTGTGTGTGTGTGTGTGTGTGTGTGTGTGTGTGTGTGTGTGTGTGTGTGTGTGTGTGTGTGTGTGTGTGTGTGTGTGTGTGTGTGTGTGTGTGTGTGTGTAAATCATCTTATACTGACTTTATCTCATTAACCCCCTCTTTATTGCATATTATTAGTAGTATTTCTACAATTGCATCAGTAACTGCCCAAGTCATTTAGAAAAAAAAAAATGCTGAGTGTCTTTAAATTACACACAACACTCATATAGACAAATATCCCTCTGCAAGATGTGTTTGCTACTATGAGCATGTTTTCAAAATTGATTTAATAAGATAGCCTCTTTAAAATGCATAAACGTAATGTTGCTTGGTAAATGAGCTCTACAGTTCAGCAGAGAATAGGGTGACAAATAAATAAACATGTTAGATGTGCAAACACCCATGAGTGCTTTTCAGTTCTTGGCAGTAAACCGTTTTCACCACCTGGGAATAGAACATACAATTTTTCAACTCATAAAGCTGATTACACTGCAGCAAATACAAAGTGCCATTGAGACCGTCGTTCATGAGAGGTCAGAGGTAGCCTACAGTCAATCTTGCAGTGGTTTCGAGACATGCTGAGAGATCATAAACTCATCTGCTTCCAAACATTTATAATTCATTAGATCAGTGTAGGAGCTGACTCCCACATAATTCTATATAATTTCCTCACTTAATCTTTGCCAAGCGCACAGTCTTCAAAGTAACTCTTATAGCATATATAACATGCAACACAATAGGTCTGATTTGGTCAAACGATGTAGTACAAAAAACGTCCCATTGTTCCCTGAGAACAGGGAACGAGACGCTGCGTCAGCTTTGAAGCTACGGGGAACGCCTCCAGCGTGACAGGTGCCTGAAATCACATTAAATCACGTCAATCCTATTGACCGGCGACAGCCTCTGACGTCATCTAGGCGCAACCAGGAAGTATAAAAGGGGCGCCTTGCCAACATGACAGTATCTCATCGTCTGAAGGGACTGTTTCGGCAGGCAGGCCCTGCGGCATGGCACAGCGACGCAGCGTCTCGTTCCCTTTCGAAAGGGAACTCGCGCTGCGTCAGCTTTGACGCTACGGGGAACGATATACCCACGCCGCCATGCCGACGGGAGTGCATGCCCATTGGCAGTGACAACTTTCAAGACAAGCAAATTCTGCTGAAATGCCTGAACCACTCCCCTTCTGGTCGCATAGGCTGTCAGTGACAGCGCAACCTACGTTCATAGCCCAAGCTATCGCCTGAGAAGGAAACCTTCACACACATGAGGTCCTTCCCAGGCCTTGCTCGAAGGCCTGGAACCAACCCATTCGACTTAGAAGGGGTTGCTTTAAGGGAACGTGGCAAGGGAACTACGAGGGAACCCTATCCTCTCACCGAATGCCACCAGGGAGACCTGACCTGGTGACCCAGTCTGCTATGGGACACGTAATACGGTCAACCCTGTCTGTACAGTACAGAGCCCCTGGTACTCGCCTCCGAAGAGACATTCCGCTAGGGTGCTGCAAGAAAGGCAGTGTCATCCACTAGCCGGACCTCAGAGACCGGTTATCCCGGAGAGCAGCGCTCAGCGAAGTGCTTTTAAACCCTTGCTAGCGAGGGGAGTCTAGCCGCTCGATCCTTGGATCTACCAAGCACTTACTTTAAAACGTGCTTAGGAGGCCTAGAGGCCTTACAGGCTGATCGTACCAGGGAGGCCCCGAGGGCCTACTACCATAAATCAGCGCCAGGCAGCCGTAAGCTCATAGCAGACCCTCACTTGAGAGGAGCTCATAAGCGTGCCCGGTAGGAAACCATGCCGTAGGCAGACTATGAAGGTCCCGTCCTGCATGGACCGCATAGCCGCAGTGACGTCTCGTCATGCTAGGGTAAGAACATCGCCTTCAGGACTCGCGAACGGCCAGAGACCGGCGCCTGATAGCGGGTGACCACTAGCTGTCACCGTAAAGCCAGTTATGTGTTCCCGCCTGGGGCCGAGAGGGGCCTCAACCTGGTAACATGTGTCGACTGCTCGCGCATCCAACAGGAGCGCTCGCCCTCAGGTAGGCCAAAAACGGGCCAAATACCTGATCGCAGTCTCGCTAGCCCTCAAGGTGGCTGGGAAGACCAGGGACTCGCTTCACCAGGGAGGCCATGCGGGCCTACCAACTGCAAAGAAATCGGGCATTCCTCCCACAGCCTAGCTGAACGTGCTACTCATAGCACTTCATGCTCATCCACAGCGGCTGGGGAGCCGCCCTCTGCTCAGTGACTGGACTCAACCAGGAACCACGAGCCAGAGCGTGCCCTCAGAGGAGGCCACGTGGGCCTACTACTCCCAAGTGAATCCCCTCAGGGAAGCCCGTGCAGCTTGCCTGATAGCAGCCCATGCTACGATCCGTTACCGACCTGGGGACCGGGGAACGATTCCAGGGAGGCTCAATGCCTCCACCTGGTAGCAGAACATGCCGTCCGTAGCGCTTCGCTAGTCGTCTCACTTCTGCGCCTGAGAAACGGCCGCTAGTCGTCTCAGCGCCTGAGAATCGGAAGCTCGCTTTGAGGGAGGCAACCGTGACTAACAACCTGATAGCAGAACGTGCTACTCGTAGCACTTCACGCTCACCTACTAGCACTCATGCTAGCCATCCAGTGACTGGGGCCCAGGAATGCCATCCGCAGAGGAGGTTGAGTGGGCCTGCTGTGGGGTAAGCCTGGGGGGTAAGCCATAGGGAGGCCTGGTAGCGCCTACCACCTACTTAGCAGCTCGAACCAGCCGTCGAGGGACTAGTGCCTATAGTGTCCCCTCGGGGAAGACCAGGCAATGCCTGCTGACCACAGCAGGCTCTCAGGGAGGCCAAACAGGGCCTAACTCCTGAGCGAAGGTAACCCAGACCGGGAGCCTACCCCTCCCCCGAATAGGGGGTCTGCAGATTCCAAGGATCCTGCCGTGACTTCAAGAAGGCTGGCTGCTGCTACCTGGGCTGACGGCAGCTGTATGCTGCTGACGAAGGCCTGGAAGTCCAGTTAACACCTGGGGACTCGTCCCCAGGGCCAAATGACAGGTCACTGCTGATGTCGACACCAGTGGAGAAGAGCCTCCGAGGCCCACTCGTGTCGGCCATGGTGTCGGGACTTCTGCTTGAAGTTCTGCTGCCCAGACTGCCAGGCTGACCACTAATGACCAGCCGGCTCCTACGCCCACACCTGGGGCTGGCTCCATCCCAGAGGCAGCTAGGGACAACTGCTCCGCCGTGTCCTAGGGCCCCCAGGACGGCGCAGTCTCTCGGGCAGTGCCTACAAACCTGGACCTAATCACATTGCCAACAGCAGTGTACTCAGCGGAAGTGCTTAAACAAAGACCCTCTAAAGCGAGGGGAGTACAACTTACATCACCTGCATCGGGGCGGCTGTCTTACTTTCCATGCAGCGGCCAACCATGATAGCGAGGGCGTCAGCCATTGGCAATGCTCGGGCCTCAGGGGAGCATCCGACCAGCACCGTGTAGACAGAAGGATTATCCGATGTTCAGCTCGACCCGGGCCCTAAAGGAGGTGGAGCAGAGACATAAAGCAAGGGAAAATATCACAGAAATGTGAAATCCGCCGGCCGAACCGTCCTCCAGGAGGAGGCCGGGGGCCGCCAGCAGATGGCGGCCACCATGCTCCGAAAGGCGGAAACAGCAGATAAAGTCTAGTCGCAAACCGGCGAAAGACGCTTAATTCCACCCCACGACCACTGGCAAATTCGCCGTCTCCTGCAACACCTCGTCTGTATTACTTGTGACCCCAGAACGCAGAGAAGGGGGCGGGCCTTGGCCGGACGACTCTGTAACAAGAGGAGGCTGAAACAAGGATGCATAAACAACGCCATGTTCTTATAACAGAAGAAAGGCCAGGGGCGAACGACTTCCATTAGAAGGGAACGCCCCCATCCTTGACAAAGCCTAGGCCAAGTGGTGCGACATAAGTCCGCACTAGATCTACTCAGGGCCCGGGAAAGAAATATTATCACCTCTAATATTACAAAATGAGGCCCCAAAAACCCTTTTCCCAAAGCCCCGCAGAGCTGGGCACAGATCTCACTTCAGCTCGTGCATTAGCGCGTACCCGGTCTTCAGCTACTTCCCACTTTTACGCTAGGAAAAACACAGCTCGCCCCCTACACTACAAGCCCTCGGGCGAGAGCGCGATTCAGTTACCCACATAGTGGGGAAAAACATAGCATGGAGAGGCAGCAAACTCTACTAGCAGAAAGTGAGGTATTCACACACAACCATCATAATGTTGCAAAGAAGATCGTTCTTAGCTTACTCACGGGGAGCTGCAGGCCCTGCGAAGATCCAGCGGCGATCCAAATTTCCCCAGGAAACCTCTCAGGCGAGCGAAGGTACAAAAGTCCTGAAAAACATAGTTTTGAAAATGTTTCACCCTCATCGAGGGGGACTCACCAATCGCTCCTCGCGGCGCTACAAACCAGCCATCGAGCTAGTGTCCGCCACCATCCTGAGGGGGGGCGCTTTCACCAAACAAACCAGGCGAGCCGGCAGAATCTTACATTTTCTGCTCATCATAGGCGACCGGCCTGATGTAAAGCGCCCGGGGGAAAACCAGAGGAAGGGAAAAAAGGCAGCGTTCATCTCCGCGCTCCTCGGGGGGTGGAGTCCGCTGCCTGCGCTGGTTCCAGTTACCAGCCCCAGCTTCCTTCCTCTTCCTGTCGCGGGTGTCCCGCCTCCCCTGCGCCCCAGTCCTCCGCGGCGGGACGCTCGAGAGGCGACGCTGGCTCGCTATTCCCGTCTCCAGTCCTCAGACTGGGACGGGCCAGGGACACCCGACTGCCTGGGCGCGGTCCCGGACCTCAGCGGAATGCATGTCCTGAATGCCGCCGAGCGCGCCTTCGTCTCTCCGAACTTTCCCACCACCGCCTCTACGGAGGTGCCGAAAAGTTCAGATGGCAAAACCGGGGCATCAGGGAGAAAGGATTTTTTCTTTCTCCCCGATGTCCAAACGGTTTAACCACAGATGTCTCTCCGTGGCCACCCTCGCCGCCATCGGCGCTATCTGTACGGTGGCCCGGAGAGCGAAAACCGCGGTCTGGCGCGACTCGACTACCGCCTCAGGGGGTCCCTCCCCCTGATCGAGGTCCCTCAGCAGGTCCGCCTGGTAAGCCTGCAACACAGCTGTGGTGTGCAAAGCCGCCGCAGTGTGACCCACTGACATGTACGCCCTGCCATTCAGACGTTTAGACCGGCAGGGTGGGAGCCACAGTGTCGCCGGCCACCCAGAGGCGAGACAAACATAACATCTCGTCCACGGGCGGCCCCGACACACACCCAGCCAGGCAGTCCCCCGACATCAGCGAAATTTAGCTCGCCGATGTCGACAGATGCGGGGCTGAGTATGGTTTCTTCCATCCCCTCGAGATCTGCTGATGGAGATCTGGAAGGAATGGAAGACTCCCAGGAGTTGGGAGGTCATGGGCGGAGAGAAACCGATCGTCCGAACTGTTTGGACGCTCAGCCTTTCTCCTCACGCGCCGCAAAGGCAGCTGCAGTCTACCCGCAGCGCGTTCCATGACCTCCAGCAACTCCCCGTACATGGGACAGGATGGTTTGAAAAGCTTCAGCATTTTTAACTGACTCACCCATCCTCTGCTCGAGTGGAAGAGCAGCAGACGAGGAGGAGGAACATAAGTCCAGCCCCTTCCTCCGAGGTCCGCCTCTCACGATCTGGATCGTCCTCAAGAACCATAACTGTCTCCAAGCGACGAGCCAGATCCATCTGGGAAGCGCTTTTGGTGTTTAGACGCCGCTCAGCCTCAGTTCGAGCATGGCCGTTCCCAGATGCTGAAACCTCTCCCCTCGAGAAGAGGTCCCGCCGAGAGCGGAGCGTTTCCAAAGGACAACGCTCACAAATACTTTCACAAGAGGTTCGCAAACCTCTCGTGCGTGCTCTTCTCCCAGACAGTAAACACAAAGTGTGTGTGTATCCAAAGCGCAAGATACACGTTCAAAACACACCTGCAGAAGTGGCGTTCTCAGCACACTTCATTGTTATCCTTCTTGTAGACGTTTCACGTGAAGACAGGCAAAACAGTCCCTGAAGACGAAAAGATACTGTCATGTTGGCAAGGCGCCCCTTTTATACTTCCTGGTTGCGCCTAGATGACGTCAGAGGCTGTCGCCAGTCAATAGGATTGACGTGATTTAATGTGATTTCAGGCACCTGTCACGCTGGAGGCATTCCCCGTAGCGTCAAAGCTGACGCAGCGCGAGTTCCCTTTCGAAAGGGAACAAATAATTATGTGTCACGAGAGTAGCAACTACTTGCTCTACAACATTGTTTCCAGATGCGAACAATGCGCCATTTGAATACAATCTTTCTACACTGACAACAATTCAAAAATCAAATTCAAATATCTGTGTATTCAAAAAAAATGTTGAGGATCTTTTAAAAGCAAGAAATCGGCTGCATCCAAAATCGCATACTTTCCTACTATATAGTTGGTGAAAAACAGTATGTGATGGGACAAAAAGTACCTGGATGTCCTACTACTTCCGGCAAGTTTCTGAAGTCTGCATACAATGGACACTTTACTATCCCATGAGGCCACATGAGAGGATTTGTGAATGGCAATGAAGCAACACAACTGACTAGCATGATGACAACATGGCCAATGTAGATCTGGATTATACAAAATGAGTACCTACTCAAGAGAGTATGGGATTTCAGACGCATGCTATTCCATTGTATGCACACTAGACTATTTCCTATCTGCTTCCTTTGACGTCACGCCTCATGATATAGTTTCTACAGGTAAGGGCAAAGTTGCAAAGATAAAACATTTGTCTTTGTAAAGTATATGCAAAGATAAATATTTTGTTGCAATGACATTTAATTCAGCGAGTACAGCCCAGTGATCATCTGGGAAATACATATGGTTATTTTGCATTTTTAATCCAATTTTAGACATATTCATTCATCACTCTGGTAATGGAGCAAGTTAGCTGCATTGCATTGTGAAGCACAAGCAGTGCTCTGGTTTTAAACTGTACCATTTGGCACAAATATACGAGGTTGTGTGTATTATCAAGTTAATTGTTCTTATACTTGATTTGTTAGTAATTAGTTTATAAAACCATAATACTTGATATTATGGTGGATCTTAATGTGTGTCTGTGTGCTCATGTGTTTTGCTGAGTTTAGTTTTTAAGCTTAAAAGTCTGTTGTACTTTAAATAACATAAAGGTTTTGTTTTTTTAGTCCACCCAAAAATGAAAATTATGTCATCATTTACTCTAATGTCGTTCCAAACCCATAAGGCTTTCATTCATCTTTGGAACATAAACAAAGATATTTTAATGAAATCTGAGATATTTCTCAGACCCATATGAATCAAGCGGTTTAATCCAATTAGACTTAGACAGATATTAAACAGATTTAATATAGGCTTTTTTAACATATATTGATCAGTGAACAAATTTGGTCACACAACCTCAAGCATGCTTGCTTTTACGTGCGGGAACCAATGAGGTTTGTTCTCGAGCATCAAGCATATACGGTTAGCTTCTGTTTATGTTCGTTGATCAATGTTAAAATGTGAATAAACGCATTAATTAAATCTCTTCATCATATGAATCGATCATGTCTCTTCAGAAGACTTGGACTAAACCGCTTCATATGGATTTATTTTACAATTTCTTTTTAAACATTTTGAAGCGTCAGAGTTTTGGGTAAATAGACTTTCAATGGAAGGTCAGAAATCTCTCAGATTTCATTAAAATATCTTCATTTGTGTTTTGAAGATGAAAAAAATGATTGTGGATTTGGAATGACATGAGGGTGGGTAAATGATGACATTATTTTTTATTTTGGGGTGAACTATACCTATAAGGCTACATAACATACACTCTAAAAAAACGGTTCTATATGGCACTTAAAGTGGTTATTCGTCGTAATCATAGAGGAACCACTTTTGGTGCTATATAGCACCATATCTTCACATGTTCTGTATATGCTAGCGGTGCTATATAGCACCTTAGCAAA
The DNA here is from genome assembly GCA_023566225.1 of Romanogobio albipinnatus. NCBI lineage: Eukaryota > Metazoa > Chordata > Actinopteri > Cypriniformes > Gobionidae > Romanogobio > Romanogobio albipinnatus. Next base: position 18,207,595 of record CM042254.1, on the reverse strand, counting down.
AGAACCGCTGAAGAACCAAAATTGGTGATATACAGCACTTAAAAAGGTTCCCCTATGATTACGAGCCAAGAACCACTTTTAGTGCCATATAGAACCTTTTTTTAGACTGTAAGCAGAGAACGATACAGATGTTAACAAGAAAAAGTATCTACAATGACAGTGATGAGCATTTACCTTATTTTCTCACTTATTCTTTATAATCCACACACAGGGCAGGAGTTTATCTCAAGTTGTTTTAATTAAGTTTTATTCAGACCTTTTACTCACCTGCTTATCCACCACTTTTTCAGTTTATATTCAGCAGCAGTTCCACATGAACTGCTTTTCATAGAGGTCACACTCACTGTGTGCATGTAGAGGGAGATATTTTTGTAGTATAAAGAAGGAAATTTTGATTCGTAAGCATTTCTTTTCTTTTCATGTGTCAACATGTAGTATTGCTAGCACATGTAGATTTATACACATTGACGTATTGCAATACCGGACAAAAGGCAAATTCATCACGCTTTGCAGAATCATTATCCAAAGCTTGTAAATATTGATTTCAAACATGGTTGAGTTATCAGGACTGAACAAAGGCACAAAGACACTTTGCAATAATGCATCATTAGTTTAATTAATGGCCCAGATCAAGACCCAAGGATCAAGAATTGTTCCTCCTCTCCACCTTTTTAAGGTGATTTGCCCACACCTCAACACACTTTGAATCATTTACATTACCATGCAGTATTTTAATTTGATTGTGTTATGTGTTGATATAGTGCAGTATACAATAATGAAATACAGTGCACCCGTCCAGAAATATTTGATTTGCTTTGGGGTGAAATTTCTTTATGCCACTATAATTTTGTTGTGTGACATGATGGATTTAATATTTTTTTTATATAACCTCCATATTTTCCCTATTATTTAAAAGGATAATTCAATAATAATAAAAAAGTCATAATTTATTCACCTGTATGACATTCTTTGTTCTTCAGAACAATATTTAGAAGAATGATTTGACTGTTTTTGTCTATACAGCTAAAGTTAAAGGAGTAGTTCCCCCAAATTTTGTCATTATTTACTTACCCTCAAGTTGGAGTTGGAGTTTCTTTCTTCGGTTGAACACAAAAGGAGATATTTTAAAGAATGTTAGTAATCAGACTGTTGATGGTAACCATTGCCTTCCATAGTATATGGAGAGATAGAAAATACTATGGAAGTCAATGGCCAGCTTTGGAACAACATAAGGGTAAGGAGTAAATTATGAAAAGAAATTATTTTCATGTGAACTATCCCTTTAATGGCACCCAAAACAACACAGACACACACAAAAAATCAGTTTCTTTCAAACGAGGGTAAGTAACTGATAACAGAATTTCTTTTTTGAGTAAATTATCCTTTTATTTGTTGACCATGCTTGCGCATTACCATTCTAGCTGACCACTGCCTTACAGTGTGTCCTCATGTCCAGGGAATAAATTACCAATTAAACCTACATGCTTTGTTCTGTTAGTTTGTAAAATCAGTCTGCACGGTGAAAAGCCTAGCCAACGTGATTGAGAGCGCATATAATTACCACATGATTTACATTAGAATAAGCCTTGTTGTACAGTATCTCATTGCAGGCAGGAGATGGAAATTAAAACAGAGCTGGGCTTTTGACCAAACCCTCCAGAGGCTCCTCATTCAAACCGCAGCCTTCTCTCTGCCATCATTAGCATCCTTTTCTACAAATATCTAGAATTCCAAGATCCTGATTCATGTTTTGATACAAAAGATAACAAAGCCACAGTTACACTAAGCAAATTGTGTTTTTAATAAAAGATGTGTATCATGCTTCAAATATAATGAAACATGTAACAGAAATGGCAGATAGCACTGCACCAATGGATGATGGGAGGGAAATATTTGAGAATATTTATGAAATTGCCAATATCTTTGCATTCAGTATAGTGTATGATTATATCTTGAAGTACTTATGAGCAGTTTCAGTAGGTTTAACTATGTGTGCATGAAGTATTCTGTGTTGCTTAACTGCCTTTGAGAAAAGCAGAGATGAAAGTCCAGGGCTCTGCTCACCAAGAGCACATCCCCCTCCCAATGCAGCTACAAGATCACTGATGTTAATCTATCTAGAAGTCAGCTAGGGGGAACCGTGACATCGCAGCTGGAGAAGTAGCAGCAAACCACATAAATGTAAGAACAAGATACATAGGGTTTGTAAGACGGAGGAGCCTAATGCAGCCATACATGTGTAACTCCTCCTGTTTGAACTGTCCACTCCAAGCAGGACTTGAACCCAGGGCCGCCGGCATGAGAGTCTGATGCTCTAACAAGAAGGCTAAAGGTTGCAACCTCTATAGCATCAGTCGCTAGAGCGTCTCTTGAGATCAGAGGAGTGAGGTTTAATCGCACAGCAACTACTAGCTGGCCTCCGTTACACAGGCATCACTGTACATACAACTGCGATCCTAGTCACAGTCAGACCTGGATGCTGCATAGATTCATGATTAAAATTAAAGGAAAATTTCACCCAAAATGAACATTCTGTCATCATTTACTCAATTCTCATGCCGTTCCAAACCTGACTTTCTCTGTGGAACACAAAACATACAGTCATTTTTAAAGGATGTCTTGGCAGCTATATTCCATATAATGAAAGTGAATTGGCAATGAGATTGTCAAGCAAGTATCATAAATGTAATCCTTCACGCAAAACTTATTTCATGAAATAAAGTGCACAAGTTGTGTAAATCACTGCTATTTTTGTTGTTGTTGTTGTTTTTGTTATGCTTCTGTCGTGAGCGACAATGCAGGTTACAATATGATATAGAGGCATAGTGACTAGCATTGTTCGTGTCTGTTGGTTGGATTCCAGGCGGTGTTCTGTTAGCCTGGAGGTTGTTGGCATGGTCTTGAGCCTTTCCTCTGTATAGATCAGCCCTCCATTTAGCTTGGTTTTGTGCTGCCTGGGTCCAGGAGTTAGTTGCTGAAATCTATCAGATCTCTTTTCAGGACATCTACCAGCAGTGAGGGCACCCTCCTTGGGGTATGCAGGAGGGGGGGCATTCTAGTCACATGTCCAACGAGTCTGAGGCGAATTAATTTTAAGTGGGAGGAAAGTGGTGCACTTTTGGTAACTTTGAACAGCTCTTCATGCAACGTTTTATCCCTCCAGGTCTTACCGATTATAAACCTGAGGCATCTGGAAGGCACTTAGCCGACTCTCTTGATGCCTGTAGGAGGATTCAGCATCATGCAACAGGATGCTCAGAACACATGCTTCATTCACTCTTACTTTAGTGCAGACAGATAGCTGCTGATATATATATAATATACGTATATTTTTGGCGATCTATCCTTTTAAGGGTCTGATAAAGTCTACTGCATGATTCATTGCATTTCAAAGTCAAACCTTTTAAGTCTTTATTAATTACCCTTCCTGCCTTTTATAGTTCTGAAAATAACAACTGCCTTTCTTGTCAGCTTTTTTTATTCATGAGGCTTTTTAATCAATATGCATGCGTTTTATGTAATCCATTCTCTATTATAAATGAACAATTATAGCAATACAATTTCCCATAAGTTAACTTTTTAAATAATAGTAATTTAGTAGAAGTTTAAATGTATAATAATATCAGCTATTAGTGCACTGTAAAAAAGAACTGACAGATGGAAAACACTATGAACAAAATACAGTGACAGCTGTAGTAGCCTACTGGGTGGCATTTTGGTGCCTGTTTACAAATCATAATCATATATCCTCATTAATTGATAAGGTTATAATAATAAATAATAATCTAAACGTATAAACAAAACAAATATGTAAATGTGACATAATGTACATACCTGAAATAAGAAAAACAAAACAAAAAACACAAGTAGCCTATCTACAATGTACAAATAAAACCTAATCATTTTATTGTAAAGGTAGCCTAAAGTTGTCTATATCATCTATGAATGTAGCATAAAAGGCTATAGGCTATGAATGTAATAATAGCCTATAGATTTTCAAATGTTACTTTTAACTTGCATTAACTTTAGGCTATTTAAAGTACATTTAATACAATATACATTAAATCCATAATATCTAATGCAATATCTATAGTATGGTAACAGGTTTTTACTGTAAAGTTTTCACCTTTTTTTCAGTGATACATAAGCTATTTGTCGCATTTACAGTATTGATAAGCCGCGGTGTTATTTGTTCGAAGCAGTTGTGACCGCTATCTAGCTTGGCAAAATTAATGTGTGTGTGTGTGTGTGTGTGTGTATGTGTGTGTGTGTGCCCCTAGACAATTACAATACAGCATCTCTCGCGCTGAGCAATGGCTGGCTTCCTCGCGGTGCCATAGAAACGCGGTCCCGTGCGCGCTGCTGTGGAGAGCTCATTCTGAGAGGAGCTTGCGGAAAGACAGGATCTGTTTTGAGGCAGGGGGTCTCAAAAACTGCAAGAAAGCGAGTTTAAGTGGGAATACCAGAAGTGAGAGACAAGGAAAATAACGCTTTGTGGTAAGAAATTATATATATATATATTTATATTTTCAATAAAGTTGAGAGTGTATTTTTTCCCAGTATGAGTGCTTTACATACGTGCTTTGACAGAACCGCATTACCTAAAACGCATTATATTTTTTTACTTGAGGAATATTTGTGTACTTATATACCCTGTTTTCATATATTATATATATTTTTTCATTCTATTTGTTGTTTAATTCAAGAGTTCAAAGTTCCTGCAGCATTGAAAGGATTTTCATGCAGGTGTTCAGCTGATTTGCGTCAACACCTCTTGAAGCTCCCTCGACTACTGAAGAGATTATAGGCTGCCCTGTTTCATAATAGGCTAATTAAAAAATACATCTCCATAAAACATAACTTTGAGAGGGGGTGGAAGACTTTTATGTCGTTTTCTTCTAATCTAGTTTTTAGTACCTCTTAATAGGCACCATCTGTGGCTGCTTCATCCCAGGGAAAGTCTTTATGACCTAAGTACAAAGGTTGATGCCTTTTATATAGTGTTGTATTGTGTTGTATTGATCTCACAATAGTGTCTTGTGCGCTTTGAGCATATTAAACATATGGCAGTGAAAGGAAGTTGTTGTTGATGCCCTGGGGCTGCTTAGGACAGCAGCTTACATTTCACACTAGTTGTATGTTCATTTGAGCACAGAGTGTGCAGATCCAGCCTCCTGTGAACAGGGTGCGGAAAGAAGGAAGGATGGATATGGTGTGTACGGTGTGTACACACAGCACATATTATCAGTCATTCAAACATGCAGTCAGAATGTGTGTATCCACAGGGAATGCTTTTGTTCTGTGTGTTTGTGTGTATGGGTACCTCAAGTGCAGTGACTTGCTTTGCTGGTGCAGTGGCAGTCTGCTCCATCACGGTTCCTCTCAGCAGGTCGTCTGGAGCCTTCTCCTGCACTGGCAGTTGATCACACTGGAGGTGATAGTGTTAAAGCATTGTTGTCAGCTGCATCTCTCAAAGCTGCAATGTAGGCAAATGAAAGATCTGCTACAGCAGGCTGTGGTGCATTGCTTATCATCCCTTTGTATTACACTGACTCAGTGTCCCAACCTTTAGGTGATAATGACAGTGCTGCCAGTGCATTAGCTGTCCAAGATGGAATGGCTTGTTATGGTACAAGCGGGAATGGGAAAAATACCCGAAATGTGTGTTTAGGGCAGAACGTCTCAGAAAGCAAGATGCAACTAGGCAGCAGTTGCCTTCAATGTGCTCTAGTGAGAGACACAGGGGCTACAATCATTGCTTGATGATATTGTTAGTAATGATATTAATATTTCATTTGTTTCCCAGTGACCTACATGAGATGTAATTATGATTTCATGAGACATCTTTTGATGTTGGCGCTAGTAAACTTGGGGGAAAGTTTATGGCAACTGTCTATCAAATAATGTAGCAGGGTTTTATTACGAGCTTTACCGATAATGGGTGCGTTATATTGGTTGACTTTTTGCTGACAGGGTTGTATTTATAGTACCAATGGCGCTGTGTCATCAGTACGGCACTAATGACTGAGTCAAACTATATGGCCATCCTCAATTTTTTTTGTTAAAACTGGTTTGATATTTTGTTGAAAGCTGCTAGCCTCCTTTGTTCATTTCTCTTTGTCTTGCACAAAGTAGACTGCGTTTGATGGAAACACATAGGGACAGTTTTTACCTTTAGGCTTAAAGCAGTATCCAACTGTAGCTACGGTTACTACTGCGTCACCCTATATTGTCATCTTAAATGCCTCAATTTCACCTTTCATGGCACCCTTGTTGTTGCCTTTCAGAATTGGTTGACAGAAAGATTTAGGGGTATTTGTGTAGCCAAATACAGGCATTGGCCATTCACTTCAGACTATTCTGTGAATAACTGGCCTTGTCCATCAAGACCAGTAAGCTAGCTCTTCTCTCGCCTTATCTCTGGCTCACACTCCCCTTTCGCCAGCACAACAAATGCTAATCTAGCCCGGTTTCAACCTAAAGGAAGGGAATGGCACTTCTAATGTGGCACATGATGTGATTTCTTTGGCTTATCTGGAAAAGACACCGTCCTGAATTGTATCCGATGTATGTGGCCTTTGGGGTGAAAACAATGCTTTTGAGTTTTGCATGTAATGAGCTGTATTTATAAACGCTCTCAGTTCTCGCTTCATTCTTCTCTGTTCTGTGCCGAACGCACATCAGCCTGTGAGGTGCAATAAAGGCGAGGAACATGCTAATAACTTGTTAAAGCTGCAGTGCGATTTTGCTGCTTCACCTAATTTTTTGTAATCTAACACTATTCTTATGACTTTGTTCAACAGTTATATTCAAAGTTTAACTGATCTAAAATTCAGTTGTTTTCCCCCTGCAAATTGTTCCTCTAGTTGCATTCTGATTCATAATTTTTCAACATTTTTCAAAAAGCAATGCAAAATATATTTTTGTATTATATCAACCCCTCTCCCCAACTAAAAGGAAAAAAAATTCAAAAATCTATTTTCTAAATGCATGTTACAGATTTTATTGTGAACAATTCATCTGTACGCATTTGTTTATTTATTTATTTTACATTTTTATTGACCGCATAAGTCAATAAAACCACCAAAATAACCATCAAAATGTCTTAAAGGTCCCATAGCATGGATTTTTAAAATTATTTTATAGTGTTTCCTGAGGTGTACTTATATTGTTTACATCAAAAAATGTCATAATTTAGAAATAAAAAGCATTTTTTCTATACTGATATTAGCCCTCTGGCTTGAATGCTCTGTTTCAAGGCGCATGTCTGATGTGAGACTTCAGTGAAAACGCCCACTGTTGTGATTGGCTGACATCTTTGCATTTGAAATGAGTATTAGATTATGGTGGAGGGGGCGTGGTTTAGCGAGGCACCGTCTGACTCTGCAAGCACTGCCAGTCCAGAGAGAGACGGACTGGGCACTCGTGGACCAGAAAAACTGAGAGATGAAGAAAGATAGCTGAGAAAGTTACATTGTACCGAGCTGTTGAGAGCGCTGTGAGCACGAGTTTATTTTGTTTGTATCTGAGAGTTCTGAATAAACACCAGACACGCGACCCTGTCGTCTTCTTCCTTATTCTACGAACTTTGTAACATGTGGAACCCCTCTTGAATACTTTTACTACGTTTTTTTTACCATCACAGCCGTCGAGATGAATGAATCGTCAAAGTGTTGATTATAGCATTATTTATATATCTTTTCCCATCACATGAAAAGCTGCATTGATGAGCATTGAGTACAGACAGTCTGTTGATTGTGTGAATGCAGTGATCTCGTCATTGCAGTGCTATTTCTCTCACAAAATGCTTTGACCACAACTAACAGCAAACACAATATCGGCATGAATACAGTAAGAGCTTCGTTGTGCAGCATCATTCATTACAACGGCAGTTTGGGCAAGTGTGCAGATACACTCGCGACGTGTGATTTACAGCTCCGAACATTATAAAGAGAGTGTTCTTTGATCGCCCTGTAGTTTAATCTTTTAAATAACAGTTTTGTTTCATGCTACAGAAACGATGTGAAGTTTATCATTTTAGTCACTGGCTTGATTCACTGATGCATTATGCTTAGGGCATCAAGACGGCCAGCGGCAGGACTGACAGTATTAAACGATTTAGAAAGAAAGTCTGCGTGAACTTGAATGATTAGCTACATATGGTAAAAGTCTGTTTGTAAAGCCTGTGCTGACATCGTGACTGATAAACGGAATCCATTCTCTCCAAATTCTCTGGGCGGGCAAAGCAGAGGAAGGGGAGGTAACCTTTCCCCTTATGGCGACATACAGGGAAGATTCCAGATCGGCTCGTCTGAGCTCTCATTTTCTCAAAGGCAGAGCAGGACACCCAGAACTCGGTTTACACCTATCAAAATTTCTAGCCACTCGAGGACCATATACAGGCTAGGGGGATTCATAAAAAAAATCTCATAAAATGAAAATGTCATGCCATGGGACCTTTAAGTTATTCTTCCAGATAAACAGACTTCTCTTTGGTGACCAAACTTCTCCAATTATTTAGTCTGCATAAACCCGTCCCTTTCTGACAGACAGGAAATTATCTATTCATAACTTTAACTGCTAGCACATTGTATCTCACCAAAGGCCATGTCCAGGGGCCTCATTTATAAACGTTGCGTACGCACAAAAGAAGGCGTACGCCGCTCTCTACGCAATAATTGGTATTTATAAAAAGCAAACTTGACGGGAAAATGTGCGGTCCTTCACGCAAGCTCTGACCCAGGCGTACGCACAAAAACGGGTGAAATGAGAAATGGCGACACCGTCGGCAGATGGAAGAAACACGTGAAAGTGTGTGAAACTGTAGACCGTTGTGCAAAAGAAATGGCAATACTGCCTCTTATATATAACATGAAGACTTCACAAAGCAAGTCTTACAATTAACAGCCTACACGAACACCCGTTTGATCGATCTGCAGTGCAAAACAAACAAAATCAAACGAAAATTACAACAGAAATGCAAATTAACACATATTTGTAAAAAGAAAAGTGAAATATGTTCTGCAATAATATTGGCATATTATGCAATTCATCCTCATAAATAATATGGTAAACAGAACGAAATAGCTAATGTACGAAACTGATATTCTCGTCAATGTGTCCGTCTGGCGGAGCAGATATAGATGCAATTAGATAGACAGATAGATAATTAGGGAGATATATATATTTAGATAGATAGATAGATAGATAGATGCACTGAACTATTTCCCATTTCCACGTAGATTATAACCGACATCTGTAGCTTGTCAGATGCAATTAAATGGACGAAAATAAAATGCCCTATCACAATGCGTAATGACACACAATGGCTGATCTTGCGCTCTTAGAAGATGTGGCAAATGGAAGGATTCGGAGTGAACGCATCTTCACACAGCAAGAAGACTTGCTGGCAAACGAGGACACACTCTGGCGATGGAGCGCTAGACGCTTTTTTGCCTCGACTTTGATGTCCGACCATTTCTTTTTTATTTCGGCCATGGTCTGAGGTTGTGAGGCTACAGCATTTACGGCGTCTACAACCTTTTGCCATTCAAGTGCCATTTTGGCATTAGTAATGCCCACACTGTGCCCTCCAAAACAAATTTTTTATCCTCTTTTCAACCTTGCCAACGATAATTTCTACTTCACATTGAGTGAAGTTAAGTTTTTTTTATTTCCTCTCTGTGTTTGCCATGATTTCGCAATCGATGAATATTAACTTGTGGGCGTTTCACAGACTATTTATGGGCAACTATGGGCGTGACATGAAGCCGCAAAAGCTGCGCTATATTTAGAATTGATTGTGATTTATTAAGGGAAAACTGCGTAGGATGTGCGTGCGCACGGTTTTATAAATCCGAATATATCTGTGCGTACGCACGTCCTATGTTTCATCCGTACGCCACTTCTGACGCAAATCCTACGCAAAGTTTTATAAATGAGGCCCCAGGTACCCTCTATAAAAGCTACTTTTTTACCCAATATGCTGCAGCATTCTAAACAGTAGTTTGTCATTATCAATAATGAAAGTATATTTTTCTACCAACAGAAATAGTTCTAATAGAAGCCAAAGCATCAAATTTTGCATGGCGCCAAGTTACACACAGAGTGGCCATGTGCTGCAAGAGCTTCAGCAATTTTCCCAGCAATCGCTCCGCTCTGGGAGAAACCCCGCTCCGAGCAATCTTGGAGCAAGAGAACAAAAAAACGCTCCTCGCTTCAGGCAAATTCACACAACTCTTCATAGTCTGGTCTGGAATAAAGAACATGGTCAAGCTGTTGTTCTAAATGTCAGAAATATATAAGACTGGGATCAACTGTAAATTAATTTTCAAATAAATATTACAAACAAATAAAGATTGTAGATTTAGGAATCTCACCTCCAAATATGTCGTTTTTTTGTTCTTACTGCCTAACCATTAACACTTTAAGCCGTTAAAAACTCATAGAATAATTTCCATTTATGGAAAAGTATCCATAGCTGTTTTATCACTCACTATAACATAACTATTGCACGAATCGCACTGATGTGGAATGGTTTGATTAATGAAGGTGGCTGTAGTCCAAAGACTCAACAGAGACATAACATATGACCAACAACTCTACTGTTGAAATGGGTTTTATGCACTAGGGGCATTGGAATTACAATATAGAGAGGTAATTGTAAGTTAGCCTATGACCATTACTGCTCTGCAATCAGCGTAATTGCTTGTCTGCAAATTGCTGCTAGATTAGGGCACATAAGAAGAGGACTTTCCCATGTTGACAACATGGCCACGAGGGCAGGAGCAGAGGGAAATATGACAGTGAATTAATCACGGCAGTGATTTTTATTTTATTCACTGTGCTTTATGAGTTTTCACATTTCAAGGCCTACTCTGCAATTGATGCAAGCAAGCATTCATGCCAAATAAAGACTAGCAGCTTATCTGCAGGATGTAAGATCTTATTACTGGCATCAATTCACCCTGCAGTTTGTCCATGCAGGGAATACTTTGTCCTGCAGTGAATTAAATAAATGATTAAAAAGAGCAAATCATCGCAACACACCAGCACTATAAATAGTGCGATTTTAATGAAGCACTGTTGAGATGCTTTATTAAAGTGCTCTGTATCTGCTTTAAGCCTGTGTTTCGAGTGTTGATGACAGCACGCTGTTCTCTATTCATTAAAGTGGGCAATAGCCCTATGTTCCCTTTGCCGGCCCTGACCACAACTGTCACAACCGTATACCACAGGGACTTGTGAATGGCTGCAAGCTAATAGCAGGAGCACTTTTAACTCGATTTCACCCTCTCCCCTCCAGAGCTTTGATAGGGCTCAGTAGTATTTGATAGAGCTTACATAGAGAGGTTGAGAGGAAGTGTTAGGTCTATATAAATCTATTTTCTCATTGCATCTGATTTACTTTATATGGCAAATCAATAAGGTAAATAATTGAATGGGTTTATTGTTCTGGAAAAGTATTTTAATAGATTCTCGAACGCAGCCAATAGTATTTAAAGCACCTTTTAAAAACATTTAGTCCTGCTGCAATATATCATTCATTCGACATATTTAAAAAAATACCATCATCAGTTTTTCTATTTAATCTCATGGCTGAACAGAACAGTATTTGATGGCAACACCACCGCTATTATATCACAAAGCTTCTCTTACTGAAACTAACTGAACAAATGTGTTCAGCACTATTTTTATGATTGCATGAAGGTTTGAGGGATAACTGAATAAAGTGTTTCTAACTAACTGTGACAGATGAAAGCAAAATATAGCCTTGGTTTGCAATTTTGCAGCAGTGACGGCAACACTATCAACAATGGCGCTAAACCCTACACTTCTCAAGTAGCAGAGTTAAAATAGGGGGTGGGATATGTCTAATGGACAGGTTTCTATGGATACCAGGTTAAATTTGAAGACACTTGAAGAGAAGTTAAAAGAGAAAACCCTGGGGCTTTGGGTGCTGTCTGCCACTGGTACCAAACAAGCCTTAATTAGATTTATTGGTCACAGGAAATGTTCCACTGGATTTGTTTCAGCTTCAGATGGGAAAGCAAAGACACATTTAAAACCTCATTCATTAAAAACATTTTTTTTTTCATTCATTTAAAATGTCATGTTAAATAGCAATACTACTTGATCAATTTAGACTCCATTATATACTGAATAAAAGACAGGAAAACACATTTTTTCCCGATTTATTAATTGTGTTATAAACAACAAAATTGTATTTCTCTTTTAAACTTGATTTCTTTGCTTTCAATTACTATAATTCTCTAAAATGTGCAATCTAGAGTAAATTATGTTAGGCAAATGTGATCCTATCAAATATGTTCAACGGATTTTTTGTTTTGTTTTAGACATTACTGAAACTTTGTTAAAGTGAAAATGTGTTAAAGTTATGTTTGTGTAACTTGATTCATTCACAGAATCATTTTCCGCATATGTTTTGCTTGTTCAAATTGCCATTAGGAATACTAAGGAGAATGCAGTACAGTTATGTCTTTTTGTTTCTGCATGTAAACTGAATCATTTACATCACTGCAAAGTCTCTAAAGCCTTTGTAGGATTACAGTTGGCTCTTGTTAATGCTCTCCGGCTTGTGTGAGGTGAAGCTGTCAAAGCATAAACAGTGTAATGGTTGTGTAACCTTGCATCACACCCATTAATATTTCATTTGCGGCAGAAAAGAGTCTAACTGTCTGCGAGGCTATTACATCTCTTATCTGTGTATCTGGTCTGATGAGGGTCCAAATAACCTATGAACTTAATATCATTATTGTTTTGTGATGGTTTTTTTTTATTCTGAACAATACTCATGTTAACAGGACAACTGAAATCATTAAATTATGATTTGTTATTATAAATAGCTCAAAAACAATTATTATACAAATATATACAAATGCAGTCAACTAGATTAATTGACACATCAATCTGTATAGTTTGACACGTGTAATTAAGTGACGAATTATTAATTTTGAATATCCAGCGCGTGTTGTACATTCATAATTTTTTGCCACAAAGCCTCCCAAGCTCTACATTTATTGGCACATTAAATATTTTGTCTAGGTGCTCCCACAGTCCCCCAGTAGGAAAAGCAAATAACTGTGAGAGTGTGATTGAAATGAGAATGTACACTGCACCTGTTTTTTTTCTTGGTTGCCAGCCAAGTGTTCCATCCCCGAGAGGAGTGCACTCCAACGCATTTGTAATAATCATAAAAATAGATTGTTGTTGTTTTTTTTTATCCACTCAGATATACAGTATAATTGTTGCTGTCAAGCATTTTACCAATGACCTGCTCTTCTTGTATGAAGAAGTCTGTAATTACATTTAGCTCATTTGCAATTCCATCTGGATGTTGGGTGCACTTCAGTGTTAATACTGTCTACCCAACAGTGTCGAGAAGTTTTTTTGCAGTCAAACAATTTACTCATCATTACCCTGTGATATTCACACTAGAGACGGGTTTAAGAGGCCCATTTCGAAGGCATAAGAACCGATTGCTGTCCCTATAAAGAAGCAAACCGACTGTGCATCACACTGGATGATCATTTCTACAACCACATTGTAGGTTGTCTTCTCAGCATGTGCTGATTAATATTTATGTGAGTGCTTTGTGGTGCTTGATCAAGACGTGTGCTGCAGTCATGGAATGATCAGGACATTTGTTTTAATTACCTTCACCACAGGATAAAGAAAGATTTTTTGTTGAAATATGCTGTTTTAGTAAACCGATGAATGTTGGCATCAAGTCTTTCGGGGATGCATGAGAGGCTAAGTCACTGATAGCACCTCTACAGGTTTTCTTTGATTTTTAAGCAGCTCTTTTTCCTCTAATTTATAAAGAGCTGTTTGCTGTTGCTGATTTTATATGCCAAGGCTCAACAAGGATGGCTCGCTGGCTCAGGGTCCGTGTGAAAGAGTTTCGAGCTAGTTGATAAAACTTGCTAATTTACTGGTTCAGGAGTGCATTTCCCAAAACCACCGTTAGCCCATAGTTAGCCTGAAAAATCCAGCATTGCTGTCACCATGGGATGCTGATTGCTGGATCCCAGCATGGGATCATGCTAGTGTGCTGGTGGACCAGCATAAGGTATGTTTTGTATGCTGGGACCAGCTTGGTATGCTGGTGGACCAGCATATGCTGTCTCTTGGGTGCTGGTATGATCCCAGCAAGACCACAACAAAACTTGCGTATGTGTTACATATCACGTGTCTTAGTGTGTGTTCATAGTTAAATAAAGACAATTTTCCTAATTAATTTTAATAAATTATTTAATAAATGTTGTCTGCTGCCATAATGTTGCATTTAGTGAAATAAAGTAGATTCACTCTACAAGTGATGAACATTATTAACACATGAAGTTAACAAGCAGAATTACTGAAGATAAGAGGAACAACAAGAACAGAAAAAAGAGAAGAGATGAGCAGAAACACAACTACAACTGACTTACAGCCACCCAGTCTTAGATGAAATAAACTGCAAAAAAAATATCAATATCTCACCAGAGGACAACTCTAAACAACTCCAGAAACGGCATTACCATATTCCCTTATTACAAACCAGTTTGGCTTTATTTCTTTCATATGGTACATGTACAAAGATTGTTGAAGCCCTTTAGTTGGGCACTTGACCATTGACTTGAATTAATTATCTTTCAGCAATTGTTGAAAGTGCATGCTATCACTATTGTCAACAATATTTCATGCTCCTAACTGTAAAGATATACATTTTACTAAAGCACTTTTTGGAATCAGCGACTGACAGATGTATTTTGACACATGTGAGTTCCCAAATGAGTATGAAAGTCTTAAAAAACAGCAACTTTCAGTTTTGAACTTTCATTATAAAGTTGTCATTAACTGTCCCATTGGAAGTGCCTCTTATGAGCTTATGATATGAGCAACTGCTTTTGATTATGCTTTTATTAGCCATTTTTCTTGGTTTTCATATCTCTAAATGTTTTTGTTTTGCAATGTATACAAGCTTTTTTTAACCGATTTGTGTACAGATCTTTTGAAACAGGTGTCAATTCATTTTAAGCTTTGAAACGTTTTACCAGTTTACCAGTGCCATTGATTAATAATGTAAACATAGCTAAAACAATTCAACTTTTCAGTTCTACTTTTAGCAGAGGGAGCAAAAGAAATGACAAAGTTCTCATTCAGTCGGTCTCATTCAGGAATCTCGCTAGAGAAGCCAATCATTTGCTGGACAGTGGCCCTCCAGGAGTAGGATTGGACACCCCTGAGTTAGTTAGTTTCTACAATGATGCATCATACTTTGGTGGTTATCATTGAGTTCTGTCGAATTTGCAAAAATGACTTGTGACAGTCTTTGAAAAGCTATCAGAAAGGTTTTGAATCTTATGCCATCTTTTTCTAGCAAGTGTGTTTATGAATTAATTGAGTTATATTTTAGCTGTATAATTTACAGCTTGCCTTTAGTATATCTTTAAATCTTTATTAACACTTTTTTCTTGCAATTCTGACTTTATATCATGCAATTCTGACTTTTTTTAATAAAAAAAAGTAATAAATGTGAGAGAAGAAGTTACCTTTTTTTTACCAATTACCTTTTTTATTCTGTGGCGGAAACAAGCTTCCATAGTAATTTGAACCTGTTTGCATTGCTGAAACATTGATGGAAATGTATCTAGACGTCCATTATGTGCATTTCTTTTACAATGTCCACTTTTATCCGTGTTGTATCTTCTGTCCAGACATTTCCTTCAGTCTCCTGCTGCTTGTATTTGCGGTGTGTGGTTTGGCCCTGCTGGGTGTCATCAGCGTCGCCACCTGGAAGCTGTGCTGGGTGCCCTGGCGCAGCAAAGTGCTTTCCTCTAGCGCCACCGCCCTTGCCCCCACCCGGCCAGAAAGAGACCAGCACAGAAAAGAAGGTAACGGTGACTACTACCCCGCCCTTGGAGACATTATGGCAACAGACAAGCTGAAGGATCCTGGGAACTTTCTGGAGGCGGCAGTGAAGATTAGTCATACGTCTCCAGATATCCCTGCAGACGTGCAGCTGTCCATGAAGGATCATCTGCTGAGACGTACGCGTATCTCACGGCAAACAACCGAGCCGGCCTCCTCTAACAGGTCAGTGTTCTGGAAGAATGAAGAAATGTTTTTGTCTGAAGACCTTCATATAGGTCATCACGGTTTACTGTTTATACAAAGCCATTATGAGGTTAGTTCCAGTTTATCCTAATCATGTTAGTACTTCAGAAATCTCGTAAATGTCTGACACTATTAGACCTGAAGGAGGTCTCAGGGTTTTATTGACTACAAAGAAGGTCAGATGGTAGAAAACCACACTAACTCCAGAGTAAAACCATATTTAACTAGAACATTATGGGAACCTTACAGCATATCCAGAATTATCCCCATCAATTTGCATTTGATCACTGGTTATAATTCAAATGTAGATTAGCACCTGGTGTGCTTTTTGTGAAAAACCAATGCATCAGATCAGGATGCCAAATTTTGTCTGATTGTTGCCAGGCATAGTTCCTTCAAGAAGCACCTTCCCAGGCAGATGCACCATGTCACCAGTCTGGACCGTGGAAATGAATATTTAGACGTGGAGGACCATCCCACCTGCACCGCTGCCTCTCTTGGACGCATCCAACCGGAACTCTACAAACAGAGCATGGTGGAGACGGAGGAGTCATCTAAGAATGGCACTGCTAAAACATGCGGCAAGATCAACTTCTCCCTTAAGTATGATTATGAGGGAGAGCTCCTCCTCGTCACTATCCTCAAGGCATTCGACCTCCCCGCAAAGGATTTGTGTGGCAGCTCCGATCCTTATGTCAAAATCTACCTGCTCCCCGATCGCAAGCGTAAATTCCAAACTCGCGTGCACCGCAAGACGCTCAACCCCACGTTTGATGAGACCTTTCAGTTTCCAGTCCCATACGAGGAGCTGGGGTCCAGAAAGCTCCACTTGAGCGTGTTTGACTTTGACCGCTTCTCACGACACGATATGATTGGTGAGGTGATCCTGGAAAACCTTTTTGAAGTTTCAGACCTCTCTCGGGAGACATCCATCTGGAAGGACATCCAGTATGCCACTAGCGTAAGACAATTCATCCTCTTTACTACTTAGTGAGTCCAGACCCCACAGGTGATTTATCACATTAATGAGGCTTATGTCACATTAATGTGACCCTAATGATTTTGTTTTTTAATATAGGAATACACTTGTATTGAGTATTTCTGAGAACACAAACAGTGAATAATTAGATGATTCACAGACTGGGTCCTATGGGGTGTGATATGGTAATTTGTCGAAATTGTAATTACCAAACATGATAAATTGTGCAATATATGTATATTAACCACTAAAAACTTTGAGGGCAATAAACAAAAATGATTGCCTTATTATATTACAATACTAAGTCAGCAATAATCAGAGCTGTCTTAAAGGTGCCCTAGAACGAGTTGAAACAATATTTTAAATTGTTCTCTGATAAATACATAGACGGTATGTGGCTTATTTAAGGGTAAAAATTGTCCAGATACGGTTTTACGGGTCCATTTACAGCCCTAGATATTGTCCCTAGATTTTTTTTGCCTTATTTGGAAGGGTCATGAATAGTAATGTGGAGTTCTGCTCTGATTGGCTGTTTCACTGCGTGCCAGCAGCCACTCACGCAATGTTGTCATGACAACCGGTACACAACATTCACTTCAGGAGGTTTACCTATTATTAGTATTATTGTATTATTTCTTATCATATACCTTACAGAAAAGACGAATCACGTTTGTTTCTATTGAGCCTGATTTCTCAAAATGGTGCGTGTGTGTATAGTAAGCATAAGCGCCTGCTGACGGCTCGCACGCACTCACAGGAATGCGCACAGAGTAACGTCCGAGCTCAATATTTTGACTCAATAATACGGTTTCTTTCTCGCAAAACCTCCTGAAAAACCTCCTATAGTATTCCTCCTGAACACTTTCCATATATGGCACGCTTCTCACTGTATCATTGCTTGATACTTTTGTATCATTTTTGTAATGTTTTAGCCTGGTCACTATTCACTGCCATTATATGAAGGAGCGCGTGCAAGACTATTTTTTTTATTTCTGTTTTTGAGGTCCAAAAAAGATAGAAGGACATAGGCATTGGAACAACAGCAGGGTGAGTAAAAGATGGCTTTATTTTCATTTCAGGGTGAACTATCCTTTACACGTTGACTCATAACATCAGCAGTCACAATTTTGTTTTTAGCATTGTAAAAACATTTTAATTAGTGTAATGTGTCACCTTATGATTTTACAATGATAGCTTCTTCACTTTGAATCACAAACTCTAAACAGCGAACTGGGTAGTGCGTAAATATGTTGTTTGTACAGTACAGTTTGACAGTAGAGTATTGAAGTGGATAAAATCACTACTTACTGTTTACGGAAATATAGTTGAAATTGCCCCCTTCTTTAGTATCAGATGCTGAGCGAAGCCTGCTTGATATTGTCCCAGGTTAGAAAAACTGTCCGTGGTGTAATGGGCAGAACAAACAACTTTGAATTAAATTGTTGCAGTATCCGATTATAGATAAACATCAACCATGTCTTTTGACAGTTTTGTTCTGTGGGAAGGGTATGAAAAGTCCTCACATCCCCTGCACAGCCTGGAACATAACATTTATTTCCATGATCTGTCATCCATGATCTATCCTCGCTTGACACTTATTTCTTCACAATACCTGCAGAACTTCTGATGATTTGGCTGTGCAGTTACACCTGGTCTTGAACATGGGCTGGCATATGCAAATGTTGTACATATTAATGATCCCGATGCATCACAGTCGGTGTTATATTGAGATTCGCCTATTTTTCCGTGGGGTTTTTAATGCACGATATTTACATATGAAGGAGGAAACAATGGTGTTAGAGAATCACGGTATGTGATTTCCATGTACTGAACTCTTGTTATTCAACTATGCCAAGATTAATAAAAATGTTCAATCTAGAGCGCTTTAAAGGTGCACTATGTAACATTTTTTCAGTAAAATATCCAAAAACCACTAGGCCATTGTTATATATTTTGTTCAGCTGAGTACTTACAATATCCCAAATGTTTCCAACTATTTGTAAATCGTGAGAAAATTGTTATTTTAACCAAGGAACCGGGACGTATGAGGGAGTCGCCTGTCAATTGTGTCATATCTTCCTATTTAGCCTCAGTTTCCGGTTTTATTTTGCAGAAACGCTTTACTCTTACTGCAGTGTGCAACAATTGTCATGACAATTTTCAACACACTCAAATTTATCTAATATGATAAACAGAGCTGTGTTACCTCATACTCAGGAAATGGTGCCGGCGACTGTGGCATAATAAAAGTCCTGCTGCTCGTGAGGCGTGTGTTGTGTTCATCTTATTAACAATCGCTCCAGCGGCCTTGCTCAGCTCCCATAACACTCGGTCCTGCTCTGCTTCATACTACAGTAACGTTAATAATCGCATCCATGAATATGATTTCTGCCATGAAATCATGTGAGGTGAAGACCACATGTCCCAAGATTCTGCGCTCAAACTTGGCGTCATCAAACTATGCCTTTGTTTTGAATAGGCAACCTCTAGCAGACGGAAAAGTTGCATAGTGCATATATTCCACCCAAAATATGACACTTCTGTTATCATTTACTCACCTTCATGTTGTTCCAAACCTGAATTACTTTCTTTCTTTTGTAGGATACAAAATAAGATATGTTCAAAAATGTCTCAAATATTTTTGTCTATATAATGAAAGACAAATGGGTCCAAAACAAAATTAGACCCTATTTACTTTCATTGACAAAAACACACTGAAACATTCTTTTTTACTATAAACTGATGCATTCATTACCAACTGCTGTTTTAATCAAGGTCAGAACTTTTTTGTGTATATTTTTTACTATCTGATTAAGTCAGTATATTTAACTTATGAATTATATTAAGGGAAAGAGATGCTCAGTGGCCTGAATTTCCAAAAATAAGGCCAGACTATTTATCATCTGGCTTTTCTAAATTATACCTCATATTAATGTGCTGCACACATCCTCTTATCAAGTTGTTTGAGTGCAGCAGGGCTCTTACTACTACATGTTAGTGAGTGTAGTGTTTTGAGTTCCAGGTTTGTATCTCTTCTACTCAGCAGGGGGTTTCTGGCATAGCTAGTATAGGCAGTCGCCTTGGGCTCTCCGGGCAAACCGCTCAGACGCACATTCCACTTCTATATCGCTCACCCGCAGCAGCTTGACAGCATTGTGCAGCACACTTTCAATTCCACCTAACACTTTTATTGAAATTGAAGTTTTCCAAACAGCTTTGCAAGGCTTGTCTGGTCTCACTAAGGGTGCCATTGGAGTCAAAAATGCCACTGCTTCTAGTTACAATTGACAGAGGTTACTGTAGCTTTTTACATAGCTTTGTACATACTAGAGCTGCACAATTAATTGTTAAAACATTGCGATCTAGATTCAAACACCCACGTGATCTTAAATGACAACCATTCGTCTGTGTCTATTAATCCTTTAACAAAACCACACCAGAACAATCAAATCAAAACTCACTTTATGAGCCCTATTTTAACCATCTGAGCGTATGGTCTGAAGCGCATGACGCAGGTGCACTTAGGGCGTGTCTGAATGCTAGTTTAACGACGGAAAAAAGGGTCGGCGCACCAGGCGCGTGGTGCGATAGTCTCTAAATGGTTCATGGGTGTATCTTGGGCATAAAGTGCAATAAACCAATCAGAGTCTTATCTCCCATTCCCTTTAAAAGCCAGTTGCGGTTACACCACGGCGAAATTTCCTTTTATTTTTAGGATTTAAAAATGTTTGTGTGCTGCTGCGTGTCCCTGTGTGTGTAATAGCCCCGTCTATAGGCGCATATTATTAATGCGCCCTTTAAATATCAAAATGTACTGACTTTAGGCCAGGTTTTGGTTGGTCAATGGCGCAGTCGTTTTCAGATGCCTCAGAATAGCAACACGCCAACAATGCGCCTGAACACACCTCGTTTTCAGACCAGCACGCCTATGGGCGAACAGATGTGCGCAAGTACATTTACTATTTAAACAATGTGGTACTGTACGTGAAAATTATAACTGTGTCTGGCTGAACCTAGCAAAAAACACTCTACTAACCTCCAGTAAATTGTTTTTTTGTCTGTTGAACTCTAGTTGAAAATTGTAACTCTCAATTTATCCAGAATCATGCAGCTTATACTGAACAGTTTAATAAAAGCTTTTATCCAAAAAATGACACATTTTGGCATAAAAAAGACTGGAATCCTGCAATTTGCACAATGATGAGTGCACCAGGACTGCACTGATAACTTGTGAGTAAAACAATGCTAGGCCTAATTATATCACTGATATATCAGCCATGCAAACTACGGTTTAATGAACTGGTCTTGCTCTGTGACTCGTGAAATTTCCCAGTTGTCGAGGTAATCGTACTGTCATCTCACTATGGTATTGTGTTCAGCTATGACTTTAATAGTGCTGAGATAAGGCGTATGCATTCACATGATTGATTATAGTATATGCTAGAGGTCACTGAACTCAGTAGATGAGCTGTCAAAAGGCTAAAGCTCTCAAGATGGGTTAAATGTGGGAGAAAGACCTAAGGATGTGTGATGCACTCAATCAATACCTTTCTCCATCTGAGTTTATTGTGCAAATGAATGGTCTATCAGATCAATTTATTAATGGCAGATCGCCCTGGGCACAATCAAATGATCTCTAGATTTAAGGCTTGTTGAATAGACATTGTAGAACAACTTATTTATGGAGTAACAACCTCGTTTAGAGTGAATCCCATAAATTATCCCTGTATTTGTGTAGAGAATAATGGACTGCTTCCAAACTTCTTGATGAATATAAACCTGAAACATTTGGTTTGAAAATTTGGTTGTCACTACCTATGTGAATTCTGAAGTAAATTACCAAACTAATAGGAATGGTTCCTAATGGTTTTATGCCCCTATATTGTTCATAAAACCATTCTTAAATTATGTTGTATTCAATGCATCAGTTTAAGTGAGAGTAGTTTTACAAAGCATTTTCGCTTACAGACAACACTTTTAAACAAACCTAAGTGGTAACACTTTAGAATAATGGTCGTTAGTTAACATTAGTTAATGTATTAACTAACATGAACTAACTATGAGCAGTACATTTGTTACTGTATTTGTTCATCTTTGTTAACGTTAGTTAATATAAATACAGCTGTTCTTGGTTTGTTCATGTTAGTTCACAGTGCATTAACTAATGTTAATAAGATTTTAATAATGAATTAGTAAATGTTGAAATTAACATTAAAGATTAATAAATGCTTTATAAGCGCAGTTCATTATTAGTTAATGTTAACAAATGTAGTTAACTAATGTTAACTAATGACCATACCACATAAGTCTCTTAAGGTTGCATTTACTGTAGCTGATTAAAAATAAAGTAAAAAACAGTAATATTGTGAAATGTTATTACAATTTAAAACATCTGTTTTAATATCTCCTGTCATGGCAAAGTTGAATTTTTATCAGTCAGTCTTCAGTGTCACATGATCTTTGAGAAATTATTCTAATATGCTGATTTTATGCTCAAGAAACATTTATTATTATTAGTATAACAGTTGCTGCTTAATATTTTTTGTGGAAATTGTGACGTTTTTGTATCATTATAAATGTCTTTAATGTCAATTTTCAACAATTGCATCTAAATAAAAATATTACGTTCTAAATAAGTCTAAATAAGTATTCATTTCTTTCAAAAATAAAAAAATCTTACTGACCCCAAACATTTGAATGATAGTGTACAAAATGGGGATTAAATACATTTAAATCAAAAGGAATTAAAAAATGTTGTCATCATTTACTCACCCTCAGTTAGAAATGCTAACATAACTATATTAAACATAGTTATTTCATTGTAATGACATCATGATCTACTGGATTTTGAGCATCTTCATTTGATTCTGCAGGAGAGCGTGGATCTGGGAGAGATAATGTTCTCTCTCTGCTACTTGCCAACTGCAGGGAGACTCACACTTACGGTCATCAAATGTAGGAACCTCAAAGCCATGGATATTACCGGTTATTCAGGTATGCTGCAGTTTGTTTTTGTCTTTACTTTCTTTCATCCGTCTGCTTGCTCCGTCTTCCTATTTAGACACTTGGACAGTCACATTTATCATTGTCAGCAAGCGAATTACAAGTACTTTCATCAGACATATTGAGACCATGAGAAGATAAGGAGAAAGATACGTTAAGGAATTCATGTCACACCTCCCTGCTTTGTTGGCAGATCCGTATGTGAAGGTGTCACTGATTTGTGATGGGCGACGCTTGAAAAAGAAGAAAACTTCCATAAAAAAGAACACGCTGAATCCATCATATAATGAGGCGATTATCTTTGACATTCCCCCAGAGAATATGGATCAAGTCAGCTTACACATATCAGTTATGGACTACGATCTGTGAGTGTTATTCAATATCTGATATTTTCTCTGTGCAAATATTATGTTGTCTATGCGCTTCACAATCTATTCTTTATTCTCCTGGTGTGTAGAGTGGGACATAATGAGATCATTGGAGTCTGCCGTGTGGGGAGCCATGCTGACGGACTTGGGAGAGATCACTGGAATGAGATGCTCGCTTACCCTCGAAAACCCATCGCTCACTGGCACCCGCTCGTAGAGTCCAAGAAATCTGAGAAGGAGGTAACTGTCTGTCCTTAAACGTTTCCAGTGTGGGAAAGTACGTTTTCATTTCAATATTTACATCTCTCCCTCTCTTTCCTTCTGCTTTCCATTTGTCTTCCAGTGGAAGACTCGCACTGCAAGCTTTGACAGTCAGGGGTCCTGTCCATCTCCCAGACTACCCTCCAGTCCATAAGGGCCTCTCCCTACATCTTTAAGCCAAGTATCTCCCATGGACTGATGGTGAGATTCAAGATATGTCCTTAGGCAACATGTGACACAACTTATGTCTGTGTGGACATGCAGCAGGAAGAAAGAGGGTGCTGTTCAAAACTTTTCAAAGTGCAACTAAGCCAAGTTTGAGCTTTTTTTGTGTTTTGATGGAAGTGTTGCTCTCTTATGTTGGGTAAATCCACAAGCCACAACCCACAAAGATACACTTTCTAGATGGTTTAAGCTCCCCAGAAGAGTAAAAGGGTGAATTTGTTCATTTATATAGTATAATTGATGTATATTATCTTTTAATTGACATTATAATAGTATGAAGATATAGTTTATTATAGGTATATTTAGCCATAATCCTTCTAGTTCATTTTTGTCTTCTTTTAATATAAAATAATGTGTTACGAGATTTGTATGACTGGAGAGATATGTTAAGTCCTCAATATGTTCAACCTATTGAAATATATTAGCCAAACTGTATATTGTTTACAGAGCAGAGATAGTCCATTGATCTTCCTTTTGTTTGTGAAGTTTGTTCTGCCACCAAAAACACCAATGCCAAGAATCGTTTTCTATCTTGTCTACAAATATCTCTTCCTGTGTAAACTGTTTTTGCTGTGTTCTTATTTAAACACTTAAGTTGCTGATTGTTCTATGAGTATTTTGAATAATTTACCATCATTTTCTTCGATCGAGATCTGCTCAGTTAAATGCAGCCATGCACAGCTTTATCCTGCATCCTCCATAATGTACAACTGGCTAAAATCCTCATAATTTCACCATGCAGTAATTGTAGCTTCCAAAGTTAGCCCATTATGAATAGCAAGGGTTGTGTGTCAGATCCAAAGGATGGAAAAATCCTTGGCTTTCTAACAAGACTTGAAATTATATCATTATGTAAATAAGAAGCACTGTTTTACAAAGACCAATTTTGTATTTTACATAAAATGTGACAAATGTTCATTGTTCTGTATTTTTCCTGTTACCTTTGAGGTGTTTTCTCTTCAGATAACATGATGTATTTTGTTGGCTGGCTTGGCTGGAACTCATTGTATATCAATAATCATTGGAACTGGTGTTTCTGTATGAAATGCTTTATTCAGAGCCACTTTTCCCCTTTTATATTGAGAATTTGTATTTGTAATGTATAGTTACTGTTTCAGAACATCCCCTTGTACTTCAAAGCTGTGATTAAAGCTCTTGCTTCTATATATTTTGTTCTTTCATTCTTTGTTAAATGTTAAATCAGTATGATTTAAAGGCCAGTTCACATAGAACATGTTAGCCTAGAAATCTAGATGCACCCTAGCGGCAGCAAATCTAATTTGCAGCCAGGGTAGTCTAGCAACTCTCCGTTGGCGTGCGAGCTGGTAAAACCAAACTCTGGTCAGGCCAATCACATCGTGTATAGAGTCGGTGGGCGGGCTTAACATAATGACGGCAGAGTTGCTGCAGTTCCGCGTGCTACTCGTAAACAAAGAAGCTGGCGAACAGCGGCCTTTCGAAACGGCTTTAGCGGCGACTCTGGAAGACTTGGAGTTAAAGGGGTGATGAATTGATAAATCAACTTTCCTTTGAGCCTTTGGTATATAAAAGTTAATCGTTATATAAGAATATCCTGTACGTTTCAGAGCTGAAAACGTCTTTGTTAGTCAAAGAAAAGCTTTTATAGACACCAGGCCCAGAAAATGAGAGCTCTCACAATATGTCGACCATTGACGTAATAGGACGCAGAAGCACCGCCTCAAGCCCGCCCACCGACTCATGGAGTTAAACGGGTCACTACCGAGCAATAAACATGCCGGTTCCAATTCACGTGCGTAAGACATTGCGTGTTTGCTCGCTTCATTTCACAGCGGAATCGATTGTAAACAAGATACAGGTCGAGACTGGATTTGCAGACATATTGAGATTAAAACACAATGCTGTGCCTTCTATATTGGATCCGAAAGGAACGGTGCAACACACTTATGTGAGTAAAACATGATTTTTAATATGTGTTAGTATTGCATTGTTACAGATCGTTTGATATCTATTGATTACATACCTTAGCACGCTGTCACAGGCTGGAGAAGGTGTTATTGGTTAATTCGTGATCAGACTCGGACTTGTAATGCCAGCTCGCAAAGCCCAAAGTCCCGGGGCTATGTGTTTTTCAGACGGGCTATCACCGGCAGGCTATAGTGAAATAACATTCCTTTCTTGCACGCGCACGCGGTTATACAGTTTGCGGTTATATTCACTGATGATCGGGCGAAATGATACAGAAATAGCATTCCAATCAATCGCTGGTGGATGAGATAAATCATTGTGTTTGTTTGATAAAGATATTTTTCGAGCCATGTGAGCGTTTCTCCAGACGCTTTCTAAACAATTCCTCATGTGTACTGACAGGGGAGCGGAAATATGCAAATCTTATCCAATCCTAGCCGTGGCCGTTTACTTCCAAGTCTTCAGTGCGGCACGCCCATCAAAACAGATTGTTTTTCAGAGAGCCTCAAAACCAAGGCAGAAAATAGCCTATTACTTATTCATTATGATGTTTCTGAATGTAAAAATCATCATAAGTTGTCATAAGTTGACCTCAGACAACAGTATAAAAAAATTTAAAAAGCCAGTTAATGACACCTTTAAGCTTTTCTTTGAGAAAAGAACGGCACTGAAGTCATTCTTAAGATAGGAAGATGTGTTCAGAGTTTTGCCGACAGACCAAAAGTTTAATCTATCAACTAGCTCTGCTTCACCTTCTTCGTTGTTGTAACGCTATCCTATTCCTATAGGATATCCTATATATCCTATTGCGTACAGAGGGAATTTGAAAGACAACTGTTTATCCCGACCCCTCGGATTGAGCCCTGCCAATGTGTTCCCAGACCCAACATCTTGATGTGGGTCTGGCTTGTCAGGCTAAGAACATGTGGCGCAAGAAAAAAAAAAGGTCTAAAAACGCATTTTTAAAAGTAGATATTTTTTTTACTTAAAGGTGCATTGTGTAAATTTTAGCTGCATCTAGCGGTGAGGTTGCGAATACGGTGGCCGACACAGGACAAAAATGTCGTCTGAGACAGCATAGAGTAGCTAGCGCTCTGTAGAGCAGTTTGTCCGTTTAGGGCTACTGTAGAAACATGGCGGCGCAAAATGGGGACTTTACTGTATGGGCATCAGTGGTGTATGTAATGAAAAATGGCTCATTCTAAGGTAATAAAAACATAGCGGTTCGTAATGTAAAGTCTTTATACCACTGAAAACATAGTTATGTATATTATATTGCATTTCTGTCAATAGATCCTCATAAATACTACGCACTGCACCTTTAAGCACCGCATTTTTAGAATGTTGTGTCATGCATGCAGGTTCCACTGCTGCGTTTACATAGTTTTTCAATGCTGGAAAAATAGTGCTAGATGTATGTGTTTGAAGCGTTCTAAAAACGCTCTAGACTTTTTTATTCCACTATCAAGTGTAAATGACTTCAAGACAGAAAAACAATGGAAAACAGAGCAGTGGAATGCAAATAATGGATTCTGTTTGAACACTGTTTGCAGCTCCCAGGAATACTTGATTCTGATTGGATAATTGTTCCATCCAGCAGTCAGTTATTTGACCGTCATCGATGAAAGTGTTACTACGTTCATGTCTTTTGTATATTTTGTAGCCTATATAAGAAGGATTCATGATGTATTGACTAATGAAAATAATGAGTCATACATCATCAATCCTTCTTTCAAAACGTGTTTTGTCTTACTCGGAAATTGCGTACATACGTCACTCACCCATGCATGTCTTGTCATATCTGTAAATATTGTCTAAATATTTTCAAGGAAAGTAGCTAAAGCCTGCCCATAAAGTTGCTAAATGTCGCTAGATGATGCCATGCATCATTCAAATTACATCATCACGTCATACTTGCATTCAATAAATCAATAAATGCAATAAATCGATTAACTCGAATGTGTAGTTTAGTCTATTTGTTTGAATGAAAAATCGGTTTTCTCTTTAACATCCGCCGACGCTCCCCTCTGGCCTCCCGCAGAATTCTGTTATAAACCACAGATATCAGATCAAACAGAGCTGATGTGGATACTAGGAGAAACATTGAGACAACATGAGCAAAGATCAGGGGTTTCAGTCACAAATCACCAACATTCACCATGATTTACTGTAGTAACACCACATGAATTTAATGTTGTTGTCATTATTCATCTCAGGGTTTGTACAACCTTTTGAGATTGAAATTCAAGCACTTAAGGGTTTTCAAGAGCTTCACACTTTTTCCAGCACTTCAAAGCTCTAAATATTATCCGATTTTAATGTTATTTTTAATGTGATGATTTGTAAAACTTTTTTTAATTCCTTTAATAATCACTGAAGCTGTTTTTTTAGGCCATATCGCCCAACCCTAAGTGAATGACTACATTTTACTATGTGTAAGTTGTTTCTACAACAGCCATAGCTTTTGCACCAGTGAGTGATTTCAAACACAGCAATGGAGTCAACAACAAGAGTCGATTCCTGTGCTGGAGCTAAAGCTATTAAAAGTCGAGATATTTCATTGAACAGATAAATTGTTATATGTAGTTCATTGTAAAGCATTATCTATTTTGAAGGGTCATTTCATTAATGGTTGTAGCGCTGTGCTGGGATTTATTTTCAAGGAAAAATCAGGTTTATTAATGAACATAGCTCCAGTAACGTCTTCAGCTAGTCAGATTGAGATCATTTCCATTTAAACTGGTTATATCTTTTAATTAAGCCTTGTAGTGAATGTGAGCAGTGAGATATTCATCCCCACAGTGCCGAAGCACAACCAAAACAATGTTCTTCTGCAAAATGCATACATGTTTTTAACCACTAGAAGGCCAAAACTTGCATAGTGTACCTTTTAAATATTGATATTACTGTAATATTGTTGCTGTGTTCCTCAAGTTGTTATGTGAATTGTTAACTATAATTAACGTATGCATAAAATATAAAATCATTTTATTAGTTCTGCTCCAGGCAAACTAAGTTAAAATGGTTCTTTCTTGAGCCCTGTACATTCATTTCTAGTAAACAAACATGTGTCCAATCAATCATATGTTGTGCTCTTTGTGTAACTACAAAGCAAAATGTATTGAAGTGCGACATAGCCGGGTTGCATAAGAAAAAGCAAGCCAATAACACGGGCATTTCCTCTCCAGCTCTTTGTTCTTCAGGCTTCAGTACACCTTCTACACCTCCAGCTTCTTTTTCATTTGGAGTTTGTAGAGGATTTGATAGCCATCGTCCCAAGCGTAGAGTAGCTGCTCCACAGGGCTGTATTTGAGGCTGGCATGAGAGCCGTATCGTTTGGGAAAGTATACATGTGGAGCGTCGTCATTCGTTACCATGTCACTGACATCAAACACGCACTGAATTCGGGAGCGGCTGGGTAGTTTGGAGTTGTAGACCACATAGACGGTACCGCAGATGACGAACGCTGCTTCTGCATTCTCCCTCACACAAGGGGTGTCCCACATCTGCTCAATGTCAAGCGTTTTAGGGTCTATCTTGGCCAAAGAGATGTGCCGCTCATTCTCCTGTGTGGCGTAGATGGCCCACAGACCCTCTTCGTCCACTGCTAAATCGATGAAGGTCTCGGGATTCAGGCTGTACACTGGAAGCTGGTTTTTAGCTGGAAATACAGCACTGTCTGCAACTATATTTTTCTGAAGATCAAACTTTATTAGTTTCATCTCCTCACCCTGCTTCAGATAGTAAAGTTTGTTGTTGTAAATCGCATGGCCCATACCACGCCAGTCCGAAGGGAGCTGGACGCTGGTGGCCCCAGAAGTGCCTTGGGAGGACGTGAATTCACGGACTGTACCAAATTCATACACTGTATTATCTTCTGTTCCGTTTAAGATGTACACCTTCCCAGTGGCACTTCCCATGTCTTTGGTCCACATTCCCTTAGAGCCGCCCACTCGTTTGAGGATCTTCATGGCTTTGATGCTGGAGATCATGTCACTACAGTCTAAACGTATAAATGGAAAATCAAAATCATTTTTATTTTTGGATGAACTATCCCTATATCCCTATAACAATATTGTATTAACACCTTTGTGGCTAACAAATTCTCCTTTCAGTAGTCTGTCATATGTTAATCATCAAATATTCTGTGTCATTTCCTTTGCAATCCATCTTTTGCTTGAATTAGAATACCAATATTTGCTTTCCACTGAAGCCTGATTTAACGCTAAACCCTAATGGGAATGCACAATGCACTAATGACAGTCTGGGTTAATCAGATTTGTGGCATTTTGCTATGAAAAGGCAATATAAAGCTGCTGAAGTGTAGAGAAAAGTATCACGATTTGTCCTCCAGCAGTATAATTACTGTCTCTCGCAATGATGGAATAATAATAAATTTTATTTAGTACCTCTAAGTGCTTTTTTAAACAAGGACTTTAGGAAGATTAGACCCACTGTTTAATGCATTATGTATTCAACTCTGTCAAGTTGCGATAGCTCAGAGCTTGATGTGATCGAACCCTCTTCCCTGTCTTTCTCGTGCCACTTTTAAGAGCTTCTTAAAACTGAATCAATGAAGCATAGCTGGCACTTTCCACAATTATGTTTAATATTCGTTTTCTAGGAGGTTTTTTCAACCTTGCGACAGTGATGTTATTGTTAACTAGAACTAAAAATCTTTTTTCAACTGAAAAGTTGAAGGATTACAATGACGATAACTAAAACTGAAAAAAAAATTAAAGCTAAGTATAAATATTTTTTTTTAAATCTAAAAATAACAAATGCACATAATATTTCTTAAACTCAAAGAGTTTGATGAAAGCTGATAATATAAAAATATAATAATAAATATAATAGAATATGAATATACTAAAATAACACTGTCCTGTGACAAAGTGCATAAATTAAAAAGAAATGTCAGAATGGGTAACGGTTGTAGTGGTTAGCTAGTTTAGAACCAAATGTTATTTTGCAGTTATTGATACACTTATTCACCATAAATTAAATACATTTTTGATAATTTCTTATTTCTTACAGGTTTGAGCTGAAAAATGTTGATATTTTCTTTTAATTATGTCCAAATGATGTCGTTTTCTGGGTGTCTAAACTTAAGAAATGGAAAAAAAAAGAGGTGTAATAAGGGAGATATAAACAAATAATGTTTTAGTTGTATACTCTCAATTCAACAGACTATATTGTCAATATTTGCTTTTTTTTTGCGCATTTTTTTGTGTTTTAATGTTGCTATTTTATGTTAGATAAAATCTCTAACATAAAACATGGCATTTGTGCCTCTAATGCATTGAGAATGAGACTCCAGAAAACTGAACTTGTAGAATGAGCCAGCTATGGCTCATGTCATCAAACATTACCAGTATCTAAGTATGTGGAATGTTACCCAAAGCTATTTACCTGTAAGCTTGGCGTACTTGGCTTTGTTTCTCTCCTTGACAACCGTCACCTGCTGCTCCACCAGCTTGTCATCCACGTCCACGCAAGGCTGCCCGCCATTCTGTGTTTCGAGGTAGTCCATCTCCCTCTCCACGCGATCTACACGTGTTCCCACTGTGTCCAACTCGCTCCGCAGAGCCTCCTTGCTCTTATCCAGGCCCTCTAGCTGTGCCACCATCTGCTGCTTGAACTCGCGCAGCTCAGAGGCATAGCGGCTGGTCTGCTCATGCCACAAGGAGATGCGATCCTGCCAATGGAGAAATAAACAAAAACAAGTCTCAAGAGCCTCAGTAAAAGAGATGAATTAGTCAGAGTTAGTCTGTTAAAGTGGCATCTTAAATAATATGATGAACTGAAGGCTAGCAATTATCTTGTGGGATAGTATGTTAAAATAAATGTGAATGGTTCTTCTGGTTACCAAGCAGTTGCTAAGATATTCTTGGGAAGTTACCAGGACTTTGCTATTCAGTTGCCTGAAAAAGTTATGCTATACAAAAGTTGTATATATAGTAACCTACATCTGACTTTACATACATACAGTATATATTACAATATAGCAAACCATAAAGTTGGATGTAGCTACTGTAATACTGTTTATTATTTATTATCATTGCAACAGGTAAACTAGAGGTCGACCGATTGATTGGTTTTGCTGATTAATCGGCACAGATAACCGATTGCTGGAACTGTCCATACGGATAGTTTTTAGGGGTGTAACGATTCGTTTTAATAACGATTCGATTCGTATCACGATTTGAGGTTGTCGATACGATTCAAGGACGATATTGGTTCATTTAGAATGATACGATCCGAAACGATTCAGTGACTTGAAATCGATTCAGTAACTTTTTAGCCAAAAATTGTGTGACTGAAATAAATATCTGGATACTGGTCAGTGCAGGTGAAGTTTCCTAGATTCCTGTTGTTTCTTGTAAGGGAATCAGGTATCAATTAATTATGGATATAAACAAACAAGTAAACAACAATTAATGGCAAATGCATTCAAATTTTATTTGAATAAAGTGCAACCAACAGTTTAGGTTGAATTAACAGGAAGTTAACCTTTTCTGCTCTCATTTTCAATATTCAATACATTTTCAATAAAAGCACAGTAAGTGCAACCAACATTTCAACAGTAAGTTAACCTGCTTCTTCTGCTTTTGTTATCCAACATATTAATATTACAATATTAATATCAAAAATAAAGTGCAACTAACTTCTCTTCAGGTTTAATTAATAGTAGGTGTACCTGTTACTTTTGCTGTTGTTTTTCAACATTAAAATAATACAAATACAATATTAATATCAAAAATAAAGTGCAACCAACATTTCTTCAGGTTGAATAAACTGGCTGAACCTGCTACTACTCTCAGTTTAATAAAAAAACAATATTTAACAAAAGATAAAATGTAACCAACTACTCTTCAATGACTCTACATATTTCTTTTTCAAAAATATCAACATCAGTGGCGGCTACTGGTCTGTCAGAGAGGGGAAGCTCATTTTCGGCCTACATCATAAAATTGTCTATTTATTTAAAAGTAAATTCTGCCCTACGTTCCTTTTCAAGAAAGTTTCACCCACGACGCTAGCCTAGCCTACTAACGTTATATGAATGAATGAATGAATGAATGAATGAATGAATGAACGATCTAAAAAAAAAAAATTAAACTCTGTAAAACTGAAACAAGGAATGTGGTGTATAATTGTGTGAAATGTATGATGAAAATCAAGCAATTTCGCCAAGCAAATATCAAAGAAATAGGTTGCAGCAGTTTTTATTTCGACTGAACTTGAGAAATCTGCGATGGGACTGAGCGCGAATAGCTTCAGTGATTCCTTATAGTACAGAATCGCTGTCAGTCAAAGGGAGATGCAGTCTTTCGACAGACCCTCCAATCATCACGCAGAAGCTCGGAGTCCGGGCCAGCCCACTCCCCATTCACCCCCAGAGACGCTGAGCGTCCGTGGGCGGGACATAATCGCAGCGTTTATCCAATGACCGTCTAGTTTCGAAGCGCTGAAAAAAAACGTTCAAAGCAGCCCCATTGAAGTCAATGGACGCTGGGCTTCAATAGGGAAATGCACTGTGACGCTGCGGGAATGTATGAGAAGGAAATCGAGTCAGCCGACCTGCTATATGTAACTGATTCTGAACGAACTCGTCTTTGAGATGAACGTTTTCTAACGCATTTTTAGTCAATAAAATGTTAATACAATAGTACATATTTGACCATTAATTTTGTGACATTATAAGGGAAGCCGAGCTTCCCTTGCAGTCTTAAAAAAATCGCCACTGATTCAACATGATCTGACCGCAGAACACTTCTCTGTACGTTCACTATGTCGCCAGCAGTACTACAAACTCGCTCTGCTGGCACACTGGTCCCAGGAATGCACAGGTAACATTTAGCAAGGGTTGAAAGTACAGGTAGCTGTTTCTCCTGGTGGCTTGATAATTTCTCGCTGGTTGGCTTCTCCTCTGCCATCCGCCATGCTATGTTTTGTTTTCTTAGCGCTGCTGCGTGCGTTGATGTCACAGATAGGCAGAATGAATCGAGTAACGTTTAACGCCGTTATCATTAAAAGTGCTAAGAAAAAACATCCATTTAAAGTCTGACGTGCTTAAATCCAATGCGTTATTTCCTATGATCGATACAATCGATTGATTACCTTTTAAAACGATGTTAGATCGATATATGTCGTCCGGAAGGCCAACTTGCCGAGCACAGATCGATGTAGTTAGATCGTAGGAAAATAAATCGATACATCGATGTAGTAGATGAATCGTTACACCCCTAATAGTTTTCCAAGTTGTGTCAGTTGCTGGAGTGGCTGAGAAGGGTCTGATGTTATTATTAGAGATGCACCGATGTATAGGCCGATAATCAGTATCGGTAATCATTTTAAAAAGAGCCAATGATCAGGGCTGATGGTATCCTGTCAATCAAAAGGGTGAGGAAAAACGTGTTCGAATGCAACTCATACAGGGAGTGCAGAATTATTAGGCAAGTTGTATTTTTGAGGATTAATTTTACAACATTAATAATTAAACAACAACCATGTTGTCAATGAACACAAAAAACTCATTAATATCAAAGCTGAATATTTTTGGAAGTGGTTTTTAGTTTTAGCTATTTTAGGGGGATATCTGTGTGTGCAGGTGACTATTACTGTGCATAATTATTAGGCAACTTAACAAAAAACAAATTTATACCCATTTCAATTATTTATTTTTACCAGTGAAACCAATATAACATCTCAACATTCACAAATATACATTTCTGACATTCAAAAACCAAACAAAAACAAATCAGTGACCAATATAGCCACCTTTCTTTGCAAGGACACTCAAAAGCCTGCCATCCATGGATTCTGTCAGTGTTTTGATCTGTTCATCATCAACATTGCGTGCAGCAGCAACCACAGCCTCCCAGACACTGTTCAGAGAGGTGTACTGTTTTCCCTCCTTGTAAATCACACATTTGATGATGGACCACAGGTTCTCAATGGGGTTCAGATCAGGTGAACAAGGAGGCCATATCATCAGATTTTCTTCTTTTATATCCTTTCTTGCCAGCCACGCTGTGGAGTACTTGGAAGCGTGTGATGGAGCATTGTCCTGCATGAAAATCATGTTTTTCTTGAAGGATGCAGACTTCTTCCTGTACCACTGCTTGAAGAACTGCTTGAAGAAGGTGTCTTCCAGAAACTGGCAGTAGGACTGGGAGTTGAGCTTGACTCAACCCGAAAAGGCCCCACAAGCTCATCTTTGATGATACCAGCCCAAACCAGTACTCCACCTCCACCTTGCTGGCGTCTGAGTCGGACTGGAGCTCTCTGCCCTTTACCAATCCAGCCACGGGCCCATCCATCTGGCCCATCAAGACTCACTCTCATTTCATCAGTCCATAAAACCTTAGAAAAATCAGTCTTGAGATATTTCTTGGCCCAGTCTTGACGTTTCAGCTTGTGTGTCTTGTTCAGTGGTGGTCGACTTTCTGCCTTTCTTACCTTGGCCATGTCTCTGAGTATTGCACACTTTGTGCTTTTGGGCACTCCAGTGATGTTGCAGCTCTGAAATATGGCCAAACTGGTGGCAAGTGGCATCTTGGCAGCTGCACGCTTGACTTTTCTCAGTTCACGGGCAGTTATTTTGCGCCTTGGCTTTTCCACACGCTTCTTGCGACCCTGTTGACTATTTTGAATGAAACACTTGATTGTTCGATGATCACGCTTCAGAAGCTTGGCTATTTTAAGACTGCTGCATCCCTCTACAATATATCTCACTATTTTTGACTTTTCTGAGCCTGTCAAGTCCTTCTTTTGACCCATTTTGCCAAAGGAAAGGAAGTTGCCTAATAATTATGCACACCTGATATAGGGTGTTGATGTCATTAGACCACACCCCTTCTCATTACAGAGATGCACATCACCTAATATGCTTAATTGGTAGTAGGCTTTCCAGCCTATACAGCTTGGAGTAAGACAACATGCATAACGAGGATGATGTGGTCAAAATACTCATTTGCCTAATAATTCTGCACTCCCTGTACTGTGTGTGTGAAGAAAATATCTCATGTTGAATTTAGGGCAAGATAACACGACAATAGCGCATTAACAGTTAAAAAAATTCCCTTTCAATTCCCTTTCGAGAATACTCTCGTATTGCGTTTAGCTAAACGCTAGGGGAATTTCCTTTCCTCGTGATTTTGAAGCAAATTTTTATCCTAAAAAAACAAAACATGTAAAACACAGTGCATCTGCACAGCTCTCAGCGGGAAGCAGCTGCGCGCTGATAGGCTGTGCCACTGCAACTGCAGGAACCTATGGCGAGACCGCTGGGCGGGAAGGACCAATCAGGTCCCTCTAATATTCCCGCCACAAGGGGCAGCAGAATTTGC
This sequence comes from Romanogobio albipinnatus, assembly GCA_023566225.1. Taxonomy (NCBI): domain Eukaryota; kingdom Metazoa; phylum Chordata; class Actinopteri; order Cypriniformes; family Gobionidae; genus Romanogobio; species Romanogobio albipinnatus. Next base: position 18,171,335 of record CM042254.1, on the reverse strand, counting down.
ATAGCCAAGGGTATAAAAGACCCTGTCTCGTCAGGTTCGTCAGATTATTTCTTCTTCAGCGACTCACCTCGCTGAGCTCTGGATTGAAGCCTGCCGTCGACACGCACCCAGCGGAACTCTGCAGCCTGATGACGTCGGACTCTCTGCCTTCAGCCTGCCTTTCAGCTGCGCCATCCGGCACATATCCTTTATACCATTCCGTGTGTTTGCCGTTGCTACACACTCACGAAAAGAGCCGAGACGTTGCAAATGTCTCGTTCCTCCTGCACCTCGTGCAGAGGCTTTCTCCCAGACGAGGATCGGCACATCATCTGCGTCTCATGTCTTGGACGAGACCACGCGCAGGCCGCACTCAACCAGGGCGGCTGCCCGGAGTGCGACGAACTGGCGCTGCAGACCCTTTGGGCTCGGCTCGCCAGTTTCGATCCAAATCCCGTCCCTTGCTTTCAGCCTCTTGAGCCGCGTAAGAAGAAACGCCGCGACCAGAGGCCCCCAGAGCGCTCTGACGAGCACACGCCAGCCATTTCCCCACGTGCCTCGCCATCGCCTGTCATGTTCGCCGAGGAACAGCCCAGCTCCCCTCGTCTGGCAGCTGCTACAGTTTCCTTCGGCGGACCGGAAGAGGAGGAGGATGACAGCCTTTCACTTGCTGCATCTGAAAGCGGGTGGTCAGACACCGTCTCGGAGCATGCTACTTCGACGCGGACTGCCATGGGCGACAAAACCTCAGGTGACGCTGAGCTTATGTGCCTGCTCACTAAGGCCATGGACGACCTCGGTATTGACTGGTCTCAACCCCAGGAGCCACGAGAAGCAGACTGGACGAGTGGTTTCTCGAGAACCGCCGCCACCCGACCACTCAAAAACCCGCTCCCTTCTTCCCAGAAGTCCACGAGGAACTATCTAAGTCGTGGAAGGCGCCATTTTCATCTCGCGCCAAATCCTCTTTTTCTCCCGCGCTCTCGGTGGTCGATGGTGCTCAGGAAAAGGGATATCACGCTCTTCCTCCCCTCGAGGAAGCCGTCGCTGCACACCTTTGCCCGCCCTCCGCCAGGGGATGGCAGTCAAAGGCTGTACACCCATCTAAGGCCTGCAATGTGTCCAAACCCAAGCCGCTGAAGCCGCCTTAGCCAGAGGCACAAAGAGAAGGTGGATAATACCCACTTCGGCCGGTTTACCACCTAGCTGGCTTCCAAAACGTTCCCCAGCTCCCTTCTCAACTATCTCGACGACTGGCTCATAATAGCTCAGTCAGAAATACAGTTATTGAACCACAGATCTTGGCTTCTCAACCATTTGAAATGCTTGGGCCTCAGAATCAATGTGGCAAAGAGCTCATTGTCTCCCACACAGAACGTTTCGTTTCTGGGAACAGTGTTAGACTCACTACAGATGAACGCGCGACTGATGTCACAGCGCACGCTCTCTGTTCGGAACCGACCCTGTTCGTTTCCCTCAGGTCCGGTACATACACTCCTCTCAAACACTTGAGGATGTTGGGTCTCATGGCTTCGGCGGCGCCAGTCCTCATACTAGGTCTGTTACACATGTGCCCTCTACAGCGCTGGCTGAATTGCCGCGTTCCAGCTCACGCATGGATCTCTGGCCGATTACAAATCAAGGTAGACCACAGCTGTGTGTTAGGCTCTGGCTCCTTGGAAAAATCCTGTCTGGTATCAGTGAGTTTATTCATATGAGTTTGGGCACTGTTACAAAGTGGAAAGTTATTTCGACAGATGCATCCAACCTAGGTTGGGGAGCCCTTCACGAGGGCAGGCCAGTCTCCGGTCTCTTGTCAGACTCGGAAAAGAGCCTTCACATAAACTGTCTAGAGATGAAAGCGGTCATGCTATCGCTAAAAGCTTTCCTTCTGTACATAAAGCACCATCATGTCCTGATCCGAACGGACAGCAGGTCAGTGGTAGCCTATATAAATCGCCAGGGCGGTCTAAGATCTATTGGTCTACACATCCTAATATGGGCGGAGCACAACCTGAGCTAGCTGAGAGCGACTCATGTGCCAGGCATTCTGAATCTGGGTCCGGACATGCTGTCCAGGGGCAAAGTGTCCCCAGCAGAGTGGTCTCTTCACCCACAGATGATTCAGACAATTTGGGGCATGTTTGGCGAGGCAAAAGTGGATCTTTTCGCCTCACAAGACAATGCTCAATGCCTAATATATTTCTCCAAGCACAAGGACGCGTTGGCCCACGAATGGCCCAGCCTTCCTCTTTATGATTTTCCCCCAATCTCAATGTTACCTCAGGTCATAAAGAGGATCAGGGAGAACAAATGTGCTGTGCTTTTAATAGCCCCGCTCTGGAGAAATCAAGCATGGTTCTCACTACTAAGTCGGATGTCAGATACAGCCCCGTGGCCAATTCCGCTGAGGAGAGACCTCCTCATGCAGGCGAAACGGCAGATCTGGCATCCCCGTCCCGATCTATGGGCGCTTCATGTCGTAGTTGTAGTCTCGCGCTGAAGTCCCGTGGGAGCTCAGTTGTAGCCGGAAAAAGGCAAATAGTCCAGGAGGGACTTCAGCGCGAGACTACAGCTTGCCGTCTAAAACACTATTTCGGTGAGTTTAAACAATGGCTAAGTTGCTAAACGCATCTCGTTGTCACGTAAGGACCCTGTTCATGTTGGACAGACATTTTAATTGCATTTTGTTTCTGTTAAGAGGACACTCTTTATGTATATGCCCCCATAGCTGCCGTTTTAGCTGAGTGGGAGCTCTGGGCATTAACTGTAACAGCTCCGTGTTGCAAGCACCAATCCGGTTCGTTTATCTTTCGATAGACAGTACTCACAAAGGTATAACGATCAAGATTAACTTAAAAATTCCCCGGAATTCTCCTTTAAGCGAGTGGATGTTCTGCACGCGCTCTCAGTGAGCGTCTCTTGTCTGGAATTTGGGCCAAACAACTCTAAAGTTGTCCTCAAACCAAGACATGGATATGTACCTAAGGTGCTTTCAACTCCGTTCAGAGCACAGGTCATTTCACTTTCAGCACTCTCATCATCGTTAGATGAGGAAGATGCTAATTTGCTCTGTTCTGTCAGAGCGCTGAGAATATACATAGAGCGTTCCGCTGTCAGGCAAACTGAACAGCTCTTTGTGTGCTTTGGCAGCCGCACCCGCGGGTGCGCAGTTACAAAGCAGACCTTGTCACGATGGATAGTGGATGCTATCTCGCTGGCTTCAAAGCCCATTCTACTAGAGGCATGGCCTCGTCATGGGCTTGGTCTACTGGCATTTCTCTGAATGATATCTGTGCGGTGGCAGGCTGGGCCTCCCTGTCCACTTTTATCAGGTTTTATAATTTGGATGTCCCTGCCTTATTGGCTGGGCTTCTCGCTGTGTAATACATATTAACCCCTTACGGGCTGACAGTCTGGTCTGGGTGAAGTATTTATCTTTGTGTGTTAGTCTCATTAAATAGCCCGACTCAGGTCTGGCTCATATTGGGGATTTCTCTGAATATCATATTTACGGGCCCACTTAGGTCGACCTGGGTATGATGTCTCCAGGCACGGTGTTTTGCATTGGGTCCCCTAGCATTTAGCTAAACGCAATACGAGAGTACGCTTCGGTTACTTACGTAACCTCGGTTCCCTGAGAAGAGGAAACGAGTATTGCGTTTGCTTGCCGTGGTTCGTTTGCTCAGGGAGTCACTTCAGTCGATTAACCTGACGAACCTGGCGAGACAGGGTCTTTTAATACCCTAGGCTATGCAAATTCTGCTGCCCCCTGTGGGGGGAATATTAGAGGGACCTGATTGGGCCTTCCTGCCCAGCGGTCTCGCCATAGGTTCCTGCAGTTGCAGCGGCACAGCCAATCAAGCGCGCAGCTGCTTCCCGCTGAGAGCTGTGCACTTGCACTGCGTTTTACATGGTATTTTTAGGATAAAAATTTGCTTCAAAATCTTGACGAAAGGAAATTTCCCTAGCGTTTAGCTAAACGCAATACTTGTTCCCTCTTCTCAGCGAACCGAGGTTACGTAAGTAACCAAAACATTTTTCCCTACACTAAACACTATTTGTAGCACACCTCTCATCCAATAATCGCAAATAGCACTGTGCTTTGTTACTTCTAAAAAGAAACAGTTAGGGTGTAATCAGGGGTGGCGCTAGGGCTGGGCTAAGGGGGCTGGAGCCGGAATGTTTTCTCAAAAGCCCAGAATCTTACAGTTTTGAGGTTTCTCAACAGTGCTGTCAAAATAAAATTGTTCGATACATATCTCTACTAAAATATGTTAAACGGTTCAATGCCGCTTTTCTGCAGTATCCACACCTGTCCGGTTGATGGGTTTTGTTATGATATAGTATTACTCAATGGGGCATGGACAGATGTCCACCCAACCTATTTTTACAAAATCCTGTGGGCAAGGCCATAATCAGAGTTTGAAAATGAGTGAGGTCCGGGGTGGGGTGTCAAGAATTGTGCTATAATAATTGTGCATCTTCGGGTGGGACTATCCCTTTACAGTTTTTTTCAATTGCTAACAAGCATTGTTCAATACTGAAACCACATTTTCAAAACTTTTCACACATTCAGTGACACACAAGTGTATACGGACCAAATTGCGAATAATTTTTCATTGCTTTCAGACAAAATGCATTCAATCACCACATTTTTCAAAATCCACCAACTCTTTTGTCAATCATACTCCACAAAGTCAAGTCAAGTCAATTTTATTTATATAGTGCTTTTTAAAATGCAGATTGTTTCAAAGCAGCTTCACAGTGTTAAACAGGAAAATAATGCAACAGAATCTTATTCCGCCGTACAGTCGCTCCGGAGAAAACGGTGATGTCATCAGCTCATTTCAATTATCATACAGTGACAATGTGGGCAGATCAGTAATTTAGTTTATATGGTTAATTTAGTTTACTAGTTAGACTTGGATATTTAGTTGAAAATTTAGTGTCCCCAACTGAGCAAGCCAAGCCAAAGGCAACAAACTGCAAAAAACTATATATTTGCAGGATATTTTTCATATGCTAACACACTACTTTCAAAACTGATAAAAGCACATTCAAATCAGAATGATGGCAAATTTCAAGCATTTCCGCAGAAATTATTTTGAAATATAGAAAATCTAGCTCCCTGTTAGTGTTTTTTTTAGGTCAGTGTGTTATGAGTGACATGCATGTTTTCTGAAGGAGAATTTGTTGCCAGTGATTGGTGGAACAAGCTTATTTTGAGACATGTATGAAGTGTTTTGTTGGTCTGAGTGAGTTTTGGGGGTTAGATTTACTGTTTGGCCAAAATTAATCTTGGAAATGCAGATTGTATGAAGAGTTTTGAAAATGTGGTTTCAGTATTGAACAATGCTTGTTAGCAATTGAAGAAACCTGTAAAATAGCCTACACACACACACACACACACACACACACAAAGAATATGCCACTGATGATGAATATACAGTATAAGGTAGCAGTCCCAAACCAGATTTTGTTAATACAATAATGTTAGTTGTAAGTTGGTATGAGAGACCAAAGCAAAAATAAAATGCCATTTTGGGGTTAAGGAAACAAGAGTTACCATGGTAAATAGTACATGAAACTGTTAATGAAACGAATAGGCTACTGATCCTGATGATGAATGAACAACATCATAAACCTGAATGTAAATCATTTGCAGCAAACATACTAAGTTTAATTTACTGGCACTTTTTGTTAATTTCATGACTTAAGGGTCCTGCACACTGTGCGATTTTTCAAAATCCTCTGCGAATTTTGCTTGTCAGACTGTACGAACATAATCCCCGATGTAATACATGTCACACTGTTGTCTCAGTTGTCATTATGTCAGACTGTACGACAGTCAGACGCGAAAAACGGACGCAAGCAAGAGACTCGTACGGACTGAGTTTTACGTCATCAATACGTGACACGTTCGGTAACGGTGAGCCGCATTCACAGACACAATGGTAGTGTTCAGCAAACAACAAAAACAAGCGATGGCATTTTTCATTCACCTGACTCTTTTCGACATGTTCCCTGTTCCGATTTGATGTTGTTGCACAAAATGTGTCATCAGGTTCTGCGCTCCTATTGGTTCTTGATTTGACGTCCTAGGAGAAGTCACGCTGCAGGATTGCGCCTCAAATCTTCTGACACTGCCAGAATTTTGTCCAAGGCAAAATTTGATCGCAACGGTCATTAATCGGTTGTTGGCGCACATGTCAAGCTAAGGATAAAAGACTTCAGATTTTAGCCTAGGATCAGAGAAATCTTTTAGGATTTCAAAATTTGTCTCAGACGGCCAAAATCGCACAGTGTGCAACCTGCTTTACTTATTAACATGCATTGTTGCATACTCGTAGTTTATTTTGCGCTTTATGTATAAACAAGTGAGATCATGAGATCGCGTGCAATCCATAGTTTTCAGTCACGTGACTGTCGCGAAGCCTTGGAGGGCAAAACCGCCACAGAACTCCATAGAGCTACAGCACAAGCTTGTCAAATTTCCATCTTAAAACAAAAATATGTGGAAAAGATGCACGTTTTGGGCACTTATGATCCATATACAGCAGCTGCTGTAGTATTTCAATCACTGAAAACAGCGGGACGTTTTTAAAACGCTTAACGTGAAAAACACTATAGGGCGAGCAAAGTTTAAAGGATTTGTTGATATGGGTTTTATTTTAAATCGAGTCGTTGCACCACTTCATTTAAAACACAGATTAATTACGCAGTAAAACGTTATAGAGCTGATAAAGCAGCAGACGGAGGGTGAACTGACAGGCTAGAATCCTTAGTGCAACCCACCCTTAAAGTGCTGTAATGAACTAAAACGGTGATATTAAAAGATCAAATTCAGTTTACACCTTTCTGATGATGCATACTATATACAGGCGAGTAGATGAGGCAAGAATATGAACGCAACGCGTTTTCTTTATAATGGTTTTCGATGGGGAAAGCACCTAACGAGAAACCTTGTGTTGCACTAATATTCTGTGTTCGTCTGCTTTCCTGTACAAAGTATGCAACATCAATAAGGTGTATATTTAATTTGGTATTTTAATATCACTGTCTCCCGCATTAATAACTACAAACCAGGGGCCCGTTCTTCGTACCTCGCTAACTCAGTTAGCCGGATTTGATTGTTGACGATTTGGCATGATCTTGGATTGTTTGGTTCTTCGATGCTCATCCTGGACTTGCTGTCATAGCAACAGGTCCGTTAGCTTAAACCTGCTCGCGAGCAGGTTTATTTAATGTAAACCGGATTAAACTGTCCCAGCCACTTCTATTTTATTACAAGAGTTCATTACTGAACCAGGGGTAATAATAATCATTTGAAATAATAATAATATACAAATTTTAAATTGTATATGTATATGAGAATGTATATAATATTATAATGTTGTGTATAACATTATACATACATATTATACATATTATAATACAACCATAGACACAGCCACTTGATTGAGCGATTTATTTGTGATGGAATAATTACTATATAATTTTATTGGAAGTTTGCACACATGTTGTACAGTTAATCTGAGCCGTGCATTAATTTAAGTGATGACGGATATTATGGGATGGCTTGAAGCAGCGCAGGAGATGCAGAGAATTTGATCTTGACCCTTAAGAAACTTTAATACTGTCATGTTACAAATCTGCTTCAAATTGAATTAAAAATTTAATTACAACATTGAAATAAAAATGTAAAGGGTGTACAAATACTGTATAAAATCGTGAATATAAATAATTGGTAATCATGTAAAAAAAAAAAAAAAAAACATTTATCATTTATCTATTATAACTTTTATGTTGGTTTGGTCGTTTAGCTGTTTCCTTATAAAGGTCCAGATATTCGTGAGGTTTTTTTGTGTAATTTGCCAAGTTTTTTGCCAGGTGACTTTTTTAATTATATGATGTCATTACGTTGCTGTCTTGACGCCAGCCAATCGCTGCATTGCTGATCGTGGTTTCGAGTATATCGATGCATCTGCCCTCTTCAGGGAACACAAGAACGCGCAGTGATCTTAGATCAGTTAATCCAGATATTTAAATCCAATCCGCAAATACATTTGAAGAACCAAATTAGCCAGACATCAGTTATCACGATTAAAAGATCTGGGATCTGTCAAATCATCTTAGATGTATTAAGCGAGGTACGAAGAACGGGCCCCTGGTAAAAATGATTAGCGGGCAATGGAGGAGAGCCTTGTTTTGCCCTCCAAGTGGGCGTTCCGTGTGACGACACGTGAAAACTATGGATTGAAAAGTGCGCGCTATGAGCACAATATTGAGACGACTGGAAAATTCTGTAAATATGCTACTTGTTATACAGATCTGTATTATGCTTCTGGTGTTGATTGTGTTGATACCTTTCTTACAGATAATAATTATGATCATTTCGTTTGTCTTACCGAATGTGGCATCTTCCTGTCAGCAATTACAGTTTGTCTATGAGATTTTTTTTATTAATGCCGGTGGCGCAGTGTTGCCAGATATTACTACGAAAGACAAGCAAAAATAAAAAACAAACAATATCAATCCGAAATAAGTTTAAAAAAGCTTGTGTTTTGGGAATAAAATAGATATATCACTAACCCTAACATGCAACTTACCACTTTATTAACTTCCTAAAGTGAGCTTGGAATTTTATTTTTGAATTTGAAAAAAATTACCGAGGTCCGGACCTCGGTGACCTCATAGCTGGCCGTGCCTGTGGGAAACACTGATTATTTTAGAAACTTTACTCCAGCAGTATAGCCTGACGTTGTCATACTCAATTCTGGTCAGAATATGAGTCTGATGCTGCTCCACTGGGCTGTGATTATGGGGCGTGTTTCAACTGAACCAGGAAAGGCCGCAATTGGATAGACCTACAACCAATCAGAGCAAGGGAGCGACGCATAGCCGTCAACAGAACTCAACTTCAGGCATGCTAGAAGAAGAAAAGTATTTACAAACTCGATCATCATCAACCGATAACATTCTGAATGATTTAAAGAAATTGTAACGGTGCATCTCTAGTTATTATAAAGTACAAGAGCGGCATCTAGAGGCGAAATAAAAAATATTATTTACACCTCGTGGAGTTTGTTTTTCCACATGACGCTGCGTGCTGGACAGACACTTCAGAATGCATTTAAAACACAGACATCGAAACGGTATGTATACAGTACAGTACATGTTTTCATAGCATTATAAAGTAGGCCTAATTAATTTGTTGACTAGATTCTGCATTAGTGGACAAAAACAGTTTGCCATTGAGGCAGAGAGGATGCTATACATTACAGGTCAGAGGTCACATTAGTAGGCCTACCTCAAGAAGTTAAAACAATGTGACAAAAACACGCAAGTCCAACCCAAATGTTTAATGTCACGATTGTTACCAACTATTTACATTAGTGTATATCCAGCTGGTCACTTGTATGCATTCATTAAACAGCCAGGTTGCATATTTAAAGCTATGAGAAAGCAAATTGATATGTTCATGCAGCCAAGAGAAACATAGGCCTATTTGTTTCACATAGGCCCATTTGTTTCACATAGGCCCATTTGTTTCCACGTGACGCTGCGTGCTGGACAGACACTTCAGAATGCATTTAAAACACAGACATCGAAACGGTATGTATACAGTACAGTACATGTTTTCATAGCATTATAAAGTAGGCCTAATTAATTTGTTGACTAGATGCTGCATTAGTGGACAACAACAGTATGTTTGCCATTGAGGCAGAGAGGATGCTATACATTACAGGTCAGAGGTCACATTAGTAGGCCTACCTCAAGAAGTTAAAACAATGTGACAAAAACACGCAAGTCCAACCCAAATGTTTAATGTCACGATTGTTACCAACTATTTACATTAGTGTATATCCAGCTGGTCACTTGTATGCATTCATTATACAGCCAGGTTGCATATTTAAAGCTATGAGAAAGCAAATTGATATGTTCATGCAGCCGAGAGAAACATAGGCCTATTAACTAATCAGAAAATTATCCACTTTTTTTATCATCACTCTAATACATATTTCGCTATTCTCATTAGATCAAGCAAATACAGTGTGAGAGTATAGATACAATATACAATATGTCTAATTTTTCAATGCTTAATGGCCTTTATAGATATGTAAAGATCATTAAGCATGACTGTTTGGGTTTATATGAAATGGTAACACTAAGAGTCCCTCTCTAACATTAGCTAAGGTTAATACAATTATTTCTTATTGTTAATTTCAACATTTACTAAAACATTTTTATATTTTAAAGTTGTATCTCCTAACATCAGTTATGCACTGAACTAACATGAATGAAGGTATAATTAATATTCATTTGAATTTAAAAAGTACAGTAGCCTGCATTTTCATGGTTCAGTACAGTTTTTTTATTTATTAAAGTTCAGCACTGTTTTATGTTTGTTTTTATTCAGTGTCCCTTTTTAAAAATCAGATGATTAATCGGTTATTGGCCAATGTGGTCCAAAAAAAATCTGTAAGGGCACAATGTACTGTATTAATTTATTGCCTACAGGTGTTTTATCTATATTTTGAATTTTTAACTTAATTGCGTTGTGTTTTATGGTCAACGGAAATAAAATTACTGGATAATGTCAGGGTAATAAGCTTTATTTTTTACAGTGTAGTTATCGACCTCTAATGTAAACTATATTATCAACCAACTCTAATCCTCTGTGACTAATGCATGAAGATATTAAAAACATTAACATCGTGATTTTCTGTAAAGCTCCTTTGAACAATGTGTATTGTGAAAAGTTCTATACAAATACATTTTATTTGACTTGCGTTACTTTTTTAGAACATGCATGCATACATTGATTTCAGATGGCTTTAATACACATACATGCTCTAAGCAATCATACATTTTAAACCGTGAACTCGAGAACACTAAATACTGAGTCAGACAGCCTCATGAGTGTAAATTATTCAACTATAAGCCCTCCCTTGACAGCTGCAGGAATTCATGAAGACTTTGGCATTGGAACAGCATAATTTGCGCTGCAGATGGATCAACCTTTGGCAGCAAATGTTCTTTTTTGAATTTGTGACTCAGTGGAAGGAAAGTAGAAGCAAAGTGTGTTTTAGTATAATCACACAAAATGACTTGCCTGAGAACTGTATGTGCAGAGTCAGCACAGAAAGCAAAAAAAGGGAGAACATTTCCTTCATGTGAATGAATCCAAGACACAGAGGCAGATCAGGTGACTGACTCGAGGAGAAAGAGCTGTGAGAATGGAGCGAAAGCAGTAGGGAATAGAGATAGTGTGCGTGTCCGTCTGTTTTTATGTTGCTGTGATTGTCTGGCATGCATTGGGTACACTACAGTTATCACGTTCGGAGTCAGTGCACTCTTATAAGAGAAGGTTCTATATAGAATCCCTTTAAGTTTATTTAGTTTTAAGTAATTAATAGTTTAAAATGAAATTTTATGAATTAAATAGCTTGTAAACATATTTATCACTAGAAAAATTTAAGTATATTGCAATCATTTAAGACATTTCTTCTTATATAGAACTTTTTTGTTGTTAAAATTGAGTGGAAAAACCGGACCCATAAAACACCACTGAAGTTCTTTTACATATACATATTTGTTTGATCATTATATCACAGTTTAGCCCACTTGTACTCTACTGACACATTTTCTGTGACTCTTCACTCCTATGGGGAACCTCATATAACTTAAATAATAATTATAATTATAATTAATGCTCAGAGTAAGCATTAAAGACCTACTAGCAAAGTAACTGCACCATATCCTTCAAAAAAATCCACAATTCATCCAAAATTCAGTCTGTTGTCTTGTTCTTTGCTTCACTCTTCTCAAAACTCTATGTCTGCCTGTATCTGGAGGCCATGGTCTGGCTGGGAGAGCATTATTGTTCTTACCTCAATGGCAAGGAGTCTTCTCTCCAAGTAGTCCATAAGGGCCTGCTGCTGTGCCCCAACCAGGCCAGAAAGAACGAGGACAAGGAGCTGGAGGGCTCTCATTTTTAAAGACCGGAGGAGACTGCTTAGAAATGGTGAGTGTGTGAGTATATGTTTCTGACAGCGGAGTGGAAAAGCCCTCATGCAGAGGCACCAAGTTGGCTGGAATGTTTAGAGAAAGAGCAGAGCGAGAGGAGGAGCCTAAAACATCTGGAGCGGCTCTTTCTCCGGAGAGCTGGATTACCCCCATCTCCTTTTCTGGTAAAACACAGAACTACTAATGACCAGTTGTTTATTATTCACGTTTCTTTATGACTCACATTTGTGATTTACGTCAAACATGTAAAATGGAAATGACTCAATAGCCCAGGTAGACAGTAACAAGAAGTTTACTGATGTTCTTGCCCTTTTCATTCTTTTTCAGCTTTATTTTCTTTGGACGAACAGCACGGCTCATATTCAATCTGTTGCATAACACTAGACAATTTCCCAACACTGACTCATATTTCAGTCTAGTGTAAACCATGGAGTGTTTCACTGCAGGCATAGTTTCAGTGTGGAGAATATGAAATTCATGAAGATCATTCACAGTGATCAGTCAAAGTGTGAGAACATGCTGAAACTACCGAACCATTGATAGTGTTTTGTTTGTGGTCTGTGGTGCAATATACTCTATGGAAATTTATTTAAAATTTGGGAAAACACCAACAGCACAGATAACGGAAACATCTGTCATTTGTCTTTGCAAACAAAAAATGTCACTGCCTCAGTGTTTTGTCCTCAATGTTTTGTTGAGTATCATAGTTGATACATAGGCTTTTATGGCTAATAAATAATAGTTGTTTAAATAGCTAATTAATTTGCGCCTATTTATGTGCCCATTGTCTGAAAACGAGGTGTGTTCAGGCGCATTGTTGGCGTGTTGCTATTTTGAGGCAACTTAAAACGACTGCACCATTGCCCAACAAAAACCTGGTCTAAATTCATTAGTGCAGTATTTTTTATTTATTTAAAGGGCACGTTAGTAATATGCGCCTATAGGCAGGGATATTACACACACATGGACGTGACGCAGCACACAAACATTTTTAAATATGAAACATTTAAGAATTAAAATGTAAAAGATTATTGTGTATATAAATATAAAAATATTTCATAATGGATAGTCATTGCATGTATCAGAATTAGCCTACCTATTTGTAGTGATGACGAGCAGATCCGTTTCCTCGCTAGAGAATCATTCAGTTTTTTGCTTGCAAATACTGCCATGTAAAGTGAAAGTGAAGTGAAGTGACATGTGGCCAAGTATGGTGACCCATACTTGGAATTTGTGCACTGCATTTAACCCATCCAAGTGCACACACACAGTAGTGAACACACACCCGGTGCAGTGGGCAGCCATATTGCTGCAGCGCCCGGGGAGCAGTTGGGGGTTCGGTGCATTGCTCAAGGGTCTCACCTCAGGTAATCAAATAACGAATCCACCATGGTGCTTGCGCAACTGGCTTTTAAAGGGAATGGGAGATGAGACTCTGATTGGTTTGTTGCACTTTATGCCCAAAACACACCCATGAATCATTTAAGAGAATAGGGACAACCCTTTTAGACCATGCGCCTACCATTTTTCCCGCCGTTAAACTAGCAAAAGTGGATTTGGGCACGCCCTACGTGCATTTCCGCCGTGCGCTTTAGACATTTACATTACATTACATTTAGTCATTTAGCAGACGCTTTTATCCAAAGAGACTTACAAGTGAGAGCAATAGAAGCAACTAGAACAGTCAAAGGCTACAGTATGCAAGTGCTGTAACAAGTCTCAGTTAATCTAACACAGAACACACAGGACAGAACTTTTTTTAAATAAATTAGACAGACAGAAAATGAATAGAATGTTAAGTGCTATTCTTGATTGGTCAGGTGCTGCTGGAAGAGACGTGTCTTTAGCTGTTTTTTGAAAATGGACCATGTGCTTAGATTGTTAAAATAGGGCCCTACATCTTATAATATGCCTTAATTAAATATTTAAATGCTTATTAATATATTTCAATTATCAATTCAAAAGTTGCCTGTTGTCTGATATTTTAACAGAGGTTTTTTAAAGAATTATGTGTGGATTATCAGGTAAACCTAAGTTGCTTCAGTCAAGTAAGTGTTCATTTTGAAATATTACTAACAATATAAAAGTTATTCTTCTGTTTACTTGATAAAAATCAGTACATATTTCATAGCAAAAAGAGTGTGCCACACCCCGAAAAGAGCACATTTTTAGAATGATACAAAAAGGCCTTTTACTTGCAAAAAAAAAAAGTATAAACTATCAATCAGATGAGGCATGTAGTAAATTGTGTACAACAGGGTTTTAAGCAGTTTTTAATCATGTTGGGGTTTTTAGAATCTTTCAATTTCACATATCAAATATGATACAGTAGACTAATGTTGATTAAAAAAAAAAATATTATAACCACTAGGAGGCATTACAGCATAATATTACTGCATTAGCATGCAGCATCAGGTGGTGATGTACACATTGGAGTTCCTCTTCCTGTTTTGTGGGCAGAAAAGAAATTTCAAGTAAGTAAGACTTTTGTTGTTAAAGTGGCCTTATACTCTGCTGTACTTGTTAGGTCAAAGAAACACTTTTATATTTATTCAATTGCAAAAAAATAGAAAATCTGCAGTCAAAAAGTAAAATGCATAACAACAGAGATAGTGAAGTATGAGTAGAGCAAGTCAGTAGGCTATATGTTTCTGAATTGTGTTTGTGTTGTGGGATCAGCATAGACTCTTATCTCATGCTGTCTGCCTACAAAATAATCAAAACTGTTATTTTACTCCAAAATATCAAAGGTCCCAGCTTCTGACAAAACCTCTGCTAAAATGTCTAGTTTAAATTCCTTGCACGTCTTGCAAATATGCACTTATTCCAGTGAAATCCGTTTAGCAAAAAAAAAAAAAAAGCAGCACTACTTCCTCCATCTTGTCTAAGAAATGCTTAAGATGGCCTTGGACTTTGCACTTTAGTATGGGACCGATGTTTTCTTCCTGATAGCGATCTCTGAATCACCCTGTGGTTAGTCTGTTGTCTACAGGTTTTTCTTTCCTTTTTTTTTCTTTTTCTTTTTTCAGTTTCTCTACAAACGAGAGAGCTGTGATTATTGAAGCATGGTTTTCTTTCACATCACACTGTAAAAAATGTCCGGCCTCTCCAATTTAAAATTTTCTAGTGACTGGTCACATCTACATTTTTCAGTTGGCCAAATTTAATTTCTGTGAATTGATACAATTTTATTGACAGAAATTCAATTTGGCCAACTAAAAAAATTAGATGATTTTTTACCGTGCATGAATAACATCAATAATAATTCATTGATATTTAAAGAGCTAGTTAATATCAGAACATCTATCCACTCTGAATAATATGTATTTTGATTTATTTCAGTTCTGACATTATCTTTTTTTTTTTTTCATCTGATACACAATGCAGTGAAAAGTGAGTGGAGAAAGGTTACTCTTAACACTTTAAATACTTAGTTCTAATTGGGGTACATTTTGAACGAGGGCTTCAATATGCATATGAAAACGATACTCGGTTACTTAACGTAACCTCGGTTCTCTCTAGAAGAGGGAACGAGTATTGCGTAAGTTCCTTACGCTACGGGAAAGTATTCTTTCTTCGAGATTTCTGAAAAACCCAAAATTATCCTTAATTTTGTAACATTGTCAACGCAGTGCGGCAGCCTGGCAGACCATAGCAGGCTATTCCAGCGTGCCATTGGCTGCTCTGCTGGCAACTGCAGCAGCCTATCAGTGAGCCCGCGTGACGTGGCGACCAATGAGGGCGCTTCGCGCCCACCTGGCTTCATTTGCCTACAGGTGGGGCGTGGCCACGTGTATATAAGCAGGGCTCACGGGCTGCATATTCGGTTTTCGTAGTTCTGAAGCGTAAAAGCCCGCGGGGCGCACGGCAAGGAACGCAATACTCGTTCCCTCTTCTAGAGAGAACCGAGGTTACGTTAAGTAACCGAGTATCGTTCTCTTACGAGAGGTTCTCTCGTATTGCGTAAGTTCCTTACGCTACGGGAACATATTGTCAACACCGTGCGCGCCTCGCATACAGCATATGTATCCCAGGGAACCGGGGACCATAACACTGCTCGGGCAGGGTGGCCGGTAAAGGAAACGGGCCACCGCATATACGGACACTTCGTTTGAACTGACGGGTGGTTACAACGGGTGGTTACAACACCCTGCCTTATGAATGAGGGAACGGCACCTGCCGGTCGCCTTCAAATTCACCACACCTTGTCTCATGAATGAGGGAACGGCAAGGCCGGTCGCCTTCAAATTCACAATATCTTGTCATATGAGTGAGGTAACGGCACCGCCGGTCACCTTCAAACTCACAATAGCTCTTTTCGTAAATGAGGGAACGGTACCGCCGGTCTCCTTCAAATTTACATAAGCCTTGTACCGAACTTACTACCAGTATGTGAGCTATGTCTGCGCAGAATCACCGGGCAGAACCAACAGCCTTATTGAACTGATAACACTTTCGCCTGTAAGGCAGGAACTTCCAGATTGTAAAATCTCACGAACGTAGACGGGGAGGCCCAGCCTGCCGCCACGCAAATATCGTGGATGGAAATCCCTCTGGCCCAAGCCCACGAAGAGGCCATGCCTCTGGTGGAGTGTGCTCTGACACCTAGCGGGCACTGCAGGTGTTTGGAAGCGTATGCAGTTGCAATCGCGTCCACTATCCATCTGGACAGGGTCTGTTTCGAGGAGGCGAGACCTTTAGCGCGCCCTCCAAACGAAACAAATAGCTGCTCAGAACGCCTGAAGGCGGCGGAGCGTGTGACATAAACCCTCAATGCCCTGAAAGGGCAGAGGATATTGCCACCGTCCCCCTCGTCGGATGCTGGCAGAGCCGAGAGGGAGATAATCTGCGCCCTGAAAGGAGTGCCGATCGCTTTGGGGACATAACCATGCCTCGGTCTGAGAATGACCTTAGAGTCATTAGGACCGAACTCCATACACGTCGGGCTCACTGAGAGCGCGTGTAGATCCCCCACGCGTTTCACTGAAGCCAGAGCTATCAGGAACGCGGTTTTTAGCGAAAGGAACCTTGGTTCCACAGTCTCGAGCGGTTCAAAGGGATGAGCCTTCATGGCCTCTAGGACCAAGGCCAGATCCCAAATAGGAACCGATGGGAGCCGCGGGGGATTCATCCGTCTAGCTCCTCTGAGGAAACGGATGATGAGCTCGTTCCTTCCTAGCGTGCTGCCTAGCGTCGTCTGGGCGAACGCTGCTATAGCCGCTACATACACTTTGAGCGTGGAAGGGGACCTGCCCAGTTCCAAGAGCTCCTGGAGGAAGGAGAGCACCCGCTGGACCCCACATTGCTGCGGTTCCAATCCCTTGGAAGCACACCACTCAGTGAACACCGACCACTTAGAACTATATAACCGCCTCGTCGAGGGGGCTCTAGAGTGTGAGATCGTGTTCATAACCCCTTCGGGCAGGTCAACGGGTATCCGTTGGTCACCCATACATGCAGAGACCATCGCTCTGGATGGGGATGCCAAACTGACCCTCCTGCTTGAGAGAGGAGGTCTGCTCTCAGCGGAACTGGCCAGGGGGGTGAGTGCGACAGCTTCACCAGCTCTGGGTACCAAATCTGGTTCTCCCAGCGCGGCGCTATAAGGAGCACCAGGCGGCGCGTTTCCCTGATTTTCGCTATAACCTGGGTCAATAGGGAAATCGGCGGGAAAGCATACAGCGGGAGGCTGGGCCAAAGTTGGGACAGCGCATCCTCGCTTTTGGACAAGAACGTCGAGCAGCGGGCGTTCTCTTTTGTTGCAAAGAGGTCGAGCTCCGCTCTGCCGAATAGGCGCCATACCAGCTGGACTGTCTGGGGGTGCAGGGACCATTCTCCTGGGAGAATGAGGCCCCTGGACAGCTTGTCCGGGCCCACGTTGAGGTGGCCCGGAACGTGCGCCGCTCTCAGCGAGCGCAGCGAGCTGTGTGCCCACACGAGCAGGCGTTCCGTCAGATTGCCCAGACACCTGGACCTGACACCGCCCTGCCGGTTCACGTAGGACACCACCGTGGTATTGTCCGACCGGACCAACACATGGTGTCCCCGTATAAACGGGAGAAACTGCTTGAGCGCGTTCTCTACCGCTATCATCTCCAAACAGTTTATGTGTAGGAGTTTTTCTCCGCTCGACCAGAGGCCCGAGGCCGGTCTGCCCTCGAAAACGGCGCCCCAACCCGAGGTGGAGGCGTCCGTCGAGATGACTTTGCGGTGTGAGATGGCTCCCATTGTCACTCCCCGCTGGTACCAGTCGGCTACTAACCAGGGCTCTAGGGCTGCAACACAGCCCTGAGTCACTCTGATCCTGAAACCTCCGGCAGCCCAGGCTCTGTGAGGCACTCGGGCGTTTAACCAGCGTTGCAGCGGGCGCATGCGCATTAAGCCCAGCTGGAGCACAGCTGCAGCTGAGGCCATACGTCCCAGCATCCTCTGAAAAAGCTTGAGAGGTGCGATTTTGCCCGGCCGGAAGTACGCAGCCATGCGCCGAACTTGGCGCGTGCGTTGTGGTGACAGGCGGGCAGACATAGCCACAGTGTCCAGATTCAAACCCAGAAATGAGGTTGATTGCGTGGGCACTAATGAGCTCTTGGTCCAGTTGACCGTGAGCCCCAGGCTGTCCAAATGGCTGAGCAGCATTGCCCTGTGGGCGAGGAGCTCGGCCTCTGACTGCGCCAGGATGAGCCAGTCGTCCAAGTAGTTCAATATTCGCATCCCCCGGTTTCTCAGGGGAGCGAGGGCCGCGTCCATGCACTTCGTAAATGTACGGGGTGCTAGTGACAGGCCGAACGGAAGGACGGTGTATTGATAAGCCTGGCCGTCGAAGGCGAATCGTAAGAATGGCCTGTGACGCGGCGTTATCTTGATTTGAAAATATGCGTCTTTCAAATCTAGGGAAATTAGCCAGTCTCTCGGGCGAATATGCGCGAGGATCTGCTTGGTCGTAAGCATCTTGAACGATCTCCTCAAAAGAGCTTTGTTCAGACGCCTCAGATCCAGAATCGGTCTGAGCGACCCGTCCCTTTTTGGCACGAGAAAATATCGGCTGTAAAAGCCTGACTCGCTCATAGAATGGGGAACCGGTTCTATAGCCCCTTTGCACAGCAGCGTGGCTATCTCCGCTCGAAGTAGATGTGCTACTTCTTCGCTCACTCTCGTCTCTATACGCGCACAGAAGCGCGGAGGGCGGCGAGCGAACTGCAGAGTGTAGCCGTGCTTCACTGTTCTCAGCACCCATTCTGATACACCTGGAATGGCTTCCCACGCTTTCGCGTGTGCCAAACGGGACAGAACGGCCTCTGGGCTCGAAACGCCGCGTTTCGCGGGTTTGACGGCCCGTATAAGAGGGGCGGGCGCGGTGCGCGCGCTCTCTGTGCTGTGGGCCAGCCGCTCGCTTTCGGTGGCTGGCCGCCTTACACACTGTGTCTCTACCGCTTTGAGCGGGGAATGTCTTGTGTGTGGCCCTACACTCATCGCTTCGGCCACCTTGGGCGGAAAACAAATGGTGTGTGGCGCGGCGCGTAGCGCCTGGGGCATAATGTTTGCGAAAATGTGTGAGCGCGTTTGAGCGGGCACAACTCTTACGCGTGGAACATGACCGGTTAAGAGTGGCTGTGTGACAGCGCGTGTGGTGGCTAGGCGTGGACGCAGACAAGCGGACACGTGACCTAACTCTAGCACTCGAGCGGCCGGAGGCCGCTTTATGTGAGTGGGGGACACGGGGTTTATTGTGCTTATGTGCAGGGGTGAACACAGAAAAGTGGGCACATTTACTGCATTTGAAACACATACGGCGTGAGCCGTGCAACCAGAAATAATGCAACTTTTGTGATTTCTCTGGTTCGCCGTAAAAACGGCGGTGGTTGACAGGCGAGAGGGCGTTTTTGCCGGCTCGTTGGCTGCGTGAAATTCCTCTGCAGCAGCCACAGTGGTGGGGGCTGACAGGAAAAAGAGTTTTGACGGTGGTCCGGCCGCAGCGGGACTTAACCGTCGTTTCTTGCCTCTGGCTAGGAGGGCTTTGGAGGCTCGGACTTCAGCACGATCCTAGGCCGGGGGCCCCGAGGGGGAGGCGGCTTACCGTGGCTGGAAGAGCGCAATCTGGGGCGGCCGCTCGGTCTTCGCTGAGACGAAGGGGGCCGCGCTGGGCGCTGCGTGGAGCTCGGTGCTGGCTGGTCGCGAGGACGGCGAGCAACGGAGCTACCGCTGGCGCCTGGGCGTCGAGGCAGGAAGAGGTTCATGGCCTGCGTCGTCTTCTGTACTTCGGAGAAACGGTCGATGATCCCCTTGACCGCTGGTCCGACGAGCCCAGATGGAGAGAGCGGGGCGTTTAAGAAGGCCGCGCGCTCTGTTTCTCGCATGTCCGCGAGCGTGAGCCAGAGGTGGCACTCAGCTACCGTGAGGGAGGCCATGGAGCGTCCGAGGGCCTGTGCTGCGGTCTTGGTAGCGCGGAGGGAGAGATCCGTCGCGCTTCGCAAATCCGTGATCAGCTCAGCGTCACAGCTCCTCTCGTCCAGATCACGGAGGAGATTGGCTTGGAGGATTTGCAGCACGGCCATAGAGTGCAGAGCAGACGCAGCTTGACCGGAGGCAGCGAAAGCGCGGCCGATCAGCGATGACGTCACTCTGCAGGCCTTAGACGGGAGGGCAGCCTTTGAGCGCCAACCAGAAGGCGGGCAAAGGTGCGCTGCGACCGCCTCTTCCACCGGAGGGATAGCGTTGTAGCCTTTCTCAGCCGCGCCGTCAACTTGTGAGAGCGTCGAAGAAGCCTGAGACAAGACCCTCGCGGAGAATGGCGCGTTCCAGGACTTCGCGAGCTCCTCGTGAAGCTCTGGCAGAAAGGGTGCAGTCCTGGCGGTGGGCGCACGGCGGCGACTGTTCAGGAAGCATCCGTCGAGCCGATTCGGCGCTGCCACCTTAGGCGGGGCCCATTCGAGGCCTAGCTGCTCGACAGCCCGGGTGAGAAGGCGCAACAGTTCGGCGTCCTCACCCGCTCGAGAGCGTCCGGAGGCTCGGACTGAAGAGGTCGCGGAAGACCATTCCTCGCTGTCGGAAGCCATGATGGAGCAGCTGTCGGCGCGTTCCGCGGCCGCATCCGCCTCATCCCCAGAGGCGGCAACAGAAATGGCGGCCTGGGGTGGGGGCGGGGAAGGCGAGAGTGAAGCGGGCGGGAAGGGTTCCGGCGAGCTTCTCTCGGCCAACTCCGGAGTCCGCTGCGAGCGGCGCTTTTTCCTGCGCGGCTTAGCAGAGACTGGAGGGATGTCATCTTCGAACTGATCGAGTCGAGCCCGCAGGGTCGACATCGTTAGTTCTTCGCACTCCGGGCATGCGCCGGCGAGAAGTGCGGCGGCGGCGTGATCACGGCCCAGGCAGAGAGCGCAGATCACATGGCGGTCCCCGGAACTGAGCTGCGCGTGACATGAGCCGCAGGTGGAACGAGACATTTTTAGAAAAACGCTCGGCTCTTTTTGTGAAAGTGTGACGCAGCGGCGACAACACTGAGCAATAAAAGGATATAATGCTGCCGGATAGCAGAGCAGGCACGGATGGCTGAAGGTGGCGCGATGCTGCCGGCTTCTTCAGGCGCTGTCCTCTGCTTGCTCGTCTGCACGTTCAACGGCGGCGGGTTCCAGATCCAGCGATGCGAAGGGCTTCGCTGAAGAAAAGAAAATCGAATATGCAGCCCGTGAGCCCTGCTTATATACACGTGGCCACGCCCCACCTGTAGGCAAATGAAGCCAGGTGGGCGCGAAGCGCCCTCATTGGTCGCCACGTCACGCGGGCTCACTGATAGGCTGCTGCAGTTGCCAGCAGAGCAGCCAATGGCACGCTGGAATAGCCTGCTATGGTCTGCCAGGCTGCCGCACTGCGTTGACAATGTTACAAAATTAAGGATAATTTTGGGTTTTTCAGAAATCTCGAAGAAAGAATACTTTCCCGTAGCGTAAGGAACTTACGCAATACAAGAGAACCTCTCGTAAGAGAACTTCTGCTTTTCAAATGCAGACCAAATTGGACAAATAGCCTCATAGGATGCAGATTAAAGGTCCCGTTCTTCGTGATCCCACTGTTCAAACTTTAGTTAGTGTGTAATGTTGCTGTTAGAGCATAAATAATACCTGTAAAATTATAAAGCTCAAAGTTCAATGCCAAGCAAGATATTTTATTTAACAGAAGCTCCCTTTCAAAGCCTACAGCGAACGGCTGGCTTGGACTACATCCTGGTACTTGCTTCATAAATGACGTCAGTAGAACAGACTAACCTCCGCCCACAAGAATACGCGCAAAAAGGGGGCGTGGTCTTGTTGCTGTCCCACGTGGAGAAGAGGACGTGTCGCGTGGAGAAAAGGAAGTGTTGCGTTTGAGTGCGTTTGTCGCCATGTCGTCGAGACGCTGTTATTTTCATCCCGGAGTCAAATCACCTTTGTTTGGCCTCCCAGGGACGCTGTAGAGATCATTGACAGGGTTGCCAGGTTTTCACAACAAAACCCGCCCAATTGCTACTCAAAACTAGCCCAAAACAAGCCCAATCTTGTTTCAGTGGGGAATCTCCAGTAAAAAATCGCATTTGGGGGGTTAAATATGTGTTTTTTTGGCATGGTTGCCTACTAAAATTCGCATTCCCGGGGCTAAATATCATATAATTGGGGTCGCTTCAACCTGCGGACATGAAAAACAGCCCGCGGCAACTGTGTTGAAGTAGCCCAATTCCGCGGGAAAACCGCGGACTTGGCAACACTGAGAGCGCATACATCACCCCGTTAAGAGGCGTGACCTTTCCACGTGCGCTAAGCTGCTGTCGAATCACAACACAGGAACCGTGACACGTTCGCTAAGGTGCGGTCAAATCCCAACACGAGAACCGCTGGCACAATCAGAACTCGTTACGTATTTCTGAAGGAGGGACTTCATAGAACAAGGAAGTCATCAGCCGTTTTTAGGACAGTGAAAACAGCGGTATACAGATAAGTAAATTGTGTTAAAAATACTGTTTTTTTTTTTACGCACGAAACATGAACACGTTATATTGCACACTGTAAACACAATCAAAGCTTCAAATAACACGAAGAACGGGACCTTTAAGCCCGAAGTGTACCGCTGACACTCTTTTTTTGTACTATGTAAAAGGCTACCTTGGTTCCAAATGCTGTAACTTTTGATTATTTTATGCTATCGTTTTTCCTCTACTTCTAATTTCCCCTTCCTTATTTCCTTCCTAAGATATTGCATTTTAAATCAGAAAAACATGTGAAATTTCCCTTGAGCACACCTTTATTTTTGGATTTTCTTTTAGCAGTTTCTCAGCATGCAAATGTACTTTAAAAAATGTATTTAAAAATGTCAAAATGTTTTCTATCAAACAATACCAACCTTTTGACTCTCCTTGCTAATTTTGGGGTAACAGTTTAGGACCCAGGACCAGTAGTGAAAAATTAAGATCAAGAGTCAGGAGTGCAATTAATTAAAGAGAAATTTACCAAAGAATATTTTGCAGTTTCATCAGCAGAAGCCAGCTTCAAGTCTCACAATGAGTTCGTAGGCCACGCTCCCTCTCTACCAGCCTATCGTACATACAATTTCTCAACAGTTATACTGTTTTCAAGGTCTAGCCACGTCATGACTGCAAGGTGGATGATTCTGATTGGCTCAGAGAAAATGAACAGTCATGGTAAATTTCCGAGCCCGGTCTCACAAAAATACGTATAAATAATTATACGAGTGTGCAATGTCGTGGATATGGTATGCAGTTTTTTGCGGGCATATGATATGCACTTAATGGCGTATGTGAGATGGTGGTCCAGTGGGTTAAACCATGGAACTGATACGCAGAAGGTTGCTGGTTCGATCCCAGTGGTCACCACCAGTGTGTCCTTGAGCAAGGCACTTTACTCCATGTTGCTCCAGGGGGATTGTCCCTGTAATAAGGGCACTGTAAGTCGCTTTGGATAAAAGCGTCTGCCAAATGCATAAATGTAAATGTATTATACGTACGAACCTCCCACCCCCATCCTACCCAAGAGGCATTAAGCATTAAGTCCGTATCATATGCACGCGAAAAACTGCGTAGCATATGCACGCCAAAACTCATTTTGGCGTATACATTCCACGACAATGCACACTCATACTATTGATATGCATTGTCATGAGATCGTGTTGAAATTTCCACACATTGTCAGTTAATCAAATTCACGTGTACATATATCACTTGTTGACATCTTCACCTCGGAATTAGGCACGTAGTGACCTTCCAGATTCTGGAGCAGGCGCCAGCTTGCCCAGAACAACAAGTCCACCCATCTATTAGGATGCCCGTAATCCACCTCAAATACTGATCTGTAACACAGAATAATTATATGCGCTCCTGTCAGGTTAGGGTGTGTGATGTAGAGGTCTTCACGGGTCCAAAAATTAGTACCCGAACCCGAAGAGACCCGTAATGTGCTAAACGGAACCGACCCGGACCCATCTATTATTTCAAAAGCTGGACCCGGACCCATGCAGATCCGAGAAATGCCAAAAATTTAGTACCCGGAACCAACCTGGACCCGTCTATTATTTAAAAGCTGGAACCGAACCCGGCGTGAAGACACAGACCCGACTGGACCCGATTGTCACATATTCCATAATAAACTGATATTAACAAGGCAATAAACAAGTTGCGAAAAATATAACTTTTTGTCTTACCTATAGCCGTCGTCTCCATCCCTTTGTAACGTTACTTGATTGACTTGATGCGTTACATCCTTGCCAAAAAGTTAAATCCATGTTATTCCTCTCTTGTTATTCCAAGCATGCTTAATTCACTCATCATTTCTGCTTTAAAAGTCCACTTTATGTCTCGGTGACGGATGACAAATGCGTCTTTGCAGATTTGCATTTCGACTCTAGTTAACTCGCATAACAACTTTGACTGTTTGCCTTTTTGAACTATAATAACGATTGCTCGTTCGGTGGCCGCTGACGTCAGCATTATTTATTTGCTATCATCTCTGTGAGCCGAGTCTGTTTACCAAAAGCTCGGGTTGCCATAGAAACATGACACACGCTTGATGCTGCGTTCTATTATTTATCCGTGTCGGAGCTCCGACTAGGAAGACAGACGTTACCTAGCAACACGCACCAACACGCCCCCTTTCCTCGGATTTTGCCGCTCGGAAGTTTGGACAACCGTGAGGACACCGAGCAAGAATTCCGAATCGGAATACAAGATGGCTGCGACCTGTGTGACTTTAAGTACGAATTGTTTTCATTGTTTTTGGACTGATTTAGTTGTTTAAATGTTCATTTGGCAAAGATGTTCAGATATCTCTATGCCTAGTAGACCTACAACAAACGTTCATTAAAAAGGGTCCTGTACCCGCCTTTTTCAAACTGGCGCAGCGCTGACTCGCGGTAGGTAACGTTAGAAAATGCATGATTTGATTTGATAACGTTAACCTAGATTATTGTTAGCTATTATTATATAACCAAGTGTGTGTGCGGAGTGTGGAGCGGCCAGTGCTACCATAGCAACAGCTTTCCGGGTGGCGTCCATGTTTTTCTCCGACTCGGACACGCAAAACATACCAGAACGCTTGAAGTGTGGAAGTGACGTCATATCCGAGGGCCGAGTCGGATCGTTGACCATAATAGAACGCACCATGAGACCGCACATGCGCGTTAGCTGGAGCAACCTGAAATATTATCTTTTTTACTCAATTTGAACGTCATAGAAAACACAGTGACAGTTCACCTGAGATTGTGTTGCTGATTTGAAATATATTATAGAAATATAAGTTAAAATCAAACTTCAACAGTGCGTCACACGTAGGTTAATACACTTGACAGCACTTACTTTTTGTCCACAATATGCCTGAAGGATGCCCAGACAGAAGAGGTGCCCGTGGGTTTAACTATATTCGTTGTTTTTTCGCTTTTTTCGCACATCACTCATGAAGGTAACCATTATTACCATGCGCTTGCAGCGGCTGAGAGTGAGCGAGAGAGAGAGAGAGAGATTGCTCGTTTTTTTTCTTCTTTCTTTTTTTTTAAACCTTATTTCCCGGCTCACACTTTTCTTATCCTAATTTTACAAGTTGCAAGTTACAAAAAACACACAAGCAGTGCTGACTGACTCTGATCACGGGCAGGTGTTCTCCGAGTCCGGATCGACTCAGGTATTACACACAAATGTTACATAGACCCGGGACCCGAAGTAATAGATTAGGCCCCGGCCCGGACCCGGCTGATAATTTAAAATATAGACCCGAACCCGTACGGGTCCCTGGTTGGGTCACGGGTCTTGGGGGCTCCGTGAAGACCTCTAGTGTGATGCCTCCAAAATCCAAACACAAGCGTTTGGCGACACATCACTCATCCCTAGGACAGACCCTCAGTCACTATTCAGAGACCAAATACAAACTTTAGAAAACATAAAGGAAGAAACAACAATCATTGGTCCTACTGATTAAGAAAAATCATAACTGGAAAGAATCATTAAAAATCATTATAATAATATAGGAAGATAAATATTGATTAAGGTTTTGATTATAAATTTGATTAGGATATATACAATTATATTGAAGCGGCAGTGGATTTCAGAATCCAACCTTTCACTACGGGTTTGGAGTTATGAGTCTTTCCTTTGTTTATGTCACTCAGAAAAAAACAACTCTGAAAATGCCTTTAGGGCTTGTAAGAGTGGACTCCTCCAGGTGTTCAGGCTGGAGGGTTACTGAACGACTAAAGAAACGTTATCAGAAAGATGGAAGAAAACTGTACATTTCTCGTCTATTTCCACCCACTGCAACTTATACCAACGACGGAAATAAGTGCAGTTACAATAGCAAAATATGTGGGAAAGCGTTGCTATAATGTGACTGTATTGTATTGCAATAGGGAGCCCTTCAAAGTCAATACCAAATCAAAACTAGTTAGCACAGTATTTGTAATAGAAAGGATTTAATGACAAAATCTGGTTATGGTTACACTTAAAATAGTTTCAAAATGGATGTATGAGATTATAAACATATACCATTAATAGTACACAACATGAATAGAATGTTACCTGAGAGAGGGAGAAAGAGAGAGAGTAGGGGAGAGAAAGAGAGCAAGGAAGAGAAGCCCCAAAGACCTCAAGAGCCAGAGAATAAAAGAGCAAAAGCCAGAGAAAAAGAGAAAGAGCAACAGTTCCAATCTTCTTTTATCCCTTTCCCTGACCATGTGACCAAACCAAATGTGAGATATCCAAAACTGACCAATCAGACCAAATTTCCCCACTGTAAACATGTGGCACCCATTTGGCATACAGGCCTCTCTATTGTCTTCCAGATGGCCCGTCTGATAAGGAATGTTGGTTGACAACAGTAAAGCAAATTTCTTTGTTGGATTTCAAATATCTTTGATTATTTTCAATTCCTTCAGGCTTAAGGGGTTAAACAGTCACACAACATGAGCCACCATGAGGGATCAGTGCTACGCTCTTAGGGTAGGTTTACGCGACAACAATGTACTAAAAACAAACATTTTTTGCATACAGATGACAACGTTATCAAAATGATCCATGTTCAGATTATATAACCCCAGGCTAGTGGATTCCTAAAAGATATTCATAACTGCTCTCATAAAAAAAAAAAAAAAAGATTTGTTTTAGCTGTGAGTGACATAGTCAAACAAACCAACTTGTGCAACTTTAGCCTCCTTTCCACCGCAGGAACTTTCTCCAGGAACTAGGAACTTTGGGGTGGTACTCGGTGTGTTTTGACCGCAGGAACCAGGGTCTAAATGATGTTCTGGGTAAATATTTCCCCCTCCAAACCATAGACAGTAAAAGAAATGGACACAGTGACCCCAGAAGCACTCACTTCCTGATGGCTGAGTGTACTGCGCACCCTCAGACTGAGCTTGACGACGTAGATGTGACATGAGCAACTTGTCTGACAGTGGCAAGTCTTCTAGTAGTCTGAATTTGAAATCTGAATCACCTTGTTGAAATATTTTGTCCCATTGCTTTTGGCTCTCTATGGGGTTCTCCACATGCTTCTCCCTTAACTTTATCGGACTTTATGCCTCCACGTCCCTCCGATTGCCTCATAGACAGCAAAAGATTGCCTGCAACTTCTCCTCATGTCTATATGGTAATTTCTCTACTGCGCGCCGAGAGTCGCGTGGTTATGACGCAATCGTTAGCCTATTTTTTACAAAAACGGCTTCTACGGGGCGATAGTGTAAGCTACAAGGTAATGGAGCCTTTTATACATTGTCATGTTTCTTTAGAAATAAACAATGGACAAATGGAGCCTTTAAACATCTCAGATGCAAAGTTATTCGCTGTCAAAGTGAAACCAAAATGAATGGGAGTCAATGGTATGCTAACAGCAGGTGATGGCTTGGTTAGCAATGTCTGCCCCTATGGAAGGTACGCTTTCCGAGGGCTGGATTACCCCCTTGCTCCAAGCGGCCCTGCTCGCGAGGTAGTACTCTTTCAAAATTCCGGAACTTTCGGCGCTGAACATGCCGATCGGTTGAACTCACGCAGCATTTTGTTTCAACGGCATTTATAAAAGTCTTGCGAGGTTGCATTCAGTAAATATCAGTCTTGCTCTTTCTGTCCGATGGCGCACGTTGTCTCAGCAATCGCACGGTCAATGTCCGTAATAGCTGATAATAACATACGTTGTCTTTTTTTAAATCTAGCTTTACGAGCTTTCAGAATATGCTTTAGTATCAGTGCTCGTCTCTTTTCCCTATTTAGTAAACCAATATACAGTGAGGAAAATAAGTATTTGAACACCCTGCTATTTTGCAAGTTCTCCCACTTAGAAATCATGGAGGGGTCTGAAATTGTCATTGTAGGTGCATGTCCACTATGAGAGAAAAAAAATCCAGAAATCACAATATATGATTTTTTAACTATTTATTTGTATGATACAGCTGCAAATAAGTATTTGAACACCTGTCTATCAGCTAGAATTCTGACCCTCAAAGGCCTGTTAGTCTGCCTTTAAAATGTCCACCTCCACTCCATTTATTATCCTAAATTAGATGCACCTGTTTGAGGTTGTTAGCTGCATAAAGACACCTGTCCACCCCATACACTCAGTAATAATCCAACTACTAACATGACCAAGACCAAAGAGCTGTCCAAAGACACTAGAGACAAAATTGTACACCTCCACAAGGATGGAAAGGGCTACGGGGAAATTGCCAAGCAGCTTGGTGAAAAAGGTACACTGTTGGAGCAATCATTAGAAAATGGAAGAAGCTAAACATGACTGTCAATCTCCCTCGGACTGGGGCTTCATGCAAGATCTCACCTCGTGGGGTCAATGACCTGAAAAGAGCTGGGACCACCGTTTCCAAGGTTACTGTTGGTAATACACTAAGACGTCATGGTTTGAAATCATGCATGGCACGGAAGGTTCCTCTGCTTAAACCAGCACATGTCAAGGCCCGTCTTAAGTTTGCCAATGACCATTTGGATGATCCAGAGGAGTCATGGGAGAAAGTAATGTGGTCAGATGAGACCAAAATAGAACTTTTTGGTCATAGTTCCACTAAACGTGTTTGGAGGAAGAAGAATGATGAGTACCATCCCAAGAACACCATCCCTACTGTGAAGCATGGGGGTGGTAGCATCATGCTTTGGGGGTGTTTTTCTGCACATGGGACAGGGCGACTGCACTGTATTAAGGAGAGGATGACCGGGGCCATGTATTGCAAGATTTTGGGGAACAACCTCCTTCCCTCAGTCAGAGCATTGAAGATGGGTCAAGGCTGGGTCTTCCAACATGACAACGACCCGAAGCACACAGCCAGGGTAACCAAGGAGTGGCTCTGTAAGAAGCATATCAAGGTTCTGGCGTGGCCTAGCCAGTCTCCAGACCTAAACCCAATAGAGAATCTTTGGAGGGAGCTCAAACTCCGTGTTTCTCAGCGACAGGCCAGAAACCTGACTGATCTAGAGAAGATCTGTGTGGAGGAGTGGGCCAAAATCCCTCCTGCAGTGTGTGCAAACCTGGTGAAAAACTACAGTAAACGTTTGACCTCTGTAATTGCAAACAAAGGCTACTGTACCAAATATTAACATTGATTTTCTCAGGTGTTCAAATACTTATTTGCAGCTGTATCATACAAATAAATTGTTAAAAAATCATACATTGTGATTTCTGGATTTTTTTATTTAGATTATGTCTCTCACAGTGGACATGCACCTACGATGACAATTTCAGACCCCTCCATGATTTCGAAGTGGGAGAACTTGGAAAATAGCAGGGGGTTCAAATACTTATTTTCCTCACTGCAACCAGCAAAAGCAGCGCTGCTTGCATCTCCTCCATATTTGTTATTAATGTTGCAGACAGTATCGTGCAAAAACAATTGTCCGTCGCTGACTGGGAGGAGCAGCCGCGTGCAGTCCCACGTCTCTGGACTTATTTGCCTAATCTTCACGGTACTTTAGACCGCAGTGGAAACGCAGACAGTAGCAGGTCTGGGGGAAAAAAGTTCCTGTAAAAAAAGTTCCTGGTACAAATTGTTCCAGGTAATTTCGGTTTTTAAAAACGGGGCTTTTGTGAGTAACTTTAGTAAATCCAGCATGACAGTAGTTTTTAACATCAAAAGAGGGTTTGCACTGACGCAAGCTGTTAGTAAATCTGGCCCTTAGATTATAGCCCGCAAAGGACTGCGTAAGTAGGCCTACCTATAAAGTATGTATGTGTAGAATTAAAGGAGTAATATGTAAAATTTGGGGGGAAAAGAGGTAATAACCAGGAAAATTTACAAATTATTTATACTGTATTTTAGAACTAAAGGGTACTTATTCTACTATTATGATAGGCAAAAATGTTATATTTGGGAGTAATTTAACATACCTTTTTGTAAGTGTACAATACATACAGCCTAGGCTTTTTTTAAATGATGGGTAACATATCAGTGCATTTATACAGTCATTTTTTAATATAGGAAAAGTGCAGCTGTTTTAGTATATACTATATATACTGCAAAAATAAACTCTTGTTCCATGCAGTTACAGGGTAAGTGTGATATCTGCAGGCTGTGAATTAAAGTGGTGCTTGTTACCCTCTTGTTCCATTAAGTTACAATGTAAGTACAATAAAAATACAAATACACAATCTGATATCACTGACTCGGAAACCTTTATTTTAAAAACAGCTTAATTCAAAACAGATTTACAGCACTTCTTGTTCATTAAAAAAAAAAATCATTTCAAATACTACTAAAGTATTTTATACTAAAGTCATGATAGAAAGTAGCACGCTTTGTCCCTTTTTTGTTTGTTTCTCTTGCTTGGCTTCTTCCTCTTGTTCTTTTTCATTCTTTCCACTGTAATTCCCCTGCCCTGTTAAAACTTGGATCTAACTCACTCAATCCATAGTTTTCACGTGTCGTCACACGCTCATAGGAACGCCCACCTGGAGGGCAAAACAAGGCTCTCCTCCATTGCCCGCTAGTCATTTTTACCAGGTTTGTAGTTAGTATTAATGCGGTAAGACAGTGATATTAAAATACCAAATTCAATATACACCTTATTGATGTTGCATACTTTTTACAGGAAAGCAGACGAACACAGAATATTAGTGCAACACAAGGTTTCTCGTTAGGTGCTTTCCCCATCGAAAACCATTATAAAGAAAACGCGTTGCTTTCATATTCTTGCCTCATCTACTCGCCTGTATATAGTATGCATCATCAGAAAGGTGTAAACTGAATTTGATCTTTTAATATCACCGTTTTAGTTCATTACAGCACTTTAAGGGTGGGTTGCACTACAGATTCGTTAGCCTGTCGTGAGTGTCGTCAGTTCACCCTCCGTCTGCTGCGTAATTAATCTGTGTTTAAAATGAAGTGATGCAACAACTCGATTTAACATAAAACCCATATCAACAGATCCTTTAAACTTTGCTTAATTTAATCCTTATTGGTGCAGCTCACCCTATAGTGTTTTTCACGTTAAAGGGTTAGTTCACCCAAAAATGAAAATTATGTCATTAATTACTCACCCTCCTGTCGTTCGACACCCGTAAGACATTCGTTCATCTTCGGAACACAAATTAAGATATTTTTGTTGAAAGCTGAGGCTGAGAAAGGCCTCAGATAGGCCTCCATTGACATTCAGTACATTTGCACTCACAATACCCATAAAAGGCACTAAAAACGTCGTTACAAAGTCCATCTCACTACAGTGGCTCTACAATAATTTTACGAAGCGACGGCAATAGTTTTTGAGCGAAAAAAAAAATCAAAATAACGACTTTATTCCACAAGTTCTTGTCTTCCTTGTCTGTCTCTGCCGTGAACTCACGAAGCACCACGGCGCATGCGCGAGAATATGACGTAGAACCGGCATTCGGGAATCCATGAAATGCACACTTTAGTGCCATTTTGAGCTCTGCGCCGAGACCTAAAGCACGATCAATGTAGAATTCAACAGCTTAGATACGGCACGTCTTCCTCTGCTCGTTGTAAACAAATCTCCTCGCTTCTGGGTCACGTGTCTGAACGCCGGTTCTGCGTGATATTCTCGCGCATACGTCGTGGTGCTTCGTGAGTTCACGGCAGAGACAGACAAGGAAGACAAGAACTTGTGGAATAAAGTCGTTATTTTGATTTTTTTTTCCACACAAAAACTATTGCCGTCGCTTCGTAAAATTATTGTAGAGCCACTGTAGTGAGATGGACTTTGTAACAACGTTTTTAGTGCCTTTTATGGGTCTTGTGAGTGTAAATGTACTGAATGTCAATGGAGGCCTTTCTCAGCCATCAGCTTTCAACTAAAATATCTTCATTTGTGTTCCGAAGATGAACGAATGTCTTACGGGTGTCGAACGACATGAGGGTGAGTAATTAATGACATAATTTTCATTTTTGGGTGAACTAACCCTTTAAGCTTTTTAAAAACATCCTGCTGTTTTTAGTGATTGAAATACTGCAGCAGGTGCCGTATATGGATCATAAGTGCCCAAAACATGCATCTTGTTCACATATTTTTGTTTTAAGATGGAAATTTGACAGGCCCTCCAAGGCTCCGCGACAGTCACATGACTGAAAACTATGGATTGGCTAGTCGCCCTCTAAATTATGTCACAATATATAGACGGCTGACTTAAAGTCACGTTTGCTGACCCAGAGCCTGAAATTAACTTTTTTGACCACCAGCCACTGTGGTAGGTGGATTTAAAAATCCACCTGCCAAAGTGACTTTTTACTAGCCACTTTTATTTTCTCCTCGACATTAAGCCTGTTAATGTGCTTGTCTGGGTTTTTTTGTGTGTTGAAAATATAATTTATTCTGAAGAAATATTCTCAACAGTGTTTAGTCAGCTTTGACATATTTAAATCTGCATGTCTTTGATATTTTTACCTTTTATAAAGGGCATTTTTTCCATAATCTTATTAAATATAGGCTATGCTTCAGCTTTCAGTTTATATTCTTAAATTTGATCTATAAATTAAATTAGAATAATAAGACACTGCAGGGCTGTTACCAATCAAATTAAATAATTTACACTGAAAAATTACAACTGCATTAAAAAATGTTATGAGTTGTTTTAAATATTTTTGAATATACAAATAAGAAAAGTTGGAAAGAATGGTTAAACATGAAAGTAAACCACCAGTAGGTGGCGGCAGGTGACCATCTTAATGAGTGAGTCATTGAGTCGATTTGTTCAAACGGCTGATTCATTCAAAAATGAGGCAGGCCCTGCCTCAAATGGCACCCTAAACCCTCACAGTCTTCCTCTGAGTCCACACTTTCACGACTGCGGGAGACTGCGCAAGCGTCAACAGCGCAACATTGTTACCGTCAGTTTAATATACATTAGGCTATATATTATTATCCACGATCGCCACTTACGCTAAATTCATGCAGAATAATTCTTGCATTTTGTTGATTCCCTAGTTTTTTGTTATTGACATTTTAATCTGTTTAGTAAAATTCTCTTTCACTTGCCCCTTTAAAAATCCACTTGTCCCACAAACATTGTTCTTTAACTTGTAAGAATAGGCTACACATTTAAGTGCTGTGAAGTTATTACCGAAATCAATATAAGTAATAATAACAATTTAAAAAAATATATTTTTATTCATTGATGTCCCGTGTCACAGACAGTCATACTGACTGCTGCTAATCTGAGTCCACAGATATAGACCTACCGCAGCTCATATGTGAACACATCACACACGGCTGTGTTGATGGCTGATTTAGTCACGTTCAGGAACGGTTAAACTCAAACTGCCCAATGAATAATTAAATTCTCGTTGGCTAAGTTACCTGCCAATATGGCAGGTAGATTGACAGTGTTACCCACCAATTGCAAAATTCACCTGCATTTGGCACGTGGTCGGGTGTTAAATTCAGGCCCCACAACCTACTTGACCTCATTTCCCATTTACCACATTCACCCCTCTGTAAATGTCACTGTCCTGTTAGCGTAAGAATAAATTCCAGGGCCTAAACAGAGCATAATAATAGAATAAGTACCCCTTAGTTCTAAAATACCCAAAAATAATTTGTTAATTTTCATTACCCCTTTATTCCCCCGACTTTACATATTGTTTCTTTAAACCCACATGTATGTACTTTATAGGTACACTATAATTACAGAAAGGTATGCTGTAATTTCGTTTAACTTAATTACACGGTACAGGGCTCTAGACTCATTCTTTCCACTGGTCGCACCCTTTTTTTATATTAATCATATTGACCTTGCATGATGAGGAATCGTTCTCTTGATTTATATATTATGCTTTTGAATGCAATTCAAAATTTATATTATATTCTGATTCTCAAATACATGTAAGTGAACGTGTTTTGTTGTTGAAAAAATATAATGATCATGTTAGTTGATCTATGCGTGATGGGCGTCGCTAGGGATGTGACGGTGAGGAAATTTTCCCACCGGTTAATCGACATGTGACAATACTGGTAATACCGGAATCACCAGCAGGGACTTTTAAATCGCTAATTCTTAACCGAAAGTAAAATGCGCACAGCAGCTCAAGCATTCATAATGGTGCGGAGCAATGCAAAATTGAGCTTCCATTGGAATAAACTGAAAACGCACCAGTGGACATGCACCGTGAATGACAGTGCTGCCATGAATTAAATACAGTGCAGCCGTGCGCATTTTACTTTCGGTTTAGAATTAGCTGGGGATTACAAGACAAATACAGAGGTTCTGGAAGAACCGGGTTTGCCAAGCATAGAGGCCATGCTGGCCATAACTGCTCAGGAGACGCGTAAAGTAATGAATGAATTGGCTAACAACAGTGACCTGATCTTTCCCCTGCCCCATCTGGCCTCTGCAGCCACCTGAGAGCCTGCCACCCCAGACAAAACCCTTCTCCTTGATCTTCGTATAAGAAGAACCTGCCAACATATATTCTTCAGTAGTCATGAATAGTAATAATATACAATCACCTAAAGGATTATTAGGAACACCTGTTCAATTTCTCATTAATGCAATTATCTAATCAACCAATCACATGGCAGTTGCTTCAATGCATTTAAGGGTGTGGTCCTGGTCAAAACAATCTCCTGAACTCCAAACTGAATGTCAGAATGGGAAAGAAAGGTGATTTAAGCAATTTTGAGCGTGGCATAGTTGTTGGTGCCAGAAGGGCTGGTCTGCTCATTTACTGGGATTTTCATGCACAACTATTTCTAGGGTTTACAAAGAATGGTGTGAAAAGGGAAAAACATCCAGTATGCGCCAGTCCTGTGGGCGAAAATGTCTTGTTGATGCTAGAGGTCAGAGGAGAATGGGCTGACTGATTCAAGCTAATAGAAGAGCAACTTTGACTGAAATAACCACTCGTTACAACATTTGTGTGTTGTGAAGCCACAACACGCACAACCTTGAGGCGGATGGGCTACAACAGCAGAAGACCCCACAGGGTACCACTCATCTCACTACAAATAGGGAAAAGAGGCTACAATTTGCACAAGCTCACCAAGATTGAAAGTTGAAGACTGGAAAAATGTTGCCTGGTCTGATGAGTCTCGATTTCTGTTGAGACATTCAGATGGTAGAGTCAGAATTTTATCGTAAACAGAATGAGAACATGGATCCATCATGCCTTGTTACCACTGTGCAGGCTGGTGGTGGTGGTGTAATGGTGTGGGGGATGTTTTCTTGGCACACTTTAGGCCCCTTAGTGCCAATTGAGCATTGTTTAAATGCCACGGCCTACCTGAGCATTGTTTCTGACCATGTCCATACCTTTATGACCACCATGTACCCATCCTCTGATGGCTACTTCCAGCAGGATAATGCACTATGTCACAAAGCTCGAATCATTTCAAATTGGTTTCTTGAACATGGCAATGAGTTCACTGTACTAAAATGGCCCCCACAGTCACCAGATCTCAACCCAATAGAGCATCTTTGGGATGTGGTGGAACGGGAGCTTCGTGCCCTGGATGTGCATCCCACAAATCTCCATCAACTGCAAGATGCATCAACTGCAAGATTCTAGAAAATGCTTTCAGCACCATGTTGAATCAATGCCATGTAGACTTAAGGCAGTTCTGAAGGCGAAAGGGGGTCAAACACAGTATTAGTATGGTGTTCCTAATAATCCTTTAGGTGAGTGTATAATAGTAATACAATATATGACAAAACCAAATAGACAAATTGCTGTATTTCCTATGTATTATATATTAAATATTTGTACAGTTTAAAGAACCTTATTGAAATGAAAGAAGGAAGAAATTATTACTAAAATAGAAATGTAAATGTCACTGAAATTGTGCATACAGTGAATCAATGCACTGGTTCTAAACTATTAAATGCCACTCACTGGTGCAGTAAATCCGCCTGTAGAAACACTCATCCAAGTCCTTCACAGAAAAGCTTTGTTGTGAGCTGCCGAAACAATAAAAGGAGGTTGAGAAAGCATCTTCAACAAATTTAGTCAGACCACTTTGCTTTATATTCTAATGAAACGATCCACTAACTTCAAAGTTAAAATTATTATGAGCTATTATGTAATTACAATCATCACATTACCAATCTGGAGAGGGATCAAGTGTGGCATCACCTTCCACATGGGATAGGAAAACTAGAAATACCTGAATGAGATAATATTAATTTTAATTTAATACATGCTTATTAAATGGTTTTCAAAAATAAGCAATCAAAACATCCTAACATATGCATAAAACCTGTTCTCTTGAAAATGGTATAAGTGTCCTTTAAATATATGCATATATACTATATTGCCAAAAATGTTGGGATGCCTGCATGCCTTTACATGCACATGAACTTTAATGACGTCCCATTCTTAATCTGTAGAGTTTAATATGGAGTTGGCCCATCCTTTGCAGCTATAAAAGCTTCAACTCTACTGGGAAGGCTTTACACAAGGTTTAGGAGTGTGTTCATGGTCATTTTTGACCCTTCTTCTAGAAGCGCATTTGTGAGGTCAGGCACTGATATTGGACGTGAAGGCCTGGCTCGTAGTCTCCACGCGGCCTACCACTTCGTGACTGAGTTGCTGTTGTTCCCAATTGCTTCCACTTTGTTATAATACCACTATCAGAATGTACTGAGCTCCTGAAAGCGACCCATTCTTTCACAAATGTTTGTAGAAGCGTCTGCATGAATAGGTGCTTGATTTTATACACCTTTGGCCATAGAAGTGATTGGAACACCAATTCAATGATTTGGAGGGGTGTCCCAATACTTTTGGCAATATAGTGTATACACAATTATTTAATAAAAAGCCGTAATTTTGGTTGAAACATTCTGCTCAGAAGTCTAGCATTAACATAGATGGTATCTGCATGAGTACACATGAATCCTACACTCTTTGTGCAAATTCAGCTGATTTTGTGAGTCCTCAGATTTTTAAGGAATTTAGTGAGTGACACTCAACAACTCCAAAATAAAAGCTAAACATGCCACATATCTTTGGAAAGCTGAGATTCTTGTGAATCAATGCAATAAACACAGCAGGCACAATCGGTGTCTTTGTCAGACCACCAAACTTCTCTGACCGCCAACAAAGCTGAATGAACTCACCAAAGTTGTCTCATGGTCATCCAAAGATCAATAAAATCTGAGCAAAAACGGTGTAATTCCACTCTTTAGGGTCCAGACAATCCAAATTCAGTGAAATATTTAGTCCATATCACACAGCCACAGAATGTAGAGGTACCATTTCCAAAAAGCGGAGAGTGAAATCCAATCTTCTGTGAGCAGAATGTGTGATGTAAACAAAACTCAAAGCGAAAGAAAAACACTGCCGATTCTTTGATTCTAAAATGGCCGCTGACCTCTGCACTCTTGACTGACAGCTCCTTTCAACCAATTGGGCATGTTATGAGCTGTTTATAGATTGAAAGAGCCACTCAGGCTGCAGCATGGGAGGGTGCAGCAGGGACCGTGTCACTCTCTTTGATTTACATTTATGCATTTGGATGATTGGTTTTTGGGGGCGGCGCGTCTGGACACCCGTCCGGCCGCTCCTCCAATACCTTTCTTCCCCGAGGTGCATGAGGAGATCGCGCGGTCCTGGAAGAACCCGTTGTCTTCCCGCGACCGTTCGGTGAACTCCTCCGCCTTCACCGCCCCCTTGATGGAGCCGCGGCTAAAGGGTACACTGGGGTCCCCCCAGTTGAACGTTCTGTTGCGACGCAACTGTGTCCACAGAGCGCTTCGACTTGCCGCAGCGACCCTAAGCACCCCTCCAAGGCCTGTAGGTTTTCGTCATCTCTGGTGGCGAGGACCTATAGAGCAGCGGGGCAGGCCGCCGCTTCTTTGCATGCCATGGCAACTCTTCAGGCATACCAGGCCAAGTTGCTGTGCGACATGCACGAGGGCGGGGCTGATCCAGGACTCGTGGACGAGTTGCGTGCCGCCACCGACCTCGCTCTCCGGGCGACGAAGGTGACCGCACGCTCCCTGGGTCAGGTGATGTCCACTAATGTGGTCCAGGAGAGACACCTATGGCTCACCCTGGCCGATATGCGGGACAGCGAGCGAACACGTTTCTTCGACGCCCCCATATCCCTGGATGGGCTATTCGGCGGAGCGGTTGAGAGCTTTGCCCAACAGTTCTCAGCCGCCCAGAAGCAGACTGAGGCCATTAAGTTTATACTGCCCCGGCGGTCTGCTGCTGCCTCCACCCAGCCGCCCGCGCAGTTGCTTCAGCCTGCTCGCCGCCGAGGACACCCTCCTGCGGTTCCCTCAACCTCTGCGCCACCCAAGCAGCAGGGGTAGCCACAGGAAGGCGCCCCAGTCCGCTCCAGCCCCGCAGCCCGCAAAAAAACGCCAGGTCAAGAGGCACTCTTGACGCGGACAGCTCAGGGATGGGCAGTTCTTTCCGGGAGACGGCAGCAGGATCCCATCCCTGAGCAGCCAGAGACCGGCGATGACAGTGTGCGCCACCCCCGGGCCCCGCCACTCGCATCCCTCTCTATCGCCAGCCTCCTCTCAGAGCAGACCCCAGTGGAACACGCGTCCTTCCCTGGTCTCCTCTGTCAGGACGCAGCCGTTAACCGTGCCCCCACACCGGGACGCCCAAAAGCCTCCCATGTCGGTAACGCTGCCTCGCTGCCCCACCCTGGGTACGTCTGTGCTCCGTATGACCCCGCTGGTGCAGTTCCTGGGAGCCTGGCTTCAGCTTCCGGGACTGTCCCGCTGGGTAGTGCGGACCATCAGGCTCGGCTACGCGATTCAGTTCGTGCAGGCTCCTCCCCGCTACAGGGGAGTCCGCCATACCATGGTCGGTTCCAACGCCCCCGTCATGCGTGCGGAGGTTGCCACCCTGCTGGCAAAGGGTGCGATCGAGCCTGTCCCTCCTGCCGAAATGAAGTCGGGGTTCTACAGCCCCTACTTCATTGTACCCAAGAAAACCGGTGGGTTACGACCAATCCTGGACCTTCGCATCTTTAACCGAACCCTGCACAGGCTTCCGTTCAAGATGTTGACTGCGAAACGCCTTTTCGAATGCGTTCGTCCGGGCGATTGGTTTGCAGCGATTGACCTGAAGGACGCCTACTTTCATGTCTCCATCCTTCTTCGACACAGACCGTTCCTACGGTTTGCTTTCGAGGGGCGGGCATATCCGTACGCGGTCCTCCCATTCGGGCTATCTCTGTCCCCTCGCGAACTTCACGAAGATTGTCGAGGCAGCCCTTGCGCCCCTTTGGCAGCACGGGGTTCGCATCCTGAACTACCTCGATGACTG
Source organism: Romanogobio albipinnatus (assembly GCA_023566225.1). Classification (NCBI taxonomy): domain Eukaryota; kingdom Metazoa; phylum Chordata; class Actinopteri; order Cypriniformes; family Gobionidae; genus Romanogobio; species Romanogobio albipinnatus. Next base: position 18,131,132 of record CM042254.1, on the reverse strand, counting down.
GCTCATACTGGGCCACTCTCGTTTGCGAACACAGAGATCGGGTGCTCCATCACCTAGCCCGTCTGGGCCTTCGGTCTCATATTGCTTCATATGAGACCGCTTCAGCATTAGCTTCGCGACCGAGTCCCGAGATGGGCATGGCAGTCTGGCACGCTCCGAGTACAAGTGACTCGGGCCTGCTTACAGACTCTCACCCTGTGGTCGAACCTCAGTTTTCTACGGGCCGGTGTGCCCTTAGAACGAGTTTCCAGGCATGTTGTCGTATCGACGGATGCCTCTGCCACGGGCTGGGGTGCCATGTGCAATGGACAGGACAGGACCCCAGCGCCTCCTGCATGTCAATTGCTTCGAGTTGCTGGCAGCACAGTTCACCCTGCACCGTTTCCGAGCATTGCTGAAGGGTCAACATGTGCTAGCCGACGAGCTCTCATGGTCTCAGCCACTGCCGGGAGAATGGAGACTCCATCCCCATACGGTCCAGCTGATTTGGGAACAGTTTGGGGACGCGCAGGTAGATCTGTTTGCCTCCCATGACTCTTCCCACTGCAGCCTGTTCTATTCCCTGACCGAGGGCACGCTCGGCACGGATGCACTGGCGCACAGCTGGCCACGGGGCCTACGCAAATATGCGTTCCCCCCAGTGAGCCTTCTTGCACAATTCCTCTGCAAGGTCAGGGAGGACAAGGAGCAGGTCCTTCTGGTCGCCCCGTATTGGCACGGCCGGACCTGGTTCCCCGAACTTGTACTCCTTGCGACAGCCCCTCCCTGGCCCATTCCTCTGAGACTGGACCTCCTTACTCAGAGACGGGGCACCCTATGGCACCCACGTCCCGATTTGTTGAACCTCCACGTGTGGCTCCTGGATGGGACGCGGCAGGTTTGAGTAGCCTGCCACCTGCGGTGGTCGCTACCATCACTTCCGCTAGGGCAGAGTCCACTCGGCATGCCTATGTGTTGAAGTGGAACCTCTTCGTCACCTGGTGCTCTTCTCGCCAAGAAGACCCCTGGAAATGCCCGATCGGGTCTGTGCTCTCGTTCCTCCAAGAGGGGTTGGAGTGAAGGCTGTCTCCCTCCACCCTCAAAGTTTATGTGGCCGCAATATCTGCCCACCACGATCTCTTGGAGAACAAAAAGGTAAGTCAGCACGACCTGATCATCAGGTTCCTGAGGGGAGCGAGGAGACTGAATCCTCCTCGCTCTCCTCTCGTACCCTCTTGGGACCTCTCAGTAGTTTTAGATGCTCTGCAGAGGCCACCCTTTGAGCCTTTGCAGTCGGTGGATCTTAAATATTTGTCAATGAAGACAGCGATCCTGACTGCATTGGCCTCCTTTAAGAGGGTCGGGGACCCGCAGGCATTTTCGGTTGACGAAGCGTGCCTGGAATTCGGGCCAGCCTACTCTCACGTGATCCTGACGTGGATATGTGCCCAAGGTTCCCACCACTCCGTTCAAAGACCAGGTGGTGAACCTGCAAGCGCTGCCCATGGAGGGGGCAGACCCAGCCTTGGCATTGCTCTGTCCATTTTTATATTTATATTGTATTTATTTATATTGGGACCCCCATTCGTTAGTCACTAACGTACGTTGTAGTGACTGAACGAAAGGGAACGTCTCGGTTACGGATGTAACCCTCGTTCCCTGAGGAGGGAACGGAGACGTACGTCCATTCGTTAGTCACTAACGTACGTCTCCGTTCCCTCCTCAGGGAACGAGGGTTACATCCGTAACCGAGACGTTCCATGGTTTAACCCACCAGTACGCACGCTTTCGTAGACAGGACGCAATGTTTCAGGACCTCAGACCAGCTCTTTGTCTGTTATGGTGGAGAGCGGAAGGGAAGAGCTCTCTCAAAGAAAAGGCTGTCTCACTGGATAGTGGACACCATTGTTTTGGCTTACCAGCAGCAAGGTCGACCATGTCCCCTTGGGGTTAGGGCACACTCCTCTTGGGCTCCTCTTGGGCTCTAGCGCATGGCGCCTCGCTAACAGACATCTGCAGAGCTGCAGGCTGGGCGACACCGTACACATACGCCAGATTCTAGAATCTCCAAGTGGAGCCAGTGTCCGACTATGTACTCGCCCCCCCGAGGGGCCGGTAATGGCCCAGGCTCAGGTGTCTTCTCTTGTTCGCCATTCCACTCCACGGACTGGATACGTGCAATATTTTTCCTCAGGTGAGCTCCCCGAGAGCCCTGAGCTCCTCCAGCACTGCTTACGCCGATACCTGTGTGTCTGCCCTCTAACGAGCCCAGACCCTCGTGTCCGGCCAGGTGCCCCGTGTGCATGGATCCCCTCCGGCGACCCCCACACGTGTATTTCCACCGTAAGCCTCTGCAGTGAGCAGGTGTCTTTCCCTTGGCAAGTCCCTGCCACCCCTGGGGTTAAAAATCCACCTTCGGCTGGTTCCCTAGAGTTTTCCCATATGCAGCCCCCAGCGGGTCATATGTGTACTCTCTAAGTCCTCCCTACGGGCAGGCATCTTTGCATACCTCACTGGAATATGCCTCCCAGTGTACCTTGGTATTCCTGTGATAAGTGGGAGTCCCTTGTCCGTACTAGTCTTACGACAGGGAACTCGCACTTACGCAGGGCACTGGAAGACAGCTGAGTGGCGTGATTTATATTGGGACCCCCATTCGTTAGTCACTAACGTACATCGTAGTGACTGAACGAAAGGGAACGTCTCGGTTACGGATGTAACCCTCGTTCCCTGAGGAGGGAACGGAGACGTACGTCCATTCGTTAGTCACTAACGTACGTCTCCGTTCCCTCCTCAGGGAACGAGGGTTACATCCGTAACCGAGACGTTCCATGGTTTAACCCACCGGACCACCATCTCACATTGATTGACAGTAAATTGACGTGCGTGTGTGTCTGCGTGTAAATGTTTTGTACATTTATTTCTTTGTTTTTGTTTTATATCACAGACTATCATCTCACTGAAGTGTTACAAGACACAGGACAGCGCCTGCAGAGATGCCACGTCCTTCCCAGAGAGGGGGGAGGGGGAGAGACTAAGATGTAAAGTGTGCAAATAGTTTGATATTATATATTATTATATATTCGTGTGAATTTTAATATTAAAGAGTTTTATAAATACCACTTGTTTTGTCTTTTATTTGCACAAAGTTTAGTCCCAAGAATTGTAAAAACACTATAATATACACTATAATGTTTATGTTTCAGAAATTATTCACACAAATATTTTAAATCTGGATAAGGAATAGAATAGCTCTAAGTGTAACCTTTCATTAGAGCCCAAAAGTATGTCTGTACATCAAAGCATTCAAGAATATCAGCATTGTATGTGTCAATGGTTACAAAGGGTCATTTGGAGTCTCCAAGTGGCTTTTTTTGGGAAGCGCCTAGACATAAACTTAGATATGTGCAAAGCACTCATTTTCTAAAGGTATAGTTATCAAATGTGAAATTGGACTTGGTAAGGCTTCATGCTGTGATCCCATTGTGATTTCCAGCTAATACCTCCCAGCTATAGTCATCTGCAACCATCTTTTTACAAAAACAATGTTGGCGGAATTTTCATTTTTCTTTTTTCAGTGTGTTTAAAGCTCTATTACTCAATACCAGAATGACTTACAGTGATTCTGACTGTTCAGGAACAAACCTTAGATTGTCAAAAGAGACCAAAACTATGCATATACTCCAAATGATTCAAGAACAGCATGCAATTTACTTACCAGAAGCCTTGTTTTTCTGTGACACCATTAATGGGGGTTATGTGGCCTTCTAGAATTAAATAACTGTGAAGATTTGGTTTGTAAATTTCTAGCATAGAGTACTAAGAGTGGCACTGTCAAACAGGGTTGTTATCTTTAAAACTATAACAAAAAATTTTCATTACTTGAAATAAAATAAACATTAACCGAAATATAAAATATAGAACTACTTATTTTATTTGAGCTAGTTGCTAAAGCAACATTTCTAACGTGTGTGTAGTTTAACTTGCACTAAAATAACTAAAATGTTACAAACTAATAAACATGGCAAAAACACAGAATTACTAAAATTAAAATGAAAACAAAAAACTTCTAGTTAATTTTAACATATTTGTAAAAATGAAACATTATGCTTTTTTAAATAAAAGTATTGAATTGCATTCAAAATATTTTTCATTTGCCCTTCTTTATCCAAGATCTTTTTTAAATGTCATTAGCAAATCATAGCCATCATTTAACAAACTGGATCATATAAAATGTATGTGAAAAAAAGCCACCAGAGATCAATATTACATGAATTCTGAAACACTATACTTTCTTTGCATGCATGTTTCCTGTTCTCTGTATTAGTTTACTTTTGATTGATTTAATCAGTTTATGTAAATCAACTTGTAGTTTTGTGTGAGTATTTTTTTCCACACATGCCCATTACAAATATACATCTTGTTTCATTATTACAGTGTATTCTTTTTTCTTTATTTTTACCCTGAAAGAATAGAAGGTGGGAAATGCCCTTAAGTGGCAACTTGTAACATAACCATATGAAAGCTTAAAATGTTAACTGATCCAATCAAAATATATTCAAGACCAGCATAGTTCAACACAACGCATTCAGACATTCACAGAGCTGATCAAAACACACCCTCCCCTTCCTCCACACACTGAGTATGAGACAAAGATGAACCAGAAGGCTTTAAATTTCTTGAAATAATATTTCTTGAAATAAAACATTTCTGATGGTTTCATATAAGTGCCATAGGATTTACATTTATTCAAAAACGTTATATTTACAGACATTCTGATACGGAACGCACATTTCAAAGTGGCTGTAGCATTATTTTTCTGAGAAACGAGTATGTGAACTCAGCTTGTTTCCTATATATCTGAAAACATTTTATGGTATTTGTATGCTTTAGTACAGTCAAAAACCTACATACAGCACCTTTTAAACCTGGATAGTTTCTTCTGCTAGTTAGTTATTCATAAAGAACTATCTAAACAGCTAAATAACAGAGAGGAGATTTTAAATAAATGAAAAAATACTTTTGCTGAGCTTAAATATATTCAGAGATTTCGTCCAAAGATGTGGTGCAATTTTTTCTTTATATAGAGTTAATATGGCATAGAAAAAGGGTGGAAATATTTAAACCATGTGTGTGGAAATATTTAAACCATGTGTGTTACAACTAGCCCTGCTCACCCCTACACTCTAAAAAAAAAGGTTCTATATGGCACCAAAAAAGGTTCTTGGCTCGTAATCATAGGGGAACCTTTTTTAGTGCTATATAGCACCAATTTTGGTGCTTCAGTGGTTCTTCAGAGGTTCTTCACTGGTTCTTTGACTAAGGTGCTATATAGCACCTCTGAAGAACCACTGAAGCACCAAAATTGGTGCTATATAGCACTAAAAAAGGTTCCCCTATGATTACGAGCCAAGAACCTTTTTTGGTGCCATATAGAACCTTTTTTTTTTAGAGTGTATAGATTTTCACCAGAGAGTAAAAGTAAACATACCTTACAGCGAATATGACTCCATTACAAGTTACAAGAAGTCACCAATTCCAATACCACTTGAGTAAGTCTTGCATTATCTGATTTTAACAGTACTTACATATTTGACTCTTACTGAATGTAGGCTCAAATATGCACTAGTCCTCAACACCTAAGAGACAAGCCAATGAAAAACAAGAATTTGATTTGTGAGGAGAGCAATCACCTGTTTATTTTATAAAAGTGAACACAATACTGCAATAAATCAAGGTCAACACAACAGCCTCTTAAATGTCTACAAACACTCAAGTCTAAGCTCGAGTGCTCAAAAAGGGCACAAGTAAACCAATAGTCAAAATCTACTTGCACTGGACATGCTGGTTTCTGCCTCATATCTGGCTGCATGTCCATATTTCACCTGCGATTCAACGACTACCAGCAAATGCACTCGCTTTCACATAGTCATGTTGAGAAGTTTGGGTGAGTAAAGCAAAACGCGCAAGATAGTACCTTCAAAGCCACTTCTTTTGAGATAAACAGCTACAACAAAAAGTTAGGTGCCATGCAAAATGTAAGGAGCAATTGCATTACTCATTACAAATGTATTGGTTTTTTTTTTTTTTTTTCAAATCGAAAGTAAAAAGTTGCTCAGTCAAAAAAATTGCATTTACTCAAATACTTTACACCACAGAGACTCACAACAGATTATGCAGAAAGAACTCATAGCAGAAAAACAGAGATAAGTCTGAGAATATGAAACTCACTTTTCCCCTCTGTGTTCTTTACCTGAAATAATTCTACACAGAATTGATTGCCTGAGGAAAGGTCTTCAGATTCCCCCAGTGACCTGCTTGCTACACTGAAATATCAAGGCTCAGGACAGATAAGTCTACCCTTTACCCAGTACAAAGGCCACATTGTAGATCCCAAAGGGCCAGGTGAAAATACTACATGTTAAGCCATATGCTATAGTGTAACATCATGACATTCTCATTTGCTAATACTTTACAGCTCAACGCCTCTATCAAGTCCTGACTTTTTTAAGCATGCGTATAGTGTATTAAAGGAATATTTTTTGAAATTATTAATTTTGTCTTCTCTACTTAACGCAGAAAGGTTTGTATAGACCGCATAAAAGTTATGCATCTGTGCATCAAAAACAGGTCATGAAGTTTCCGGTTCTCAAAATATGTCAGGTTTTACAATACGATTACAGTCTAAAGGCAAAATTAACCTTCAGTCCCTCAATCTTGAAAAAAATAAAAATATCTGTATGGAAATATCTGTATACTAAGTAATATTAATTAACTACAAGTACTTGCTACAGTTAGGGATAGGGTTTGGTTTAGAGTTAGTTATGCATAATTTACTGTTATTACTATAGTAAGTACATGTGGAAACGTAACTACGTCACTTTAAAGCTACACTGTGTGATATTTTCCCCCATCTAGCGGTGAAAAGGTATATGACCATCCAGTAAATATTAGTTTCTGTTCCTTCCAATTCCAATTTCGTTTTAACTCCTACGGTGGCCGATTTAGTCCAAAATTAACATGGCTTCCAGTTCAATCCAGCAATCCCCCTCTTCACATTCGTCACGGTGCCACCGAGTGTTAAAACGCGAAAGGCGAAGCTTGAATTTACGGGTATGTCCATCTTTGGCTAATGTACTTTCAAGATGGAGGGGCAACATGGCGACCCCCATTCGAACCCCTTACCCGTATGTGTTTTCAATGGCATATTATAAACTTACGAGAATACTTTATTACTTGAAAGAAGTAAATATACATTAATGAGCACATATATTTTTGAAAGAACTAAGTGTTTTTAGCTAAGAATAAACTAAAGAAGTTACACAGTGTAGCTTTAAAATAAAGTGTTGCCTAGAATTTTACAATTTAAAAAAAAATGTATTTACTATTTAATTTATACATTTATGTTTAATGTTAAAAAATATATATTTTATTTAATTTAGAGACATTTTTATCAATGTAGATAGGTGTCTTTGCATGATTTGGGCGTCTGTCATTTTTGCTGATTTGCACATTGATGAGCAGGAAGTCTCAGACCTTGCTGGTTTTTGCCATCGTCTCTAACCACAATGTAACTGCTTCTAACCCCAGTGCATGATAAACACTACAGGGTACAACAAGAACCACATCAATAGCTAGTCCTTGCAAAAACTATCTGGAAAAAAACCAAATATGATAAAAAATTGTGAAATGATAACACTTCTCTGTTTCATTGCTGTTCGTTCACCTGCCTTAAAGGGGTGATGAATTGAGAAATAAACTTTCCTTTGAGCCTTTGATATATAAAAGTTCATCGTGATAGAAGAATATCCTGTAAGTTTCAGAGCTGAAAACATCCTTGTTAGTCAAAGAAAAGCTTTTATTGACACCAGGCCCAGAAAACACTCGATCTCAGAATATGTCGACCACTGACGTCATAGAATGCAGAAGCGCCGCCTCAAGCCCGCCCACCGACTCGTGGAGCTAAACGGGTCTTGCTACGGAGCAATAAACATGACGGTTCCAGCTCACGTGCGTAAGACATTGCGCGTTTGTTCGCTTAATTTCACCGAAGAATCGATTGTAAACAAGATATAGGTCGAGACTGTATTTGCAGACATATTGAGATTAAAACACAATGCTGTGCCTTCTATATTGGATCCGACAGGAAAGGTGAAACACACTTATGTGAGTAAAAATGTTTTTATGTGTTAGCATTGCATTGTTACAGATCGTTTGATATCTATTGATTCCATACCTTAGCACGGTGTCACAAGCTGGAGAAGGTGTTATTGGTTAATTCGTGATCAGACTCGGACTTGTAACGCCAGTGCTCACAAAGCCCAACGTCCCAGGGCTATGTGTTTTTCAGACGGGCAACCAAAACGTATCACCGGCTATCTTAAATAGTGAAATAACATTCCTTTCTTGCACGTGTGTGTGTGTAAAGTTCGCAGTTATATTCACTGATCGGCCCGGCCAATTAATACAAAAATAACATTCCAATCAATCGCGGGTGGATGAGAGCTGAATCGTTGTGTTTGTTTGATAAAAATGTTTTTCGAGCCCTGTGAGCATTTCTCCAGACGCTTTCTAAACAATTTCCACATGTACTGAGGGGAGCTGAAGCTTATTAAATATGAAAATCTTATTCAATTCTAGCTGTGGGCGTTTTTTTTCAGAGAGCCTCAAAAACAAAGGCAGAAAATAGCCTATTACTTATTCATTATGATGTTTCTGAATATAAAAACCATGTGAACGTCATAAGTTGACCTCAGACAACAGTATGAAAAAAATTTAAAAGCCAGTTTATGACACCTTTAAGGTGCGGTGACTGCGGTCACATTTTCCGTTGTTTGGGAAATGTTTACAAATCCACACAATCTGAAAATTATCATGAGAGTTCCCCATGAAGAACATGCAGATTTACTGCTTTGACCAACAGAAATCTGCTGGTTTGAGAGTTACTTCTGTACTACAGTATTGACAATATACAATCAACCCTCAGTTGATACTGTAATAATATTACAGTAAACCAATTTGGCAGATTTGCAAATTTGAGCTCTGGAGAGCGTCACATGCATCTATTTACAGCGTGTTTTTGCAGCGGTGAGTAATGTAGCCAATCACAGATAGCTGTTGATCTCTCAAACGCGATCAGAATCTCGACTGCTCAAAGGCCCAGTTAATGCAGGCTCACAAAACCTCTCATTAAGAGATTTATTGTTGACAACTTTTTATAACGGAAGTTTGTGAGATCGCGATGACTGACAAAGCAACAGCATTTAAGTGATCGTAGCGATCTTGGCTCGCTTTCGAGGCTACAGTCTATAACATTCATTGAATAAAACTATTGTTGCTAAGAGGACTGACGGCCAATTGCATGCAGCACAGTTTCGAAGTGAGGTTTTGGAAGTGTTATATTAAATATAAATGCCACTCTGCACGAGAGACGAGACAGAAATATCCTCCTGAGAGCCAGAATAGAGGTTTTGCCTCTGTAGAGGGCATTATATTTTAGGGGATTTCTCTGACAACATAGTTTTAAGTCTGGATATAAAATATGAGACATTCTTATGAAAATATTATTAGCCATTAATAAAGTATTATAACCCAAAAATCCCATTGTTTGTCCATTGTTTAATTTTCTCAATAACTGGGTTATGGTGTCCTCTACAGAGCAGATGATATAGCATATAACATAAGGAATTAAATAAAAAAATATCAATTTGTTTTTTTATGCACCAAATAATGTAGCATATTAACGGGGGATGGAATCTAAATTCACAAGACCTTTTTTTCTGGTTCTCAGGAAGATAACATGTTAAAATACCAGTAAAGCTTTAAAGCAATGTAAAGATTTGATGCTGGGCCTGCTGTGAAATTTGAATGACATTTTGCTAATGTGACCACACCTTTGCACTATCGTTTGAATTATTCCTACTTTACTTAGTGACCGAAAGCTATAAAGGTATATATTGAACTTTTTAAACCTGTCTAGTCTGTTCAAAAGTGAAGAATCCACAACAGCTCAGAAGACTTCTTAGCTTTCTTATGATCAGTTTGTTGCACAGTTGAATTACAAAAAAATAATCTCACCAACCATCTGGTATGTTTTTTTCTCACTTCTTTTTTTTTTTACTGCTAGCATGGTGCTTTTTTTATCTTAGTCTTGCTTAAAGGAGCGTGAGAAAACTGCTTAAACATATATTTGTGTTAATATTCTCATGTCAGTTATTGGGTTTAAAAAGCAATTACACCAATGACCCAATTAACAGTTAATCCCTCTAAGAACTGACATTATGGTGATAAAAACTTAATATACCATTGCTTCACATTTCAGCACTGACTGTACGTTTGATAAAATGCACCTCTGTGTAATTGAAGAAAATGGAGAGGAGAAAGCGAGAGAGCCTGCTATTGCAGTTTGTGGTTTTTAAGCATGTGACGTGCTTGGTTTTCTCTGCTTTGCCCATCACTTGTGCACAGATGGCAAGCAGCACAGAGATGGCACTCTCTGATCTTACAATGAGCTCCACAAGCAATTACGATGATGATGATCTTGATTATCCAATGAATTCCACAGATGATTACGACGACTACAGCCATATCGAGAACCTTTTGATATCGCTGCCCATGTCCAACATCTACATTCCTCTGCTTTACTTCATCATGTTCTTCATTGGCTTCTTGGGGAACCTGTTTGTCATTGTGGTCATCGGCAAACGCCGTCAGAAAAATGGACGACTTGTGGACATCTTCGTGCTGAACTTGGCATTAGCCGACCTTGTGTTTGTTTTCACGTTGCCAATGTGGGCGGATGCGGCACTAAATGGTCACTGGCGCTTTGGTGAGGTCCTGTGCAAGATCAGCAGCTTCGTCATTGCGGTCAACCGCTTTTCCAACATCTTCTTCCTCACCTGCATGAGCGTGGACCGGTACTTGGCTGTCGTGCGCCTCATGGACTCTCAGTTCCTACGGGGCAGTAAGTGTGCGCAGATCACCTGTGGCATGGTGTGGATCGTTTCTTTCTTCCTTGGAATTCCATCGTTGGTGTACCGTCGGTTGATAGACGAAACGTGTTCGGAGGATTCCAAATCCTCTTTTGTCCAAGGAATGAATCTCCTGACCATATTTCTAACCTTCCTGCTCCCTGTACTGATTCTAGGCCTCTGTTATGGGTCGATTTTGGTTAACCTACGGCGTCACTGTCACACTGCAGCAAACTCACGTGCAGAAGCCAGACGTCGGCATTCCCTCAAGATTGTGGTCACCATAATTGTGGCCTTTCTAATCTCCTGGCTTCCTTTCAATTTGTTCAAGACCACCCATGTCATCTTACTGATGAGCAGGGGAGATCTTAGCAGGGACACAAGGTTGATCATACTCAGTGGACTCACGCTGTCCTGCTGCCTGGCATTTCTCAACAGTTGTGTAAATCCAGCCATCTACTTATTTCTGGATCAGCATTTCAGGCGCAGAGCCTCAGCCCTGTGTCTGGGCTGCCTGGGTCAAGGAGACGTGCACCAGAGCCACATCTCCTCTAATTCTTTCTCTAATGGCACTTCTGAGACTTACTCTGGAAATATTTCAACCCGCGGGCGACTTTTCTCACTAACTCAGAAGGAGTGAAAACTGCTGTTTTCAGAACGCACTCTTTCTTTATTAGTCAAACTGACATACTTAAAATCTATATCATATACTGAGAGCTTTCAATATGAATATTGCATATTTCTGCATTTATTTTTATTTCATTGTTGAGCAATATTTTATAATTTCCTGTATTAAAATAGATGATATATTGGTGAACATATTACTCATTCAAAATAAATAGCAAACAATGCAAGCATGTCACGTGTGATAATTGAGCATATTCAGAATTTATTATTAGATACAACTTTAGAATAACTGGTTTCTTTTTTATATTTACTTGTGTATGTTTGCTAAGTAATCAAAATTGTGTGCAATGTTCTATACATTTGTACATTTAATTTACTTCATAAAAATAAATTATGCATTGGATCACTTAATGTACAAGATTAATTAAAGTAAATCGCAAGCAATGTAATCATGTATGGAAACATTTTTTGACAGTAATCTAGAAAGTATTATTAATCTACATGGACATTACATAGCCATTTAACGACAATTGTGAATAATCTGAATGTATTATGCTTGTACTGTTAAATGCAACTTTAAAACAACTGGTTTCTTTTTTATATTTACTTGTGTATGTATGCTAAGTAATAAACTTTCTCACAGTAGGTAATCGAAGTCTTGTTTGACTTTTTTTTAAGAATATTGTAGAATCAACAAAACACTTGAAACATTATATTGGTAAACCCCTAAATCCAAATATGAAGAAAAACAGATTTGAGAAACATTTCATCAGCCTACCGTTCTTCGGAGCCTTTTATCATTTAGCGTCCTGCTTCAAAACCATGGCACTGATCAGTCATTATAACTAAAATCAACGAACAAACGAGGATGGCAAATGATCTATAGCACACAGGGTTCATTTTATTGTGGAGCAATTTGTTCATGAGAAAGAGTGGGCTGCTGTGAGATTTGAGAGTTCAATGGTTCACACTTGGTGGCCTGGCATCGCAGTTTCTCTTCGAAAATGAATCACATAAGTTGAGACAAAATGTTTCTCGCATGTACTGCTCGGTAGGTAAACTTGGGTCACAACTTTCGTATTTGAAAAAATACAAAATTCTGATGTTCTGAACCCCACAAGAATGTGTGAAACAGTATGAAAAAACACTGGCACAAAAAAACATGTCATAGAAAAAAATGCCCACATATATATTGATTTTAATGAAATGATAAAGAATTCAGTTACACATGTATGTGCCAGCCTTGGTGATTCATTTCAGCAATCAAGTGGAATGTTTCTGAGAGTTCAATGGTTCACTGTTTTTTTAGGTATGCCACGCAGTTTTGTAAATAGGTTACTGAAGCTGTACATTCCATCATCATAAGACATATAATAAAATAATGTTAAAAAAAATATATATATATAATATATATATATAAAATTTAAAAAAATCATGCACTGGTTCTTTGATATCATTTTTAGTTCTGTAATAATTTCTTCATTTCACTTTTATGTGCCAGTCAACATAAACAACACCTTTCCCCCATGCAGCACATACATGCCACATGCTTTTCTAAGGAAATGTTCTTATACTAAAAATAGGTTATGACCTATGCTTCACTTCTAGCTTCACATTTTAAAGCTGCCCTTACCGACCACAGGTGACTTAAGAACCCCTGTGAGAATGGTATTTCACACACATTCTCATGAACGTCATTTCACAAGTACCATTCTTTCACGTGGCTTTTGTGAACGTTGAAGTGCTGATAACCTACTCTCGGTTTGATTGAGAATCCTTTCTGTACGCAAACCCTAAAAAGACAGAACAAAGTGAAATGTGTCAGTGTTTTTTTTTTTTTTTTTTTTACGAAAAACAGGCTCACTGTTTCCTCTTATTGAAATATACATATATAATTATTATATATGGTATATGTATTTTTATGGAACCAGTTTCACTTAATTACATAGACACATAAAAAAGAAGTATTACTTGAAATGTCTCAACTCTACAACATGTTTCACCCTCAGTTTGTTTGTTTAACTGCAAAAACTTAAAAGTCAAGTAGATAAGATCACAGAAAATAAGAAGAAAAAAATTAAGTTGTAAAGCCACTTTTATTTTTGCACCAATTCGGTCACATTGGTGCAAAAAAAACCGATCGCAAGTTCAGTATGGAGTACCACAAGGCTCAGTGCTAGGACCGCTACTCTTCACCCTGTACATGCTACCACTGGGAGATATTATTAGGAAGCATGGCATTAGTTTTCATTGTTATGCTGACGATACTCAGCTCTATATTTCTTCACGCCCTGAAGAAATTTACCAATTCACAAGATTAACGGAATGCATAGCCGCCATAAAACATTGGATGACTGGTAATTTCCTGCAACTCAATTCAGAAAAAACTGAATTTTTAATTATTGGACAAAAAAGCTCCACAAGTAGTAACCTAGAATACTGTCTAACACTTGATGGCTGCTCTGTCAAGTCTTCGTCGTCAGTGAGGAACCTGGGTGTGCTCTTTGATACCAATCTTTCGTTTGAAAGCCACGTTTCTAGCATCTGTAAAACTGCTTTCTACCATCTTAAAAATATATCAAAATTACGGCACATGCTCTCAATGCAAAATGCTGAACAGTTAGTTCATGCGTTCATGACCTCAAGGCTAGATTATTGTAATGCTCTATTGGGTGGTTGCCCTGCTCGCTTAATAAATAAACTCCAGCTGGTCCAAAACGCAGCAGCTCGAGTACTTACTAGAACCAGGAAGTATGACCATGTTAGCCCAGTTCTGTCAACATTGCACTGGCTACCTATTAAACATCGCATACATTTTAAAATCTTGCTTATTACTTACAAAGCACTAAATGGTTTAGCTCCCCAATACTTGAGCGAGCTCTTAACATATTATACTCCATCACGTCTACTGCGATCTCTAAATTCTGGCCAGTTGTTAATACCGAGAATATCCAAATCAACTGCAGGCGGTCGATCCTTTTCCTATTTAGCTCCTAAACTCTGGAACAGTCTTCCTAGCACTGTTCGGGAAGCAGACACACTCTGTCAGTTTAAATCTAGACTAAAAACACATCTCTTTACTGTGGCATACACATAAAACACTTTATCAATTAATTGATTGTTAGGCTGCATTAACTAGGTCAGCCGGAACCGGGAACACTTCCTATAACACCTGATGTACTCGTTACATCATCAGAAGAATGGCATCTACGCTAATGATATTCTCTCTGTTTTATCCTGAGGTTTACTGCAGTCAGCCAGATCTGGGCCGTATCCTAATCAGATGGTGGACCAGAGAAGACCAACACAGGACCCCGAAGTGTCTGCAGAGACCGTGTCAATTATCCTCCCCCTGCAACTGCCTCATCGACACGGCATCTAAATAAACCCGTCACCAGTGTGATGACTCCGATTGTTCGAATATTATCATTAAATAATACTTAAATCGATATGTCATCCGCAATAAACCCGTCTCCAGCGTGTTGCCTCCGATCATTCGAATATTGCACTTTAATAATTATTTAATCAACATCATCCTCAATAAACCCGTCTCCAGCGTGTTGCCTCCGGTCCTTTGAATATTCCGATCTATTATGACCTCTGACCTGTAAAGCAGCCAGAATAATAATAATAATACGTTGTTTGTAAATTGGCCAGAGGAGAACTGGCACCCCGACTGAGCCTGGTTTCTCCCAAGGTTTATTTTTCTCCATTAGGTCACCTAATGGGGTTTTGGTTTCCTTGCCACTGTTGCCTCTGGCTTGGCGTGCTCAGTTGGGGACACTATATTTTTCAACTAAACATCGAAATAAATCTAATTAATAAACTAATTTAACCATGTAAACTAAATTACTGATCTAATTATTGATCTAAAGCCCACACTGTCACCGTATGGAAATTGAAATGAACTGATGACATCAAATGGCTATACAGCTGAATAAAATTAGGCTGCATTATTTTGCTGTTTAACACTGTAAAGCTGCTTTGAAACAATCTACATTGTTAAAAGCGCTATATAAATAAAGTTGACTTGACTTGACTTGACATGATGCTTTGTGGCTTATATGAAGGCATTAATGTTGTCCACAGACTTGTATTTATCTTCTAGTTTCCACAAGATTTAAGCAGCGGTTGACAGTAACTAAGTACATTTACTTGAGTACACTTTTTGAGTATCTGTACTTCCTTGAGTAGTATTTTTTCTGGAAAATTATGACTTTTACTTCACTACATTTGAAAGATAAATATCATACTTTTTACTCCACTACATTTATATCAAGGTCCTCGAAGTAGAAAGTCGTAGCTGCTTTGAAAGTCAGTGGATGATTTGTTTTCTTCTTTAAAACATAATTCTTTTCTTTTTTTTTGCAGACAGCCTATCAGTAATCACTGTTGTAGGATCACATGAAGTTCAATGATTTCTAAGTATTTTTCTAATCTTACACTAATCAATTGATGGCAAAATAGAAGGTGGCAGTTCCCAGATGCAGTGCGCGCAACCATGGTCATACTTAAAAGTTAAAATTCAAAAGAGCAGACGTGGATAAGTCTAAAAAAGTACGACGACATGAAAGTGCACAGAGAAAGCTGCCTCTCAGACGCCTGACCACAAGTACTGAATTTTAGTCTATTGAATCTACTAAACTAAAATCTTATTATAGTCAATTAAAACTAGACTAAAACTAAAACAATTCAGATGCCAAAATTATTCTAGTCAAAAGACTATGACTAAAACTAAATCAAAATTTGCTGTCGAAATTAACACTGGTATTAAGTATGGTTGGTCAAATGATTTTTATAGATTTACCCGCCAAGTTGCCATAGCCTTGTGGATACAGCGCTAACGCATAGGTAATATTCGACAATGATGTTAGTTAGCATGCAAAAACGTAGTTGGGCTAATAAATGTTGACTGAAGTCCTTTCAGAAATGTTTTATTTTTACATAATCCTGTCAAATAAACACAATGTAGAAACCTTTCTTTTCTAGTATGATTTTGACTTTGATAAGAGCTTTGTAACTTTTAAGCAAGTATTTAAATGAGTTCAAGGTATGCCAGCATGTCAGATGGAGCATGACTGGCTTAAACCACCATGATGGAACAGCGTGCATTCATACAACAATAATAAAATAATGCGTTTACTTTTACTTTTGATACTTAAGTACTTTTAAAAGCAAGTACTTCTGTACTTTTACTTAAGTAAAAATCTAGCTTTACAACTTTCACTTGTAATGGAGTAATATTTAACTAATAGTACTTTTACTCAAGTAATGGAGTTACTTTGTCCACCTCTGGATTTAAGTGATCTCACCTCCGATTTAATCTCTGTTGTTAATGTGCTGGCCAAACAACTCAGTAGTACAGTCTGTAGAGCAAATGTAAACGTACATGCATACTGCAGTTGTAACTAGACTAATTGTAAGCATATACGTTTAAATTCTACTGTACTAATACTTTCACATGCTTTGCCTGTGCCAGAATCTGTGTGAATCATCACGGTAGAATGTTTACTGCTTACATTGCAGGTGAATAACTTTATTGACTCAAAGTAAAGGTTTCTTTTTACCTCTAAAAACACATTATTGTCGTTTCATTTACATGGAAATTTTACACAATTGGGGACCACAAAAAGTTTCTGTAATCTAGACTGCATTAATTGCCTCATTTAGGCCCCTTACAATAAGGTGACCAGACGTCCCTGTTTTTCGGGGACAGTCCCGGTCTTTGGTGTTCTGTCCCCAGAAATGTCCCCGTTTTACAGTAAGCTCGTTCAAAACAACCCGCAAATACTTTGCAAAAAAAGCTAGGCTAACATTCAGCAGCCTGTTGGTTATAGGAGAAATCATGGAGTGATTATTTTCCACCAACACATTTCGCTGCGAGCGACGCCGACTTAACTTTGACGCGCGCCGCTACTTATGAAGAACGCAATCGAGAGCAGAGTGCCATTATCATCAAAAAAATTGTTTTATACAATTTTAAATGTTCCCAATAGTTCCGCAGTCACAACACAGTAATTTCTACACATCTTAAAGGTCCCGTTCTTCGTGATCCCACTGTTCAAACTTTAGTTAGTGTGTAATGTTGCTGTTAGAGCATAAATAATACCTGTAAAATTATAAAGCTCAAAGTTCAATGCCAAGCGAGATATTTTATTTAACAGAAGTTCCCTTTCAAAGCCTACAGCGAACGGCCGGCTTGGACTACATCCTGGTACTTCCTACATAAATGACGTCAGTAGAACAGACTAACCTCTACGCACAAGACTACGCGAAAAAAGGGGGCGTGGTCTTGTTGCTGTCCCACGTGGAGAAGAGGACGTGTCGCGTGGAGAAAAGGAAGTGCTGCGTTTGAGTGTGTTTGTCTCCATGTCGTCGAGACGCTGTTATTTTCATCCCGAGTCAAATCACCTTTGTTTGGCTTTCCCAGGGACGCTGTAGAGATCATTAAGCGCATACATCACCCCGTTAAGAGGCGTGACCTTTCCACGTGCGCTAAGCTGCTGTCGAATCACAACACAGGAACCGTGCCACGTTTGCTAAGCTGCTGTCAAATAACAACACGGGAACCGCTGGCACAATCAGAACTCGTTACGTATTTCTGAAGGAGGGACTTCATAGAATAAAGGAAGTCATCAGCCGTTTTTAGGAGAGTGAAAACAGCGGTATACAGATAAGTACATTGTGTTAAAAATACAGTTTTTTTTTACACACGAAACATGAACACATGTTATATTGCACACTGTAAACACAATCAAAGCTTCAAAAGAACACAAAGAACGGGACCTTTAACTATAAAAAAACGAAACAATTACACTTGCAACACATTCATTTGCAGAATACACATATTTTTTGCTTAAAATAAGCCTAAAATGCAAAATACAAGCCCAATTAAAGCTACAATATGTATTATTTTCGCCGCCAGGGGTCGCTAACCTAATTAAAACAATAACAAAGGTGTAGATTGATGACGCAGTGAATGAGCGTGGAATCATGGAACTTGTCGTCATACCGATGGAATAATAAATAATGTTTATGGATGAGTGAATACATTCATGTTTTTTAACATGACTGTGGTATGAAGCAGGTCGCAATTACTAATAAGAGACAGATATCAGCATATCGTTTTATGTCATTTTGCTCACCTGTCTAATAAAGCACATGCAAGAATGGTATCTCTGTCAAGTCGAAGTTTGTTGCAAAGCTCTCGCCATCTTGAAAATGCCACGTTTATACTGGTCTTCTCTTGATTTCTCTTTTTGTTCCAAAGTCTGCTTGGTCCATAACGTTTGAACGAAACTACAACAGCGTGTTATGCAGTTGTCCACGTCCGTTGCCATGGTTTCTACGGCAGTAAAAGCGGAAACTGTGGGTAAAGCGGATTGGACGCCATTGACTTTCCGGTTCCTTGGTTAAAATCGCAGTTTTCTCACGATTTACAAATAGTTGGAAACATTTGGGATATTGTTAGTATTCAACTGAACAAAATATATAACACTGGCCAAGTGGTTTTTAGACATTTTACTGCAAAAATCCTACATATAGCACCTTTAAAGGCACAATATTTACGATTTTTGGATTAACATATCCAAAAACCACTAGAACAATGTTATATATTTTGGTGACTTGTGTGCTTACATTATCTCAAATGTTTCCAAGAATGTTTAAATCCAGAGAAATAAGTCATTTTAACTAGGACCGTGTCCGTGCATCTCCTATCAGTGACATCACACCTGCGTTACCCTCAATTTAAGAATATTGTTTAACACAATTATGACATGTTAAAATATTTGTTAAATGCTTTTATTAATCATATGATATATGTTGTTTTGTTCATGTCATGTATTTTTGTAAAGCAGTAATTTTGTTATAATATTGTTTTGAACTGCTTGCTATTTACAATGGTTACTATTAACTCTTTTTTTCTTGAAGGTGCGGTGAATTGTATTAAAACCAGACCAAAAAATCCCAATAATCAAACTAAATCATAATAATTATTATTGTAAATAATAATATAGGGAACCCACAACAATTAAAAAATGTATTGTGCCCGTTAATTAATAGATAATAACAAATGAGATTTCAGTGATGTTTTGACCACTCAAATAGAAAATGTTAATAGTTTCCATTTCAGTAATCTGGTCACCTTACCTTACCTCGCCTTACTAGCTGTTAACAATATTACTTAATAAAGTGAGTAAAACAATGTTACCTTAGACCTTCTGTTTATAATTATATATGAGAAAACATGGTGGAGGATTTTTTTACTTTGTTTATATTTGCATTATTTATTTATTTTTTTGACTGCGAACCTTAAACCTCACAGCTCGCTGCTGACATCTAGTGGTAGGTTTTCTACAGCACATTGTGTGCTTTTCCAAGTTACTAATGGTATGTGCTTATCAGCTAACAACTTATCAATCAT
Organism: Romanogobio albipinnatus; assembly: GCA_023566225.1. NCBI lineage: Eukaryota > Metazoa > Chordata > Actinopteri > Cypriniformes > Gobionidae > Romanogobio > Romanogobio albipinnatus. Next base: position 18,111,131 of record CM042254.1, on the reverse strand, counting down.
GGATGATCATTGATGATCCCATTATCATGCCTTTTTACATTTACGTCCACTTCATTTAAAAGACCTGCTAAACGCTTTCGCAGAGGTCAGAATAAGCTTTTATTGAAGACGTTATGACTCAGTTAATAAATTAATTGTCACTGAAAATAGAAAGTTGAAAACATAAAGTAACAATTTGATGTAACCGGAACAAATGACATTGATATTATTTCAAAAACATTTTTGATTTTGTCGGCTGGTCAGGTTTTAAAGACTTGGTTGGTTCTGATGACCACCATCAGGATCCGCTGCCAGACCTGATGAGCCAGGAGCTACCAGGATATTTGGCTCCACTGCCTTCTGGAGTTGCCTGTTTCTGTGTTGTTGTTGTTCAGACGAATGGGAAAGATCGAACATGACGAGCCCTGTTTTTACACAGCTTATACACAGTGTAGTAAATCTATGTGCATTCAAATAATGTAGCATAATAAGCTATCTAGAATATTATATATAATCATATTTTAAATAAATGTATAATAATTTATAATTTTGAATCCTAATTTATAATTTCCCTGTTCTTAAAAAATTGTTTAAATTCAGTAATGTGATGTTCGTAATTTTATAGGTTTTTTTATTTTTATTAAACGATTGCAAAACAGGATGATTTTTGAGAATTTAAGCTTTCAAATAATACCTAGTTTATGATGATTAAATATGGTTAATATGGTTTATTAATTAATAAATAGGCTATATGGATGTTTATTAAACACATTACTAATTTATTACTATTTGTATAATTTATTTTGATGGCTGATTGATTGATGGTTTATGATTTCTTTCCAATTAATTTGTTTATAATGAGTTCACTTCTTTCATTAAAAGCTGAGCAATGTGTCTGTAGGGTTCTCTGATGATCAATATTAATGATGTTAAGATAATGTTAAAGGATTAGTTCACTTTTAGATAAACTTTTGCTGATAATTTACTCACCCCCATGTCATCCAAGATGTCCATGTCTTTCTTTCTGCAGTTGAAAAGAAATTAAGTTTTTTGATGAAAACTTTCCAGGATTTTTCTCCATATAATGGACTTCAATGGACTCCAAACGGTTCAAGGTCCAAATGACAGTTTCAGTACAGCTTCAAAGGGCTTTAAACAATACCAGACGATGAATATGGGTCTTATCTAGCGAAACGATCCGTTTCTGCAAGAAAACGAGCAGTATTTATGCTATTATTTGACCTCTTATCAGACGAACGTGATCATCTCTGAGCTCCGCCATAACTTGCGCTAAGTGAGGTCAAAATACGAGCCTGGTCATAGGTGCCTCATTCTACTGATCCGTGCAAGCGCTAATGAGGCATCTACGTATACATCTATGACCAGGCTCGTATTTTGACCTCACTTAGCCGAAGTTATGGCGGTAAAAAGTTATCAACTAGAAATATCCAGAATTAGGTAAATCAAATGTGCCCATGGAAACAGAGCTGTAAACATACACAGATGCATCATCCTCTTTCAAACAGCATGCCCTCATATTTTTGAGCTAACTGCATTTTAATGTAACTTCGAAAAACAATACTGACAACAACAGAAACGATACTCGGTTACTTAACGTAACCTCGGTTCTCTCTAGAAGAGGGAACGAGTATTGCGTAAGTTCCTTACGCTACGGGAAAGTATTCTTTCTTCGAGATTTCTGAAAAACCCAAAATTATCCTTAATTTTGTAACATTGTCAACGCAGTGCGGCAGCCTGGCAGACCATAGCAGGCTATTCCAGCGTGCCATTGGCTGCTCTGCTGGCAACTGCAGCAGCCTATCGGTGAGCCCGCGTGACGTGGCGACCAATGAGGGCGCTTCGCGCCCACCTGGCTTCATTTGCCTACAGGTGGGGCGTGGCCACGTGTATATAAGCAGGGCTCACGGGCTGCATATTCGGTTTTCGTAGTTCTGAAGCGTAAAAGCCCGCGGGGCGCACGGCAAGGAACGCAATACTCGTTCCCTCTTCTAGAGAGAACCGAGGTTACGTTAAGTAACCGAGTATCGTTCTCTTACGAGAGGTTCTCTCGTATTGCGTAAGTTCCTTACGCTACGGGAACATATTGTCAACGCCGTGCGCGCCTCGCATACAGCATATGTATCCCAGGGAACCGGGGACCATAACACTGCTCGGGCAGGGTGGCCGGTAAAGGAAACGGGCCACCACATATACGGACACTTCGTCTGAACTGACGGGTGGTTACAACGGGTGGTTACAACACCCTGCCTTAAGAATGAGGGAACGGCACCTGCCGGTCGCCTTCAAATTCACCACACCTTGTCTCATGAATGAGGGAACGGCAAGGCCGGTCGCCTTCAAATTCACAATATCTTGTCATATGAGTGAGGTAACGGCACCGCCGGTCACCTTCAAACTCACAATAGCTCTTTTCGTAAATGAGGGAACGGTACCGCCGGTCTCCTTCAAATTTACATAAGCCTTGTACCGAACTTACTACCAGTATGTGAGCTATGTCTGCGCAGAATCACCGGGCAGAACCAACAGCCTTATTGAACTGATAACACTTTCGCCTGTAAGGCAGGAACTTCCAGATTGTAAAATCTCACGAACGTAGACGGGGAGGCCCAGCCTGCCGCCACGCAAATATCGTGGATGGAAATCCCTCTGGCCCAAGCCCACGAAGAGGCCATGCCTCTGGTGGAGTGTGCTCTGACACCTAGCGGGCACTGCAGGTGTTTGGAAGCGTATGCAGTTGCAATCGCGTCCACTATCCACCTGGACAGGGTCTGTTTCGAGGAGGCGAGACCTTTAGTGCGCCCTCCAAACGAAACAAATAGCTGCTCAGAACGCCTGAAGGCGGCGGAGCGTGTGACATAAACCCTCAATGCCCTGACAGGGCAGAGGATATTGCCACCGTCCCCCTCGTCGGATGCTGGCAGAGCCGAGAGGGAGATAATCTGCGCCCTGAAAGGAGTGCCGATCGCTTTGGGGACATAACCATGCCTCGGTCTGAGAATGACCTTAGAGTCACTAGGACCGAACTCCATACACGTCGGGCTCACTGAGAGCGCGTGTAGATCCCCCACGCGTTTCACTGAAGCCAGAGCTATCAGGAACGCGGTTTTTAGCGAAAGGAACCTTGGTTCCACAGTCTCGAGCGGTTCAAAGGGATGAGCCTTCATGGCCTCTAGGACCAAGGCCAGATCCCAAATAGGAACCGATGGGAGCCGCGGGGGATTCATCCGTCTAGCTCCTCTGAGGAAACGGATGATGAGCTCGTTCCTTCCTAGCGTGCTACCTAGCGTCGTCTGGGCGAACGCTGCTATAGCCGCTACATACACTTTGAGCGTGGAAGGGGACCTGCCCAGTTCCAAAAGCTCTTGGAGGAAGGAGAGCACCCGCTGGACCCCACATTGCTGCGGTTCCAATCCCTTGGAAGCACACCACTCAGTGAACACCGACCACTTACTATAACTATATAACCGCCTCGTCGAGGGGGCTCTAGAGTGTGAGATCGTGTTCATAACCCCTTCGGGCAGGTCAACGGGTATCCGTTGGTCACCCATACATGCAGAGACCATCGCTCTGGATGGGGATGCCAAACTGACCCTCCTGCTTGAGAGAGGAGGTCTGCTCTCAGCGGAACTGGCCAGGGGGGTGAGTGCGACAGCTTCACCAGCTCTGGGTACCAAATCTGGTTCTCCCAGCGCGGCGCTATAAGGAGCACCGGGCGGCGCGTTTCCCTGATTTTCGCTATAACCTGGGTCAATAGGGAAATCGGCGGGAAAGCATACAGCGGGAGGCTGGGCCAAAGTTGGGACAGCGCATCCTCGCTTTTGGACAAGAACGTCGAGCAGCGGGCGTTCTCTTTTGTTGCAAAGAGGTCGAGCTCCGCTCTGCCGAATAGGCGCCATACCAGCTGGACTGTCTGGGGGTGCAGGGACCATTCTCCTGGGAGAATGAGGCCCCTGGACAGCTTGTCCGGGCCCACGTTGAGGTGGCCCGGAACGTGCGCCGCTCTCAGCGAGCGCAGCGAGCTGTGTGCCCACACGAGCAGGCGTTCCGTCAGATTGCCCAGACACCTGGACCTGACACCGCCCTGCCGGTTCACGTAGGACACCACCGTGGTATTGTCCGACCGGACCAACACATGGTGTCCCCGTATAAACGGGAGAAACTGCTTGAGCGCGTTCTCTACCGCTATCATCTCCAAACAGTTTATGTGTAGGAGTTTTTCTCCGCTCGACCAGAGGCCCGAGGCCGGTCTGCCCTCGAAAACGGCGCCCCAACCCGAGGTGGAGGCGTCCGTCGAGATGACTTTGCGGTGTGAGATGGCTCCCATTGTCACTCCCCGCTGGTACCAGTCGGCTACTAACCAGGGCTCTAGGGCTGCAACACAGCCCTGAGTCACTCTGATCCTGAAACCTCCGGCAGCCCAGGCTCTTTGAGGCACTCGGGCGTTTAACCAGCGTTGCAGCGGGCGCATGCGCATTAAGCCCAGCTGGAGCACAGCTGCAGCTGAGGCCATACGTCCCAGCATCCTCTGAAAAAGCTTGAGAGGTGCGATTTTGCCCGGCCGGAAGTACGCAGCCATGCGCCGGACTTGGCGCGTGCGTTGTGGTGACAGGCGGGCAGACATAGCCACAGTGTCCAGATTCAAACCCAGAAATGAGGTTGATTGCGTGGGCACTAATGAGCTCTTGGTCCAGTTGACCGTGAGCCCCAGGCTGTCCAAATGGCTGAGCAGCATTGCCCTGTGGGCGAGGAGCTCGGCCTCTGACTGCGCCAGGATGAGCCAGTCGTCCAAGTAGTTCAATATTCGCATCCCCCGGTTTCTCAGGGGAGCGAGGGCCGCGTCCATGCACTTCGTAAATGTACGGGGTGCTAGTGACAGGCCGAACGGAAGGACGGTGTATTGATAAGCCTGGCCGTCGAAGGCGAATCGTAAGAATGGCCTGTGACGCGGCGTTATCTTGATTTGAAAATATGTGTCTTTCAAATCTAGGGAAATTAGCCAGTCTCTCGGGCGAATATGCGCGAGGATCTGCTTGGTCGTAAGCATCTTGAACGATCTCCTCAAAAGAGCTTTGTTCAGACGCCTCAGATCCAGAATCGGTCTGAGCGACCCGTCCCTTTTTGGCACGAGAAAATATCGGCTGTAAAAGCCTGACTCGCTCATAGAATGGGGAACCGGTTCTATAGCCCCTTTGCACAGCAGCGTGGCTATCTCCGCTCGAAGTAGATGTGCTACTTCTTCGCTCACTCTCGTCTCTATACGCGCACAGAAGCGCGGAGGGCGGCGAGCGAACTGCAGAGTGTAGCCGTGCTTCACTGTTCTCAGCACCCATTCTGATACACCTGGAATGGCTTCCCACGCTTTCGCGTGTGCCAAACGGGACAGAACGGCCTCTGGGCTCGAAACGCCGCGTTTCGCGGGTTTGACGGCCCGTATAAGAGGGGCGGGCGCGGTGCGCGCGCTCTCTGTGCTGTGGGCCAGCCGCTCGCTTTCGGTGGCTGGCCGCCTTACACACTGTGTCTCTACCGCTTTGAGCGGGGAATGTCTTGTGTGTGGCCCTACACTCATCGCTTCGGCCACCTTGGGCGGAAAACAAATGGTGTGTGGCGCGGCGCGTAGCGCCTGGGGCATAATGTTCGCGAAAATGTGTGAGCGCGTTTGAGCGGGCACAACTCTTACGCGTGGAACATGACCGGTTAAGAGTGGCTGTGTGACAGCGCGTGTGGTGGCTAGGCGTGGACGCAGACAAGCGGACACGTGACCTAACTCTAGCACTCGAGCGGCCGGAGGCCGCTTTATGTGAGTGGGGGACACGGGGTTTATTGTGCTTATGTGCAGGGGTGAACACAGAAAAGTGGGCACATTTACTGCATTTGAAACACATACGGCGTGAGCCGTGCAACCAGAAATAATGCAACTTTTGTGATTTCTCTGGTTCGCCGTAAAAACGGCGGTGGTTGACAGGCGAGAGGGCGTTTTTGCCGGCTCGTTGGCTGCGTGAAATTCCTCTGCAGCAGCCACAGTGGTGGGGGCTGACAGGAAAAAGAGTTTTGACGGTGGTCCGGCCGCAGCGGGACTTAACCGTCGTTTCTTGCCTCTGGCTAGGAGGGCTTTGGAGGCTCGGACTTCAGCACGATCCTAGGCCGGGGGCCCCGAGGGGGAGGCGGCTTACCGTGGCTGGAAGAGCGCGATCTGGGGCGGCCGCTCGGTCTTCGCTGAGACGAAGGGGGCCGCGCTGGGCGCTGCGTGGAGCTCGGTGCTGGCTGGTCGCGAGGACGGCGAGCAACGGAGCTACCGCTGGCGCCTGGGCGTCGAGGCAGGAAGAGGTTCATGGCCTGCGTCGTCTTCTGTACTTCGGAGAAACGGTCGACGATCCCCTTGACCGCTGGTCCGAAGAGCCCAGATGGAGAGAGCGGGGCGTTTAAGAAGGCCGCGCGCTCTGTTTCTCGCATGTCCGCGAGCGTGAGCCAGAGGTGGCGCTCAGCTACCGTGAGGGAGGCCATGGAGCGTCCGAGGGCCTGTGCTGCGGTCTTGGTAGCGCGGAGGGAGAGATCCGTCGCGCTTCGCAAATCCGTGATCAGCTCAGCGTCACAGCTCCTCTCGTCCAGATCACGGAGGAGATTGGCTTGGAGGATTTGCAGCACGGCCATAGAGTGCAGAGCAGACGCAGCTTGACCGGAGGCAGCGAAAGCGCGGCCGATCAGCGATGACGTCACTCTGCAGGCCTTAGACGGGAGGGCAGCCTTTGAGCGCCAACCAGAAGGCGGGCAAAGGTGCGCTGCGACCGCCTCTTCCACCGGAGGGATAGCGTTGTAGCCTTTCTCAGCCGCGCCGTCAACTTGTGAGAGCGTCGAAGAAGCCTGAGACGAGACCCTCGCGGAGAATGGCGCGTTCCAGGACTTCGCGAGCTCCTCGTGAAGCTCTGGCAGAAAGGGTGCAGTCCTGGCGGTGGGCGCACGGCGGCGACTGTTCAGGAAGCATCCGTCGAGCCGATTCGGCGCTGCCACCTTAGGCGGGGCCCATTCGAGGCCTAGCTGCTCGACGGCCCGGGTGAGAAGGCGCAACAGTTCGGCGTCCTCACCCGCTCGAGAGCGTCCGGAGGCTCGGACTGAAGAGGTCGCGGAAGACCATTCCTCGCTGTCGGAAGCCATGATGGAGCAGCTGTCGGCGCGTTCCGCGGCCGCATCCGCCTCATCCCCAGAGGCGGCAACAGAAATGGCGGCCTGGGGTGGGGGCGGGGAAGGCGAGAGTGAAGCGGGCGGGAAGGGTTCCGGCGAGCTTCTCTCGGCCAACTCCGGAGTCCGCTGCGAGCGGCGCTTTTTCCTGCGCGGCTTAGCAGAGACTGGAGGGATGTCATCTTCGAACTGATCGAGTCGAGCCCGCAGGGTCGACATCGTTAGTTCTTCGCACTCCGGGCATCCGCCGGCGAGAAGTGCGGCGGCGGCGTGATCACGGCCCAGGCAGAGAGCGCAGATCACATGGCGGTCCCCGGAACTGAGCTGCGCGTGACACGAGCCGCAGGTGGAACGAGACATTTTTAGAAAAACGCTCGGCTCTTTTTGTGAAAGTGTGACGCAGCGGCGACAACACTGAGCAATAAAAGGATATAATGCTGCCGGATAGCAGAGCAGGCACGGATGGCTGAAGGTGGCGCGATGCTGCCGGCTTCTTCAGGCGCTGTCCTCTGCTTGCTCGTCTGCACGTTCAACGGCGGCGGGTTCCAGATCCAGCGATGCGAAGGGCTTCGCTGAAGAAAAGAAAATCGAATATGCAGCCCGTGAGCCCTGCTTATATACACGTGGCCACGCCCCACCTGTAGGCAAATGAAGCCAGGTGGGCGCGAAGCGCCCTCATTGGTCGCCACGTCACGCGGGCTCACCGATAGGCTGCTGCAGTTGCCAGCAGAGCAGCCAATGGCACGCTGGAATAGCCTGCTATGGTCTGCCAGGCTGCCGCACTGCGTTGACAATGTTACAAAATTAAGGATAATTTTGGGTTTTTCAGAAATCTCGAAGAAAGAATACTTTCCCGTAGCGTAAGGAACTTACGCAATACGAGAGAACCTCTCGTAAGAGAACAAATTTATTTTCTATTATGCGATGGTAGTCTTTTTAGCCTTCCCCCATAAACTGATGTCCAGGGGCAACCTTATGACCTTATGACTTAACCTGTGATATAAGATTTTGACCATATACCTATCCAAGTCATTCATCACAGACAGTATCAATAAGCTATACTTATTGTATTTCGGCCACACCAAAAGGTGTCATTGTGGCCTCAACGCTTCGCCCTCGCCTACTCTGAGCTCGATTGCTATTTCTGAGGTAAACCCAAGCGGCAACCTCCTGCAGTTTCTCTTGAAGCCAATACGGAAGTGATTCAAACTGCAATTCATCGACCGGCCGCTAGGGACAGGCTCCAGAAGGGAGCAGAATTTTATTGAGCCCCATGTTAAAATGCCCAACTTTACAGCAGAAAAAAACATGTTTACAGCCTGGTACAAATTGTGGTTTTGGTCTATACGGCTAATTTTGCCCTTCATGACAACTGTGAGCGGGGTAAAACATTTTATAACTCATTCGTTTACAGTATATAAAGCCTTAAAGTTCTGCATAATTAAAGGCGTGGCCACTTTGAGTGACAGGTGGATAGCCATTTATCTGCTGTCTGTTAGTCATTACGTCACCTCAGCTCCACCCACGTCCCGCCTCTTTGCCCATTTTCTATTATCCGGGAGAGACATGCGATGACCCGTTGCCATCCAGCTCGTCCATACTTTACACTTCAAAACTGCTCTTCAGAATCCTATGGGTGATGTCACAGACACTACATCCATATTTTTTTACAATCTATGGATAAACCACATTTAAAACATTTACATTTAAAAATGTATTTTTAAATTTAAAAAAAAAAGAAATGTAGAAATACAGAAACAATACATAAATGTAAAAATAAAGAAATGTATAAATAAATGAATAAATATGGAAATAAATAAAAATAGAAATGAATAAATGTATAAATAAATAAATGTGGAAAAATAAATATATACATAAATGAGGAAATAAAATGTATAAATAATTATTTATTGTAGGTTTTTTTTTTTTTGCCTTTCTATGTATATTTATTTATGTATATATCTATTTAGTTAGTTTTGCTTTTTTACATTTCTTTGTATATGTATTTGTTTTAGTTTTTTTTGGGCAGACTTGGCATTCCATAGAATGAGGCATCTACGTATACATATCTATGACCCAGGTTAACAGGTAAAGTTAACAGGTAAAGTTAATTTTGACCCTAATCACAATATATGTGGTCACAATATAACCACTTCGTATACAGGGTTAAGAATAACCCTAGGTTAAAAAAATCCTAATGCCACCTTCAGTATTCAAATCTTTACTGCAGTGGAAAGTTATTCTATGTTCAATAAACTAGTGAAACCTTCTCTTTTCTGTGACTGGGGCATGAGCATTTACTGTGAGACAGACTTTTGAAGGTAAACCTTTCATATGTTAATAAAAGGCACCAGCACCCTGCAGGCCCATAATGGCACATTACATTCTGCATGCAGCTCAAAAGCTCATTTCACAGAAATGACAAAAGCCCTCATTTCCTGTCCTATACAGTGCATACATGTCGTTCGCAAACGGTTTAAGCCATTATTATAACCAGGGCTGGAAATGGATGACATTCACTCTAGTTGGGAAGACTTGTTCATTTTTTTTTTTTACTTCTCTCTTTCTTTTATTTTACTTTCAAGATGTATTTAAATATTACATAAAATATATTATATAAAAAAAAAAAAGTAAATATGCTATAATCTATAATGACATTTAAACATATTCCATGTTTCCTCCAGTACCAAGGCACATAAAAAAGTCAATGAACAACATTTATGAATTGCATGTGGCACCAACTCTTCATTCAACAGAATATCTGCTTGGATATAATACCTCTATAATTTTGGCCAAATTTAAGATACATTGTGTAAGAATCTGTATATGTGATGCATGCAGAATTGAACAGGTCACACAAACCTTTTAAAAAACATTTGTCAACAAGAATGTTCTTTGAAAATCAACAGTGATTAAACCCATTTAAAGGTGTATAGTTTTAGAGGAAAGGTAATCGAATGTGCATTCTAAAAATCTAAATAATTAGAATAATAATGTATCTAGAATACATAATAATATTCACATCCCTTTACTTAAACAAGTTGAAATGTGATGTTTGTCATTTTATAAAACTTTTAGTTTTGAGGATGTTACCATTTACGCATTTTAAGTTGTTTATGTTGCTACCTAAACATGTAGTTGTTTTCTAATATAAGAATCCTCAAAGATTATCACATGAGGTTATGATGCTTTTTTTCTGCATTTCTGCATCACATTTTTTTAAAAACAGAGATCACAATTGTCCAATGATTCTGAATAGACTACTAAACTAAATGTAATTTACTAGAGGTTCTGACAAACTGTTAGTTGCTGCAGTCTACTGTTACTTGTTTTGTTTTGTTTTTGTTTTTTGAATGATTCAATGACTCACTCATAAAGACTTCACTTGTTTAATTACTGGATGAATCCAGCCTGACAAGCCAGACCCACATCAAGATGTTGGGTCTGGGAACACACCATTGGCAGGGCTCAATCCGAGGGGCGGGATAAACGGTTGTCTTTCAAATTCCCTCTGCACGCGATAGGTTAGCGCTACAACCAACCAGAGCAACGAAGAAGGTGAAGCGGAGCTAGTTGATAGATTAAACTTTCGCCGTATCCAGTCCAGGCAAAACTCCGAACACGTCTTCCTTTCTTAAGAATGACTTCAGTGCCATTCTTTTCTCAAAGAAAAGCTTAACTCCAAGTCTTCCAGCGTCACGGCTAAAGCCACGAATTCAAAAGACCGCTGTTCGCCAGCTTCTTTGTTTATGAGTAGCACGCGGAAGCTCAGCAACTCTGCCGTCATTATGTTAAGCCCGCCCACCGACTCTATACACGATGGGATTGGCCTGACCAGAGTTTGGTTTTTCCAGCTCGCATGCCAACGGAGAGTTGCTTGACTACCCTGGCTGCAAAATAGATTTGCTGCCTCTAGGGTGCGTCTAGATTTCTAGGCTAGGATGAATCAGCAATTTTGAACGAATCTCTTGAATGAATTATTTAATGACAAATACATTTTTGAAACGATTAGTTCATTCTAAAATAAAAATTAGCCCATGATTTACTCACCCTCAAGCCATCCTAGGTGTGTGTGATTTTCTTCTTTCAGATTAACACAATCAGGGTTATTGATAAATATCCTGGCTCTTCTAAGCTTTATAATGGCAGTGAATGGGGCCCACGAGTTTGAAGCTCAAAAAGTGCATCCATCTATCAAAAACGTACTGCTTCAAACTCGTGAGCCCCATTCACTGCCATTGTAAAGTGTTGAAGCATCATGATATTTATCAATATAACCCCGATTGTGTTCATCAGAAAGAAGAAAGTCATACACACAAACGCTGTTTTATCCTAATAAAAACATATACTCAGGTTTATGTTCAGATTTTCTGCTGTAATCTCGGTTCATCACAGTTAATTTACCTCGGGTGATTTGCTCTAAAGATCGGTTCTGCGGGGACCCGCACTGATAGAGAAGCATTGGCTGCAACGTGGAGCTGCTTTGGCCCATCACGAAAATAAGCAAATTGCGCAACCAACCATAGAAATCCTATGATAGAATACGCTGCATTTTTTTTATTGCGCTATGTTTTCGTGCTGATCTTCGTATTGCTTTCGTAGGCTATTGACTGCCCAGCATGTATGTATTCATAACGATATGTGTTTCGTGAACGAATCTTTTGATCTGGTTCACTAAACTGGTCTGAACAATTCGTTCCCGAGTCAACAGTTTAACGGACGTAAGATCGTAGTAATTTGAATTATAGGGAGAAATTACTTTGTCGTGGTTGCAACAAACAGAACTGAATTTACAAATAACACACTCGAATCGCTGAATCGTCTTGAACCGGTTCTTTGAAACGAGTTGTTCAAAAGAGTCTATTCGCGGAAATGAGTCGGTCTAGTTCAGTCGTCGCTGTGTAAAAAGTTTCTGGAGTGGGGAGGGACGTACCATTGTGACATGGGGGGGGGGGGGTTGGTTTTAAGTTCCCATAAAAGTGCTGTCGTAAAACTCTTAGAATAAAAAGACGCGTCTCGCGCTTTTTCAGACGTCTTAAATTGACTTTGCCGCACTACAAATTTCTTAAAAATTGTATCTCTATCGTCGGAACAATGAACGAGAATCTACGCGCGAAGCAGCACCTTTAGCTCGTATGGTTTGGTAGCGTCCATTCTTCAGAGTCTCGCTTACATCAATTTGGAATGCGGCGCTGGAGAAAGCGTGGATAAATAATATCCCATGATAATGCACTGCGTAAACATTTGACGAATCTGTGTAGATTTTCCTGTTATGACGACAAAAGGTATGGTAATATTTTCCTTAATCGATAATACCTATACATAGCCTGAACTAAGACCAGATGAAAATTGAGCGTATCTGCCACTTAAACCAAAGTTTTGCAAGTATTCAATCTGTTCTTAAGTATTCAAATTTGTGCGTATGTAAAGAAAATGTACAAACTCTATGTTTACCTTTACGTAGTTCTAAAGCACTGTGAACTGAACAAAACTGAAGAAAGTAACATTAGCCCGGCATTCTCAAATCCAGGCTCTATGTTGAAATGTTTCAGTGTGTGTGTGTGTGTGTGTGTGTTTTATTTAGTGGTTAAGTGGTATTCGACGTTTAATTAAATGTAAAAAATAAGATATTTTCTTTCAAAAGTAATATCAAAGTGATGCAAATCCTGCAGTAATAAGTTCTTTGCACTTTTTAACTGGCAAAAAATAAATAAAAAAATCACGTTTTAAATTCTAAAAACTCATGAAATTGAGTAGATATGACAGATGGGAACAAATAGGTTGTTAAACTTAAGAAAACACTTTATACAGTGTGAAATTTGTCAGCGCTTGTGGTTGCTGTTAATATGGAAGTTTAGTATTGTATGGTCAGTGTAGAGAAGTTGTAAAGCTTTGTTTGTTATCCAAGGAGGAAAGAAACCTGCACTGGTGTTTTAGCTGCAGCGTGAGAACTGCATGCTTATATTGTTTCATTGTCTAAAGGTGGATATTATTTTACACACCATTCATATATTCAAGTGGGAACACTCATTTCGGGTTGATGCTTATAAAGACATGAACTAGATCAATTAGTCTCAAAACAGATCAACAGAAGACTAAGCTTGTTTTAAAAGTCGATGCTCTGAAGTCTCATTCCATTATTGAGTTGTCCTTCTTACAAAAGGAACAACATTCCTTGTGTAATGCCGTGGAATCCAGTGATCAGTGTGACTCAGAGCATCAAGGGTGATTTGAGTGGGCCGGCATCAGAGGGAGGTGTGTAGACCACTGAACGTGAATAGCCCTGGAATCTGTGGTTTTGTTGGTTCATAGCCAGGGTCGGCCAAACCGGAGCCAAGCAGCGTGTGTGTATTGTTTGCTGCCGACAGCTCAGTTTTAAGGCTCCCATTAGCACCTCTGGATGTGGCCTAATACAATGACAGGCGCTGTAGTGATGTTTCTATTTCATAATCTTTTGATTTGTTGTGTTGTGTTATTCTTCTGAATAACTTTCTGTCTCATATTTCCTTCTCATATTCCTTCCCATACAGAATGTATTGATGTCTTGCGTGATACTTTTCTAAAGTGACTGTTTTGAATTGTGAGTCGCTTACGATCAACACAGTTTCCTTTCTCATTTACAAACTAATACATCCAGCTTTCTGTTTAGTGTTGATCTATGGAGACTTCCAGCATCATTCAGCTCTTGCAAACCTGAAGGAATATAGTCAGAAACAGTTCTATTAAACGGCATAACTTTTACACAGTTGCATACGTAGAATATCTATCTACTGTCCTGTGCAGTGACACAAAGACTAAACAGGAACAGACTAAAGCCATATGTAACCATAACACACTGATTTCAAAGAAACACTGAACTTCCTCTCGGATAAAGAAAGAACAATTAAAACGATTAAAAAGATATATATGTTTTCATGAGTAACAGATAAAGGAACATCATTGCAATGCTACCCTGCATATTTCCTTTTTTGTGTGCATTATAAAGCTTGGAAGAGCGAGTACATTTTAATATAACTCTGATTGTATTCGTTAGGGGTGTAAGGGTATTCGAACCAAACCGAGAAACTACGATACCCACGGTTCGAACTGCGATACGCCCCCTGTTGCCACAGCACAGCTCTTACTTCACCTTGTGCCACAAAATAATTGTTTTCTACCTTGACATTAGATTAAATAGTAATTAGTACACTTTTAACAACTAATAAGAGCTGTATTTTTTACTAAATATTATATCATAATATTATTTACTAAATATACACTAACTTCCAAGTGAGTGCATGTCATGTGACTTGGGTGATCACTCAAGTTGCATGGTGGAAGGATAAAGAGAGCCAGTTTCCCCATTTAGCCAGGTAATTTCCCTGCAACATTTTCGTGGCTGGTTATGAAATAAAAATCTCTTTTACCTCAGAAAACCGCTTTCCTGTCCTGTCAGCCGTCATACTTCACTCGTAGAGTATGTATGTACGTAGCTTACGTCCTGCGTTAATAACCCCAGTGAGCAAGATAAAGAGAACTATAGTGAGAAAACTCACCAAAAAGATACAAAGCAAACATATAGAATTATGGGAAGTATGTATGCGATAAGAAAGAAGAAACACATTTAGAAATGAACGGTTATAATGTTTGGTAGACTTTATCAATTTTTGCTTTGTCTTTTCTGGGGACCCCTTAGAACCTTCTGGAGGACCACAGTTTGAAAACCCCTGTGTTAGCTGGGAAGGCATGCAGGTGTAATGTTCATTCTGTTCATCAAGAGCAGTTTTCATGTTTCATTATTGTGTATTCACCATAACTGTTGTTTCCATAACCACAAAATGCCACTTTGTTATTTTGTTTATTTTTAAATTAGTGTGGTGGCTACTTTATAGTATTAACAAAAACTGCTATTTAATAGCTTTACCTTATAGGCCTATTTATTCATCAGTATGAGTCATATTCATACAATTTATGTGTTTAAGTAAGCTAAAGTGGGACATTACTTGTGTGTCATCAATTTTTATGAAATAAATGTGCTTTTTTTTTACATGGTAAATGGTAAAATGAGTAGATTATTTCTGACTAGTCTACAGTGCAGACATTTATTTCATGTTAGTTTACTCAGGTATGCGAACTGCTCTAAAGAAAACGTGAAGCCAATGTATAAAGTCACGAAAGATAAAGTTAATAAGTTCTGTTATTGCTGTTGTTATTATTATTATGTTAAAAGTGAATCTAGTGTTATTATTGCTGGTGCCCTGCCTTGAACCATGACCCCACAGCAAACAGAACCGAACTGAACCGTGGCTCCAAAACCGTGACATGAACCGAACCGTGACTAGGTGTATCGTTACACCCCTAGTATTCGTCTGAAAAAGACTTGAGGGTGAGTACATCATGGGCTAATTTTCATTTTTGGGTGAACTATCCCTTTGAGTTTAATCAACAGTATTTGTGGCATAACGTTGATTACCACACAAGCATTCATTTTGACTCATCCCTAGTTTGTAAAACCAAAAATCAAGGTTACAGTGAGGCACTTACAATGGAAGTGATTGGGGTCTTTTGCCAATTTAAAAGCACATATGTGAAGCTTATAATTTTATAAAAGAACTGGCAATAATCATTCTTTTAAAATGTAAGCATTATTTCAGCTGTAAAGTTGTTTGGTCACTTTTACATTCATTCTAGGGATTAATGACATTGTCATTGTAAAATTGGCACTTTATTCTGAAAAGGCTTGCAAGCCTTATTTAGGCCTCATTCATTTCCATTGTAAGTGCCTCATTGTACAAGAAAAGGAGGGACAAATCATATATATTTTTGTAGTAATCAACATTTTGCCAAGAGCTTTCAAAACCCGCAATATTCCTTTAATGAGCTCTCCATAGGTTTATTATTATTTGCCTATTATAATGATTATATTCAATGTGTGCTATGTCCCGGGTGAACCAGCCACAAACATATTCCACTTGTAGACATACCGCCCCAGTCATAGCAGAGTGAGTTAAGCCAGGGTCTGTGAGGTCTGTTTCATCTGCCGCAGTTGTAATGAATATATATATATATATATATATATATATATATATATATATATATATATATATATATATACGGAGGGAAGCTACTCTTGGGGTTTGCAGCCTGAGGGATTCGTGCTGCGCTGCAGACAGTGCTGGTGGTACAGTGCATGACACTTTAGTCCACATCAGAGAATCCATCTGTGCTTTGGCTCATTTGAAACCAATTTCCGCTTTAAATCCTCTTTCTCCCAAAAGGGAGCCTCACGGCCACACAACTACCAAATGCCAGGGTGCGGTGTTGGTGTTCACAGGCCTCAGAGATCTTTATTCCCTCTCGGTCTTACACACTTTAATTATGCAGTGTCTTTCTATGGATACTAGTTTGGAGTAATTACAAGTCAATAATTACTGCCAGTGACCACAGAATGTATATTTAGGAGGACCTTCCTATTCCTATTAAGGTTAAATATAACAATTCCTCATGCTCAGAGACAGAAATGTTTTTCTTCAATGTCACAAGATAGTTTGTGGAATGTTGTTTTGACAAAAGTCTTGCTTTGTTTACCCCTTAGTAGACCATTTTCTTCTTTTCTATCTATCTGGACTATTCCTACTTATCTGTGTTACATAGTCTTCTTGTAACATCCCTTTTTTTGTTCACACGCTATGCTTTAGATTGCTCGGCTACACTTTCAATATATCACCTTCATTTTAATATTCATTAATTTTTTATGTTGATACTTTTAAACTGTGCAAAATCATTTCTCAGGTGAACCGAAGACATGCTTCATTTGTTAACATCTAAATTTACTTGTTTAAGTGAAGTCAAAAGTATTATTTAAAATGACGGAATCAATTAGACTAGAACTATGGTTTAAACCAAAAAAAGAGTACGTTTAAGGGTTAGATCATATAAAATTAGTGCTGGGCAATCGATTAATCGCGATTAATTGCATCCAAAATAAAAGTTGTGTTTACAAATATATGTGTGTACTGTGTATAATTATTATGTATATATATATAAATACACACACATGCATGTATATATTTAAGAAAAATATGTTATATTCATATATAAAATATTTATATTTATATATAAGATAAATTATATAAATCACTGTAAAAAATGGTTTGATCAAGGTTATATCAACATACATTTTTACATTGCTACTCATCATACACTCATCAAAATAACTTTAAATTTTCAAGTTATACAAGATTCAACTCATTTTAATGCAATTTAAGTTGAATTCAAATTGACTTAAACATGTAAGTTGATTGTACTTAATGTGCGTAAAATTTAAGGCAGCACATTTTTTACAGTGTATATGCAGCATGTATGCAAATATTTCTTAAATATATACATGGAGTGTGTATTTACATAATAATTATACACATTACACACATATATTATGTAAACACAAACTTTTATTTTGGATGCGATTAATCTATTCCCCAGCACTAATAAAAATAATTGCACATTTCCCTTTTTTACAATGTGCATGCAATATCATGCATAACAGGAATGTGGATAGTACCTTGACATGTTGATCGTTGCAAAAAATGCTATTTCAAAATGCTGTTCTTTTGAACCTTCTATTCATCAAAGAATCCTGGAAAAAATAAATGCAGTATCCACAACACAGTATCACAGTTTCCACAAAAATATTAACAGCACAACTGTGTTTAACATTGATAATAATAAGAAATGTTTCTTTAACACCAAATCAGCTTATTAGAATGATTTCTGAAGGATTATGTGACACTGAAGAAAAGTGTCAGTTTTGCCATCACAGGAATAAATTTAAAGAATTATATAAAATAAAAAAGTTATTTTAAATTGTTAGTGTATGTTTGGAATATTTACTAATTGTTCTCCAAACTACACTCTTTGGCTACTTTATTAGGTAGATCTGTTCAGCTGTGAGCAAATGCAAATATCTAATCAGCCAATCACATTGCAGCATCTTAATGCATTTATGCAGGCAGACATGGACTGCGTCCAAAAACAGAAAAATGTTGCCTTCGAAGGACGCATTCCAAGGTAGGAAGGCTTCAAGGCACGTCCGAATCTAAAATTAGCTTCACTTCCTGTCTCCTATATACCTCCATCTGATCGATTTTTGAAGGTAGCATAGATGTATCCTTCGTTGTCTTTGATATCCCACAATCCTGTGCCTTCCATTCTGTGACAATTGAGCTAAAGATTAAATATCTTTTAATCTTTAGAATTAAAGATTAGCTGACCATATATCCGTCCCTTTATGACCACAGTGTACCCATCTTCTGATGGTTACTTCCAGCAGGATAACACGCCATGTCACAAAGCTCAAATAATTTCAAACTGGTTTCTTGAACATGACAATGAGTTTACTCTATTCAAATGGCCTGAACAGTCACCAGATCTAAATCCAATAGAGCACCTTTGCTATGTAGTGTAACGAGAGTCACATCGTGAATTTGCTGTCAACAAATCTGCAGCAACTGATGGTGATGCTATCATGTTAATATGGACCAATATCCAATATCATGTTAATATGGACCAATATATGTTTCCAGCACCTTGTTGAATCTGTGCCACAGAAAATGAAGGCAACTCCCTAGCAAGATGTACCTAATAAAGTGACCAGCGAGTGTATATTTCCTTGAAAATAATGAAGATTCAACATCATGCCTTTTCTAAATCTTCAGTGTAAATCAAGAAAAATTATAATAGACCTTATTCTACACACTCATTTTGGTTTCTAGTGTAGACAAGGCGCAAGGGAAGGTTAATATGCGATTGTCACAGTTCACTGGTGTTCCCAGCATGCCTGAGTTCCCTGTCTGAATGGGCAGGATGGGGGAGATTCCCACAATAATAAAACTCTCTCCGGCTCCCATACGTGCTAATCCGACATCCCAGGAAGAGGGCAGATATGAATCTAGGGGCTTCCATACAATATCAGTTCAATCTTGTAGACAGCTAATCCTATGGAAATCCAGTGGATGTAGCACTAAATAAACAATGTAGCCTATATTCAATCACAACTATCTTGAAAAGTATGTTAGTTTAGTTTGTGACCCATCACTGGCCTTGAAAACTACTGTTGATATATAATGCACTTTCGACCTGACCCAATAAACCCTTTTTACAGCAAAGAGCTCATAGGGAGGAACTCCTAGCAGGTTGTGGTATAAAGCTACCACAAAAAAAAATTAGAATCCCCTAATTGGTGTCATTCCAGTAGTTAGCAGATAAACAAGCACTAATTATCTGTTGTTGTTTTCTTAATCAGCATTTATTTGGCTTAAATAAAAGCAGTTTTAGGAAAGTTACCTAATATAATAAACTTGATTTGCCTGAAATAGAACACTTGGACCTACAGTATCACGTCGCGGGGAAGTCCCTTTGGGGTTTATTATGATACAAATAACATGATCTAGAAAACTCAATTACTTAAAACTTAAGTCTTGTAGCTAAATCTGGTCAGTTCAGAAGTCAGTGTTCAATTCAGTGTTTGTGGAGCCCAGCCCATGCTTATATTAGCCAAAGGCAAGTAAGGATTCTGCCATCATGTTGTTCTAAACCTATACGACTTTCTTTCTAATGAAAACTCAGAGAATACTCCGAAAACTTGATATAACCCCCCTTTTATGACACATTTATGGTGCTTCATTTTTGAAGCTTAAAAATATGGTTCCTGTTAATATGTTGAAATTATCCCATTTTCACCCTGTTGTTTTATGCCATATTTGTTTGATGTCAAGATATACAAATAAGGGACTTAGAGAAAAGTAGCATTAGTGTGTATTTTCTAAGTGCATACTCGGAAATGACTGCAATGATCAATTATGAAAATAAGAGTTTCACAATAGGTACGTTTCTGAAAGTTCTGCTTATGGACCCTAAATGTTGCAATACAATTCACATAATCAATTAAATGCGCATTACATGTATTACAAACACATCTTCAGCACCCTGATAATTTGGTTGTATGTAACCCAAGCAACTGATCAAAGTCATGTGATTATAAGCAATAATAAAGTAAAAAGAGCCAAAAATGCCTTATTTTTTAATCTGTTATAGTTATTTATTTATTTTTTAAATAGTGTCCAGCCCATGGCTTTGATATTTTTACATTACATTATAATACAGTAGGCCTACTCGAATTTGCAAAGTGCCATCCCATCCCTAGTACTTACTTATAAGGGGTAGCCAAATGTTTTTGACACAAGAGTAATGGTGCAGACTAGTTGTGAAACCAGATACTGGTATGCTCCAGCAGTTGTGTTTCCTTGGTTATTTGTTGGGTGATAGGATGCTATCATGTCTGGCAGCCGTGGTGGCTCCTATAGGCGTTTAACCGGCATTCTTGGAGAGCCAGTATGAGGACAAGGATCCTGAATGTATGCGAGCGATGCATGAGAGCAGCAGGTGTGGCTTCTCCCACAGTATTCTGGAGAACCGTTCCTCTGACATCTGTGTGTGGGTTGGTTTCCCACTGGTTCAGAATGTCATAGTGGAGTGATCATCTATACAATGCCTCACTGAGGACACTGTATGCATGACAACAGCATTTACATTACAGTACCATTAAAAGAATGTCAACAACAATTGAACAAGGGGTTTGTTTGCTTGCTTGTTTGGGATTATATCTTTGCATTTGTTAATTCGCTTTATAATATTGGGGCAATCTGAGAAATGTAAATTGCAAAAAGCAGAAGCCGCAAAAATATTTCTGATTACAGTAAATTATCCTATATGTTAATTGTTAATTTAATCCATATGACAGGGTTCCTCAAGTCCGATCCTCAGGGGCCACTGCCCTGCAGATTTTAGTTCCAACCGTATTCAAACACACCTGAATAAGCTAATGAATGTCTTCAGAGAAAATTGCATATAAGTCTGAACTGAACCTGCAGGACAGTGGCCCTTAAGGGCCGGATTTATGGAACCCTGCCATACGCTTGTAGATAGGCTTATGGTTTGAGAATGGTGTCACCAGTAGGGGGCAGCAGGATCTCATAAAAACACAGACCTGTATAGGCCAAAAAGTCTGAGATCGATTGCAATGATTGCAAATTATATTATTAGTATAACAATTTGAGTGTAAAGTATATATATATATATATATATATATATATATATATATATATATATATATATATATATATATATATATATATATATATATATATATATATATATATATATATCAATCAGAATGTCTGACTCTGCATATATGTTTTCTTACCCTTTTGCTTTAACAGAAGTGTTTGAAGTGCATCAGAGTTTGATCATGTTCTCCAGAATGATTTGAGAAGATCTGAAAAGCAAGACTCTGAAAAATCTCACATATGCTTATTTGATTAGTGAGCTAGAAATATTGCAGAAACTGAACATTTTATTTCTTAAACATTTCTTTGTTTGAAACTTTTATTGTTTATTTCCAAGTTTGAAGTACATTTTTATTTAAAAAATTTTCTGGTCTCAACTTACCTTGTTTACACCTTTATGATGTAATTTCATCACTTGCTACATACTATGTGTACATGGTTATAACAGGGAGAGTTATTATAGCCTTAGTCAAGTGTCTACAGAAGGTGTGACGCTGTGAAATCACACACGCGCACACACACACATAGGTATGTGCAAGACGCGCCCAGGTTAATTTCACAGTACGGATTGTTACCGGTGCTCATTCAGAGTCAGTGCAGTGTGGAGTTAGACATCTCATGGAAATCAACTGATTTTGTTTACCGGATGCACTTATACTTTAAGAGGAATTAAGAGTTTTACAACATGTAAGTACTTTTAAATGATAAAGACTGTTTATCATACAAGCTCAGGTAAAAACTCTCCAGCACAGTTCTCTTACATTCTATTTCTAATTTTACTTGTTTAAAAAATTGTCCCACTTTTGTGATCTGTTAGTTAAGTGATATTAAAGTAATATTTTCTTTCTTTTTTTGGAGTTGTTTAATGTGCTTTACCTGGTTTTTCTAAACATAGGTTTGATTTTTCTTTTACCAATATTCACACTTTTTTTAAATTAAGCTTTTATTGGTTCTTTAATATCGAGTATTAGATTATTAGGGTTAGGGTTAGAATAAGTTGACATGTACTTGCAGAGTTATTTATAGTCACTGTTGGGGGACCATCACAATAAAGTGTTAGCAAATATTAAAAAGACAGTCAACTAATACTTTAATGAGAGTTGGTTGACATGTAGGAGCAACATTACTTATAGTTAACAGAATGTCTAAAGAGGACCATCAAAATAAAGTGTTGATTCTCAATGCTATTGGACATTTGAAAATCAACAGAAGAAATGAAGAAAAAAATCAGTAGGTAAAAAAAAGTAGGGTTATTTAATGATATTGGTTAGGATTTAATGTTTCATCCATTGCTGGTAGAACAGTTTAACATGAATTAACATAAAATAAGGACCATATTGAGTTGTTTATTTCTTTGTTATTTCTCTTTAAAGATTGTGATGTCATGAATGACTGATCCGGTTATACTATTAGTGACTTAGAGAGTGAGTCAGAGTCAGTTTCACAGTAATAAAGCAACAGCTGTAAAGCACTGTGCTGTAATCCCACAGCTGACTGATTCTTACATCTAACATCTTTTAATCATTAATTAACTGTAGCTATTCACAGTTTACTCAGGACATTGTCGTCATGACGTAAAATAACATTTTGACATACTAACAGGAAGCTGGTGAGACTCTCACCGCAGAACATATGTGTCACAAGCTGGTAGCGGTCTGAACTTTGGCACTGTGATTTTTAGATATTGGGAAATGCCATAAAGAATGTTGTGTTGTTCTATAAGAAGGTTATAATATAATATGTAGCTTTTCATTTCTTAAACAACCATGTAGGAAAATAGTCTTTATATTCCAGGATGAAAATGTCAAGATTTCATCAGGATAAAATTGTGAAAGAATGGTTGGGAGAGATCATGAAGAATTCATGATTCATTACAAGAGATCATGATTTTCATACATGAATTGGCACCTCTGAGTCCAGACCTTAAATTCATTGAAAGTCTTTGGGATGTGCTGGAGGAGACTTTACAGAGTGATGGACTCTTGCATAGTCAATACAAGATCTTGTAACAGAAATTGGTGCTCTTGATGGAAATAACATCACAACACTTATTTCCATTAAGAGGTACATCAATTTATGGTCAATATCTTGTGTTGACAATGCAAGAGTAGAGCACTCTGTAGTTTGAGCCTGATGCATCTTTACAATGACATTGGCATCCTGGAATATGGCCATGATGTTTCTTCCTACATAGTTATTTTATAAATTAAAAGCTACACACTCCATCAACTAGGGTTAGAAGAACTGTTGGCAAACATATAACATGCTAGCAACATAATAATCACTGCAATAATGATCCAGTCATGAACTCATAAGCATTTGCCTATTTAAATCCAAACACCTTTTTTTTGTCCGGGCAGTGTATATACGTATATATATATATATATATATATATATATATATATATATATATATATATATATATATATATATATATATATATATATATATATATATATATATATATATATATATATATATATTCTTTTTTTTTATGCATAGCACTCATCGTAGTCTTGTTAGCACTTGCTAATTAGTCATTATCTTTTCCTGTAGCTAAAACAGCATGACACTAGCAATATAAAGTCATAGTTATAAAAGCATCTGCCAAATGCATGAATGTAAATGTAAGTAATGTGCAAACCAGTGTGTAGCTAATCACAATAACTTTTAACTTCCTTTAAGTAGTCTGATAAACTGTTGTGGTGAATCCTGTTTAATTAATGACAAGTTAGTGCAATGAGGCATAGCAGCCGTCTTAACCTCTTCTGTTGCGAGCATTGTAAGCATCCAGTGTTGTAATCTAAGCACAGCACGCCCTTGTTCCTCCTGGAAAATTGACATTTTTCAGATACAGGAAGAAGAGTACTTACTTGAATGCCCTCTTAGTTAAAGCTCCCCCTAAGCTCCTGCTGACGGCGCATTGCCGAGAGGCGTAGTTAGACTGTGATTTTTAGTGGCCCTGTGAAAACTATTGTTTGCCAGAACAGTCTCCTGGAATCCACTCTGACCCCTGTGGCTCTGGGTCAGGAGACCCATCACGGCTGAGGGGCTGAGTGGTTCCACGAGACTAGTTTTACAGCTAAATTGGTCTCTGTTGAGTGTGCATGAGTGTGTTAAAAGTTGTATTTGCTTTTTAGGAACTCGTGAAGTAAGAGAAAACCAAGGCTTTCACTTCGAAGTCCACTTGACTAGCAGTCATGGAAGGCAAAGAGGAGATCAGTGATACTGACAGTGGTGTTATTCTGCATTCTGGTAGGTTCAGTCTCAGATACACCGTGGCTATATAATGAAATATTGTATGCTTTATTATGTAGCATGTGGTTGTGATGTTAAAGGGAAATTGTCACCAAAAATGACAATTGTCACCATTTACTCACCCTCATGTCATTCCAAACATGAATGACTTTCTTCTGTGTAGCTCAATGAAAGGATTAAAATCTTTTGAAAAAATGTGGGAATGTTTTTTTTTATTATTTCTATTTTATATGCATTTTCAAATGCATAATTTAGTGGTTGTTTTCACTTCTTTCACTTCTAAAAAGGAGCATTGTAATGTAGTAGCGGTTGCATCGGAAGTAACCACCACACTATAGCAGGTTTTTAAAAAGCCTTTTTAATCTAGAACGACTTCTAACAAATACTTTTTTCCTGTGCAGTTGAACGTTTTTCTTTTTTTGTCATTGTTCAGTTATGTCTTTGTGTGCTGTCACATGATTGATCGAAAATGTATGTTAAAGAATTCTGTAGATAAGCTCTCTAGACATGCCAGAGGCGTTTGCCTGCAGTCACCGGATACAGAAGAAATAAATTCTTTGTTGTCACTCATTTAGCCGTTTTCAGAGACTCATTTCCTTCATTTTCATTTTTGATCATATCACAGTTTTTGGTTCTTGAAAGTTTACATCAGCTTCTGAGATATGCACGCGAACAGACACTGATTATAATTTGCCATCATTAGGTTTTTTTGGAGTTATGGTACTATATTAGTGCTGCCAATCATATTCTATATATATATATATAAGTAAGTCTTCATATAATTGCTGATTTTCTGTTATTTTGAAGCTGCTCCTCACCAGGCTGTGTTTATGTGTTGTAGGCCCGGACAGCCCCACCACAGTGATGAAGGATGTAAAAACTCATACTCGGGTCATGAAACTAAAGCAGCAAGCTCTGGAGGACAGGCTAAAGATGTGCTTACAGGAGCTCAAGAAACTCTGCATCAGAGAGGCCGTAAGTCACCATTCACACTCATAAACACATACACACACATGAACCCACCAAAACACTACTAAAGAGAGATAAGGAAGTTTTCATATTTGATTTAGGAAATTAGAGGGGACTTCCACTGCATGCTGATAATATCATGTTTTTTAAGTTCAGGAGGTGTGCTGCTAAAACAAACAAAAATTCTTCCTAGCAATAATCCAAAACAATCTCACCTCGCTAAAGAACATGACAGGATATTTAAAACATAATATGTAATAAAAATATGGCATTGACTGAGTGAGCAAGTCACGGAAGTTCATCATCTTCAGACCCAGAGGCTTTCTGGTGTATTAGTCTTCTTGATAAGATGTTAAGTCACAAAAATGCATCATTGTTTCCCATTGGAGTCACTTGCTGGGGCTTGTCTAGGTGTTCTTCAGTGTCTGATGACACCTTTATGTCACAATAAGTCTGAAGTCACGCCAGTGTGTGTATCATCCGTTTTTGAAGGGCTTCACCTCTATTGTGGCTTTTTAAAGAGCTGTGGGCTTGTGGGTTTTGTCTCAAAGAGAATTGTATTTAAACGTATGCTGGTATGGATTTGGAGAAGATAGATGGCAGGTTTAGTTTGGCAGGTAGGGCTCTTGGTAGGCTAGCTTAGGAAAGAACCAAATATTTCAACAACAGGCTTGCATAATGTAGTGGTTGAACTTGTCCCAACTCGCTGGAAAGTTTCACTCTGGAGAAACAGGAATTTTGGTTAAGGCTTGTTCTTTATAACTTGCTTGTGACTTTAAAAAAAAAAACATAATTATTACTACAAATTACATTGACAAATTACAGATCTGCTTGTCTGCACCCATAACATTTAAATACCGGTCTTAAAGACATCAGTTGTAGGGCTACACAGTATATCAGTACTATATTGACTGATATTCATGATTGTATTGTGTATTTAATTCCTCTATTTTTATTTCTACATTTGCCGTCATTAAAAGCACTAATAATGGACTACTATTGTTAAATGTAATCTTCAGCTAATTTAATAATGAATATAATTTTTTCATACCGTGCAATATAATATTGTGATGCCTAAAATATTTTGACAAAATAGTATAGAATATGAATATCTGCCATTTAGTGACTGTAAAATAGAAGCAGTATTTTAATATTGGTGCATTCCTAATCAATTCCCTCTTCTCTTTCAGGAGCTCACAGGACATTTGTCCTCAGACTATCCCCTGTTACCTGGAGAGAAGCCGCCTCAAATTCGCAGGCGCATCGGAGCTGCTTTTAAGTTAGATGGGCCAAGCATCCTACATAGAACTGAGGTAAAGACACTTCACTTAATCTTTATTCACAGAAATAATATAGATCTGGATAACATTTGGTTGTTTCCAAGTCATTAGACATACTCTAAAGGGCCTGTATTGTTCCTATAAATATTTTTGAATCATGGCACACAGCACTCTGAGCTGAGCTCTGTGGAGGCTGATCTGGCTCTTCAGCAGCAGATATACATGGCGGCCCAGAGGCTGTGCCAGGAGGAACATCTTAGCAAGGCCGTGAAGAGGAGTCGTCTACAGCAGTACCAGCGAGAGGAAAGGAAACTAAAAGATCTTCAGGAAGCTGTCTTCAGGTTGCGACTGGAACACAGCCGATCCTCACCATGCCCTGGCATGATAGCACAGAGAGGTGAGGGATTTATAGGAGCACTTTTTTGTAGCTTTTTTTTCTGGTTTCAGTTTTTGTTTACACTGTGTAATGTGCTATTTATCTGTGTTTTGTATCGAGGTGCTTCAGATGATAGCTCATTGTCAGACTCAGCTGTGCTTGATGAGGGTAAGTGAAAACCCAAGCTGTTGTTTTTTTGGGGGGGTGGGGGGGTTCAGAAATTGCAGTATGTATAAACTATTAATAATTTTAAATAACTGTATTTGTTAAAATTTTTTATTTAATTTGTAAATGTAAATAAAATATAATAATTAAATATATACAATATTTTATATAAATGTAAAAAGTCTATATTAATTTACATATAATATATAAATATATTTGTATAAAAATTGCATATATAATATTTTATATTTTTAGTGCTGTCAAATGATTAATCGCGATCAATCGCATCCAAAATAAAAGTTTGTGTTTACATAATATATGTTTGTGTACTGTGTATTATTATTATTATTATTATGTATATATAAATACACACACATGCATATACATATATTTGTTTTTAAATGTATATTTATATATAATATTTAAATTTATTTATAAATGATACAAATTATATAAATATATATACAGTATATACATACAAATATTTCTTAAATTTAATACATGTATGTGTGTGTATTCAAATATACATAATTATTATACACAGTACACACACATATATTATGCAAACACAAACTTTTATTTAGGATGCGATTAATTGTTTGACAGCCGTATATTTTATACATAATTATTTTGAAAAATAAATGTTTCTCCATGGTATTAGTCATTTACCCATGTACCATGAATTAATATATGAATCTCTCATCTATGTTTCAGAGGAACTGTCTTCCCAGCTTTCTTCAGAGCCTCCCGCTCCTGCTGTAAATTTACACCCTCCACATATAACCATCTCTCATCCTGCTCCTCATACACCTATAGGCCCCTCCTACCGGTCCCTCGAGGCCATTTCCTGTCAAACCCCCCCACAATCCCTGGAGGATTTGCACACATGCCAGAGTCCAATCTTAGAGCATGACCCTGCCCCCATTCAAAACTCTCCCTGGGCGGAGACTAGTTTGGACCAGCCCTATCAGAAAAAGAAAAGATCTCACTCTAGTAGCATCAAATCCAGGTATATCTATCTTTTTTATTCTTTGAATATTACAGTGCAAAGCAACAATTAAATGTGAAAAGCATGTGATCCATGACCTTTGTAAAGCAGTTTTGACTCACCTAGTCATTAAGACACCACATAGTAATTTTTGGGGTGGGTATGACCACACCTCCTCTTCTCTAATGGCCTTTAATTCATCTCAAGGTTGATTTATGGAAGACTTGTATTGTTGTCCGTAGAACACTCCTAATGAAACTACAGCTGTATGGTTTTGTCTTCGTAATTGTAAAAGTAACTTGTTGTTTTTCCATGCATCTGTAGTCCTGCTGTTACCCCCACGTTGCCTCCTCTGGAGGTTTGTCTTGTGGAGGCGGGGATACCACTGCAAATACCCACCCATGCTGCCCTGAAACACGCACAGTCCTGCAGTGCACCCTCCACTCCAGAGATGCACCTGCGCAGGAGACAATCCCTTGGGTCTGCTCAATATTTACTCCCAAATCTCTTACATACACTACCCTTCAAAAGTCTGGGGGTGGTACGACTTTTTATTGTTTTTGAAATACGTTTTTAATGCTCACCAAAGCTATATTTATGTAATCAAAAATAAACCATCATATTGTGAATACATTTAAGTTTTTTTCTATTTTAATATATTTTCAAATGTAATTCACTGTGATGGCAAAACTGAATTTTCAGCATCATTACTCTACTCTTCAGTCACATGATCCTACAGAAATCATAATAATATACTGATTTGCTGCTTAAGAAACATTTCTTGTCATGACCCCAAACTTTGGAACAGTAGTATACACCTCAGATCACACATGTTTTATGGATATTATGGCCATCTCAAATCTTGACAAATCTATTAATTTCTCATTTTAACAGATATCCCAACACTGAACCTAATCCTTATGATCCCGAGCGGGAGCGTGGGCGCTCAAGGGGCCCCAGGAGACGGTTGACAGACTTTGTGGTGACACCATCAGAATACTCCCCCATAAGATTGAATGTCGGAAACCCTGTGTACTACTCTAGTTCTGAGGACAGCAACTCCGAGCACTCAGTGCATTCCTATGCCAGCTCGCCCTGCCAGGAGCACCCTGGGGAACATCCATGGCCCTACCAACTTCAGTACGGATATCATTATTCCAGCCTTGCCGATACCCATGTACCACAAAGATGCTCCCCTACCCACTTCTATAAGAACCCTCAGTACCAGTCCTCGCCTAGTTTTTCCAGAGGGTATGTGGAGGACGGATGGGGTCAGCCTTTAGAAATGGACAGCGGAAGGTCGTACATAAGCCACCAGGCCCCTTCGCCTGTTTATTCTTCTAATGGTCACTATGAGTACTGCTACACTGAGGCTTTGCCTTCCCAGCAACGAAGTTGCAGGTTGTTACCCGCCCACGTGAAACTGACACGGGCGCCTTCGCTAAGAGAGTATCCTCACCACCCTAGTAGGGGTCTGCCACGGCAGGTGGTGTCGGAGGAACTCAAATCATGGCATCAGCGCAGCCAATTCCGACCGCCTCGACCTCACTCACTGGATCGGAACAGGCAGGGTGCACTCCGCATCCGAAATGCACCTGGGCAAGAGTCCCCGCTTTCGCTTTCCCAGCACTACAGTTTCCAGGAACAACAGGTAAATAGTCGTTCCTCGCAGTCACTCAGAATAAATGGGCGGAATATGTATTGACCTGCAAAGAGAAAGGGAAAAAATCCCCAAATATGTAACTATCTTGGTAGAATACTACTATATCGCATTGCCATCGTGTATCGTTCTGTTGGGAGAGGAATTTCCAGAAAAGTCAGATCAGTTACGCACTGTCCAGGCCTGTCTGAGAAACTGGGGAAGGTTCTCTTGATGCTCTGCTGCGTCAATGTGAGATCACTACTGGATCTAGGTGTGGTGTTCAGCTGTGAAAGAGCTTTTGATTGAAATTAGTTTAGGGAATGGCACAATAGCAAACCGCACACAAATCATAATTGTCATTTTCTTGTTTAGACATTAGAACACTTTGCTATAAATCAGCACACACGACTGTTCAAACGTTTGGCTCGGGAAGGTTTTTTGTTTTTGAAAAATGCTTCTTATGCTCACTAAGGCTGCATTTATTTGATCAAAAATACAGTAAAAACAGTGATAATGTGAAATATTATACAATTTGAAAGAACTGTTCTCTATTTTAATCTAATTTAAAGCTGAATTTTCAGCAGTCTTGACTCCAGTCTTCAGTTATGTGATCCTTAAGAAACCATTCTAATATGCTGATTTGCCGACATTTCTTACTATATTATCTATGTTGAAAACAGTTGGGCTGCTTAATATTTTTGATGAAACCGTGATTTTATTTCCAGGATTCTTTGATGGGTAGAAATTCTCTTTGATACTGAAATGTTTTGTAACATCATAAATGTCTTTACTGTCTCTTTTGATCAATTGAATGCATCCTCACTGAATAAAGCTATTAATTTCTTCTTCTAAAAAAAAACGTATTTTAACTATAGTGCATGTGAGTATGAGGAGTGTCTGTGTTCTCGCTCATTCAAAGAACATCCTGATACCGCTCCATTTTGAGTATGACATATTAATAAATAAAACATTTGCATGTCGACAAAAAAATCAGTTTGTTTTATAATGCTAGTAGACTATTAGCAGTCAGAATTACATTTTTAATCATTGTTAGATTCTCAGATTAAATAAAAATACAAATGCTCAATTAAAATTTATGACAGATCATGGATGACTTTAGATTTCCTGTGTAATTAAAATTAGATGCTTCTGTCACACAAGGAAGTAAAATCTAATGGTGATAACATGTCACTCTCCTCTCAGATGGGTAGACTATCAGGTTTCCCACGGTCATGGATAAACTGGAAATATCAGTGAATTTTGAATTTGTGCTTTCCAGGGCATGTAATGGGAGTTAACAGAATCTTAAACAGTCATGGAAATCTTTATAGTGAATATGTGTTGTAGTTATGCTCTGCTCTGCTCTGAACTATGTAATTGGTTAGACATTGCTCTGGTTAGACAAATCTATGTAAAATCCAAAAAATTGTATCCAATAATTGCAAACTGGAAAGGTCATGGAAGTCGTGGCATGGGGACAATGATCTGTTCAAAATCTAAAATAATTATATCATCATACTAATGCAATACTCTCACAACTGTAGAGAAACCATGGTTTCACTTAAAGGAGAACTGAGTTCTCACGGGACTTCAGCGAGACTACAGCTTGCCGTCTAAAACACTATTTCTGTGAGTTTAAACAATGGCTAAGTTGCTAAACGCATCTCGTTGTCATGTAAGGGCCCTGTTCATGTTGGACAGACATTTTAATTGCATTTTGTGTCTGTTAAGAGGCACAAAGACACTCTTTATGTATATGCCCCCATAACTGCTGTGTTAGCTGAGTGGAAGCTCTGGGCATTTACTGTAACAGCTCCGTGTTGCAAGCACTTATCCGTTTTTTTTTTATATATATAGACAGTACTCACACAAAGGTATAACGATCAAGATTAACTTAAAAATTCACCGGAGTTCTACTTTAATACATGGTATAAAAAGACAAATTTTCAACTTTACAGTTGAGCGGTAACTGGATTGTCAAATGGAGCAAATTTGGAATGGAAACCCCAGAGTGAACTTAAAGGGATAGTTCACCCAAAAATGAAAATGATCCCATAATTTACTCACCCTCAACCCATCCTAGGTGTATATGACATTCTTCTTTCAGACGAATACAATCGGAGTTATGTAACAAAATGTCCTGGCTAATCCAAGCATTATAATGGCAATGAAGAGCAGCCCAAAATTTTTAAGCCCAAAAAGTGTATCCATCCATTATAAAAGTAATCCATATGGCTCCTGGGGGTTAATAAAGGCCTTGTGAAATGAATTGATGGGTTTATGTAAGAATAATATCCATATTTAAAACATTATAAAGTAGAATATGTAGCTTCCGATGGACCGCCTTCCGTATTCAACTTACGTAGAAAGTGTAACACCTCGCGCAGTTCAAAACGCTACGTCTGACGTCATCGATGCGACAGTTACGCTTTTTCCATAAGTCGAATACAGAAGGTGGTCCGCCGGAAGCTAGATAATTTACTTTATGTGCGTGTTAAATATGTATATTTATCTTACAAAAACCCAACGATTCGCTTCAGAAGGCCTTAAAGGGTTAGTTCACCCAAAAATGAAAATTCTGTCATTAATTACTTACCCTCATGTCGTTCGACACCCGAAAGACCTCCGTTCATCTTCGGAACACAAATGAAGATATTTTAGTTGAAATCCGATGGCTCAGAAAGGCCTCCATTGGCACAATGCACTTTACACTCTCCAGATCCATAAAAGGTACTAAAGACGTCGTTACAAAGTCCATCTCACTACAGTGGTTCTACAATAACTTATGAAGCGACAAGAATAGTTTTTGTGCACAAGAAAAACCCTAAATAACGACTTGTATAGAGATGACCAATTTCAAAACACAGCATCATGAAGCTTCGAAGCGTTATGAATCAGCGAGTCGAATCATTATTCAGATCGCGTGTCAAACTGCTGAAATCACATGACTTTGGCGATCCAAACCGCTGAATTGACTCACTGATTCATAACGCTTCGAAGCTTCATGATGCATTGTTTAAAAATCGGTCATCTCTATATAAGTCGTTATTTAGGGGGTTTTTTTGCCCACAAAAACTATTCTCGTCACTTCATAAAGTTATTGTAGAACCACTGTAGTGAGATGGACTTTGTAACGACGTCTTTAGTACCTTTTATGGGTCTTGAGAGTGTAAAGTGCATTGTGCCAATGGAGACCTTTCTGAGCCATCGGATTTCAACTAAAATATCTTCATTTGTGTTCCGAAGATGAGCGGAGGTCTTACGGGTAAGTAATTAATGACAGAATTTTCATTTTTGGGTGAACTAACACTTTAATTAACTCCTCGGAGCCGTGTGGAGTACTTTTATAATGGATGGATACACTTTTTGGCCTTAATATTTGTTTGGCTGCCATTCACTGCCATTATAATGCTTGGAAGAGCCAGGACATTTTTTAATATCGTATTCGTCTAAAAAAAGAAAGTCATATACACCTAGGATGGCTTGAGGGTGAGTAAATCATTTACATTTTTGGGTGAACTATCCCTTTAAAGCGGGTGCGTTTACACTCTTACACTTACATACTCTGCTGTAAGTGCAACGAATACTTTATCAGATGGATCATTTGCTTACTTTGAGTTTACTTGTATTGACACACACAGGTTTTCATTCCACTCAAAGCTTTTTCCCATTCCCTACGGTCATGAACCTTCCCATTGACACAACAATCTTGTGGGAAAACATGCAGTCAAGGTTGTTCTGCTGTTTATTTCCATTCAAGCTTATGGTAGCTAAAGTGTGTGAACTTGATATGTAGGTGAGCATTCCATTCCTCAGGGACAAAAGCTTGATTGGATGGAAGGAAACTGTGATAGGGGCCCAGCCCATGGGCTCCTTTATTTGTGTCAGATAAGCTGTTTGGCCAATGCACCTCTATTCCAACTTTAGTATCCCCTCAAGCAACATTTTAATAGCTGAAAAAAGTCTTTGTTAGCTTGTTTTTATCCCCCCAATTGCTAAGCATTGAATTTGATCGTACATAAAGATGGCAATAATACACCATTACACCTTGAGCATGCTGTGGTGTCGCTCATCAAACCACAGTCCATTGTTAAGGATAATTCCCAAAGACCTAATAATGTTCACTCTAATCCATTACTAATTGTAGTACTTGTGAAGTGAAGTTCTCTATTACCATAAAAAGTCACAGAGACTGAATTTAGAAGACTGTTAGTCATTTAAACCACTAGTTTTGCTTCATGACCCAGATTTGATGCCTCAAAACAGTATCAAAATTATACTCAAAAAGCATAAAATGAAATAAAATATAAGAACTGTATAGGCCAAGCAATATGAAAAATAACATGACAGACTGAATAGTAAAAGATTTACTTACGTAACAGACTTTTTTAATATATATTTTATAAAAGCCAAGTATGGCAACCCATACTCTTTAACCCATCCAAGTTAATGCACACACATTAGTGAACACGTACACACACTGCAAACCGTAGACACACACACCTGGGGAGTAATTGGGGGTTAGCTCTATTGAGAATCGAACCTGCGAGCTTCGGTCCGACTCTAACCATTAAGCCATGATTGCCCCTAAATCATTGTATTAGTATTAGACCTATTTACAAGTGAAAGGTTTATTTTGCTGTCAGAACTATGCAAGGTTATATTGTTAGTTGCATTTTTGTCGGATTTAACATTGTTTTTTCCCTCCCAACTGATGTCTGGAACACATTTTTGAGTTGCGACACATCATTTGAGAACCACCGATTTAAATCAATAGCAAACACAAACTGTCTTTCAAACCAGAATGTGGGTGCCAGTGTTATTTTGGTGGGAGTCGGGTAATTTACACTACAGTGAAAAATGTGCAATCAGAGACCTGGAGAATGTAGGGCACATGTACCAACAAGTCAGGAAAAAAATGATCGAAAATTCCCTGTTGAATAAATTGAAGTTGGAAAACGAATGCCTTCAAGACACAAGTAAAATGAGGAACCTTTAGTTGTGCAATGACACATATTCACTCATTTAGAAATTTACCAGAAACCACAGGAATCAAAAACCACAAACTTTCAGATGCATGATGGTTAGTTTAGTCATTTGGTCTTGGATTGTCCTTTTGAAGTTATATATTTTTTGTGGGAGTATCAGCACTGCCTGAGACACACATTTGCTTCATTCCTATATCATGTCATGCAATGATTTACAGAGTCATGCGTTTCAAATGTAGAGGCAGCTGGGGTTGTCCTATAAATAAATATCTTATTATCCAAGGAACATTGATTATAATAATACACTTTTTGGTTTCTCCTGTCCTGTTAATCTCTGCTTTATCACACTGAAAATATTTTGCACGTACAATCTTAAACATTTCATAAAGGCCTTGTTCAAGAATACACGATGAGCTCCAGCTGTTGTTTAACCCAGGCCAGATTTCTGACACACCTTCAGTCAACACCACAGAGCTGCTGATTGTGCAGTTACACCCTAGTTTCATTTACTATTAAGACTACATGCAGTCAAGGGTTACTAGAATGTTAACCCAATGCAAACAGATTTCCCTATGGACTGACCTCTTTTCTTTTTTCTTTTGCTCCTCTAGGTATCCCAGAAACGGGTCAATCTGAGGACTCCAGATAGGTTGTACGAGGATGACTCTGAGGTTGCCAGCCAGGTGTGAAACCATGGATACCCTTCTGACAAGAGTCATATTTATTAAATAATTTATTGAGATGACGGACTAAAGTATAGACTTTTTTTTTTAACATTTGATTAAAACACACAGATAGGGGTATGTCTAGAAATGCACTACTTTCTATGAAATGCCTTGTCTCAAAATATATGACAATGAGTTTTACTGTGAAAGACAATTAAAAAAAAAAAAATTATAGATTTTT
Organism: Romanogobio albipinnatus; assembly: GCA_023566225.1. Classification (NCBI taxonomy): domain Eukaryota; kingdom Metazoa; phylum Chordata; class Actinopteri; order Cypriniformes; family Gobionidae; genus Romanogobio; species Romanogobio albipinnatus. Next base: position 18,075,284 of record CM042254.1, on the reverse strand, counting down.
TTAATAGAATAACATACTTGTGGATTTTTTGTACGATTAAATAAAATCTAATTTGTTACTAAGTGTAATTTTATGTTTCTTGGTTAGTGTATGCTAATACTAAGATTAATAAAGTTTGTGATTTAAAATGTATTATGTTTGTGCCGGATGCAATCAATCTTCGTTCTGATTAAATAATTAGGCCTTCTGTGTGGTATGTTAGACTTTTGTAAAGTTGCTCTAAAAGCAAATGTAAACTTCCAGGTTGGTAAATGATGATTAGAGTAATAAAACATCATCTATGTAATTTATGCTGCGTTCCAGGCAACCCATCACCCGTGTTTTTCCAACCTTCTACCCGGCAGTCAAACCCGTGACTTCCCACCCGTGAACTCGTCTCGTACTAGATCGATGTACTCATATGGATGTACTCCCAGTTACGAGCTCTGACGTCACATAGCCCGCGAAACGACAATGGCAGCCCCTATGGATGCAGTGTTTATGAAACAAATACAAATAACGTAAAATAAAAGGTATAACAGCTTCTCTTGTCGTATGCGCCGTTTTTTCTCCTCAATTTCCCTCAAATAAGCCAGGAGTAAGCACCTTTGGCAAAATAAATGATTGTGAATGAGCATAAGCCCCGTACCGTCTGCCATGCAACATCTAGCTACCCCGCGCTCAGGCAGTTTGGCGTGACTTTGCCTGGAACGCTACAAAGTCGTGAGTCCGTGGTTTGAAGTTGTAACTTACGGGCTCAAAACCTGCCTGGAACAGCATTAGTAAAACCACCTCACCATAATTTTGGTGACAGGATCACAGCGACACTCTTAAAAATCATGAACAAGAGGGCAACAGCGTGTAACTTAAAAGACAACCATTACATTTGATAGATTATTTGCCTATATTGTATTTCTTAAATACTGCAAATAAATTACGAAAATACCCATTTAAATATCGGAGGAAAAATAGAATTCCGACTGTCACGTGGCATATGTTACTTTTCTCACCGCTGTTTAGGATGAGCGCCTATCATAGGGATTTCTGAATTATCACTGATTGCCGAATTATGAATTTTGGTGGGGATGATTTCAGCTCGAATGTGAAATACCAATCCTTGGAAATACTGTGCATTGTTGTGTAAAAATGTTTCCAAAAAGACAAAAACGAAAACTTCCTGAGATTTGAATGTGGCTCAAAAGAGAGTTCGCCTGTGTCTAAAGCCCTCGTGCGCCCTCTTGAGGAAGACGGATGTAGCAACTCATCATAATACTCAAAAAGTATTACATTATTATAATAAAATGTTTATAATGTAATCATTTTACAAAGATGTAATAAAATCTTGAGCTCATAATGTAATAACAATTTTACATTATGAGAAAATTGTTACATTATAAACTCCCCATGTCATATTTTTGTTATTGTAAGTTTGTAAAATAAAAATATAAGTGTTCCCTTATAGTGCTTTTTTTAAAAATCTAAGCTAGTCTTAAAATACCTGTGAAAGGCAACATTTAATTATTCATACAGTTGTTATTATTATTATTATTATTATATGTTTATTAAACATAAAGTATTGGCATTCCTTTACAGTGCATTTAAAAATACCAATACTTTGTTGTTATTATTATTATTATTATTATTATTAATAGCTTGCATTAAAACTGTACTGTATGATTCTGACTTTTTATCTCATAATTTCCCTTTTTTGTCAATTTTGTCTTCTTAATGTTGATTTCTATTACATTATGAACATTTTATTACAATAATAACGTAATACTTATTACATTATGTGCAATTTTTACATTATGTGCAGTTATTATATTATGAGTTTGTCTCATATGAATAATAGATAATATTTGTTAACTAGAAGCGACGAAATGACGCCAGCGAGATTATTCAGATTCATTTTATTGGTCGCCTGCCATATCTTCATGACGAACAACAATGCGCTGCATTAACGCAGGCAAGTGCTGCGTAAATCCAGTCCAGATGCTATACCGGTTAATTTTCCAGCGAGTGGATTGTTTTACCAGAGTTCACTTGTCATTTCTGAGTGAAGAATCAGAAACGCCGGCGTTGCAGTAGAGCGTTATTGTTGTAGATTTGTGCCATCAGAACAATGGATAAAACATTGAAGCTATATTCAGACAAAGCCGAAGACGTCGCTACCTCCTCCAGTTTCCGCCAATTTAAAATAGATCATTTTCATCTCGATCTTAAAGTGGAGTTTGAACAGAAAACCATATCAGGCACCGAGACAATACAGCTGCAATGCATTGAGGATAGTCAGAGCGAGTTACAGCTAGATATTCATCCGACTCTGTCCGTGCATGAAATCACATTCAGTCGTAATGCGCGTGACTGGACCAAAACAGAATTTCTGATTCGGAGCTTCACCAATTATGGAACCACACTCGCCGTGAAGTTTCCCTCGCCTTTCAGCTCAGAAGACAAACTTCAGCTTGCAATCAAATATACAGCTTCTGATGGACCAGGGGTAAGAAAGCAAAACTGTGCTTTTAATCATTTTTGGTTCATAATCATTTTGACCGTTCACGACAGCCTCAGCTGAGCTTCGGTGTGATCTAAACTGAAACTTGTTCAGTCATGAGACCTAGAAGGAAGAATACTTTGGTTTCTCTTTCTGAACCTGTTCTCCTTGCTGTCTTCCAGACTTAGTCATTTAGGCCTTCCGATGGTAAATTTAATTCATTTATTGTACAAGCAAGCAAGCATTTGTTTCCCCCACGGAATAAAAAAAAAAGTAATTACCCCTTTTTATCTCGCAACTCCAAATGTATCTCACAAGTCTGAGAAAAGTGAGAATTGCGAGATATAAACTTTAAATAGTGAATATAATTGTTGTGATTGTATTTATAGCCTTTCATTGTGAGATATAAACTGCCAATTAAAAAATAATAATAATAACTTCGCGTTTATATCTCACAATTGACTTTAAATATCTCACGATTCTGAGAAAAAAAATTGAGAGTTATAACTTGGAAATAATTGTGAGGGGAAAAAACGATTAAATATCTCACAATTCTGTGGGGAAAAAAAGTCTGAATTTCGAGATAAATTCGAGAAAATCATGATTCTGAGAAAAAAACTTGAGTTAAAATTGTGGAAATAAAACTCGAGTTTTTTGGGAGATTTATATATATATATATATATATATATATATATATATATATATATATATATATATATATATATATATATATATATTAGGGCTGTCAAAAGATTAATCATGATTAATCACATCCAAAATAAAAGTTTGTGTTTACATAATATATGTGTGTGAACTGTGTATAATTAATATTTATATATAAAAACACACACAAACATGTATACATTTAAGAAAAATGTATTATATTTATATATAAAATATTTATATATAATATAAATTATATAAATGTATACATTATATACATGCAAATATTTCTTAAATATATACATGAATATTTATATAAACATAATTATACAGAGTACACACAAATATATTATGTAAACACAAACTTTTATTTTGGATGTGATTAATCGTGATTAATCTTTTGACAGCCCTAATATATATATATATTAGTTTATATGCAAGTTATAAAGTCTGAATTGTGAGATATAAAGTTTATATCTCACAATTCTGAATTATTGCAATTCTGTTTATATCTCACGATTCTGAGGAAAAAAGTCTGAATTGGGGAGTCTGAGGGAAAGAAAGTTTCCATTTCCTTTTTAAATTGGGAGGTTAGATCTCAGAAAGTCAGAATTGTGAGTTATAACTTGGAATTGTGAGAACGAATGCCGGAATTGTGAGATAAAAGTGAGTTTTTATCAACTCGAAAAAGTTATTTCATTAATAGTTTTTTATTCCGCGGTGGAAACAAGCTTCCATACTTCTCTGTAGATGTCATGGCTAGACCCTGTGCAGACGGCTGAGAAGACACTTCCATTCTTGTACACATCTGGGTTCCCTGTCCTGAACCGCAGCCTGTTTCCCGGCTTCCATACGCCCATGACAAAGAGCACTTACTCGGCTGTTGTGCAGGTAATGTTTGACCAAACTCATGTATCTACTTTTAGGTGTGTTGGCTGGAACCAGAGCAGACTGCGGGAAAGCTCAAGCCTTATGTTTTTACTCAAGGCCAGGCTGTTCTCAACCGCTCTTTCTTCCCTTGCTTTGATACTCCAGCAGTCAAGAGCACCTACTCAGCAGCAGTTCAGGTGAGGCCATTGGGCCGGTTGAATTTACAGGTATAAAGAGAATATGGGTATATAGATGTGAAGACGTAATATGAGTCAATTAGGAGAAGAAGAAAAAAATCAGTTAGGACTAGGAGTGAATTTTATTAATCAGGAATTGATTGAATTGCAAAAATCCTAAATATTTTTTTTTTTACATTTATAATAGATGAATTAGTTTTATTCAGCAAGAATGCACAAGTTGATCATAAGTGACAGTAAAAACATTTACAATGTTACAAAAGATTTCTTTATGGTTTCCACGAAAACAGTTGTGCTGCTTAATATTTTTAACAATAAGAAATGTTTTTTGAGCATCAAATCAGCATATTAGAATGATTTCTAAAGGATCCTGTGACTGAAGACTGAGTAATGATGCTTTGCCATCACAGGAATACTTTTTAAATTGTAGTAATATTTCACAATATTACTGTTTGACTGTGTTTTTGATCAAATAAATGCAGCTTTGGTAAGCATAAGAGACTTCTTTCCAAAAAAGAGCACAAGAATGATCGTATCTTGAGTTTCTCTAGCTTGCATGATAGACTGCTCATGTAGTTTATTTCTTATCATTGCTCTTTGAACTGTCTCATAAACACAGTAGTTTCTTACTTTGATGGTCCTTCCTCTTCTAATCAGGTGCCGGATGGCTTCACAGCAGTTATGAGTGCTAGTAAATGGGAGCAGAGGAAAGCAGACAGCTCTTTCCTGTTCACCATGGAGCATCCCATTCCCACTTACCTGGTAGCACTGGCAGTAGGGGACCTGCAGTCTGCTGAGGTGGGACCCAGGTAAATCACAAAGGGGTCATCACAAGGAACGATATTACTAACAATATAAGTGGACTGAATTATAAACATTTAAGTAATAATTATTATTATTGTTAACATTTATTCACCATTTTCAGGACACGTGTTTGGACCGAGCCTTGTTTACTGCAGGCAGCCAAGCAAGAGTATGATAATGTGATCGAAGAGTTCCTGTCTGTGGGAGAGAAACTGTTTGGACCCTATGTTTGGGGAAGGTGGGAGATGCTTTTTTGAACACCTTTCCTAACAAGTGGTGCAGGGATGACTTATTTTTGTAAGCCAACCAAGAAGTTATTGCGGAAAATAAGGCCTGTGACTAACAAAAGCGTATGATTCTTAAATGTTTTGTTCATTGTGATAATCTTCACAAATTAACACAATTTATTTTTTGAATTTTGAAGTGTAAATACAATCGGCGGAAGTCAAAAGCTAGTGTATTATAGAGTAGACTATAAACAAACTTACACCATGGTCACGTGACTTCAACATCACCATAGTTAAGCTTCCAACATCTCCTTATGCTGCGTCCAAAATCGCATACTGAGTAGGTACTACATTTGAATTTAAATTTGCATTTAATTTGTGACTGTTAAAAAAAAGTATGCTCTATATCAGGGGTGGCGAGCTCCAGTCCTGGAGAGCCTCAGTCCTGCAGAGTTCAACTCCAACCCAGATAAAACTCACCTGCCTGTAACTTTCTAGTAACCCTTCAGACCCTGATTAGCTTGGTCAGGTGTGTTTGATTAGGGTTGAAGGTGGCTCTCCAGGACCGACGCTCACCACCCCTGCTCTATATAATATGAATATGGGTAGTATGAATTCAATTCGAACGTACTACATGTTACTGTCATGTGACCTACCAGCATCAGTTGTGTCGCTTCAATTCCATTCATAAATCCCCTCCTGTGGCCTCACGGGATAGTAAAGCGTCAGTCGAATGCGCACTTCAGAATCTCGATGGAAGTAGTAGGTAATCCAGGGACTTTTCTCCTACTGTTTTTCAAATACTATGTATTCGGACACATACTACTCTTTTGGCATACTGTTTTTCGCATACTATATCATAGGGAAGTATTAGATTTTGGACACCGTGTCAGTCTTTGTTTAAAAACATTTTCCCTGAAAGTTCGGGTTATAATAGTTTGCAAGAGTGAAAGTGAAAAAGTGAAGTGACGTGTGGCCAAGTATGGTGACCCATACTTGGAATTTGTGCTCTGCATTTAACCCATCCAAGTGCACACACACAGTAGTGAACACACACACACTGTGAACACACACCCAGAGCAGTGGGCAGCCATATTGCTGCGGCGCCCGGGGAGCAGTTGGGGTTTCGGTGCCTTGCTCAAGGGTCTCACCTCAGTCGTGGTATTGAGGGTGGAGGAGGGCGCTGGTTATTCACTCCCCCCACCGACAATTCCTGCCGGACCTGAGACTCGAACCCGCAACCTTCCGGTTACAAGTCCGACTCTCTAACCATTAGGCCACGACTGCCCAAGAGCGCGATTAACACAACGATGCTGTGAAAGGGGTCAAGTGAGTAATAAATTAGTTTACCTGATGACCTTGGTTGTCCCGTTTAGCCTCTTGTTAGCAACCGCCTTTTACAAGACAAGTAAAAGCTTTAAAAAAAATCACAAGAGGGTATTACTGATGTATTTATTGTTGTAGAATAAAACATATCTTGAGCTTGTGTTCACCACAGACCTTATTCCAAGCTTTTAACCAAAAACCCATTCAAAAAAACCCATTGACTTCAAGACGATGGAACCAGAAGTGCTAAAATGCTAACTCATTTCCTACACCACTCTATTCTGATTGATCTAAAGTGGCTTTATACAATCTGTATACAATCAATCGGTAAACTATATTACAATAGATGTGTGTCTTTATTTGGTGCATTTGTCTAGATATGATGTGCTGTTCATGCCTCCATCCTTCCCTTTCGGTGGGATGGAGAATCCCTGCCTGACCTTTGTCACACCATGTCTGCTGGCCGGCGATCGCTCTCTTGCTGATGTCATTGTACACGAGATCTGCCACAGCTGGTTTGGAAACCTCGTCACCAACGCTACCTGGGGTGATTTCTGGCTGAACGAGGGCTTCACGATGTACGCTCAACGCAGAGTTTGCAGGGAGCTGTATGGTATGCTTTACATTATTTGACCCTTAATTTAAGTGTTTCACTAATAAAGAGTTTATTGAAGGGGGCATAACACACAGTTTCTGCCAATCTCATGTTAATCTTGAGTACCTATAGAGTAGTATTGCATCCTTCATATCTCCAAAGAGTCTTTAGTTTTATCATATTTTTAAAAGACAGATACGCTGTACCGATTCTTTCCGAAAATAGCCGAACGCATGAAGGTATGCAGTGGGCGGAGTCTTGTTGACATTATATGCACTTACACCCGCCGATTGCCAAGAAAACTGACATTTGATGCAGTTGCACTCGCCGCCTGCGGTTTTGCCCAGTGACAGGGAACAAACACACTTGCAGAACTCCGTTGCAGCTTCGTAAAAACAAACTGCATCCACTGTTTCCTTAAAGATGGGTTATTTGGGAAGCTGAACAAGGTTATCTTTCCCTCACAACCAGAAACACACTTCTTTAGTGACATAGTTGATTTTGTGGTCTAAAAACAAAATGACAGCGCTGCCGACGGCTCCCGTAACCCAAACAAAGCTTGTTGTAGACGCTCTGGTTGATGTGCACACGCGTATATCCGGGAGATGTGCCCATACAAGGAATTCCACCCTTTATGACTTCATAAAGGGCCATTTAAAAAAAAATCCTGAAGGAGTGTATTTGGCACAGAAATACTCCGTCATACGTACAACTCATTGGTCATGTTTAGCAACTCTTTAACAGTGTAAATAAGTCAGAATGCATGAAATAGCATTAGCCAGCCCCCCCCCTAAAAGGTGCCATTTAATTTGCAGGAGAGGCTTATACATGTCTGGAGGCGGCGACTGGTAAAGCTCTTCTTCGTCAGCACATGGACAACACTGGAGAAGACCATCCTCTCAATAAACTACGGGTTAAGATTGAACCAGGTATTGTAGGTCACCATTAGTTTATTGTCTGTTTAATTTGACGTTGTAAGCAGAATAAGGATAGCAGTCTCACACTACTTTATTCACGTCATTATTTATTAAAAGTTGTGAAGAATTGGCCATAACTGCCTCTGTGTCTTTTCGACGCAGGTGTCGATCCTGATGATACCTATAATGAAACGCCCTATGAGAAAGGCTTCTGCTTTGTTTCCTACCTGGCCCACCTCACAGGAGATCAGTCACGCTTTGATGCATTCCTCAAGGTTACTGGATACACAAACTGTTCTTAATAAATAAATAATAAAAAGTAAATAATATTTACTACTGTTTGAAAGTTTTGGGTCAGTAAGATTTTTAAATATTAAGTCTCTTATGTTCACCAAAACAATTATTGTGAAATATTATTACAATTTAAAACAACTGTTTTCAGTTTTAATATTTTTAATATTAAAAAATATTTTATTATAATAATAATATTTGATTTTATTCCTGTAATGGCAAAGCTGAATTATTCTGAATTTTGAATTAGCTTTGATTTTTTATATTTTCAGTTTTTAGTTTAATTTTAGTTGTTTTTAAATATTTCTACTTGGGTTTAATTGTTTTTATTTTAGTTTTAGTTTTTATTTATTAGCAGTTCAACAAGGAAGGCATTTCTAATTTATTTATTTTTTAAGTTTATCATCTAATATTTTATTACAGCTTTTAACAAAATTGTTTTAATAGTTTGTTGCCAATAGAAATTAATAATTTGGTGCTTTTGGTGTTTATTTTTGTAGAAACCATGATGTTTTTTTCTGGATTGTTTGATTTATAGAACTTTCAAACAAAATAAATTTTAAAAAAAAACAGCATTTATTTGAAAAAGATTTTTTTTTTTTATCTTACTGACCCCAAACATTTTATTATGATTATGATAAAACTGCAATTGTGTCTCTTCAAGGCTTATGTGGAAAAGTTCAAGTTCAGAAGTGTGTTGGCGGAGGATGCATTGGAGTTCTACCTGGAGTTTTTCCCAGACCTGAAAGAGAAGAATGTCCACAAAATTGAGGGTGCGGAAAAAGACCATTAGTAGCATTTCTTTGTTATAAAATCACAAAGGATAGTCTGAATTCACGCCGTTTGTGCAGACGGCCTTTTTGCCATCAGCTTTATTCTTCTCGTTTGTTTTGTTAGGTCTGGATTTTGACAGCTGGCTGAATGTGCCTGGTTGGCCTCCATATGTCCCTGATCTCTCTGCTGGTCAGACACTGATGAAACCAGCAGAGCTCTTAGCTGAAATGTGGGTTAACCATAACCTGGACTTGGAATCCATCAGCCAAACTGATATAAAACAATGGAAGACCTACCAAACTGTCTACTTCTTGGACAAGATCATTGAGATGTCACCCCTTCCAGATGGTGCAAATAACTCATTGTGTTTTTGGAGAATTTAAGTATTTTAAGTAGATTTGTAAAATAAATATTCCCATATTAACAGGTAACATAGAGAAGCTAGAGGAGTGCTACTTGCATATTACCGAGTCCAACAATGCAGAGCTGAAATTGCGATGGGCCCAAATTGTTGCAAAGAACCAGCATAACCCAGGATTCCAACATATTCGCAATTTCCTCACGAGCCAGGTCAGAATCTGTATATTATTTAGTCACGTTTTTGGACTAATAAATAGATCAATTGTATGAATAGAGATTGATTTAGCTTGTTTTTAAAGATGGATTGTTCATGTTTTGGTTACAGGGGAAACAGAAGTACACATTACCTGTTTACCGGGCCCTTTGGAATGGATCAGAAGAGACAAAGGCTCTGGCAATGGAGATATTTTCAGAGACAATAAATCAGCTTCACATCAATGTCCGCAATTACATAAAAAAGATAATAGCTTGAGCATAAATTCATATACAAGGGAAAGCAATGTATGCAAGGCCCCTGGTGTCTTAAAACCTCAAAAGGGTCCTGTTATCTTAAAATGGTGGTATTAAAATAACAATCTGTATTAATTCTTCAGGAAATTGCTTCCAACTTTTTTTTAAATTTGTGAATATATGAATGAATGAATAAAGTACCTGGAATTTCTGGGCTTTTAATTACTGGTACCTCCACTTTTTAAATTTAAAATTGTATTACATTTTTATGAATAAATATATAACATTTCTAGACTATACGAAATTGGAGGACATTTATTTTTCGCACTTAATTTTTAAACATTGAATTCATTTTAAATAAAGTGATGTGAATTTCTGGACAAATGGAGATTGGATGACTTTTATTTCTATCTGGTTTTATGCGTTTCCGGCTGCGGAGAGAGGCGCCTGTCTATGCTGACAACAGACATTAGTGTAGTAATGAGGATGGGATTATGCAGAACGGAATGCGTTCGAATAAACGTTTTGTTATGCGCATTAACTGCGCAGCGTTGGTTGGCTCCAACACCGAGGTCTCCGCCTGCGTATTTATGGGTGTGTCGACGACGAATGTTTAGTCTCTGAATCTCCTTGTAGAAGTAGATCACTCGTCATGGGTTATGCGATGGTAAGTCAAAAAGGTTTGGAAAAGTACACTAAAGATAAATTGTACCAATTTACTATCATTCAGAGGAAATACGTGCCATGTTACTGCTTTGGAATGCCACCAAGTTTATTTCGCATGATAACATTGCTGCTTACTAATTTGTCAACACGGCAGATTGACTAGTCATGCCGCAAAGTTGTAAATGCTGTTCAATCATTGACAGTTTGGTCCAGTAGAAACCGAATCTGCAGACAGTTCTTCTAGAAATGGGATACCAAAGCAGAAACGTCAAGTTTATTTTCTGTTATGTTTAACCTTGTTAAACCTTGTAAATATGCACTAATCTGTATTCCAGTCCACTACAGTGGCAGTGACCGTTGGAGTGGTGGTGGTGTCAACAGCAGGTCTACTGGGTTATTATTACTTGAACAGGAAAAGGAAACCACAGATTACCCTGATTGATCCCTCTGAAAAATACAAATTGAGACTGGTAGACAAAGAGGTATTTGCTCTGTCTCTTTATTTCCATGGGATACAATTTATATCTGTGGTACTGACAAAATAAAAATTGTACTCTCTTATTACAGATCATAAGTCATGATACCCGCAGGTTTCGGTTCGTCCTGCCTAGCCCAGAGCATGTTTTGGGATTACCAGTAGGTAAGTAGTCTTTATTAGGACTCTGGAATTGACCGTGCGTGGGTGGACTGGTGGGTCTGCTGCTAATACAAAGGTTGCAGGGTTTGGTCTGAAATCCCACACCTGTCCTATCATGTAGACTGTGTCTTGTGTGTTAAATGTTAAATGAGTGTAGGATTTGAATAGCAGCTTGTTTGCACATGCACATTTGTTTGAGCGTATTCGCAAACAGTTGGATGATGTTTACACCTGGCATTAGTGGATTGCGTTAAATACAGGTGTAAATGGGCTACAAGAGGTGTGATCCGGTTTGAAACACAAACCATGTCGCATTTGTAATGAAAATGCTAATCCATTCTAATGTGTCCTAGACAACCACAAAGGATAACTTGCTCACATATCAGTCAACCTTTGCACTATAACATTTCGATTTTTATTTTACTGGTTATGTGGTTTTCTTCAGTATTTCTGGCATCAATGTCATGACATTTATCATGTGATGTATGCACATTCAGAGTTCATACTTTAATACAGGTACTTTACACCATTTTTGTTTTATTTAACTTTTATTCAACAAGAATAATGGAAACCTTAATCATTGCTCCAGACAAAAAAATACCTCTAATAAAACTGCATCTCGGTTCCTTGGACTCAACCGTTCAGTTGAGCCTTAGAAACCTTGGTGTTCGGTTTGACCAATCAATGTCTCTGGATGGTCATTCTAGACAGTTGGTCAGAAACTGTTATTATCATTTGAGAAATATCTCTGAGACTTTGTTGCCCAACTGAGAACTTTGTTGCCCAAAGCTACTATGGAGTTGATAATTCATGCTTTTATTTCATCACGTCTAGATTACTGTAATTCTCTTTTTACTTGCTTTAACAAATCTTCTCTGAGTCGTCTCCAGACGGTGCAACACGCTGCTGCCAGGCTTTTAACAGGAACCAATAGAAGGACACACATTACTCCAATTTTATTTACATTACATTGGCTGCCTGTTAAATACAGAATTGATTATAAAATTTTAGTTCTAACTTTTAGAGCACTACATGGTCAGACCCCCCAATATATCACAGACTTGCTGTCACCGTACACTTCCTCTCGTACTCTTCGTTCCTCAGGTCGAAATTTCCTGAGTGTCCCCAAAACCCGTCTTAAAACATGGGGAGACCGGTCCTTTCAGCCAATTGCCCCTAAATTATGGAACGCTCTCCCCCCCCCCGCGTTGCATGTGGCAGAATCTGTTGATTCTTTTAAAAAACAGCTGAAGACACTTTTATTCAGACAAGCTTTTAGTTAATTTTGGGCTTTTGTTTTATTTGGGTTTGTTTTGTTTGTTAAATTGTATATTCTTTGTAAAGCACTTTGTGATTTTTATCTGTGATAGGTGCTATATAAATAAAGTTTACTTACTTACTTACTTACTTACTTACAAGGACGCATCAAATTGATCAAAAGGGACAGTAAAGACATGTATAATGTTACTAAAGATTTTTATATCAAAATGCTGCTCTTTTGTACTTTATACTAACCAAAGAATCCTGAAAATACATCACGTTTCAGCTAAAATATTAAGCAGCTGAAATGTTTTCAACATTGATAATGATAAGAAATGTTTCTTGAGCACCAAATCAGCATATCAGAATGATTTCAGAAGGATCATGTGACCCTGAAGACTGGAGTAATGATGCTTAAAATTCAGCTTTGTCATCACAGGAATAAATTACATTTCAAAATATATTAAAATGTTATTTTAATTTAGAAATATTTAATGTTTTTACTGATAAATGCAGCAATTGTGAGCAGAAGGTGAAGGTGTGCTGTGATATCTGGCACCAAGATGTTAGCAGCAGATCCTTTAAGTCCTGTAATTTGCAAGGTGGGGCCGTTCTTCATGGATCGGACATGTTTGTTCAGCACATCCCACAGATGCTTGATTGGAATGAGATCTGAGGAATTTGGAGGCCAAGTCAACACTTTAAACTCATTGTGCTCCTCAAACCATTCCTGAAACATTTTGATTTGTGCCCGGGGGCACATTATCATGCTGAAAGAGGCCACAGCCACCAGGGAATACCATTTCCATGAGAGGGTGTACATGGTCTGCAACAATGCTTAGGTAGCTGGTCGGATGTCAAAGTAACATCCACATGGATGGTAGGACCCAAGGTTTCCCGGCAGAACATTGCCCAAAGCATCACACCATCTCCGCCGGCTTGCCTTCTTTCCATAGTGCATCCTGGTGCCATGTGTTCCCCAGGTAAGGGACTCACCCGGTCATCCATGTGATGTAAAAGAAAACATGATTCATCAGACCAGGCCACCTTCTTCCATTGCTCCATGGTCTTCTGATGCTCACGTAGGGGTCAGCATGGGCACCCTAACTGGTCTGCAGCTATGCAGCCCCATACGCAACAAACTGCGATGCACTGTGTGTTCTGACACCTTTCTATCAGAACCAGCATTAACTTCTTGAGCAATTTGAGCTACAGTAGCTTGTCTGTTTGATCAGACCACATGGGCCAGCCTTCGCTCTCCACATGCATCAATGAGCCTTGGCCACCCATGACCCTGTCGCCGGTTCACCACTGTTCCTTCCTTGGATCACTTTTGATAGATACTGACCACTGCAGACCGGGAACACCACACAAGAGCTGCAGTTTTGGAGAGGCCCAGTCGTCTAGCCATCACAATTTGGCCCTTGTCAAACTCCTTACGCTTGCCCATTTTTCCTGCTTTTAAAACATCAACTTTGAGGACAAAATCTTTCAGTGGTCATAATGTTATGCCTGATCTGTGTATACACCGATCAGGCATAACATTATGACCACTGAAAGTTGAAGCGAATAACACTGATTATTTCTTCATCACGGCACCTGTTAGTGGGTGAGATATATTAGGCAGCAATTGAACATTTTGCCCTCAGATTTGATTTTAGAAGCAGGTAAAATGGGCAAGCGTAAGGAATTGAGCGAAATTGTGACGGCTGTGGCCTCTTTCAGCAGGATAATGTGCCCTGGCACAAAGCAAAAATGATTCAGGAATGGTTTGAGGTGTTGACTTGGCCTCCAAATTCCCCAGGTCTCATTCCAATCGAGCATCTGTGGGTTCAACTGAACAAACAAGTCCAATCCATAGAAGCCCCACCTCGAAACTTACAGGACTTAAAGGATCTGTTGCTAACATCTTGGTGCCAGATACCACAGCACACCTTCAGGGGTCTAGTGGAGTCCATGCCTTGACGGGTCAGGGCTGTTTTGGCAGAAAAGGTGGGATCAACACAATATTAGGAAGGTGATCATAATGGTGTGTGTGTGTGTGTGTGTGTACAGGTGCATCTCAATAAATTAGAATGTAGTGGAAAAGTTAATTTATTTCAGTAATTCAACTTAAAAGGTGAAACTAATATATTATATAGACTGATTGCATGCAAAGTGAGACATTCCAAGCCTTTTATTTGTTATAATTTTGATGATTATGGCTTAAACCCCTAATTCAAAATCTCAGAAAATTACATGAAATCAATAAAAAAGGATTTTAAATACAGAAATGTCGGCCATCTGAAAAGTATAATCATGCATATGTACTCAGTACTTGGTTTGGGCCCTTTTTGCATGAATTACTGCCTCAGTGCGGTATGGCATGGATGCTATCAGCCTGTGGCACTGCTGAGGTGTTCTGGGAGACCAGGATGCTTCAATAGCGGCCTTCAGCTCTTCTGAATTGTTCGGTCTCATGTCTCTCATCTTTCTCTTGGCAATGCCCCATAGATTCTCAATGGGGTTTAAGTCAGGCGAGTTTGCTAGCCAATCAAGCACCGTAATCCCATGGTCATTGAACCAGGTTTTGGTACTTTTGGCAGTATGAGCAGGTGTCAAGTCCTGCTGGAAAATAAAGTCAGCATCTCCATAATGCTTGCCTGCTGAAGGAAGCATGAAGTGCTCTAAAATGTCCTGGTAGACGGGTGCGTTGACTCTGAACTTAATAAAGCGCAGTGTACCAACACCAGCCAATGACATGGCTCCCCAAACCAACACAGACTGTGGAAACTTCACACTGGACTTCAAGCATCTTGAACTGTGTGTGCCTCCCCATTCTTCCTCCAGACTCTGGGACTTGGTTTCCAAATGAGATGCAAAATTTGCTCTCATCAGAAGAGAGGACTGGACAACTGAGCAACAGACCAGGGGCTGTATTCACAAAACATTTTATCTTCCCACAAAGAGTTCTCCTAATTAGCAGTTTTCTCTTAAAACCTATTCACAAAGCTGCTGAGACCAACTTTTACCATCACGCTTACTAACCATGACCACAATGATTGGCTGATGGGGGAGGAGTCTCTGTCAGTGATTGAATCAGAAATATTGTAGAACGAGGTTTCATGTTACCATATTCAAATAAAGGTTTTAAAATAAGAATGGTGCCATATTCAAAAATAAACATTGTAAAAAGAAGGCAGTGTCACTCATTAAACAAGTATACGTTCTGCTGATTGCCAGCCTCTTGCAGGTCTTCATCTCGGGAGATTGCAGAATTCAAGCGACAAATTATGTTTTATAAACAAAGTTCGGGAGGAGCACTATCTAATCAGCTTGAGAGGAGGCATATATAATATACACAGCCGACTCACCTCGACAGTTTTCTCCATCCCTCCGGCACAACGACGACTCATTCTTAGCCCAGCCGGAGATTCGGGTGAAACTCTGGGTTTGGGCTAAATTCTGAGCTCGAAGCCCTCGATCCTCTCGGACAGCACGCCAAACTACTTTTTTACTCTATCCAATCATTTGTTAGTGTGAACTCGTAAAACAACTGCCACAGGTAATCAGACATGATTTCCTTTTTTATTTATTTACTTATTTAATAAATAAATATAAAATTTGCCTTTTTATCATGATAGGACAGTTAGAAGACAGGAAGCAAAGTGGACGAGAGAAAGGGGAGAAATGTCCACAACAGCCATTAGGATTGTTTGTGATTTGGTCTTTGAGTCCTCTTGACTACTCCTAGCGTTTCACAGATTTAGGAGCTAGTTTTAGTGCTAAAATGTTTTGTGAAATACTCTTAGTGTAAACATTTAAGAGTCCTAAAATTTGGACTGACACGCCTGTTATTTTTAAGAGTTTCTCCTAAATTGGCAAGTCAGGAGCTACTTTAAGCCTTAGGATTTTTTTGTGAATGCGGCCCCAGTTCTTTATTTCTTTAGCCCAGGAAAGACGCTTCTGATGACATTTGAAGCCCATGTACAGGATCATACGGATGTGTGGTGGCTCTTGATGCAGTAAATCCAGCCTCAGTCCGCTCCTTGTGAAGCTCCCCCACATATTTGAATGGCCTTTTCCTGACAATCCTCTCCAGGCTGCGGCCATCCCTGCTGCTTGTGCACCTTTTTCTTCCACACTTTTCCCTTCCACTTAACTTTCTATTAATGTGCTTTGATACAGCACTTTGAGAACATCCAACTTCTTTTGCAATTACCTTTTGAGGCTTTCCCTCCTTGTGGAAGGTGTCAATGATGGTTTTATGCATAACTGTAAGGTCAGCAGTCTTCCCCATGATTGTGAATTCTACTGAGGCACCTTTCACACGGCGACGCGTTTAGCTGTAAACATTAAAATGTTGTACCGTATCAGAAAAAAAAAAATTGTCCACACGGATCCGGCGTTTTGGGAGCATGAAACCGATATTTTTTTTTAAACCGGGTCCCAGAGTGGATAAATCTGAAAACGCCACCCTTGCGTTTTCGTTTGTACAGCCAATCCGTATATTTTGTGTAACGTGATGTCATCGCACCACGTCCTGCGTGGGGCGAGACTAGAAGGGATACAACTACGGGCACTGGGCATGCGCACATCAATATTGCGTCATTTAATTACGGTATTTGCATTATTGTAATGGTAGGTTTAGGTTTGGGGTAGGTGAAATGTCTCACTTTGGATATGAGTCTATATAATTCATTTATTATTTTAACCTTTTAAGTTGAATTACTGAAGTAAGTTAACTTTTCCACAACATTCTAATTTATTGAGATGCACCTGTACATGTATACATACATACATACATACATACAGTGAGGGAAATAAGTATTTGAACACCCTGCTATTTTGCAAGTTCTCCCACTTGGAAATCATGGAGGGGTCTGAAATTGTCATCGTAGGTGCATGTCCACTGTGAGAGAAATAATCTAAAAAAAAAATCCAGAAATCACAATGTATGATTTTTTTTAAAACTATTTATTTGTATGATACAGCTGCAAATAAGTATTTGAACACCTGTCTATCAGCTAGAATTCTGACCCTCAAAGATCTGTTAGTCTGCCTTTAAAATGTCCACCTCCACTCCATTTATTATCCTAAATTAGATGCACCTGTTTGAGGTCGTTAGCTGCATAAAGACACCTGTCCACCCCATACAATCAGTAATAATCCAACTACTAACATGGCCAAGACCAAAGAGCTGTCCAAAGACATTAAAGACAAAATTGTACACCTCCACAAGGCTGGAAAGGGCTACAGGGAAATTGCCAAGCAGCTTGGTGAAAAAAAGGTCCACTGTTGGAGCAATCATTAGAAAATGGAAGAAGCTAAACATGACTGTCAATCTCCCTCGGCCTGGGGCTCCATGCAAGTTCTCACCTCGTGGGGTCTCAATGATCCTAAGAAAGGTGAGAAATCAGCCCAGAACTACATGGGAGGAGCTGGTCAATGACCTGAAAAGAGATGGGACCACCGTTTCCAAGGTTACTGTTGGTAATACACTAAGACGTCATGGTTTGAAATCATGCATGGCACGGAAGGTTCCCCTGCTTAAACCAGCACATGTCAAGGCCCGTCTTAAGTTTGCCAATGACCATTTGGATGATCCAGAGGAGTCATGGGAGAAAGTCATGTGGTCAGATGAGACCAAAATAGAACTTTCTGGTCATAATTCCACTAAACGTGTTTGGAGGAAGAAGAATGATGAGTACCATTCCAAGAACACCATCCCTACTGTGAAGCATGGGGGTGGTAGCATCATGCTTTGGGGGTGTTTTTCTGCACATGGGACATGGCGACTGCACTGTATTAAGGAGAGGATGACCGGGGCCATGTATTGCGAGATTTTGGGGAACAACCTCCTTCCCTCAGTTAGAGCATTGAAGATGGGTCGAGGCTGGGTCTTCCAACATGATAATGACCCGAAGCACACAGCAAGGATAACCAAGGAGTGGCTCTGTAAGAAGCATATCAAGGTTCTGGCGTGGCCTAGCCAGTCTCCAGACCTAAACCCAATAGAGATTCTTTGGAGGGAGCTCAAACTCCGTGTTTCTCAGTGACAGGCCAGAAACCTGACTGATCTAGAGAAGATCTGTGTGGAGGAGTGGGCCAAAATCCCTCCTGCAGTGTGTGCAAACCTGGTGAAAAACTACAGGAAACGTTTAACCTCTGTAATTGCAAACAAAGGCTACTGTACCAAATATTAACATTGATTTTCGCAGGTGTTCAAATACTTATTTGCAGCTGTATCATACAAATAAATAGTTAAAAAATCATACATTGTGATTTCTGGATTTAAAAAAAAATAATTTTTATTATGTCCCTCACAGTGGACATGCACCTACGATGACAATTTCAGACCCCTCCATGATTTCTAAGTAGGAGAACTTGCAAAGTAGCAGGGTGTTCAAATACTTATTTTCCTCACTGTATGTGTGTATATATATATTTATTGTTGGTGCCAGACGGGCCGGTCTGAGTATTTCACAATCTGCTCAGTTACTCAGTTACACAACACGCACAACCTTGAGGCGGATGGGCTACAACAGCAGAAGACCCCACCGGGTACCACTCATCTCCACTACAAATAGGAAAAAGAGGCTACAATTTGCAGTTCTGAAAGTGAAAGGGGGTCAAACACAGTATTAGTATGGTGTTCCTAATAATCCTTTAGGTGTGTGTGTGTGTGTGTATAAATATATATTACTCCTTTTTGCACTTTAACATGCATTCATTCACATACTAACATAGTGAGTTATGCATGTAGTCACAAAATCAGAGACCCATTTGAGACAGTTTACTAGATGTAAATATTAATTTGTCTCCACTTGTGATCTGATCATCTGATACGGATGTTCATACCTGGTGTAAACAGGAACTTGTTGGGCAGACTGGGGTGTGTATCAACTTCTAATAGTAAAGAGCACTTTCTCCCTGTCTTTCTCCCTCAAGGCAAGCATGTTTACCTCTCTGCCAGGATTGATGGTAATGTGATTGTACGTCCCTACACACCAGTGTCCAGTGATGATGACAAAGGATTTGTTGACCTAGTTGTGAAGGTACTCTTTGTCTATATTCCTTGTAAAAAGCCTTTGGGGTTTTAATAATTATTATTATAGAGCTGACATATTTTACTCTGCAGATTTATTTTAGGAATGTGCACCCAAAGTTCCCCGAAGGGGGAAAGATGTCCCAGTACCTGGAGAGTTTGAGAATCGGAGATGTGATTGACTTCAGAGGACCAGGAGGTTTGCTGGAGTACAAGGGAGAAGGTCTGACAGCAAATTTATTATAAATATTTGACCTGAAATTAGATGTATTTACACAGTCACACCTTAGACCTACATCTCCACCCAACAGGTCAGTTCGCTATACAGGCCGATAAGAAGGCCCCTGCCGAGATCAAGACTGTACAAACACTGGGTCTTATAGCTGGAGGAACGGGTACATTGTCTTTCTCCTCATTTCTAGTCTTAATGAAGCCATGCGATCACTCACTAAAATCATTTGTCCTCCTCGGGTAGGCATTACGCCAATGTTGCAGCTGATCCGTGACATCATCAAGAACCCAAGTGACACAACTACATGCAGCCTGCTGTTTGCCAACCAGGTTGGTGTTCTATTAAAATGATATAATTACAGGGATGGTTCTGTTCTTCTCATTTTTGGGTGAACTATCCCTTTAAGAGTGTGGAAAGTTTTGTTCGTAAACAAAATATTGCATAAAAATCATGTCCAAAGAGGTTAAACGGCTTAGCAAGTATAAACAGAATCGGTTTACCTCTCATCTGCCTTCCAGACTGAGAAGGACATTCTGCTGAAGGATGACCTGGAGGAGATTCAGGCGAGGCATCCGGATCGCTTCAAACTCTGGTTCACGGTAGACAGAGCTCCTGCAGGTATAAGACGTTATACATAACCTACAAGACTGTAAAGCTTGATTTGCACTACCTTTCAAAAGTTTGGGGTTGGTAAGTGTTTTTTTTTTTATGTTTTTGAAAGTCTCAGGCTCACCAAAGCTGCATTTATTTTATTAAAAATGCAGCAATATTGTGAAATCTTATTAAAATTTAAAGTAAACCATTTTCTATTTTAATCTGTTTAAAAAATAAATAAAATAATTATCAATGTTAAACAGTTGTCTGCTTAATATTTTTGTAGAAATCGTCATACTTCCCCCCCCCACAGAATTCTTCAAAAGAACAGCATTTATTTAAAATAGAAATCTTTTGTAACATTATAAATGTATTTGCTGTCAATTTTTATCAGAATTTTTCTGAATAAAAGTAAGTTTCTTTTAAAAAAATATCTTACTGACTCCAAACTTTTGAATGGTAGTGTACAGTATCCGGGTCAATGATTTTGTTTTGTTTGGACCTATTAACTTATTTACAAATGCATTAAAAATTACATTTATATATACAATGACTTGAATAAATTACCTTCTATGATGGGTATGTTTTTCATTTCTCAATTAAAATTCATTGTGATATTTCATTTGGGTCATAAAGTCAAAAATGTGAGGGTGATACAACTGTCCTGATTAAATAAAAGATGTTTGAACTTTTTAAATGGCAAGGCAAAGTTAGTTCAGCTTGTACAATGTCATGTGGTGCAACTCAGAAAAAAACATAATAATATTTATGAATTAATAATATTTGTCCCAAAAAAACGAAATAATAATTTTACTTTATTTTCAAAAATATATATATATATATATTTAAATATACTAATGTACACTCGCATGCATTCAGTGTGTAAGGAGAATATATGACATTTTACTTGGTTACGCAACATGAATTTCTTTATGATGATATAAAAAAAATTGAACCGTATGAATTCAACATGAACACAAAAAAGTGCAATTTTTTTTAAGAACATGGGATATATTTTAAGCTATATTTTCCCTTCTATTTATATAATGTTCTTCCTTTTGAAGTGTACCTGTATTTACTTGTCTGCAGATTGGGAATACAGTCAGGGCTTCATCAATGCTGAGATGATTCAGGAGCACCTGCCTCCACCCAGTGACGACTCTATGATCCTCATGTGCGGTCCACCTCCCATGATCCAGTTTGCCTGTAATCCCAACCTGGACAAACTGGGCTACCGGCAGAGCCAACGCTTTGTCTATTAGACCGCTCTCGATGTTCAGGGCTGAGACCATTAATTACTCCAAAGATACAGACACTGAGTTGCGCACAACTATGTCACTGCGGGTTCTCATGGGTTAAGCAAATATGCATTTCAAATCTGATCTTATATTACCCTTTTATAGACAGTATATAATATGTTAAATGTTTAAATGCTAGTCTGTTCAAAGGTAACTGGTTCTTCATATTAAAAGCCTTTAATTATGTAACATGATACAACAACAAACTGCTGTCTCAGCAGGCTTTATATTCGCCATTGTGGTTTGATGTGCTTTAAAAGCTTACGAAAAGATGCCGATCCTACAAACAAAAGCCCCAATCTAATGCACTTGTAAAGGCACCAGTGTGTTAAGACACCTGCTTGCTGAACTTAATGCTGAATATTATATTCATGTGCCTATGTGACTTGGCTTGCATTCTCATATTTGGTGTTATGTGTACATTGTTGAGATGCATTTGCTTTCACTTGAGTATTTTTGTATGCATGCTGCACTCCAAATGTTTATCTGTTAACCCTGTAAAAGCAATGCAATTGTTTTATACTAAAATGCACTAAAGGAAAGCAACTAAGAAATGTTTATTAAAGTGTTTTCACTGGCATAATTGTTTTCCCCTCGACATTACATGGCCAAATCTGAGGATTGTATTTATGTTTTGTTCATGTTTATGTTTATGCTCACTTTTGCGTTGACTGAGATTATAAAGACTGATGAGGATTGGGGATTATAGGAGATAAGGCCAAGGCCAGCTGGTTAAACAAAATTATACTCCCATCTCCTTTTTCACTTCCTAAATGCTGCCAGCACGTGCCGGATAAATGTGACCACACAAACGTGTTGTAAAACGCTTCAGTATTTTCTGTGCAGTCCTCAGTTCAACCGTCACTACCTGGTATTTCACAATAAAGTAAATCACCTGCTGCAGAGTGGAGATTACGGCTCTAAATGTGCAACCATTCACAACAAGAACCATCAAATAAATGGGTTAGTGCCCCTAAAGAGCGCTGCGGGGGTTTTACCAAATACATTGTAGCACCATCTCACCTGCAGGCGGCGCCACTGCGGTGTTTTTTCAAAGACAACAGAGCCAGTTTGAACTCGCCGTCTGACACACAGCAGCTTTCAACTCTTTCTCCATCCTGCTGGTGTTTGGTGGCCGTCCGGAAGAGATAAAAATTATTTAAGAGCAGTTCTGGAAACCAGGTAACCTTCTGCACGATAAAAACATCATTATTACAATGCTATGGCAAAATTGTGAGTTATATATTGCTTTAAACGCATCCAGACACAATAGTTAAGAGGTGCGTAGCGGTCCCTGTGTCTCAATGCTAACCTGCTCTAATATAATAGCGTTGGGGTTTTCAAAGCGCTTATTTTCGTCCTAATTAATCGTTGTTTAGAGCATTTTTGCGAATAATATAGTAGAAGTTGTTGTTGTAGCATTGTTGCTATGTTATGTATGATGATTTTGTAAGTGTTGATCGTGACGTGTGCCGGTGTTTTGGCTGCTCGTCCTCTAAAATTTAAAGCCCCTTGTTAGCTAGCAGGCTAATTACCGTTAGTCGTAGGTATGAGCTGTGTGATGCCTCGTCATATAGAGAGATGTGTTAGTTATTACGGTTTTGATTCGAAATCCACTGAGCTGCCTATCTAGACGTATTTGGAATCAAATTTGCGTTCGAAAGTTCGATTCGAATTAGCGGTGACTATTTTGATTCATCACAGTGACTCGAATCTTTTAACTCAGATCACAAAAACAGATTCGTTCAGCGGCTCTTTCCGCAGGTTATCGATTGAGTCAATGACAACAAACAACACCCGGTCGTTTATAAGTCTTATTATGCTGTATACAGTTATTTCATGTTTTTTTTTATCAATATATGAAAAAGACAACAATTATAGCCTCAGAAATTAAGATTTGCAAGAATGTCCTTATCTAATTAATGAGTACATCATCATCAGTCATTTTCACACATTCACGATTCTTCCTCACGAACCATCTCGTTCAGTGACACTCAGAGTTTGGTTTTAATAGAGTGCAATAGACCACAAAACAGTGCAAATGACTAGGCCCTATTGAATTAAAAACTATGGCTAAATATTGAACTATTATTAAATATGTATATATAAACAATATATTTTATGTTTATTGCTGAATATTCTTATATATTCAAATATTTAAGTAGTTTGAGAGCGTGATGTCAATTATGTCATTCAGGATTCACTAAAGTATTGTGTTTTTTGCCACTATTAGCTTGTAGTAATTCTCTGATTGGTGGATATTTCTTTGCTGAGTTATGGGTAATGTGATGTTTTTCACCTGGAATTCCTCTGTTGAACAATTTTTTTTTCCAAAAACTTCTAATGACAATAACCTAAATAATTCAGACTGATGGATTCAACTAAAGTATGCCAATCGATTAAGAATTTCCACAGGTTTGTAAGTTAATGTTTTAAAATCAATTCCCCTGTGAACAAAATTAATATTAATTATTTTGGGAACCCAACAGTTGCACTCTATGAACATTTCAATGAATGATAAAAGTGAGTCAGTACATGGTAGTGAATGATAATGATTCGAAAAACCACAAATTATAATGTGCCTTTATAGGCTTTGAAACAGCCAGTATTTTGAACTGAGATAATGATGCCAAGTTGTTGTTGTTTTCCCCCTAAGACTTAATGCAATTTCATAGAGAGGCAAACAGGAGGCTGGTTTAGACCTGCCTGTGTTCAAAGCTCCTGTCAGAGGTAAGCAGTCTTACCTGCAGTCTGCTGTTGTTACGGGTCACTGGTGTTGTCATGTCTTGACTTTGGCAGTTTTGTTTAGATTGAATGTATTGCTTTTGGTCCACAGTGAACTGAAGTGTAGGCTTCAGAGGTTTGGGTCGGGTCAAAGGGCAGTCTACTTATGTCAGGCCAAATCAGGTCTGCCAGTCATGCGGACTGCCGGGTCACTGAGGAATGCAACGTCCCAGCCGATGTGGAGCTGATGGAGCTGGGTCCCCTGCTGGAGGAGAATGGCCCCGTAGGAGCCAAAGGACTCCAGTCAGAGGCAAGCCATGTAATTATTAATCTGAATGCATTACAGAGTTTTTCATATTCAGTGCCAGCAGAAAGTCTTGCAGACTTATTTTGAGCTCTGATTATGTCCACAGGGAGCAAATAATCTTGTTGATGATGAAGAGGAGGATGAAGAAGTCGGAGAGGTTCTGACGCTACCACTGCAAGCTCACCATGCAATGGAGAAGATGGAGGAGTTTGTGCATAAGGTGTGACCACCAAACACAACTGCTTTAAATCTTAAACAGAAATTAAAAGGAATGCTTCTCCCCAAAAATGAAACATTTACTCACCCTCATGTCATTCACAAACCGTATGACTTTTTTTTTTCTTCCCCCAAGCCAATGGGGTTCAATTTTGTTTTGGACTCCATTGACTTCCATTCCATGGGCAAAAACATTTGAAATATTCTTCAAAATATCATCCAGTCATACAGGGTTTGGAAGGGCATGACAACAAAGTGTTCATGCTTAATCTCTTTTCTTCAGGTCTGGGAGGGCCGTTGGAGGGTCATTCCCTTCCACGTCTTGCCGGAATGGCTAAAAGACAATGACTACCTCCTGCACGGTCACCGGCCTCCTATGCCCTCGTTCCGTGCTTGCTTTGGGAGCATTTTCAGGATCCACACAGAGACGGGGAATATCTGGACTCATTTGTTGGGTAAGGTTGGGGTTACAGTGTGGACTCGTCACAGAGAATGGTGGCTATTGTGCACCTCATGCATATATTTAGTGCAATACGTATTCAGCAGATCAATTACAAGAACAAACATTGCTCTCTTTTTGAGAGCATGCAAGATCAAGTTAAACCTTTTACTTATGCTAGTGTTAGTGTTTTTTTTTTTTATATTAACAAATAAAAAAAAATGTCTTAACAACGTTTAAAGAATTATAAATGTGTATAACAATGACCAAGTGTCCATGATATAAAAAAAAAATCTAGTATAAAACAGATATGTCAGATATTTGCTGTTGTTGTTAACTATCACTATTCAAATCAATTTTGTGCAATTACATTAGGCTGGAATTAAATAAAATATACATTTTAGATTATAAACTTAGAAATTAGAAACGTTCTTTGGCAATTAACTGAAAAATTTTTAATCTTGGCAATTAATCCTGAAAATGCATACATTTAAGTTGAAGGACTAAAATTACTAACTTGAATGAAAAAAAAGCAATATAGAAGTAATATTAAAAATCAATAATAATATATAGGGATGCACAATACCAGGATTGGTATCAGGGCTGATACTGCGCTCTACTCGACAACTCATAAAAATAAAAATTAAACAACAAATATGATTCATATTCCTTTGATTTAGGTGAGCACCAAAAATGAAAGTGTCGGTATTGGCCTCGGTTTGGAAAAAGTGGTATCAGTGCATCCCTAATAAGATATACTAATACCTGTAATGTGTATGCTCTATTTTGATTTAGTTTTTATTGTACTTTGTTCTGGTTTGCCTTTGTGACCTAGTTTCCTAGTGTGTGTGTGTGTGTGTGTGCCTGTTTGTTCCCGTGACTTATGATTCTGTTCACCTGTTGTTCTGTTAATTGTCTCTCTTATTCTTCTTCATTCTCCTGTTTCTCTATTGTGCATTTAATAAAGACTGTGTTTGTTAGAGACTCCTTCATCGTGCGCCACTATATATACACTATATACTATATACACACGTGCGCCACTAAAAACAACCACTGCATGACAGAAGATCAGAACTTAAACAGAAGAGAATTTTTGCTGGGGTTTTTTTTTTTTTTTCTACTCCCTTCAACCATGGACCTGTCCGCAATAAAATTTCTGTGCCTGGAGCAGAGGGACTGTTCACTGGAAGACCATATGAGGGACTTTTTAGACCTGGCGTGCCTTTCGCACTACCCTGACCACTCGCTTTGTGTTTTTTACCACGCTTGCGAATGGTCGAAGGCACGTCTACAAGTGAACAGTCCTCGAGATAACTTTGCCGCTTACGTGGAGTGGGTGCTGAACAACAAATCTACATGCACCATCGGCTCAGCTGAGGACGTCGTCACCAGCCCTACTACAGATCCATCAGATCCAGAGCCCAGTCATTCACCGCCCACAAGCTGCATGGTGATTGCGCTAGATCCCACCGTATACTGTGGAATTCAGCATACTGCGATGCACGAGCATGTAATGAGGACCGAACGAAGACATCGCCCCAGAGCCTGAGCCACACGAGAGTCTGACCAGGAGCGTGAGACGGGAACACTGTGCGTCACATAGGGACTGCTTGTGGAGTTCAAGGGCATTGAGGGAGGCTGCACCCACATCCCTGCCGCTGTAGAGAATTACCTGGCCTCTAGAAATTATATTGTTTATTTTGAGAAGGATATACCCCTGAATCTCACATTTCTGCTGGTATCGCCCAGCTTCAAGTCTCCTGCTTCTCCTGTGTTTCCAGAGTTCCTGCTTCCCTCTCCCACCTCCTCTTCCCAAATCAGCCAGGTTCTCAGCCCTGCCTCTGCTGGTTCCCTTCAGCCCTTCAACATCTCCTCATACGCCACTCTGTGAGGATCTGCCTCAGATCTTCGGGTCACCAGCTCTGCCCATTCAATTGGATCCCCTGGCTCCGCCTCCAACATCTAAACCATCACTCCAACTCTGCCTGTCGGCCTAATCATCCTTGCGTCTCCTCCAGGCTCCCTCGTCTCTGTGGCTCTACCTTGGTTGGACACATCCTGCCTCTAGCTTCGCCTTGGTCCTCAGTCCCACTGGCTTCGACTCAGTCTTTCAGCTTCCTTGCTCCACCTCGGATGCTCGTCTCCAGAACCATTGATGTCGTGTGGGATCATCAGCTCCACCTGGGTCTCCACCTCCAGCAGCTCCTTCGTCCATCATTCCCCCGGTGTCAACAGCAAAATCTTCACCATGGTTCCTCCCTCCCTTGACTCTGCCACGGGGCATCATCCTGGCTGGACTCTGGGTTCCCATCTGGCTGCTCCAGGCTTCCCCCTGGCTCCTCCCACCCTCCACTCCCCAATGGACTGTTTTGCCAGCCTTAGTTTGGTTACACCCCTCTCCAGCTTCTCGTCCTTCCCCAGAGCTGATTTACAGCGCGAGGATGCTCCTTCCGGGAAGCGGAGCTACTGTAACGTGTATGCTCTGTTTTGATTTAATTTTCATAGTTCTTTGTTCTGGTTTGCCTGAGTGACCTTGGCCCTGTTTACACCTGGTATTAAGATGCATTTTGGTCAATCCGATCACAAGTGGATGACATTAAATACAGGTGTAAACGGGGTCTAAAATGTTTTGAGCTTGTCCACTTTCAAACACTTCCAGAGGTAGTCGAAAACGCATTTGACCAGTTCATGTGGTCAAATGTGTTCAAACAGCCACAAAAGACTGACTTCTCTCGCCTACTTGCCTAATGCGGAAACATTATGTGACGTGTACTAACCGCACCGGCATGAAACTCAATTAGATTGAAAGATCTGAAGAACCTCATACATTTACCTGCCCATAGACCCTCCCCTGAAAGAAATCAGGAGGGAAGTGGTCGAAAGTGGGGAAAAAAGACAGATTAAAACACCAGGTGTAAACATAAATCTCATCTACTTGTGATCCGAACGACCAAAACGCATTTTAATACCAGGTGTAAACAGGCCCCTAGTTTCCTAGTGTGTGCCTGTTTGTTCCTGTGATTATTATATATATATATATATATATATATATATATATATATATATATATATATATATATATATATATATATATATATATATATATATATATATATATATATATATATATATACTTTTTTTTTTTTTTTTTTTTTTTTTTTTTAAACTACCTGTTTTGTTCAGTTCTTTGTCCGGTCTCATTTATGGAAATTAGTTGTTTGCTTATTATTCTTCGATCTCCTATGTTTCTCTATTGTTGATTTAATAAAGACTGTTTATTAGATACTCCTTCATTTTGCGCTTTATATACAGCCACTATGTGTCAAAAGACACGTTCTTCAACTCTTGGCGACCGGTAAAAAATGCCCAGCGCTCGAGCATGATATAGACACATCTTTATGCTCATGGCGTTTTAAAAACGCGGCACACCCATTGGAATAATACTCTAGCCGTGTAAAAAAATGCTTTGGTGGACACACGGCCTTAGAGAAACTTGTTTCATCATGCTTTCGTCACCAGCAGGGTGGACCACTGTAATGGGCTCCTTACTGGCCTTCCCAAATAGACCATAAGACAGCTGCAGGTCATACAGAAGAGCTGCTGCCAGGATTCTGAGCAGAATCAGAAAATTATGATCAGATCGCACCAGTCCTCAGGTCCTTGCACTACTATTGCAGTACTGTTACTTGTTTATAAATCACTCATTGGCCTAGGAACTCAATAGTTGCAGATATGCTCAGATAACTAAGATCATCAGGATCAAGTCACTTAGAAATATCAAGGGTTCACTCAAAGCAAGGAGAGTCTGCTTTTAGCTAAGGGGAGGAAGGTACCTGAAGCCATCAGAGGCAGACAGTGAGTGAATACTCCACTCCGTTATGGGGTTGGAGGTACCAGAGGCCATCAGAGGCAGACGGTGGGTGAATACTCCACTCCATTAAGGAGTTGGAGCTACTGGAAGCCATCAGAGGCAAACGGTGAGTGTATACTCCACTCCATTAAGGGGTTGGAGGTACCAGAGGCCATCAGAGGCAGACGGTGAGTGAATACTCCACTCCGTTAAGGGGTTGGAGGTACCAGAGACCATCAGAGGCAGACGGTGGGTGAATACTCCACTCCATTAAGGAGTTGGAGCTACTGGAAGCCATCAGAGGCAAACGGTGAGTGTATACTCCACTCCATTAAGGGGTTGGAGGTACCAGAGGCCATCAGAGGCAGACGGTGAGTGAATACTCCACTCCATTAAGGGGTTGGAGGTACCAGAGGCCATCAGAGGCAGATGGTGAGTGAATACTCCATTAAGGGATTGGAGGTACCAGAGGCCATCAGAGGCAGACGGTGAGTGAATACTCCACTCCGTTAAGGGGTTGGAGGTACCAGAGGCCATCAGAGGCAGACAGTGAGTGAATACTCCACTCCGTTAAGGGGTTGGAGGTGCCAGAGGCAGACAGTGAGTGAATACTCCATTAAGGGGTTGGAGGTACCGGAAGCCATCAGAGGCAGACGGTGGGTGAATACTCCACTCCATTATGGAGTTGGAGGCACCAGAGGCAGACAGTGGGTGAATACTCCACTCCGTTAAGGGGTTGGAGGTACCGGAAGCCATCAGAGGCAGACAGTGGGTGAATACTCCACTCCGTTAAGGACATTCAGACAGGTGCCAAATTTAGTGATTCAGGATTCACTGCTTTTATTGTTATTTTTATTTCTTATGGATTGGTTGTGATTAGTTTAATTCCTTTTATATGTAAAGCACTTTTGAATTACCACTGTGTATGAACATTTTCTGTATAAATAAACTTGCCTTGCCTTACTCTGACCGAGCGGTCTAAGGCACACCAACCAGTGAAGGTCCTCAAAATTATTTTGGCGCTTTCGTGGAATGGGTGCTGGTGAACAACAAATTGCCATTCACCATCGGCCCAGCTGAGGACATTGTCACCAGCCCTGCTCCAGATCCATTGGATCCAAAGCCCAGCCATTCACCGGCTGCGAGCTGCACAGAGATTGTGCTAGATCCCACCACAGACTGTAGAATTCAGCCTGCCGCGATGTACGAGCTCGAGACTGTAATGAGGACTGTTCGATCTCCTGTTTCTCTATTGTGGATTTAATAAAGACTGTGTTAGATACTCCTCCATCATGCACTCCGTATACAGTGACTATGACAATACCAATAAAACTATCTCAAAATTAAACTCAAATTACAATAAAAACTGAAAATATAAATCAAATGATTAATTAGTACTAAAATAACACTGGTGTCAAGTGATAATTTTTATCTTAGAACTGTACTTTTTTGTTCAGGTTTGCTTCGTATTATTTAGAAGAACATGTATAGCATATTAGTCAGGTTTAAATTTAAAGGTCCCGTTCTTTGTGTCTTTTTGAAGCTTTGATTGTGTTTACAGTGTGTAATATAACATGTGTTCATGTTTCGCGTGTAAAAAAAAAAACAGTATTTTTAACACAATTTACTTATCTGTATACCGCTGTTTTCACTCTCCAAAAAACGGCTGATGACTTCCTTTATTCTATGAAGTCCCTCCTTCAGAAATGCGTAACGAGTTCTGATTGTGCCAGCGGTTCCCGTGTTTTGATTTGACAGCAGCTTAGCGAATGTGGCACGGTTCCTGTGTTGTGATTCGACAGCAACTTGGCGCACGTGGAAAGGTCACGCCTCTTAACGGGAGATATATGCGCTTAATGATCTCTACAGCGTCCCTGGGAAAGCCAAACAAAGGTGATTTGAGTCCGGGATGAAAATAACAGCGTCTCGACGACATGGCGACAAACACAGTCAAACGCAACACTTCCTTTTCTCCACGCGACACGTCCTCTTCTCCACGTGGGACAGCAACAAGACCACGCCCCCTTTTTTCGCGTAGTCTTGTGGGCGGAGGTTAGTCTGTTCTACTGTTCTATCGACGTCATTTATGAAGGAAGTACCAGGATGTAGTCCAAGCCAGCCGTTCACTGTAGGCTTTGAAAGAGAACTTCTGTTAAATAAAATATCTCGCTTGGCATTGAACTTTGAGCTTTATAATTTTACAGGTATTATTTATGCTCTAACAGCAACATTACACACTAACTAAAGTTTGAACAATGGGAGCACGAAGAACGGGACCTTTAATGCATCCAAAAATAACATGTAACCATCACGTAAAAAGTGTATGCACATCCTAAACTTTTTTTTTTTTTTTTTTTACGGTTGTAAAATATAGTTCTTCATTATGATAGTTTTGTATTTTGTAAAATCTAATGTGGTTTTTAGTAAATTAAAAGATCCTGACAAGAAATTAGCATTGACCTATTGTTTGTTTTTGTTTTTTTCCACAGGGTTAATCTTATTCTTGTGCCTGGGCACACTTACCATGCTGAGACCCAATATGTACTTCATGGCCCCCTTGCAGGAGAAGGTGGTGTTCGGGATGTTCTTCTTGGGTGCAGTGCTGTGCCTCAGCTTCTCCTGGCTTTTTCACACTGTCTACTGCCATTCTGAGAAAGTCTCTCGCACTTTCTCCAAGTAGGTTTATTGTCTTGTTATTAATTGCACTATTTCATGGTGGAAATTACTTTAAGCGACTTATCTCTCTGTTTTATCTTGGTTTTTTTTCGCTCTCTCTCTCAGACTAGACTACTCCGGAATTGCTTTGCTGATCATGGG
This sequence comes from Romanogobio albipinnatus, assembly GCA_023566225.1. NCBI lineage: Eukaryota > Metazoa > Chordata > Actinopteri > Cypriniformes > Gobionidae > Romanogobio > Romanogobio albipinnatus. Next base: position 18,043,270 of record CM042254.1, on the reverse strand, counting down.
CTCTTTTGTGCCCTGGCTTTACTACTCCTTCTACTGCTCTCCTCAGCCTCGTCTCATCTACCTCACAATCGTCTGTGTGTTGGGTATAGCAGCCATTGTCGTTGCACAGTGGGACCGTTTCTCCACTCCCCGCCACAGGCCCACCAGAGCAGGTTGGCAGTGACGTATTTGCCATAACATGTACATTGTCTTATTTTAGGCCAATCTTTAATGCTAAAAGATTCAACCTGAAGTGACGAAATATAGTACCAAACGATAGAAGTTAAAGTGTAACTTCACAGAATCAACTTTCAACCTGCTTTGTATTGATACAATGTCAGTAGTACATTTAAACTAACAATGTTTACTCTTTCTCTGTGTTACCTGGACTGAGAAATTAATTTTTCTTTGTCCACCGGATTATGTAAAACGCTGACTTTTGACAGCTCTATGGCTTTGGTGAAAACCACAGATCGTACTTCCCCATATTTTATCCTCATCTACGGACAGTCGAATTGACAATAGGTTATTAACAGAACCGTTATTGTAGGAGTAGGTTTATCACTGAAAATTGTATTGTACCTCATCAACTCTTTAAACAGAATTATGTTAAAAATGGAATGGAAACAGATTTCTAACCTGTACGTGACGGTGTTTTGCTTCGGGGGGGTTGGGCGGAACTTGGCCTAAAACACTGTGTTTGTTGTCATCCAGTTTCTCTCCATATTTACGGTTATTTGTTGCTTTTAGCCACTGCCTACAAGGCTCTGGATCCTTCACTGGAAACCAAAAATAACTTGCTCCCTAAACATTTACGCATTGAACACCCAGGAACAATACAGTGTAGTCAGTGTGGTTATTTACCTAACCCTAAGTTTAAGTGACGTGACGTGTAGCCTAATATGGTGTCCCATACTCGGAATTTGTGCTCTGCATTTCACCCAGCAGGGAGTATTGAACACACATCCAGGGGAGTGGGCAGCCATTTTCTGCTAAGAAGTATTTCCTACTAAGCAGAGGAGACAGGGGTAGCTGTTGGGCAGAGTAATGGGCAGAAAGGTGAATTGCTACAACAGAAACGAACCCCTAAACCTACCCCACACCTTAACGGGCAGCTTTTGTAAAGACCAATTGTAAAGACCTTTCGTCACGTCCATTACTCCAACCTGCAGATACCCACACTTGAAGCAAAGCAGTATTTGACTCCCGTCAAGCAGAGTCCTGCACGCCGGTGAACCACTACTATTCGATGTAACAGGTGGAATAATATTAACTTCAGCGGTGCGGGTTGGGAATCAATAGGCACAGGCAGACTGCAGGTCCAATAGCCAAGACAATTTCGACTCATTTCGGTACCCACTGATAGGCTCGCTTTCTATATAGTCTATTCGCAATTTGAATAAAAGTTTTACCGTTGCTGCTTAACGGCCACATATACACTGAAGAGTTACAGAAGAGACAACCTGCTAAAATCTGCTAAAATATCCCCAATATTACATGACAGTAAAGGCTCATATTTGGCTATGTTTTTTTTTTTATTTGTAGAGAGACATTTAAGCATCTGTATAGCCTATGGTGTATTTTTAACAAATGTGCCGGGGCAGGAGCGGGTTCACCAAACAGGATCCGTGCAGGACTCCATCAAGCCTATACATAGCAGACGGGGAATGGCTTTGGTCAGCAACATGCCCAGTGCTTTATGGGTGTTGAAGTTTTCCTAACCTATTTGGCAAAAGGGAACACAACTGACCTTTTATAGTGATATTTTAGTATCACTGATATACTATTATATATATACTGTTATAACCCCCAACATGGTGCATTTATTCATGGCAAATTGTTTTGGAAAAAAAAATTCTTTAGGAGTTTTCATGGGTCTTGGATTGAGCGGGATTGTCCCCACCATGCACTTCACAATCGAGGAGGGTTTTGTCAAAGCCACTACTGTTGGACAGATGGGCTGGTTCTATTTAATGGGCGCCATGTACATCACAGGTGCTGGACTGTATGCTGCACGAATCCCGGAGCGCTATTTCCCGGGCAAGTGTGATATTTGGGTAAGTTAGGGTGTTTTTGACCTTTGTGGTGCAGTCAGAAAAGATTTTCTTAGTCATATTCTGGAGTATAGTGATATGCAGATGTTTACTAACCTAATTTGCTCTCTTCTCAGTTTCACTCACACCAGATATTCCATGTGCTGGTGGTGGCAGCAGCCTTCATTCATTTCTATGGGGTGTCCAATCTGCAGGAGTTCCGCTATGGCCTTGAAGGAGGCTGCACTGATGACACACTCCTCTGAGAGCCCTACAAACAAATCCCTTTTCAATTAGGATTTTTAGTGCCCCCATTTATACTTATTCCTTGATTTGTTTTTATTCACCTTTGAGTTTGTTCCTGATGTTCTGACTTTTATTCATTTTTATTCTGTTACAAAGAATCCATGAAATTTCATTTGATGAAAGCTTTTGTGTGGTTAAAGGGCACCGTAGGCTGAACAAGTAATCGAAGGCTGAAACATGATAACCTTAGTTATCGTCAAACTTTAATTTATACACAATCTCTTGGAGTTTGAACGCGTTTCTTTAGTAGTGAAAAGCACTTTCATTGAGCTGTAGAGATGTCCCCTCATGATATAATGCATACACGTTTTTCTTAATGTAAATGAACAGTTCTTCAAATCATTTGATGCACACCCAAACTATTGCCCTAACTTTACTGAATAGTGCAGAGATGTCTTTGACATCTTTTTCAAAATAACTGGAAAACGCACAAAGGGCAAATAAAAGGTTGGTTTGAGGGTTTTTGACAAAAATCTACCTGCTTAGAACATGTTCATAATTTTAACTTTTACTTCTAGGTCAAATGAAAATGTAAACAGGTCAACTGTTGCACCTTACAGCACAGATATTGAATATCATTGTTATTAAAGCCTCTGCATGGATACATCTGTGCAGTCTGTAAAGTATAAACTTTCCTGTAAAGTATAAGAATATTCCTGTGCCTTAGGCCACTGGAAATAGGTTTAAAATAGATGGGCCAAAACTACAGTGTAGTAAATTTTCATTAGTCTGAAACATAACTAGTTAATTTACTTTGCAAGCAATCCAATCAAATTATTAATAAGGTTACATAAATAACAAACAAAAAAAGTTTGACCTTTATTGTTGAACTTTCTCAGACTGCTGTTTGTAAAAAAGTAGTGTTTGATCCTTTTTAAATAAGCTAACTGTGTGGCTTTACCACATCCATATATTCATGTGTTACGTGTAGAGGTGGTAAATCATTTACATTTAACTGAAATGTGAAATGTTTAAATAAATATTTATGGATCATACTTTGAGTTTCTCTAATTTGGTTGATTTATACGGTGGAGATTGTCGTTCAAGTAAAAATGGAGGTTTGTATACGTTCATAATTGAACCCCTGAAGGGGTTTTACATTATTATACATTAGCATACAACTGTCTCTCTGAACCAGGATATTGTTTGCAAATTAGATCTAAATAAAGGATGAATATATTTGATTATATATCAAATATTTTAAAAGGATGTTCCCATCATGTTAGAGCATTGTTGCGTTTGAAAATGGAGTCTGTATTAATCTGAGCGGAACGAATTCGTGGCTTGTATTTAGCCGGGCTGCTTTAGCAGTTGCGCATGCATTAGCAGTAGCTGACACCAGTCCGCTAGTGTTTTCCAACTGCTGTCTATTATTGCGTTTATACTTAAATTACCATATTTGTACTCAACATTTCGAAGACCATATTTTGATAACAAATCTGACTTCTGCAGAGACAGTTTTCCTCATGGTCTGACTTGGAGGCGAGTATTCCTCTTACTAGTGTTTTTTTTAAACCAGTTTGCTAACTAATTATATGAATGCTATATTGGATGCAGTGATAGACTGACCATAATCAAGTAGTATATGTTAAATTCTGATTGATCGCATGTTTTGTTTTCAGTTTGCTTACTAACATGGATGACAGTAAACAGACCTCTCCCGAGGGATCTGTAGACCCCTCTCTCGTGACAGAAGATGGTAAAAATGGGAAATCGGTGTTGTGCCAGAGATGTTCTTCTAAGGTGCTCTGCCCAGGCATGGCAGTGTTTGCAGAAAAGGAGGTAACTTTTTTTTTTTTTTACTAGATTTGTTGTGTAAATCATTTTAAATACAGGCATGTTACATCACGATAATTCATTGTAATTTACACCAAGTGATTTGCTAAATTATAGTCATGATATGTCTGCACAACTGACTTGTAATTTTAAATTATGTTATACTACATACAAATATGATGACGTTATCTCAAGACTGTTATGTCCTCTGTTTTCCATGCAACACCCCTTTCCATTTACCAGCTGTTTCTGCCTTCAATGAGAAAGAAAACCTCCATTGGTCAGTCAGACGGGACATTGGATGGGGACACATTGACAGCGCACTGGCTGGTTGATGACATGTACACATTTGAGAATGTGGGTTTCACAAAAGATGTAGGCAAAGTGAAGTACCTTATTTGTGCGGATTGTGAGATTGGACCCATTGGTTGGCATTGCCTGGATGACAAGAAGAGCTTCTATGTGGCATTGGACCGGGTGAACCACGAATAGAGCACTTATTGAAGTCACTGTTTGGAAAAAGTATGTAGTATTTGACTACGTAATTCAAATGGCTTTCTTGTTCGGAGACTACTATAGGCCTTGTTTTTGCTCTTTGCAGAATTCAGAAAAAAATTAATTGTTTTTTGTATATTTTTATTTTATTGTGATGTTTTCATTCTCACCAAACTGTATGCTAACATGTACACATGTCTAACATCATAGTCTGCCATAGATGAATGGAGACTGTCCTTTTAAACATTCCTTAACTCAAGACCTTTCTATTATCTCTGAGTTTTCAGAACACATGAAGTCACTTTTGTGTATGAGGAGATTTAGGTCAGTGCTTGTCAAATAAAATTAATTGTTGACCATTTTAGAGAATTGCAATATTATACTGAAAAAATAAAATATAATTCTAAGCTGTTATGAGTTACTTTTTGTGTAGAAAAGTGTTCCTTAATGCATCTGTATGCGTGTATATTTATATACACACATTTCGAAGATGGTATTCTTAGAAAACAAAACTACCCCTTACGAAAAAATACTGCCGTTTTTACATGTAGAAAAATACAAATATTTGGACATGAGAAAACTGCAATATTGCAGTTTTACTTTAGTGTACTGCAGTTATTTTTTGTAAGGGATAATAGACATATTTACCCTGTGTGTGTCTATATATATATATAACATTTCTAAGATGGTATTCTTACAAAACTATAACAGACATAATTATTTACCCTGTGTGTATATATATATATATATATATATATATATATATATATATATATATAGTTTTGAAAGGATACCATTTTAGACAAGAAAAGAATATGCATCACCCTGACTGGATGTTCTGCTGAGAGTACAAAATATTAATGAACATTTATGATTTACGGTGATTTGGGGAAAACAATGCAGGAAACACATCAATACATGTTATGTTTTTAAGACAATAAAGCAAAAGTATCGATATTGTCGGTAACGGGTCAGGCTACTACTGCCACACCTCAGCCATTCTGCCTCGGTAGAATAAGTGGACTGTTTCCTGCGATAGGCGGATAAGGGAACCGGGGATCGCTGTCCTGTGTTTCATAGAGGGCGACAGCTTCTGAGTTGGCGTGCAGTACGTGCTCATAGATATTGCTCGCATGGAATATTACAGTGGATGTTGATGGAACCTCTGCACAGAGATATGTAAAGACAAAAGTCAACCGCAACGCCAGTACGGTGAGATACTTTATGTCTAGGCAAAATAGGCCTATTTCAACTGGATACTGCATTCCGAAATCGGGTCACGAGACGGAGCGAATGCTCACGGATTATATATTCAAACGGTTTTTGATTTGCTATCTGTACGATGTCACCCCGTGCCAGAGGTTTATCGTGAATTTAGATGTCAATCGGGTGGGGAGTGAGTGACTAAATCCATCGTCCCTGGACAACATCTGTTACTTCCGAGTGGGTAACTTGAAAGAGTCCATTTAAAGAAGTAGTTCCGATGAAAAGGAAGCTGTGCTGTATCAATCCGCGCGAGTCACCAAGTCACTTCTCTAATTCTATAGCAGCATACTTCTGCCTTTTTAAAGCACTTTAAGGGAGACGTTAAAAGGAATAAAAATACTTTTCGATGGGTTTCTCATATTTGTATATAAAAGCTTTGTTTCTGACCACAGGTTTCATGAGAGTACCGTCTGTTACTCGATATGTTTACTTAAGCCTCCGTGAGCAGATAAAGGCAAGAAAAAAAGCAAACGCTTTTTGAAAATGAAAACCTGGATGACTTTTATAGACAGCTACGTGTGTTAGATTTAAAAATGGCTTATTTTCTTTGCTATAATAAAATTAATTGAAGTAATGTATTTTTTTGTTAATAAAAAAATCATGTTGATAATTTCTGACCACTACCAAACCAAAAGCTTTGTTAGTATTGATCGTTACGTAAATGGTGCAATAATGAATGATGGCTTTTTTCCAGTTCCAATGCTTTTGGAGAATTTAAGCGTACCATTTACAGTTAAGTAAAACTTCTAAAAATATGCATTGGTGAGAATGTCGTGTAAAGAAAGGAAATCAAGCGTCTCTACTTTTGAAGCGGAAGACGACTAAGCACTGTAACGTCAGCACTCCGTCTGTGTGTACGTTTCCCAAAGTGGATGAGGATGTTAATTGTCGGAGTTCAGGTGTAATCATTCTCTAATATGGCATCTTTTCGAGACTAATTATAACATTTACTTCAACTTCAAACAGTTTACTGCAGTTTCTACATGTCATCATTTGGATCAAGTTCCCCAGAATGACCCATTCACGACCCAACGAGTTTATTCCACCACCGGAGTGCCCTGTCTTTGAGCCCAGTTGGGAGGAATTTGCCGACCCTTTTGGGTTCATCAACAAAATACGTCCAATTGCAGAAAACACTGGCATCTGCAAGATCCGGCCGCCCCCGGTAAGTTTCTTCGACATATAACAGAACTGTCAAATGCAAGTCAGCTATCGGTTGTCTTTTTTTACTCGTAGATCGTAAATCCAGAGACACTTTTTCTAAAGACAGGTTTTTTCAACATGGCGGATTGCGGCTCCAGCCATTGCGAACGTTCGTAACGGCGTGTGCGCGTGTACGCGCAGCTACTAGCTATGCGTGAATGCTCGTGTGTGGTTTACTCCTATAGCGACCACAATAACATCACTTACTTTCTTTTCAAGAGAGTTTTATCATGCTATGGCTTTTAAGTATCACGGCTGAATTTTTTTTTTTTTTGCTCATACTTTTAACAAATATTTGGTTGATGGACAAATGTTGAAGGACAGAATGTAGTGATTTGTTATTGTCTTCCAAAATCGATGTTGGTTATAATGCATCCACCCAAATATGAACAATCATCGCTAGTTGAACTTGCAACCTAGGACAAGCATTATATAACTTTCTTGCATTTATTTTGTAACATTTTGCGAACAACCTGGACTGTTGGTGCACATTTTTTGTAAAATATGCAACTTCCTATTATATTTTTACCTTAACGTCAAAGCATTTGCGTTCCAATATAATATTTTACTTGGTAATCTTATGTTGAAAGATGGCGTAAAAGTGTTTGTTTATCAAGCTTTTTATTTTATTTATTATGTTAATGTATTAGGCCACTGTTTATTCAGTGCTACGGAAACATCGTCTTGTCCAAAAATGGCTACTTTTGCTAACATAATGTAAAAACGACTTGTTTGGCAACACATTGCTGTCGTTTATGACATAATTTAAGGTTTAAGTTTTATCTCGAGACTAAAATGTAAAAAATAAAATTTGAAAAATATTGTTGAAGTTGGCGGTGGCGTCGCCGTTGTCCTCCATGTTGTGCGAGTTGAGTATTTGCATTTGGCCATTGAAACTGAAATTTGGTGTAAATAACAACGCAAGTGATAAGCTGGATTCGGTTTATGTCGCGTTTTAAACGTTTACAAAGTTGTTTTTTGTCTTGGTTATGTATATTATTATGTGTTTTGACATGTTCATATTTGTTAACACCCTAAAACGGCCTCCGTGGAAAGATAAAGAATTGTATTGTGGTCATCTAAATCCACCCCAGCATGTTATACTGCGAATATGCCTTTTATAATGCTTTGTTGTGGCACATATATATTTTATAAATTGTTAATGATTCCAGAATCGTGCCAATGGGCCATTTTTACAAATGTATATGTATATATATATATATATATATATATATATATATATATATATATATATATATATATATATATATATATACACACATTTTTTCAATGTGTGTGTATATAATTCATCATACCCTGCCTTATAATGCACAGTCAAATTGATTTCGGCTAGATGAAGACAAATCTGGGCCTTTTGAAATCAAATAAGCTTGATGTTTTGTGTATTAAACAGTAATGTTTTTTTTGTTTGTTTTTATCAATGTTGTCACTTTCATATTGTGTTTATAAGTATCATTAAGTAGAAAGATGACATTGTGAAAAACACAAATAATTATCTTCTGTTAGACATGAGTTTTTAACTCTTGTGGCAAATGGTAAACATAAAAGCTTAACATGTTTTTTTTCTTTGTCAGGGATGGCAGCCACCATTTGCCTGTGATGTGGACAGACTGCATTTCACACCACGCATTCAGAGACTCAACGAGTTGGAGGTGAGACCTTTATTTGTCCCCTGTCTGTATTTGCAGATATGTTCATGTGGCCTTATTAAACCGAAACCTGCCACCAGCACAACCTCTTTTTGCTCTGCCACACTTAAAAGCTCATGGTTTGGTGTCAACTCTAAAAAGGTCACTAACAAAAATTAAAGGAAAGGTCACTGGTGGAAAATCACAATAAGACCTTATTGTTGCCACCAAATCTTTTGGTTGCTCTGTGGTTTGGTATAGTTTCTTTTTGATATACACTACCATTTGAAAGTAAATATTTTTGAAGTAGTCTCTCATGTTCACTGAGGTTGCATTTATGTGATACAAAATATAGTAAAACAGTACCATTGTAAAATGTTATTGCAATAACTGTTTTCTATTTTAATACTTTTAAAATGTAATTTAATTGTGTGATAGCAAAGCTGAATTTTCAGCATCATTACTTCAGTGTCACACGATCCTTCAGTAATAATTCCAGTATGCTGATTTGCTGTTCAAGAAACTCTTATCATAATCAATGTTAAAACCTACTTTTATGAAAAGTGTGATGTAATTTTTTTTTTTGATTCTTTGATGAATAAAATTAAAAAATAAATAAAATAAAACATACTTTATTTGATATAGAAATCTTTTGTAACGTTATAAATGAAAATACTGTCAGTTTTAATCAATTTAATGTGTCCTTGCTGAATAAAATCATACTGAACCCCAAATTAAGTGTAATTCTTAATATAAATTATTTTAAATATAAAACGAGTGCAAAAAAGATGCTTTCTCCTTTGCAAACCAAAGAACCAGGACTTGGTGTTTGGCGTTTCTGATACCATTTATGTTGAATTTTATTGTTACATAGGCCCAGACCAGAGTGAAGCTCAACTTTTTGGACCAGATAGCAAAGTTCTGGGAACTGCAAGGATGTACACTGAAAATTCCCCATGTCGAGCGCAAAACCCTGGATTTATATGTTCTTTACAAGGTAAGACTGAGGTTATGTTATCTCCACTGGTCATACACATAGTTTAAAGCATAGTGTGTTGGTTAATTTTTACAGTTTGCATAATATGGGGTACTAGAGTGGAAAACACTGATGAATACTTCCTCTGTGGCATCTTTGAAATGTAAAAATGGATGTAAACATGTCTTTGGTGACTTTTGTCTCTGTCTAGCTGGTCAAAGAAGAGGGAGGCTTTGATGTGGTCTGTAAAGAGCGGAGATGGACCCAGATTGCAATGAAGATGGGCTTTGCTCCCGGCAAAGCAGTTGGCTCTCACATCCGCTCTCACTATGAGAGGATTCTCTACCCATACTATTTGTTCCAGACAGGAGCTAATCTTATGGTGAGGTCACTAAAACGCTTGTATAACGTCCCCTTTCCCCTTTTTAGCCTTATATTGCTCAGTTTCCATCCTTTTCCCTGATTAATGTTCTTTGTTATGGTGCACACATGACAGCCATTGTTCATGATCATTTTTGGCAGGGAACCCAACTATCTGAACAGAAAGGGTGTCCCAGTTTATTAAGCATTGTTGATAAGCGACCTAGTTTATTTTTTGCACTGTATATATTCAATTAGGTGGCACGCACAGTAGTTTGCGTAAAAAATGTATTCAGGACATACAACTACAAAGTGGCGCAAACATAAACTTGGTTGTTCCTGGGCATGGTTTTTATAGGGTGTCATTTGTAGTTTGTTTTTACTTTTTAAGTAGTTTCTGGCAGGCTGTTCGTCTGTGTTTTGGTGTTCCTGCGGGTTCAGTGGTTAACAGCTTTCTCTGATGTACATGGTTTTTCTGTGCTGTACCCATGGTCCCCTCCCCCCACTCAAAGGGGTGTGAATTCATTCAATGAGCCCTGCTCTAGGCCCACTCGCCTGCTGCTTTTACCCTATGGTTAATACCCTAGGGGTGATCTGCTTTGCCTCTCACTGTTACTGGCTTTAATAATGTCCACCCTGCTGTCATGTGGCTCTCTGGTTAATTAGATAAGAGTGAAGCCACATGTGCACACTTATAGTGGCGTTATAAATAAAGCTATTTGCATTGTTCTAATTTTCATTTTTTTTAAATTGGGAATATATACATAATATATGGGCTTGTCAAGTGGTGCGTCGGGCATGATGTCAACATTAAATCTTTTTCTCCAACAGAACTCTCAGAAGCCAACTCTGACTAATGACACCAAAGACAGGGAGTACAAACCCCACGACCTGCCCCAGCGTCAGTCGGTGCAACCTGCGGAAACCTGCACTATCGCCCGCAGAGCTAAACGGACAGAGGTAAAAGAACAGATACAAAAATCTCTGATTCATACCGGGACCGTTTGTTCAAGCTAGTAATGCCTTTATCTCCGACATTGCACTTCTCGTCATAGGGTCGCTGTTTTAAATCAGAACCGGGCGAGGTGTGTGAAAACAAACCCAATCTAAGGAGGCGAATGGGCTCTTATGTGGCAAAACAAGAACCAGGTACAGATCCATATATTTTATTTCTAGTTTTCCTCTCAGAAATCACTTTGCATATTTTGAAGTTCTTCATGGCTTGGTATTAACATCCATCTATTCTACCGTTCAGAAGTTTGGGGTCAGTGACATGACATGCTGTTCTTTTGAACTTTACTATTCATTAAAAAAAAGTAAAAAAACACAAACATATTAGAACACTGTTTGATAATAATAATGTTGAAAACCAATCAACATATTAGAAGGATTTCTGAAGGATCATGTGACACTAAAGACTGGAGTAATGATGCTGAAATTCAGCTTTGCCATCACAGGAATAAATTACATTTTAAAATGTATTACAATAGAAAACAGTTATTTTAAATGGTAATAATATTACTTTTTTATTCTGTTTTGATCAAATAAATGTAGCCTTGGTGAACATGAGAAATGTCTTTAAAAACATTCAATAGTCATGCTGACCCCTAACCTTTGAATTGGAGTGTACTTCCAAATTTTAATCTCACTGCAATGTGACATTTCAAACATATTTACTTTACATCTCTTCTAGTGAAAGAAATTCCAGTGCAGGTGAAAGAAGAACCCATTGAGCAACCAGTTGAAGGTGAAAAATCTAAGGTGAGGGCGGAGGTCAGAGGGCCATTTGGTTTTCACTTAACAGAAAGTGTGCACTGTATTCCTTTATGGCAATGGGTTTTTTTTCTACAGGTGGAGCAGTACATATGCTTGGTATGTGGGGGTGGAGGTGATGAAGATAGACTATTGCTTTGTGATGGGTGTGACGACAGCTATCACACATTCTGTCTGATCCCACCCCTCCACGATGTCCCCAAAGGCGATTGGAGGTGCCCCAAGTGCCTGGCTCAGGTGAGCCACTCCCAACTGTCTACATCTGCAAAATGATGACATCATGACTTTTCTTTGTCTTTATCACATAATTGTTTTGTGACCTAATGTGATATCGATGCAACCTTTAATTGCATAAATACAAAATCATATTCTTAGAAGCTATATTCATAACTAAATTATAGCTGCTCCTATTTGCGCTCTCTGCACCCATTACCTACTGTCTGTTAGAACCTATGATTTTACTTAGTTGTACGGAATTGTGTTTAATACTCCTTTGTATTTAGGCTATGCAGTTATGTTAGTAATCATTGGCTTCTCTATTCTCACTATAGGAGTGTGGCAAGCCACAGGTGGCGTTTGGCTTTGAGCAGGCCTCAAGAGACTACACCCTTCGCACCTTTGGTGATATGGCTGACTCTTTCAAGTCTGACTACTTTAACATGCCTGTTCACGTATGTCTGTTCAACGACCCTTGTGAGACAAATATGATTGCATACCATGTGCTATTGGGATATGCAATGATCATTCTTATTGTTTGACAGATGGTTCCCACAGAGCTGGTGGAGAAAGAGTTCTGGCGGCTGGTCAGCACCGTCGAGGAAGATGTCACTGTGGAGTATGGGGCTGATATTGCTTCAAAGGATTTCGGAAGTGGCTTCCCTGTTAAGAACGGCACATTTAAGGTCTCGCCAGAAGAGGAGGTACAAAAATAACCTGAAATGCTATGAAGTTCTTGCAATCTGAATGCTAAAAGCACAGATCAAAAACTTCAGATCACAAATGCATGTTTCATTTAAATAATTTATTTTTGTCCAGGATTATCTGAGCAGTGGCTGGAACCTCAACAACATGCCAGTGTTGGAAGCATCTGTGCTGACTCATGTCACAGCGGACATCTGTGGGATGAAGCTACCATGGCTTTATGTGGGCATGTGCTTCTCCTCTTTCTGCTGGCACATTGAGGACCACTGGAGCTATTCCATCAACTATCTGCACTGGTAATCCACTCGCACTTTTCACGTTGAAAGAAACCCATTTTACATGGTAGATTAAGTATATGTGCTCTTCAACAACTTGCTGTGCAGTGCCACCTTGTACGTAGTGTTTATGCTTAATTTGAACAGTTACTAAGATAAAACATTCCATGCTCTGAGATTTGTTGTTTTTCCACTCACTTTAGTTGTTTTGATTTGCAGGGGAGAGCCAAAGACGTGGTATGGCGCTCCTGGCTACGCCGCCGAGCAGTTGGAGAAGGTGATGAAGAACCTGGCCCCTGAGCTCTTTGAGTCTCAGCCAGACCTGCTCCACCAGCTGGTCACCATCATGAACCCAAATGTGCTCATGGAGCATGGAGTACCAGTGAGTGGCCACATATACAATCATGGATAGATAATTATGGACTAAACAAAGACCGTTCATAATATACGATGGAACCAATTGTGTTGCGAACAACTTTGTAAGCTCAATCATCTCATCCTTTTGTCCTCTGTAGATTTACCGTACAAACCAGTGTGCCGGTGAGTTTGTTATTACCTTCCCGAGGGCCTATCACAGTGGATTCAACCAAGGCTTCAACTTTGCAGAGGCAGTCAACTTCTGCACAGCAGACTGGGTAAAAGGCGTTGAAATAAATTCACCCAATCTTTTTTGTAAATTCATGTCATTGATCTTATTGAGAGTGATTCGTATATGTTGCCACGTCTTAAAACACAACTCTGTGGAAAGCAACATATGCAGAATTTTTCTAATCATTTAGTTCACTTGGGCTACTTTGCGTTTTTTGCGTACAGTCGACAACATTGTCAAAACATTCCCCATTGACACAGATCTGCGAAAAATGACTAAAACTGTATTCTGCTGCTGGGCCAGTGGTTGGCAATGTCACTTTTTAAAGAAACTACGCACCTATAGACTGAACGCATAATATGCATGCATATTCACAAATTAGCATTTTTGTAGTTTACATGATGATAACAGTATTGTTTTCAAAAATTAATTTGAACCTTAAAACATGTTTTCAGGCCACAAACGCAGTTGTTTTTAGTTGAAAACGGTGTTGTGTAAACGGCCCCTTAAACCCCACATCTTTCTTAGAATGCTGCATTTCTGCTTTAATGTTGGATAAGCATAATTCCATATACAATGTGAATCAAAATGAACTAAAATACGGTCTTTTGTTTCAGATGCCTCTTGGTCGAAAGTGTGTCGAGCACTACCGATCCCTTAACAGATACTGTGTTTTCTCTCACGATGAAATGACCTGTAACATTGCCTTCAAGGCAGACAGTCTAGAGTTGGAACTGGCCACTGCTGTCCAGAAGGACATGTGTGCCATGATTCTGGAAGAGAAGATGCTCCGTGAGAGAGCCTATAAGCTGGTAGGTGGCTATTTTAAAGGCAGTGAGCCCATTTAAACTGCTTTAACTTGCACTTCATGACCCAATTGAGTGTGTGCGCTTGTGTGTATGTATAAATTCAGTTAAAACTTATCAGATGATATAAGGCTGTTACCATTGAAAAGAAATCCTTATCAACAAAATCCATCTTTCCACTGCAGAGACAGTGCATTATTTGGCATTTAGATGTATTTACGCAGACTTTTTATTGAGAAACAGAGGAGGCATGAATGCTCTTAAACAGCAAAATTATAACTACATAAATGTTTTACTTTATTTATTTATTTATGTATTTATTTTTAAATATACAAATATACATTTTTGAAAAATGCAATAATACTTCATATGAAACCAAACCGGTAGTAGGTGGTGGCATGTCTTAATGAGAGTCATTAAAGGGCACCTGTTATGCAAAATCCACTTTTACCCAGTATTTTTTTTTTTTATCCCCAAAATCATAAGCACTGTTTCAGAACAAGCTGTTCTCAGATTCTCTGCAGTGTGACAGCACACTGCAAAGGCCTGTCCACAAGGTTTGACTGACACTGCCATTTTAACATAGACCTGCCCTGTGAGCCCTGTATGCAATCTGCCATGCACAGGAGAGATGTCTATGCTACGCCCTCTTCTAGGGGATATGCAGCTCATTTACATTTGAAGCGGTAAACACCAAAACGCGCTTTTTATAGACAGGCCTCAAAATGACATTTTTAACACGTTATAATAAATTATCTGTGGGGTATTTTGTACTGAAACTTCAGACGCATTTTGGGGACACCCAAGACCAATATGACATCTTGTAAAAAGGGGCATAATAGGTGCCCTTTAAATCATTCAACTGATTTGTTCAAAAGGTTAATAAGAATGTAGCAAGTGACTGAATCTGTATGAATGGGTCATTGAATCACTGACTCACCCAGTTCATTCAAAACCATTTAATCATTCACACCGCTGTGTTGCTGCTCTGAGACGGCAACTGTTCTGCTGTGGCTTTGTTTGGAGCTATTTTTGTTGTTGAAATTCGAGCAATTAATATTAATTATATATATATATATATATATATATATAAAATATATTAGGGCTGGGTATTGACACAAATTTAACGATTCGATTTAGATTTACAAGCTTGCGATTTCTGATTTAATTTGGACATATCAGGTACAGTACATGGAAAATTTCTCAAGGAAAAAAAAAATGTATGTATATATACACACTCATATACAGGGATTCAGATTTTTGTAGCTGACTAACAAGTTTATGTTCACTGAATGACGTTTCAAAGGTAAATGTAACATTTTACCGTTTGAATTTCGTAATTAAATGGACAGAATTTGTTACTTTTTCATATCAAAAGTAACAAAGCTTATTTCGATTTTTATTGGATGGGAGGCGTGCTACAAAGCTTTTCATTCATCATCTGAAAACAGCGTAGACTAAAAGAACGATTCTTGGGATTTAAGAATAAAAATTAGAATCGAAGTCAAGAAATATTTTTATTTACCCAGCCCCATTTTTATATTTTTCTTTTTAATTTCAGTAATTAAACCTGTAGCTCTGCCACTGCTCTCTTTGTTTGTATTCATGGTCTGTTTGTCTATTACTAATTGATCCCATTGTGTATTTGCTTTCCTGTAGGGTGTGTGGCACTCCCAGCAGGTTGACTATGATATACTGCCAGATGAGGAAAGGCAGTGTGCTAAGTGCCGGACCACCTGTTACCTGTCTGCCATCACCTGTCCCTGTAGCCTCGACCAGCTGGTCTGTCTCCACCACATCCAGGACCTCTGTTCTTGCCCTGCTAGAAGCTACACACTCAAGTATGTGTTTGCAAAAGCATAGGTTTAACACTCAGGATGATGGATCATATGCAAAAGAGTTCTTGCTTTCATTCTACATAGTAACCCTTTTGTCTTTTACTCACGCAGCTATAAATACACACTTGCCGAACTGAAGCCGTTGTTCCAGGCTTTGACGGCTCGTGCTGAGTCTTATGAAGACTGGGCTTCTAAAGTTAACAAGATTTTGAAAGCAGACCAAGACAATAAAAGTGGTAAGTTATTATTGCAATGTGTGCTTCTTTAAACTTTAGAAACCCAAGCATTTATTATTCATACTGGGTTTTTTCACCCTTTAACAAACTTTAGGAAGCAATGTTGCATAATAACTTTGTTCGTTGTAAATGTACCCCGATACATTGCATGAATGACTTAATAGTAGTGAAATTCTGCAACTCTAAATCCGCAAGTTTTGAATTCACCACACAATTTAGTGCACAAGTTCATTTGAAAAACAGTTAAGAAGTTTCACTATTTGACCATTGACATAACTTAATAAATATTCATATCAAAGCATATTTTAAATGTAATGTATTTTAACACCACTTAATTACACTTTTATATGTATATATTTAATATATCATAAATATATATATATATATATATATATTATTGAATAGGCACCATTGTGTGAGAACAATAGAAAAAGTTTGACCCCCTAAAGCCAAGCGTTGCTTTTTTGTTATACTAAGAAAAATGGTCTCATTTATGCATATTCAAAATTTCAGGGCATGTAAGCATTTTTCAATCACTAGACACGTATTAAAAAAATAGATCTCAACTACTTTGTAAATGGATACATTTATTATTTTATTCTTCATCATGTTAAGAAATGTTAGCTGTGGCAGTTAATATGCACATTTTTCCCCACCAAAACTGTTGTTGTGATAAATTTCAGCATGCCAGCTCCTGTCATGTATGTGTAGTATGAATGTTAGGTATTATCTAACATTGTACAAACTATGCAATTCTGCTATGCTGGGTTTCACTTGGGTTGTTTGTTTTTTTGTCTAAAATAATGGATTTTTTTTTTTTCTTATTAGATTTGGAGGAGCTTCGTTCTTTGGTAGTAGAAGCAGAGAAGAAGATGTACCCAGACACTGACCTGCTAGGTCACCTGCGTCAAGTCATCCAGAATGCAGATAGGTGTACCTCAATGGCCCAACAACTCCTCAATGGCAAGAGACAGACAAGGTATGTTTATAGCTTCCTCTGATTTGTAAAACTATCTGAAGTTCTTGCTTTTTAAGTAGTTTTAAATTGATGCAGTTCTATATCAAATATGTATATTTGTGTTAATAGGTATCGCTCCGGTGGGGGGAAGTCTCAAAATCAGCTCACGGTGGAGGAACTGAAGTCCTTTGTCAATCAGTTGTATGACCTGCCTTGTACCATCCGACAGGCCCCTTTCTTAAAGGTAACCAACCACACCACATTCTAAATGTAATTTTCCTAGTTCCCAGATGTGTTGATCTTACATTTTCTCCCTCTGCCTCTATCTCAGGCTCTTTTGAACCGTGTTGAACAGTTCCAGCAGCAGAGCTCGGATCTCCTCGCAGAGGACATGGCTGGTTCCTCTGCCCTCCAAGGCCTCCTAGATGAAGGTGCAGGCTTGGATGTGGAGTTGCCTCAGTTGGCGATGTTGAGGCAGAGGCTGGAACAGGCACGCTGGGTGGAGGCTGTTCAGGAAGCCAGCGAACAGCCGGCCGACCTCAGTCTAGACTGCATGAGGAGGCTCATAGATCAAGGAGTGGGCCTGGCACCGCACTCCTGTGTGGAAAGAACCATGGCCCGCCTGCAGGAGCTGCTCACTGTTTGTGAACACTGGGAAGAAAAGGCCCATAACATGCTTACTGCTAGGTGAGTTTGTATTTAAGTGAAATGTTAAAATAATTTAAATGGATAGTTAACCCAAAAATGATTAAATGAGTCATTCCATACACATAGGACTTTTGTTTTTGCTTAGGTTTCATTGAAAATTTACAGTAAAAAAAAAAAAAAAAAAAGATTTCTGTCCCTCCATTGAAAGGCCATTATATAAAGAGATTGTACAAGAAAACCATAAGAATACACAGGCTTAATCCAAGTCTTCTGAAGAGACATGATTGCTTTTATATGAAGAGAAGATTTACTTAAGGCTTTTATTAATTTATATATGAATACAAGCCTAAATTAAATCTGTTCATAATATAAAGCGATCGCCATCAAAGATTTGGTAGAATGGACAGAAATCTTTCAGGTTTAAAAAAAAAAAAAAACACTGTTCATTTTTGGATCAACTTCCCTTTCCACTAACAAGTTTGTGTCACTATGCTAACTAGTTTACAGCTAGAATATGTATTCTTAATCACTTTTATCAGCTAGATCTTAGAAGTGAAAGCAACTCCTGGTGTTTCAGGTTTGGCATTGTGCTTGACCAAGTAGATTGTGCAATGAAATAATTTGCAAGATGTTCTGGCAAAAATTTTGCTTGCAAATGTTTTTATCTATTTATTTAAATGGCTAATAAAATTCCAGCTCTCCCAACATGCATGTTGTAAAAAAAAAAAAAACACGGATGGTTGAGCTAGTTCTGATAGGGAATAAAAATAAGATGTTTCCTGACAGATTATCTTGGATTGATCTATTGTGACATTTCTCCAGTGTGACATCTACGTTGTCCATACACAACAGTTTGGGGATTGAAAGGGGATTGATTTTGAACAAGTCTCTTTTGCTGACCAAGGCTGCATTTGTTTAATCTAAAATACAGTATAAGCATTAATATTTTGAAATATTATTCCAATTTACATATTTTAATATATTTAAAAAATCTTATGCATTACTGTGTTGGGAAAGCTGAATTTTTCCTGTCACTTGATCCTTGAGAAATCATTCTAATATGCTACTCGCATGTCTTATTGTTATTAATGTGGAAAACGGCTGCTTAATATTTTTGTGAAATAGAAAGTTTTATTTGAAATGCAAAAATTTAAAAACCTTTACTGTAAACTGCCAATACTATAAATGTAATAGACCGTTGCTGAATGAAACCTTTTGATTCTGTAAAATAATGTAGACCTCGCTTGTTTTTTGCTCTTTTTCAGGCCTCGTCATAGTATTGAGACTCTTGAGGCAGCTATACAGGAAGTGGACAGCATCCCAGCATATCTGCCCAGCTGTCTTCAGCTCAAAGACTGTGTAAGCAGGGCCAGAGAGTGGATAACGGAAGCAGATTCTCTTCAGGTGTGTTTCACACATTTCCATACTGCTCCTATTATTCGTAACCCAACGATTAGATGCATTTAAACATTTATTGCTATAGGCTGGAGGCCGTATTCCTGGTCTTGCTGCCCTATCTGAACTAGTGTCGAGAGCCAGAGGTATTCCGGTTATGTTGGAACCACTTACTCGACTGGAAAGCTTAGTATCTGAGGTACAGACCTGGAAGGAGAGTGCAGCTAAAACGTTCCTGTTGAGGAACTCATCCCATTCTCTCCTCGAGGTAGATTACTTCTTCATATCCAAAATAAGTATGGTTATAAATAACTATATGATTTGTGTGTAAAATAAGTGGTTTTGTTATTAATTTGTGTGTTTTTGTCTTTAAGGTTCTGTGCCCTAGGTGCGAGACTGGAACGCAGAAGTCAAAATCTAAAAAAGCCAAGGATGTCTCATTACCCTGCAAGAAAGTTGACGTAAAACTGGACTCCCTTTTTGATGTGGAAAAAGCGCTTTCTACGAGCAAAGATACAGCTTCAGCAGTATGTCACGTATATTTTTGATTGTTTTAGGCTAAATGCCCTCATGTGTTTGAAAGAGCAGCTAGAAGTAGTAAAGCATAGACATTTCAAAATAAGAGTCCCTGTGTATTTCAAGCTCGTCTATAAAAAGAGAGGCCTGCATCTTTTTTCTTTTTCTTTCTGGATATACAGTTTATTGTTACCAAAATAAATATGGCATTTAATTCAATATAAACTCTAGTGGCTTCTCGCTAGGCAGCCCTATCAGAGGAAGGAAAGACCAAGAACATTATTTAACACATTCAGTATTTAGATTTTACGGGAATCGGCACACTAATATTTGTATTGCCCTTTTTTAAGCACATTATTATTATTGTATCAGCCAATTCCAATATTGATCAACCTCTGGTTTATGTACTAATATATCAATACATACAAATTAATGTCAATACTGTTTTGTAGTTTAATGTATGCCCCAGCCTATTTAATTGCATTCAAATAAATCAGATTGTATGGGTTTGTTCTGTATTGACATGACGGTATTCATTTAATTTGTGCAGGTCTTACATTTGAGAAACCATGTTTTTTTTCTTGCTGGGCTCAACAATGAGCCTTCCTTATTGTTGAGTCCTGACTGTTCACATGTGTGATGGACATTTGGTATCTGCTCAGACATGCATATTCTTCTGCAAACAGATGGCCACTCTCAGTGACGTACATCAGAAAGAGTTGGAGAGCCTGTCTATGTTGAGGATCTCAAATGAGTCAAAGTGTCACTCTTCGCCCAGCTGTTTGGCCCCCACAGTGTGCTTGTGTCACACCATCCCTGCGGGTCCCATGCTCCAGTGTGAACTTTGTCGAGACGCCTACCACAGCGGCTGTGTGCCGGGGTTTAAGGACATCCAGATAGGCCTACCGTGGTTATGCCCGCTCTGCAAGCGCTCCGAGAAGCCCCCTCTGGATAAGGTGCTTCCGCTGCTCGCTTCCTTACAGCGAATTCGGGTTCGGCTTCCGGAAGGCGATGCCCTGCGATATGTGATTGAGAGGACAGTGCGCTGGCAACACAAAGTGCAGCAGGTTTCTCCTTCTACACCGCATCTGAATGGCAAAGTGAGCATATGTTTAAATATAATTAGTTTGTTACATTAAAAGCATCATATTTTCTGTTGATTTTTATATTAATTTTCCATTCTATTTATATGATGCAGGCAAGACATATTTCCGGAATTGCATCATCTCATACAATGGAAGGGAGCAACAGTTCTTTCTACATGCTTCAGCCCTGTATTCCTCTCAATGGTGAGTCAACCACACCTGAAGTTCTTAAATATACAGTTACAGAGTGGTTGTAAATGTTTTGATGTAAACATTTTGAGATTCTGTCATGTGTTGCAGAGCTCAGTGCTGAGTTGGTGGAGCTGTTGGTAGAAGGTCTTCTCCTGCAGGTGACGTTACCAGAGCTCCAACAGCTTTATAGCAGCCTGCTTAACAGGTTTTCACCATCCCAGCACTCAATGCAGAGCAGCGAACATGATCACCAGTATCACATTGCTCAAGACAGAAGTCCAACTCACAGGAGCCCCCCGCACAGCAAAGCACAGGTGGGAGAACATTCCCAACTTGCTTACTGATCCTTCAATAGCATTTGCTTTGTAGCATTGTAAAATCCTATGATTTAAACCTAAACTTTTGTCAAGCGAAACCCTTTGACCTAAACTATTTACTAGAAGTTAATATTTTAATGATTTAACAACACATTTACATGCTTATGGTTCTTTGATATTAGTTAGTTAGTCACATGACATGCAGGTAAACAAAACATTAGTGCTGGGCAATTGATTAATCGCATCCAAAATTAAAGTTTGTTTTTACATACGTGTGTGTACTGTGTATAATTGTGTATATATAAATAAATACACACACATGCATGTAAGTAGGGATGTCCCGATCAGGTTTTTTTTGCCTTCGAGTCCGAGTCATTTGATTTTGAGTATCTACCGATGCCGAGTCCCGATCCGATACTTCTATAATACATAAAAAAAAGAATAAAGAAGAGCGAAAAAACAGATCCAGGATGTTCCTTATTTTTTATTTAATTCACCTTATTTAAAGGTCCCGTTCGTGTTTTTTTTGAAGCTTCGATTGTGTTTACAGTGTGCAATATAACGTGTTCATGTTTCGCGTGTAAAAAAACTGTATTTTTAACACAATTTACTTATCTGTATACCGCTGTTTTCACTCTCCTAAAAACGGCCTGATGACTTCCTTGTTCTATGAAGTCCCTCCTTCAGAAATACGTAACGAGTTCTGATTGTGCCAGCTGTTCCTGTGTTGTGATTAGACAGCAGCTTAGCGCAAGTTGTACGGAAAGGTCACGCCTCTTAACGGGAGATGTATGCGATCAATGATATCTACAGCGTCCCTGGGAAAGCCAAACAAAAGTGATTTGACTCCGGGATGAAAATAACAGTGTCTCGACGACATGGCGACAAACACACTCAAACTACAGTTCCTTTTCTCCACGTGACCGTCCTCTTCTCCACGTGGGACAGCAACAAGACCACGCCCCCTTTTTCACGTATTCTTGTGGGCGGAGGTTAGTCTGTTCTACTGTTCTATCGACGTCATTTATGAAGGAAGTACCAGGATGTAGTCCAAGCCAGCCGTTCGCTGTAGGCTTTGAAAGGGAACTTCTGTTAAATAAAATATCTCGCTTGGCATTGAACTTTGAGCTTTATAATTTTACAGGTATTATTTATGCTCTAACAGCAACATTACACACTAACTAAAGTTTGAACAGTGGGATCACGAAGAACGGGACCTTTAACCAATAGCGTCTCTGCAACAAAGTGGAGTCAAAAGGGTCTAACTCTGTCACCGCATAACTTTTATTAACTTTTATTTTGGATGAAATTAATCGTTTGCACAGCACTACAAAATTGTCTTTATTAAAGAAAAACAAATCCTGTTTTGGTATAATCTAGTCGATGTTCTCATAATTGACTTGTCACAACTGACTATTTAAATTTATATAATTTCTTTCATTAATTATTAGCTTTTCATCAACACCTAGTTTGCAAATTAAATCATAAATAAACCTGAATGACCTTCAGTACTGAAAAGTATTTTTTAAAAAATGTAATTAAAAAATATATAATCTAATATTTGTGCTATGTTTATATGCTTAGTGTTTTGCTGTTCGCATAGCAACACACTGTCAAAACACTGCTGCCTATGTAGTGTTCCTAATCAGTCGCTTGCAAGATTACTTCCGTAATTGTTGTAATGCTGACTTGCGAGGCAGATCACTGGGTTTCAGAACTGTGCTTTTGACTTATTTTGTTTGAATTGTGTCCCTCTAGGATGGGGTTCCAGAGATCAAGAAGGAACCAGAGAAGGTTGAGAAGAACAACAAACGGCGTCTAGATAAAGAGAACGTGGAAGGTCAGCACAGAGACAAGATAAAAAAGCCCAAGAAAAAGAAGCCCAGAATGAACAAAGAAAGGAGAAGAGAGGAGAAACGAATCACCTCCCCTTCCAACTCCCTTTCTGACCCATCGTATTCAGACGACTCTGAGGAGGATTGGTCCGTGTGCTCGGCAAAGCGATGTCAACAGCCAGAAGGAAACGAGGTTAGCTCTAGCGTAATTGAAGTGCTTGAGGTTTTGTTTTCTAATCCAGTGTATCATTCTTGCCAATATAAATTGTTTTTTTTTGTGTGTGTGTCTCTTGGCTGCCTGAATAATTCATGTTTTTTTTTTGGGTCTTCCTCATAGGTAAACTGGGTCCAGTGTGATGGTAGCTGTAACCAGTGGTTTCATCAGCTTTGTGTGGGAGTGTCTGCTGAGCAGGCTGAGAATGAGGACTACATCTGCGTCAGCTGCGCAATAAACGATTTGACAGAATGAGGACCAAAATCATATTTTTTTTCAAAGGATAGTCAAAAGGCTCCCCGTTTTGCACATAAGTTACAGCACCAAGAATGCACCAGAGATCATCCTCTTACTGATTCCCGCTTCCCCTCTGCTCCCTTGGTGCTACTGCCTTCTTGATAGGACTGTTAAGAAAAATCTGTATGATTATCTGCTTTTTGTTTTGTATTTTTGAAGATTTCCTTCGATTAATTTTTTTTTTCTCTAGAGAACGTGATGCATAGATGTACCTCAGGGGTTTCCATCCCATAAATGCAAAACAATGGGGAACTTCAGCTTCCCCAAATGTATTTGTTCATATTTATTGTTTTGTTTTTCTTTCCCCAGTCACCTTTAGAATTTCTAACATGAATTTATCAATCTGGGCTATTTACACCAAATAATATTAATTGGACTAAACAAAATGGTCTAAAATTATTTTTGGAACCCGCTGTTTTGGTACATGTGTCTAATAATATAAAATATTATTTATTTATCCCAGCAATAACTTGGCTGGTTACCCTGATTTTCAGTAGCTTGAGATCTGCTCTGATCTGTTGCTTGATGCATTAGAGGTGTTTGTACAGAATCCTAATGTAGGTTGTCAGACAAAAGAGATGTAGCAGGCAGAAGAAAAAGCTGTGTGAAATATACTTTGTGATGTATACTGTGGCTTTCTTTAAAACTCAAAACAGATCTTTCAGATGTTAATTCAATTGTGGAATAAAATGGTTTGTTCTCACCTATAAATACTGACCTACTTATGTTATCATGAAGCTTTCTTGTCTTTTGTGTGCCACAGCATAAATCAAACGCGTAGATGCTTCGTACTGAGCATCAGGTGGCGACAAATTAAAAATGTCAGTTCAGTGTAGCTGTTCAACCTCCATTCCTGTGGATGGAGCCATTATGATCATGAAAGCGCCAAATGATTCACGAATGGCAACGTTGCGTCGTTTCATAGTCCCTCCCTAAACGTGCATTGGCGCGCTGTGCATCCTTCCGTCGGGTCCCCGGTCATCTCTCCGTGAGCCTCAGCAAAACTGGCAAATAATGGCGGGTATGGGTGCCACGGGTCCCGGCCCGGTTTCGACACTCGACCAGGTGGATAAAGGACTGAAGGAAACTCTTATAGACGCGCTGAACGCCATTCTGTCGCCGGTGCAAGAAGTGCGTGCCGCGGCGGAGGAGCGCATTAAAGTGTTGGAAGTGACTGAGGGTAAGAACTGAAGTGAGATGCTGCCACAACATGCATGACACCATGTGAAGTGCAGATTTCCACACACGAGCATTTAATTTTCAACGCACGTTTGCTGGTTTTATGTTGCTTTTCGAACGTGTTTGTCATTAATGTACTCGCGCTAAATTTGCTAACATATTTGGGTTGAATCGAGGAGGCAAAAGCATGTGCATCCAACATGTTCCCGCATTTATAGTTGAGGGTTGTAACGTTAGAGTCATGTGAAAAGATTACATGTGTCTGGGGTTCGGTTCTGTTCATCTATTTTTAGTCAGTTTCACTTTTGAACTCCCTCACATGACGGTAATTTCGTGTTTATAAATACGCGTCATGTTTGTGAGAATTTCTGTTAAGAAGTTTACCCCAAAGAAATCAACTTTCTGTCATTTACTCAAGCTCATGTTGTTCCAAACCTGTACGACTTTTCTGTGGTCGCTAGAGACTGACATCCTCCGTCACCATTAACTTGCGTTCCATCATTTATTCTTACAATACAAGTGAATGGTGATTGATTTCTGTGTTCCGCGGGGGGAAACTCGTCCAGAAAAGTAAATGACAGTTTTTGGATGAACTGCCCCTTTAAGTTTCCTCATGGTTTGTTTTTTCTTTAACATACTGCTTTCTTTTTTCATAGTATTATTTCTGTCCTCTGAGAGTGAAGTCCAACACTTCCTCCTATTTTGCCTTCTGATTACAATGGCAAGCAGAGCTGGTCACTTGAGGTTTGGTTATTCTATTAATTAGATTAATAGGCCTATTAGCTCTAAATTCCCACTATCATCAAGGTCACATCATTTTGTATTTTTTAAAGTTAAGATTATTAGAGTTTTGTGACTGCCTCCCTCCCCCAAAAACGATGGTGAAACAGTGTTGATCAGTCTTGTTTATGTGGCTGGATGTGAGTCAGTAGCTTTGACCAAAGATGGAACAAAATGTTGAGAATTCATTTAAATTTAAATTATTAAAACCCATATGAATTGACCACTAAGCTGAATATTGGTGAGGATATGTCCCCCTCATTGTGTGGTGGTTACAACCCACTCACCCATTTTGAGGCAGTTTCAAGGTCAAAGACTAACCAGGGCTCAAAATGCCAGAGAATTATTATTTATGTTTACAAAATATTTGATATATTTAATTATATTATCTTCTAGGCCTATTAAATTGTTTGCTATTCATTTTTTGACAGTGTCTAACAAATGGCACTGTATTCTAGCAGAGCTCTTGTATTTTATGTTAATCGTCTGCATTATTAATAGCCACTTGATTTTTATTGGATTTTATAGGGTTATTTTATTAAATTTTTTCAGTACAATAATTAAGTAGAATTAGTAAAAATCAGTATTTGATCAAAAACAGTGGAAAATATTATGAATTATAATAAAAAATCACTTATTTTTGTTATATTTTACAATGTAATTTATTTCTGTGATGCAAAGCTGTATTTTCAGCATCATTACTCCAGTCTTCAGTGTCACATGATCCTTCTGGAATCATTCTAATATGCTGATTTGGTGCTCAAGAAACATTTCTTATCATTATCAATTTTGAAAACAGTTGTGCTGCTTAATATTTTTGTGGAAACCATGATGTTCTTTGATGAATAGACATTTTTAAAGAACAGCATTTATTTGAAATAGAAATCTTTTGTAACATTATAAATGTTTTTTCATGTTTTTCTCTTGTGATAAATTTACCGAATCCTTGCTGAATATATAAGTATTTGTCTTTTTTTAAAAATTGTATCGGCCCCAAATGTTTGAACTGTAGTGTAAAAAATCTGCCCGCATAAAGTTTGCCCTTGAAAATCATTCACTGGCTGTGGCCTCTCTCTCAGGCTGCTGCTGTGTGTTGGGTGTCAGCAGTAACATTGTCTTTTGGCCACCAGCCTCTCATTGAGCTAAATCCATGGATGATGAAAGATATGACAGTGCTGTGTTGCTGTGAATGAAGCATACATTAGAAATTGTCTTTGATTGTACTCACCTGACTTTCCTCCCAATGCATTTTTGGGTCCAACTTGTTAACTTATTGTTGGTTGTACTACAGAAGTCCCTACAGAAAATGACAATATTTTTGCACCTTTTTTGCAGAGTTTGGAGTTCACCTTGCAGAGCTCACTGTCGACCCACATGGAGCACTTGCTATACGCCAAGTAAGGCTTAGTTGACATCTAGATATTTTCAGCATAAAGGAATGGAAAAACAAGTATTTAATTGTTACGGTTATGTTTGCTTAATTTGTTTGCTATGTGTCTCTTATAGTTGGCCTCTGTCATTCTGAAGCAGTATGTTGAGACCCACTGGTGCGCCCAGTCAGAGAAATATAGGCCCCCCGAGACGACTGAATGGGTTAGAACCGCATAGTTAAGTCTGGACGTTTAAAAGTATTGGAGAAGTGGCTTTGTTACATTTCTTCCCATGTCCCTTTCTGTTCAGGCCAAAGCTGCGATCCGTGAGCTGCTGCCAGGTGGTTTGCGGGAGGCCATCAGTAAGGTGCGCTCCAGCGTGGCCTACGCCCTGTCGGCTATTGCACACTGGGACTGGCCTGAAGCTTGGCCCGGGCTCTTCAAGCTCCTCATGGACATGCTGGCCAGTGGGGATGTTAATGCTGTACATGGCGCCATGAGGGTCCTCACAGGTAATAACTCAGAGCATCTATGACTATTCCTCACAGTCGCAACAAGTTTGCGCTGTTATTAAACAACATATCATTGTGTTTCATAGAATTCACACGAGAGGTGACGGATGTGCAGATGCCTGATGTTGCGCCTGTCATTTTGCCTCAAATGTACAAGATTTTTACCATGGCAGAGGTATGATACTCAGCTTAAAAAAACAGTACAGTCCTTGCTTTTGAGACAATCATGTGTAAACACTGTTTTGTTATGCTGTAATTACTGTTGCAGATTTACAGTATTCGCACGCGTTCCAGAGCAGTTGAGATCTTTACCACGTGTGCCAATCTCATCTGTGCGATTGATGAAGTAGCAAAGGTAAGCTCATAGATAAACAGGTATCACTATACAATAAGGTTCAATTGAATACCTTTAGATAATGCAGTTGCTAGCATCAATGCTACCATTCAAAAGTTTAGGGTCTGTTAGATTTTTTTATATTATTATAATTTTTTTCTAACTAGTTCCATTATTCAGCAAGAATTTATTCAATTAAAGACATTTATAATGTTACAAAATATTTTTATTTCAAATAAATGTTTAAAGTTCCATTGAACTTTATTCATCAAAGAATCCTGGAAAAAAAGGTATCATAGTTTTAGAGATGTTCCGATACCCTTTTTCCCTTCCCGATACCTGGGCTCAGGGTATCGGCCGATACCGAGTACTGATCCGATACCTGGGTGTGTATCTATACAGCTGTATATACTACTAGCCCTTTATGAATTGCTAGAATTATTTTATGGGGTGCTTCAGACTTATCCCTTAATAAAACATGAACAAATACATGGTGAACTACTGTATTTATTACAGTATTTCTATTATCTGACATGCATTTGACAGTAATATTATTTATTTTTTAAGCGATAAAGAACTTCAAATGCAGCCACAAATCTAACACAGCAAACTAAAAAAGATATTTTAGTTTTACAATATAACTGTATAAAAACTGTGCAACCAATAAGTGTAGCAATATAAAAAATGAGATATTAATCAGAAAAGAATCTCTTTACAACAAAACAAGTAAAAAATAAGCAACCGTCTAGGCATAATTATTATTATTAGTAGAGACGTATTATTATTATTACATAGAGGTCTTTGATGGTCTGTGTTCATGATATGACAGTTTTCTCAAATGAAACAGTAAATTCTCATGAAGTGACAGTTTATGCGTTCGTGTCCTCATATAGTGACGTATGTGTGTGTGTGTGTGTGCACATGTCATCCACAGAGACGTAGAATTTGCAGGAGTAATATTTAAATAGTATTTTGCAGTTTAATATTCACAGACACTAGTATATATTCGGCTTCAGTCTGGAGCCTTGCGCTTAGATTAACACGGAAGCGACTGAACACAGCTGCGGGTACCGAATATAGCCATATATCGGTAACTTACTACCGGTACTACAGAAATGCTGATATCATCAAATTTTTTTAATTTCAGCACCGACTTGGTACTGAAGGACCTGTACTTGTGACACCCCTAGTCGCTGTTCTCTTACGAGAGGTTCTCTCGTATTGCGTAAGTTGCTTACGCTACGGGAAAGTATTCTTTTTTCGAGATCTGAAGCCACAAAATTATCCTAATTTTGCATTTATTGTCAACGCAGTGCGGCAGCCAGCAGACCGTAGCAGGCTGTATCAGCGTGCCCATTGGTTGCTTGGCTGGCAACTGCTTCAGCCTATCAGTGAGCCCCGCTTGACGTCACGTCAAATGACGCCTCGCGCCCTATTTACCTACAGGTAGGGCGTGCCCAGTGTGTATATAAGCAGGGCTCACAGGCTAGAAATCCGATTTTCTTGTCTTCAGCGAAGCCCTTCGCATCGCTGGATCTGGGAGCCGCCGCCGTCGAAACCAGCGACCTGCACGCCTA
This sequence comes from Romanogobio albipinnatus, assembly GCA_023566225.1. Lineage (NCBI taxonomy): Eukaryota > Metazoa > Chordata > Actinopteri > Cypriniformes > Gobionidae > Romanogobio > Romanogobio albipinnatus. The sequence continues at coordinate 18,013,580 of CM042254.1, read as the reverse complement.
GGACAGCGCCTGAAGAAGCCGGCCGCCTTCAGCCATCCGTGCCTGCTACGCTATCCGGCGTCTATATCCTTTATTGCACGTGTGCTCGCCTCGCGACACACTTTCCTAAAAGAGCACGAGGCGTTTTTCTCAAAATGCCTCGTTCTTCCTGCGGCTCGTGCCGCGCACCACTCAGCAACGGAGACCGCCATCTCATCTGCGCTCTCTGCCTGGGCCGTGACCACGCCGCCGCCACACTCCTCGCGGGCGGATGCCCCGAGTGCGAGGAGCTCTCAATGTCGACCCTGCGGGCTCGACTTGAGCAGTTTGACGATGTCATCACTCTGCTCGTCCCTGCCGGGCCGCGCAAAAAGAAGCGCTGCTCGCAGCGACCACCGGAAACGGAGCTAGCGCCCTCCCTCCAGCTTCTCTCTCGCCTTCCCCGCCCCCACTCCCGGCCGCTGCCTCAGGGGACGAGGCGGATGAGGCTGAGGAACGTGCCGCTGACAGCTGCTCCATCCTGGCCTCTATCCAAGTCGTGGAATGCGCCATTTTCCGCGAGGGTCGCCTCGCACGCTTCCTCGACGCTCTCACAAGTTGACGGCACCGCTGAGAAGGGATATAATGCCATTCCTCCTGTGGAAGAGGCGGTCGCAGCGCACCTTTGCCCGCCCGCTGGTTGGCGCTCAAAGGCTGCTCTCCCGTCTAAGGCCTGCAGAACCACGTTAGCCTTGATCGGCCGCGCTTTCTCCGCCGCCGGACAGACCGCTTCTGCTCTTCACTCGGTGGCCGTGTTGCAGATCCTCCAAGCTAACCTCCTCCGCGATCTGGATGAGAAGGGCAGGGATCCCGAGTCGATCACGGATTTAAGGAGCGCAACAGACTTTTCCCTTCGCGCCACAAAATCCGCTGCCCAGGCCCTCGGACGGTGCATGGCCTCTCTTGACAGAGAGCTCACGCTCGCCGACATGAGAGAGGCGGAGCGTGCGGCGTTTCTCAACGCCCCGCTATCCCCTTCCGGCCTCTTCGTCCCAGCGGTCAACGGGATCGTCGACCGCTTCTCGGAGGTACAGAAGACGACGCAGGCTATGCACCTCTTCCTGCCTCGACGTTCCGGCTCTGCCGCACGCCGTCCTCGTGACCAGCCTGCGCAGGGTCCCGCCCAGCGTCCAGTCTGGCCTCTGTCCTCGCAGCGACGACAGGGCGGCCGCCCTAGATCGCACTCTTCCAGCCGGAACAAACCGCCTCCTCCCCGGGGACCCTGGCCAAGGATCGTGCTGAAACCTGAGCCTGCGAAATCCTCCTAGCCAAAGGGGAGAAACGACAGCTGCGTCCCGCTGCGGCCGGACCACCGTTAAAGCTCCATATCCTGTCAGTCCCCACCGTCGTGGCTACTGCAGATGTTTTTCACGCAACCAACAAGCCGGCAAAATTGCCCTCTCGCCTGCTTACAACCGCTGTTTTTACGGCGAACCAGAGACATCACGAAAAGTGCATTATGTCTGGTTACACGGCTCACGCCGCATGTGTTTCAAATGCAGTAAATGTGCCCACTTTTCTGTGTTCACCCCTGCACCCAAGCACTATAAACCCAGTGTCTCCCATTCACATAAAGCGGCCACCGGCCGCTCGAGTGTTAGAGATAGGTCACGTGTCCGCTTCACAGCGCACACACCTTCTCACTGCACGTGCTGTCACACAGCCCCTCACAACCGGTCACGTTCTAAACACGAGTGTTGTGTCCGCTCCCCCGCGCTCACACATTCTCACAAACGTTTCGCCCCCGACGCTGCTCTTGCGCGTTGTCACACACTATTTGTTCCCCGCTCGAAACGACCGGGACACCGTGTGTAGAACGGCCAGCCATCGCGGTGAGCGATCCGCTGCGCCTGAGCACAGAGAGCGTGCGCACTGCGCCCGCCCCTCCCTTTCAGGCTTTCGAGCCTGCGAAGCACGGCGATCAGAGCCTGGAGGCCATTCTGCCCCTGGCGGCACACGCGAAAGCGTGGGAAGCCATCCCAGGCGCGTCAGGATGTGTGCTGAACACAGTAAAGCTGGGCTATACTCTGCAGTTCGCTCGTCGCCCTCCGCGCTTTCACGCACGTACCGAGACGAGAGTGAACGAGGAAGTAGCACATCTACTTTGGGCAGAAATAGCGACACTTCTGTGCAAAGGGGCTATAGAACCGGTTCCCCCTTCTATGAGCGAGTCGGGCTTTTACAGCCGTTATTTCCTTGTTCCCAAGAGGGACGGAGCACTCAGACCGATTCTGGATCTAAGACACTTGAACAAAGCTCTTATGAGAAGACCGTTCAAGATGCTCACGACCAAACAGATCCTCGCGCAAATTCGCCCGACAGACTGGTTTATATCGCTCGATCTGAAAGACGCATACTTTCAGATCAGGATAATACCCCGTCACAGGCCATTCTTGAGATTCGCCTTCGACTGTCAGGTATATCAGTACACCGTCCTACCATTCGGCCTGTCGCTAGCACCCTGTACATTTACAAAGTGCATGGACGCGGCCCTCGCTCCCCTGAGAGGGCAGGGGATGCGGATTTTGAACTATCTGGACGATTGGCTCATTCTAGCACAGTCAGAGGCCGAGCCCCTCGCCCACAGGGCAGTGCTTCTCAGCCACTTGGACAGCCTGGTGCTCACAGTCAACTGGACCAAGAGCTCATTAGTGCCCAGTCATTCAACCTCATTTCTGGGTTTGGATCTGGACACCGTGGCAATGTCGGCCCGCCTGTCACCACAGCGTACGCGCCGCATCCGGCGCTTGGCCGCGTCATTCCAGCCGGGCAGCACCGCACCTCTCAAAGCTTTTCAGAGGATGCTGGGGTGTATGGCTTCAGCTGCAGCAGTGCTCCAGCTGGGTCTATTGCGTATGCGCCCGCTACAACGCTGGTTGAATGCCCGAGTGCCCCACAGGGCCTGGGCTTCTGGCTGCATTCGAATCAGGGTGACTCAAGGCAGTGTTTCAGCACTGAGCCCCTGGTTAGCGGCCGATTGGTACCAGCGGGGGGGTGGTACCTCGCTGAGTGCCGCGCACGTGCCGGGCCACCTGAACGTCCGCCCGGAACGTCACCCCCTTGGCCAGTCCCGCTGAGAAGAGATCTCCTCTCTCAAGCCGGAGGGTCGATCTGGCATGTATGGGTGATCAACGGATACCCGTTGACCTGCCGGAGGGGGTCGTGAACAAGATCGCGCAGTCTAGAGCTCCCTCTACGAGGCGGCTATATGTTTCCAAGTGGTCTGTGTTCACTAAGTGGTGTGCTGCTAAAAGCTTGGATCCACAGGAGTGTGGGGTCCAGTGGGTGCTCTCCTTCCTTCAGGAGCTGTTGGATTTGGGCAGGTCCCCTTCCACGCTCAAAGTGTACGTGGCGGCTATCGCAGCGTTCGCTCAGACGAAGCTCGGCCGCGCGTTAAGAAGGAACGAGCTTATTATCCGTTTCCTCAGAGGAGCCAGACGGATGAATCCCCCGCGACCCCCCTCGGTTCCGATCTGGGATCTGTCCTTGGTCTTGGAGGCCCTGAAGGCTTTTCCCTTTGAACCACTAGAATCCGTGGAGTCCAAGTACCTTTCGCTCAAAACCGTTTTTCTGATAGCTCTGGGGGATCTGCACGCGCTCTCTGTAAGCCCGGCGTGTCTCGAATTCAGTCCAAATGACTCTAAAGTCATCCTCAGACCGAGGCATGGTTACATCCCCAAAGTGATCGGGACCCCCTTTAGGGCGCAAATCATCTCCCTCTCGGCTCTGCCGGCATCCGATGACGGAGACGGCGTTAAAAACCCTCAACCCTGTCAGGGCGTTGAGGGTTTACGTCACGCGCTCCGCCGCTTTCAGGCGTTCAGAGCAACTCTTTGTTTTGTTTGGAGGGCGCACTAAAGGTCTCGCCGCCTCGAAACAGAGCCTGTCCAGCTGGATAGTGGACGCGATTGCAGCGGCTTACGCCTCCAAACACCTGCAGTGCCCGCTGGGTGTCAGAGCTCATTCCACCAGAGGCATGGCCCCTTCGTGGGCCTGGTCTAGCGGAATTTCTATTCACGATATTTGTATGGCAGCGGGCTGGGCCTCCCCATCTACATTCGTGAGGTTCTATAACATGGAAGTTCCTGCTTTGCAGGCTAAAGTGTTATCAGGTTGAGTGGGCTGTTGGCTCTGCCCAGTATCTATGCGCAGACAACGCTCGTGTACTGGTCATATTTTCGGTATTGTACTGTGCGTGGACATGGGGTTCCCGTAGCGTAAGCAACTTACGCAATACGAGAGAAACTCTCGTAAGAGAACGTACTCGGTTACTAAACGTAACCTCGGTTTTCTCTAGATGAGGGAACGAGTATTGCGTAACCTGCCGTGCGCGTCACGGGCTTTGGCGCTTCAGACTTCTAAAACCGGATTTCTAGCCTGTGAGCCCTGCTTATATACACACTGGCCACGCCCTACCTGTAGGTAAATAGGGCGCGGAGGGAGCAAAGCGCCCTCATTTGACGTGACGCGGGGCTCACTGATAGGCTGAAGCAGTTGCCAGCCAAGCAGCCAATGGGCACGCTGATACAGCCTGCTATGGTCTGCTGGCTGCCGCACTGCGTTGACAATAAATGCAAAATTAGGATAATTTTGTGGCTTCAGATCTCGAAGAAAGAATACTTTCCCGTTGCGTAAGCAACTTACGCAATACTCGTTCCCTCATCTAGAGAGAACCGAGGTTACGTTTAGTAACCGAGTACGTTTTACTGGCTAATTGGTCCAGTCTGAAATACTGCTAAACGGCAGACATACTGCTGCTAATGCATTTTCATTTCTTCTTCACTGCTCTAAACAGGGGTTGCTTGTGGCAACACAGCACAACTTCCTGTGTTTGTAATGCATTCTGAGCAGCGAAGAAGAACCACGCAGGGGTTAGGCAACGGTTAGCTCACGGTCATAACCATAGGTCTTAAGAAAATGGTATCGGATCGGTACATGGGTTCAAGTACTCGCCGATACCGATGCCAGAATTTGTTGTGGTATAGGTGATATTTCAGATATTAGTATTAGTATTAGTATCTAGTAACTCTACATAGTTTCCACAAAACTTTTAAGAAGCACAATGGTTTTCAACAACGATAATACATTTTATTGAGCAATCAGCATATTCGAATGATTTCTGAAAGATCATTTGACTGGAGTAATGATGCTGAAAATTCAGCTTTGCCATCACAGAAATAAATTACATTTTAAAACCCATTTGAAATAGTAAACAGTTATTCTGAATTGTAATAATTTTTCACAATATTAATGTTTTTATTAGGGATGGGAATTTTTGTCAATTTCTCATTTCGATCATCGATAGGTCTCAAAAACGAGTACTCGAGTAATTGGGGGCGGGGCGTCTCCGTCATGAAGATATGAAACTATTTTAAGAGTGATACGAAAATTAATGTTGACAAATACAAACATCACGTCTATGAAAACATGAACATATGACTAGAAAAAATAACTGCTAGATTGATGCATAAATGGTTATTTTGTTTTTAGATGTTTTCATATGTCATCATTGTAATTGAACTGAAACTGTAAATAAACAGCACCCTACATAGCTTTGCTAGCAGGTTAATAAACTCAACCAAACGCATCCTATATTAGATTAATCAGTGTACCTACTTGCATCAGCACAAAAGGACGCGAATGCACACGTGAACTTGGCCGTGCTAGTTTTTACACATTTTGAATGCGCTCTTCCCTTAACAACAACGCCGATACACGGGCAACTAAAGCACAGATAATTTACAAAACTATTACAGTTGTGTTCTCATTATAATGTTATGTACATGACAGATTGGCTCTGCACATCTTGCACTTAATTTTATTTTTCCTGATCAAAGTGACAGACATCACTGCGCGTTTTCGAAGGCATAATGAGAAACAACTTTAAATAAAACATAGGTCTACTGTTAAAAATATGAGAACGAAATAATGTTGCTGCATTAATATCATCAATGCTTTTGAAAGAGAAATAGCCTATCTAAAAAGAATATAACTGTCTCAAATAACCCATAATAGTCGATAATGTCGGGCATTGCATGTGAGCTGAAACTGAAGAGAATGAACACCAGTTGGTAACGGCAGCGCTTTACTAGCTGGTTATTAAACTCAACCAAACGTGTCCATATGAGATTATTCAGATATAGACAACATAAAAGTAATCTTACTATTTGCATCTGCAGAAAAGGACGCGGACGCGCACATGAACTTCACCATTTTCTGTTAACGCGGGGAACTAAAGCACAGATAATTTACAACATTTTGTAACATTTTCATTATAATGCGTTGTATATGACAGATTAGTGCTGTACATCTTGCACTTAACTGTATATCATGATCACAGTGATTCCAGGCATTACTGCAGTGCGCACTTCAGTTTCACTTTATTTCGCTGGTCTGGAAGGCGTGCTGTCTAACGCTAACCAATCAAACCTCAGTTACCGCCAAAAATGCCGCAATAACCAATCAGAAAAATATACAAATATATTTTTTAAAGTCAGGGCGATCATCGTTTTCATGCTCGATCGTCGCTGTCACGTTCGAGTACTCGATCACTGTTGCCCATCCCTAGTTTTTATAAAAATTTATCAACCCCAAAGTTTTTCATGGTAGTGTATACATTTTAATGTGAAGTTGTATACATTAACATAACCTAAATAAATAAAGGCTGTGAATCATAATACTTAATACTTCGCAATAAGGTTCCTCTGATTAACATTTGTTAAATTATTACTGGTAAACATATTAAATGGTTAACTGAAATTTGTTATTGATTGTAGGGTGCTGCCAATACTCTGATCTTCCCGGTCGTGCAGCAGTTTACAGAGGCCTTCATACAGGCTCTGCAGATCCCAGACGGACCCACTTCGGATAGCGGCCTGAAAATGGAAGTGCTAAAGGTGACTGGCTGTTTCATCATGCAGAAAAATACTTTTTTTGCCCTCATAGTGTAATTATAATTATGTATGATCTCTTCATAGGCAGTGACGGCTCTTGTGAAGAACTTCCCCAAACCTATGGTGTCCTCCATGCAACAGATTCTACCTATTGTGTGGAACACCCTGACTGAGAGCGCCTCCTTATATCCATTCATTGACAGCTTTTACCACATTTTTGCCTATTGCCATTCATTTCTTAGACCCATTTGATATTTTTATCAGTGCCAGAGTAATTACAATGACATATTCAAGTACTTTTCTTAATCAATCATGTACTTATGTGAGAACTGAGGTCAACTACACAGAAGAAGTGGATGATCCTGTTGACTCTGATGGTATGTGGCACTAGGTTTTTGTAATCGATCGTCATTGTTATTCAGATTGGTTTAGTAAGCACTGAGCTCTGTTAATTCAATGCCACAGGTGAGGTCCTTGGCTTTGAGAACCTAGTCTTCAGCATCTTTGAGTTTGTCCACACACTGCTGGAGAACAAGAAGTTCAAGAGCACAGTGAAGAAAGCTCTACCAGAGCTCATATATTACATCATCCTTTACATGCAGATCACAGAGGATCAGGTTGGTATGAGTGTGCGTCTTAAGTTTTTCTTTATAGCTTTTATCTTCACGTTGTCATCTGTCTCACAGATCAAGGTATGGACTGCCAATCCGCAGCAGTTTGTTGAGGATGAGGACGATGACACATTCTCTTATTCTGTCCGGATATCAGCACAGGATCTATTGCTGGTGAGCACAGAGAGATTTTTTTTGTAGGTGTTTTGATTATTTTTCCTCCTTTATCTCTAATGCATCCTCTCATCCATTAGGCTGTTGCTGCCGAGTTTCAGAATGAGAGCGCTGCTGCTTTAGCGGCGGCTGCAACACGGCACCTCCAAGAGGCAGAGCAAGCCAAGAACGCAGGCAGTGAACACTGGTAAAGAGAGAAAACGTATCCTCTGTCACAATCAACCTTTGTCCTTCAATGGGTTGCTTTACATCAATATCTCTCATGGATATGCAGGTGGAAGGTGCATGAGGCTTGCATGCTGGCCCTGGGTTCGGTCAAGACCATCATAACAGAGAATGTAAAGAACGGTCGTGTGCAGTTTGACATGCATGGATTCCTTGCCAATGTCATCCTTGCTGACCTCAATTTACCAGGTAACCTTCTTCTACATGATCATTTTGATCTTATGTCTGTATATGGCTTGTGCATAAGGGCAGGATTTGATCCGCATGTTATTCAATTCTCAGCAGCCTCTCCATTCCTTTTGGGTCGGGCCTTATGGGCAGCCAGTCGCTTCACTGCAGCGATGTCCCCAGAGCTCATTCAGCAGTTCCTACAGGCCACTGTGAGTGGCCTACATGAGAGCCAGCCTCCCTCTGTTCGGATCTCTGCTGTGAGAGCTATCTGGGGGTAAGATTTTTATTTCCAGTTTCTCATGTGCAGGTTTAATAACTTGCACAAAACTGTATGCCGTTATCTTTTTCTAATTCATTATTTAAGCTGGAAATGTATGTATTTATTATTAGAATAGAGACTGGTTGAATGTTTACCATAGCGAAAAAACCACAACGATAAGGACACTCGTTTTTAAAAAAAAAAAGAAAGAAAAAAAAGAAAGGAAAAATTACTTAATTTTAATTTTATTTTGTTAGTGCTTATTTTTGAGTTGGAAAAAGCGTAATAATTAATAATAATTTGTTACATTTTATATAGTGCTTTTCTGGGTACTCAAATCACTTTACATATAGAAGGGGGGAATCTCCTCAACCACCTCCAATGTGCAGCATCCACCTGGATGATGCGACGGCAGCCATATTGCGCCAGAACACCCACCACACACCAGCTTATTGGTGGAGAGAAGACAGAGTGATGAAGCCAATCAGTATATGGGGATGATTAGGAGGCCATAATGGACAGAGGCCAATGGGCAAATTTGGCCAAGGTTCCATCCCTACTATTTTTCCGAAGGACATCCTGGGATTTTTAATGACCACACAGAGTCATGACCTTGGTTTAACGTCTTATCCGAAGGACGCTTGTTTGCTTTGGTTGCTTCTAAGCAGGAAGCTGAATCGGTTCTATACACTGAGCGTTTTAGGGATGGAAGCCTGGAAAATATCTTGGTATAAGGTTTATGGTTTAATTATTTAAAATCATTGCCAATGTGTATGAATATTCAATAATTCTGCAGTCTGTTGTCATGTACACTGCTGTTGTAAAAGTTTGGAGTCTGTAAGGTGTTTTTTTATTTATTTTTTTTTATTAATATATTTATTCAATATGCTGTTCTTTTGAACTTTTAACTCAAAAAATCTGTCATGGTTTCCACAAAAATATCAAGCAGTACAACTGTTTTCAACACATGACACTGAAAACTGGAGAAATTATGCTAAAGATTCAGCGTTTCCATCACAGGATTAAATTTAAATATATTAAACAGTTATTTCAAGTTGTAGAAATATTCCACAATATTGCTACTTTTACTGTATTTTTGATGCAGCTTTGGTGAACATTTTCAAATATATTAAACAAATCTTACAGACCCTAAACTTTTAAACTGTAGTGTATTTTTTTAATTTTTTACATGATCTATCTTTTTACTGTTTCACAGGTATTGTGATCAACTCAAGCTGTCGGAGAGTACCCACGTCCTTCAGCCGTTTCTGCCCAGTGTCTTGGAAGGGCTGGTGCAACTCGCGGCTCAGTTCAGCTCTGAAGTTCTCACTTTAGTCATGGAAACCCTTTGTATCGTTTGCACTGTGGATCCGGCTTTCACCACGAGTGCTGAGAACAAGATCTGCCCACTCACTATTGCCATATTCCTCAAGTACAGTAATGGTAAGATCATTTTATAGTCAACATCCAGTATCATTTGCCTTGTAGATTAGAAGATTACTTATATTCTTTTCTCTTTCTGTTAGATCCGGTTGTAGCATCTTTAGCGCAGGACATCTTCAAGGAGCTTGCCCAGATTGAAGCCTGCCAAGGACCCATGCAAATGCGCCTCATTCCTACTCTCGTTAGCATTATGCAGGCACCGCCTGATAAAATCCCATCTGGCCTTTGTGCTGTAAGATAAACTTCTCATTTTGTTCTATTTCCATTTGTAAACTGTTTTCTGTAATTAATACATATTTTTCTGTTCTTGCAGACATCCATAGATATCTTGACTACAGTTGTTCGTAACACTAAGCCCCCACTGTCAGACATGCTTGTGTGCCAAGCTTTTCCAGCGGTGGCCCAGTGCACCCTCCGCACAGATGACAACACCACAATGCAGGTAGCATCAGTTTTCTAGAAACAAAAATCTATTATATCTTTCCAGAGTCCTCATGTCACTTGTCAACTAACTCATGCTGATTTTCGCAGAATGGTGGTGAATGCTTGAGGGCCTACGTGTCCGTGGGGCTGGAGCAGATTGCCCAGTGGCAAGATGAGCAAGGCCACAGTGGCCTGTGGTATGTCATGCAGGTTGTCAGTCAGCTCCTGGACCCCCGCACGTCTGAGTTCACCGCAGCTTTTGTAGGTCGTCTGGTGTCCACTCTCATTGCCCGGGCTGGCACTCAGTTGGCTGACCAGCTGGACCAAATACTGCGTGCTATTCTCAGCAAGATGCAGCAGGCCGAGACCCTCAGTGTGATGCAGGTAAGGTTGGATCATGAATAGAATTTTGGCCCAGGTGCAGCACCCCAGTGTCAATTACTATAATGATACCATTGGTGTATTTAAACTTGTGGCCCGGGGCCACAAGCAGAAGCTGGGGGTCCATGGAAACTTTGAGAACAAAAAATATTTTTACAAGATGACGTTTTAGGGCTGTCTTAAAATTACTTAAACATGTTATTGACATTTAAACACAATTTTTATTAATATAAAATTATATAATTATATTATATCAGTGTTTCCCCTACAATGTATTCACAGCGGCGCAGCGCCGCCGCTGGATTTTCAGCGCCACTGCAAAATCTTCACATGATCAGTAATATCACGACATTCACTTACACACTGTAAAGGAGAGAGAGAGAGAGATTGACGATGGCCAGAGAACTAAACAAAAATGTAGTCTGCTTACACTTTCACAATATCACAGGGCTGTAATATTAATCTTATTTTCGCTTCCAAGGATTAAAAAAAGAAGATATGAGGTAAAACTATTATAAACTATGCTCGCGCATCGTCTAGCACAACTTCCTTCCCTTCACAGCGCGCGCTGTCATTTCTCCACAAACATGTATTTAACGTCAAATTCAGCACAATCCGTGATTGTTGTCAAATGCACACTCCACTTTGGCTAAATTGCAGAACGTGTTTGATTAAATGAAAAGCACAATAATCCGCGCAATAGACGCTGTTTCCAAGTTCAAGGCGTGTGTGTGTGTGTGTGTGTGTGTGTGTGTGTGTGTACGCACGCTGCGAAACGGACCGACTTGCACATATGCTTCGTGTGCGCGACTAAACCATCAAATACACAACAAAATAGCCTATATCTCAAAATGACAGGCTTGGAGAGTATTCACTTAAACACAGTTTAGCTTAAATGGGCGTAAAGGGGAGAATGATTTTAGATCTGCGTCTTAAAGGGGCAGCATCTAATAAACCTGGTGACGATTGAGCCATAATGTGAATCAAAACAACAATATATATATATATATATATATATATATATATATATATATATATATATATATATATATATATATATATATATATATATATATATATATATATATATATATATATATATATATATATATATATATATATATATATATATATATATATATATATATATATATATATATTCGATTAATAAAAACGTAAGGTAAAAAAAAACATCATGTAATATTTCACAATATTAGGCTACTGTTTTTTCCGGTATTTTTAATTAAAAAAATGCAGGCTTGATAAGCATGAGATTTTTTGCAAAAACATAAAATAGTATCCAAATTTTTCCAGTACTTTTTTTTTTTTTTAGATATTGCCCCTTTCTTACATTTGAGCCCTTGCCCCTTAGGAACTTTCTGCACGTCCCTGCAGGTTATTGAAGTAAAATAGGCTATAAGCTAGTCACCTTTTAAACTAATGAAAAGCTTAATTTGGATTTTAATGTTCAAAATGTCTATTTCTATCCACAAAACTTGCCAGAAGTCATGGTTTAAGGGTTTTTTTATTTATTTTTTATTCCGGAGGTGCATGCCCCCGGACCCCCCGATGAGCGGCTAACCTCCGGCACGTAACAGCACCGCTGCTGGAAAAAATTCTAGGGGAAACACTGTATATATTATATGATATATTTTATAGGTAATCCTTTACTATTGACAGCCATTGTTTTCATCAACACCAAATCTATTTTTATTATTATTATTTACTGTATTTATTTATTAGGGATGCTCAGATCAGGATTTTTGCTGCCGATACAGAGTACCGATTTCTTGTCATGGTGATAGGTCGATACCGATCCCGATTCCAATGCTTCACTGATTTGTAAGCTCTCTGATCACTGTTAACCTTTTTTTTTTTTCAGTAAAAAAAAAAATATATATATATATATATATATATATATATATATATTTTTTTTTTTTTTTTTTTTACTGAAAAAAAAAAGGTTAACAGTGATCAGAGAGCTTACAAATCAGTGAAGCATTGGAATCGGGATCGGTATCGACCAATCACCATGACAAGAAATCGGTACTCTGTATCGGCAGCAAAAATCCTGATCTGAGCATCCCTAATAAATAAATACAGTAAATAATAATAATAAAAATAGATTTGGTGCTATATATATATATATATATATTTATATTAGGGGTGGCACGGTTCACAAAACCCACGGTTCGGTTCGTATCACGGTTTTAGGCTCACGGTTTTCGGTTCTGTACGGTTCTTGTTGTTGTTGTTTTTTATTTACTTCAGCATATGATATATAGCTTAATCATCCACAATTCTGTTTATAGTAATAACCGTCTCTCTATTTATACATATTTATATATATTCAGTACATTTCCATGTCCTGCACTTACCACTGTATATATCCTGCACTTGCTGCTATTGCACTTCTGGTTAGACCTAAACTGCATTTCGTTGCCTTGTACTTGTGTAATGACAATAAAGTTGAATCTAATCTAATCTAATTAGGATACAGTATTAAAAATTGTTATATCAAGTTGTTTCCTAACTGGCTGTCTACCGAGTCCGACACATTGGCGTAACATTTTTCATGTTAATCATATCAATTTTGGTCAGAACAATGCACTGTGGCTTTAATTCAGCTGACCTGATTAACACATTTCACCATGAAGTGTCCCGTGTGTTTCACAATCACCATATGACATCCAGCGCTGTGAAAAAATAACATAAAATACACAAAAACACAACACTGCCAGAAGTTTTTGCCCAAACTTCAAAGGCATGTTTAAATTATTAAAACTAGAAGCATATCTTAAATTTTAAATGTTACATTTATCATGTGAATTACTTATATACAACATATGAATGTGTGTATGAGAGAGGGGAACACGGTCTTGCAGCAGATATATATATATATGTTGCCCATCATAAATCAAAGCACGAGACAGACGGGGGTCGGAGGAGAACACCGGAAAATGTGACAGAATGGACTATATTTGCCTGTATTTGCAATACACGAGCCGTGGTTCAGATGCGCGACTCACGAGACAAACCTGCCAGTTTATGTCTGCTCAACGGGCACGCGCGGCGCGGCACCCGCTCTCGCACTGCATCTGCCCTGCTATACGATGCGCATCCTCCAACTCCGGGCAGCCTTCCTTATCTCTCCCACTTTCATTTCTACATGTGACGTGACCTGCAGCACTCCACTTTTACTTTACTGTATGTCCACACAAACCTCTTATTTCGCGCGAAAAGGACATCCACTGTCTGAGGTAACATACGGGCACAAGGATACATTGCGCATGCGTGAACCGTGCGACGCACACACACCGAACCGAGACAAGCGAACCGAACGGTTCGGTTTTTTTCCATGTACCGTGCCACCCCTAATAAATAAATATATATATATATATATATATATATATATATATATATATATATATATATATATATATATATATATATATATATATATATATATATATATATATATATATATATATACAGTGAGGAAAATAAGTATTTGAACACCCTGCTATTTTGCAAGTTCTCCCACTTAGAAATCATGGAGGGGTCTGAAATTGTCATCGTAGGTGCATGTCCACTGTGAGAGACATAATCTAAAAATAAATCCAGAAATCTCAATGTATGATTTTTTTTTTACAATTTATTTGTATGATACAGCTGCAAATAAGTATTTGAACACCTGAGAAAATCAATGTTAATATTTGGTACAGTAGCCTTTTTTTGCATGTATTGCAAGATTTTAGGGAACAACCTCCTTCCCTCAGTTAAAGCATTGAAGATGGGTCGAGGCTGGGTCTTCCAACATGACAATGACCTGAAGCACACAGCCAGGATAACCAAGGAGTGGCTCTGTAAGAAGCATATCAAGGTTCTGGCGTGGCCTAGCCAGTCTCCAGACCTAAACCCAATAGAGAATCTTTGGAGGGAGCTCAAACTCCGTGTTTCTCAGTGACAGGCCAGAAACCTGACTGATCTAGAGAAGATCTGTGTGGAGGAGTGGGCCAAAATCCTTCCTGCAGTGTGTGCAAACCTGGTGAAAAACTACAGGAAACGTTTGACCTCTGTAATTGCAAACAAAGGCTAATGTACCAAATATTAACATTGATTTTCTCAGGTGTTCAAATACTTATTTGCAGCTGTATCATACAAATAAATAGTTTTAAAAAATCATACATTGTGATTTCAGGATTTTTATTTTTAGATTATGTCTCTCTCAGTGGACATGCACCTACGATGACAATTTCAGACCCTTCCATGATTTCTAAGTGGGAGAACTTGCAAAATAGCAGGGTGTTCAAATACTTATTTTCCTCACTGTACCTGTGAAATGTAAGTTATGCACTGAGGAAAGCACCGCATTTCAAACGTATTAAACACCGCAGGTATTAGTCTGTCAGCACAAGCAGCCTAACATTATCTCTCAGAACGTCTGACAGGGCAAGCTGCTTTAAACTTTACGTGTTAACAATATCTTACCAGTTATTTTAAAGCCTTTAATATAAAGCATGTCATGTTTAGGACAAATTGTATCATGAAACCTGTAATTGTCAAGAAATAGTTTGCCTGGAATTGTGTTTTCCAGGACTGGAAAAGTCATGAAATGTTAAAATCGTGGAAAAACCGGTTACATTTCAAAAATATTGTATCATCTATTCATTAAGCCATAAATGTTTAATTCAGCAAATTGTTCTGTTGATTCAGTTTTCAGTTAATTGGTTTGCAAACTGGTCTGAATATTCATAAAGTCATCAGCATGAAACAAAAATAATTTTGAACAAATGAACAAATTCCCATTACCTTTACCAGTTGTCGAAAACATGGAAAATCTAAAAAACCTCGGGGAAATGATGAAATAAAACTAGGACTGTAAGTAGATAATATAAATTCAATATCTAAAATTTGTGGTTCATTTACCTATTTTCATTTGTAGTTAGTATGTTTGAACATTAAGTTTCTTGTAAGGAAAGAACCTAAAATAATGTGCAAGTATTGCAAAATAATGCAGTTAATTTCTGATACCATGGTGCTGGGATACTGCTGAACCCTAATGCAGGTGTGGCATGATGTAACACAGATACAGAAATAGCACCCACTTAATAAACTGTAGTTACTTTACAGCAAGGTATAGATGTCTGCTTGTTTTTGCATATTGAACATTAATTGTCTTGCATGACGGATTATTCTGAATTGTGCTACAGCTGGCTGCTCAAATGAAGTGTGAAATAATATGTCCTCTTTATTCATTTGTCAGTCCCTGATCATGGTTTTCGCCCACCTGGTCCATATCCAGTTGGAGCCCCTTCTGGAATTCCTATGTAGTCTTCCAGGTCCCACAGGGAAACCTGCCCTAGAGTTTGTCATGGCTGAGTGGATGAGTCGCCAACATCTGTTCTATGGCCAGTATGAAGGCAAAGTCAGGTGAGGGTTTCCAATCTCGTCTCCAGTGTGTTTGAAGGAATTGTACAGCTTGCATTGAAATAACACTGTAATCGCTCTGTCCACAGTGCTGTCGCCTTGTGTAAACTCCTCCAGCATGGTCTCAATACAAATGACAAGCGCCTCCAAGATATAGTCGTCAAAGGAGATGAAATTTTTAACCCAGACGAGGGAATTTGTACACGTTCTAAATCGGCCAAGAGTAAGTAGATGATCTCTTAAACTGACAAATTAGTGATTGCTTATTGTTTTTTCCTCATACCTGATTGGTCTGTTTCTCTCAGACCCTCAGCGGTGGACCAACATTCCTTTGCTGGTAAAGATCTTTAAACTCATCGTCAATGAACTGTCTTCTGTGGTGGAGGCTAATGCAAATAGAGCAAATCCAGCAGATTGGAGCCAAGGTACATATGTGGTTTAACTATTTACCCCTAGTATTAGTATTAATTACCGGTAGCCACTTTTCCACTGTCCAGCATTGCGTGCCAGGGCTAACAACGTGCCGGGCAGGGCCAATAGTTTCGGACCTCTTGCCACGAAGCCAAGCTATCTGAAAACTTGCTAGATCGCAAAATATGCATGTCAAGAATGAACGTTTGGTCCTTACTTAAAGACTCCAGCATCGATATCTCATCCCTCTCCTGACTCCGATAAACTTTGCCTTCAAGATGCCTCCTTAAAGGGTTAGTTCACCCAAAAATGAAAATTAGACCATGATTTACTCACCCTCAAGTCATCCTAGGTGTATATGACATTCCAGGGCTTCAGACTGCGACCAAATGGTTGCATTTTGCGACTAAAATTTGAGAGTGTGCGACTGAATTTTACATCCAGTCGCTCATGTGCGCCCAGTAAATTTGCCTGCTGTCGGTACTAGAGAAATTAAGAAAATACACATACTATTTATAATTGATAGATGTTATATCTGGCAAATTCTATCTTTGCCAGCTGTTTCTATATGAGATAATATTAAACCATTTGTCCATGATGCATTTTTGCTATTCTCAATGAGAGCGAGAGAGCGAGAGCGAGAGAGAGAGAGAGAGAGAGAGAGCTCACGTGGAGCTGGAGCGAACACAACACCACAGTCAGCTTAATGAGTGACGATGGCCAAGAGAACTACACAAAAGTTTAGTCTGCTTAAACTTTAGGGATGTGCTGTGATATTAAAATAATTTTATTTTCGCTTTCGGCTTCCAATAATTATAAAAAGAAGATATGAGGTAAAACTATTCCTATAGCCGTGTTCTGTCGAGCGCGGCATCTTTCCCTTCACAGCTGCGCTGTCATTTGTACCTAAACTTAACGTCTACTGTTGCTAAACTGCGGGATGTGTTTGATAATAAAGAGCTAATAAATGCACAATCCGCGCAAGAGACGCTGTTTCCAACTTCAAGGTGGCTTATGCGTGTGTGCTGCGAAATGGACCGACTTGCACTTATATTTTAGGCTTCGCGTGCGCGTCTAAACCATCAAATAAACAACAAATAGCCTGTGTCAAAATGACCGGATTGGAGAGTAGTTACTTTAACAGTTTATATCTTAAATGGGCGTAAATGGTTTGGCGAAATAGGAGAATATATTATTAGTTCTGCATTTGGTCTTAAAGGGGCAGCGTCTAATAAACCTGCTGACAATTGAGCCATTAATTTGAAACGAACAAAAGGCAAAGGGAAAATATTCACATCTCTTGAGTGAATAACTTAAGCTTTTATAAACATTAATCTATCAATTTATAGAGTGAAAACTATGCAGTGTTATTTTACATTTCATTACTTTATTAGATTTCTTTGTAGGTTTGTTCTTTCTAAGTAATATTAATGTTAGCAGACCTTCCGAATGCCTGCACACTGGTCCATTTACAAATAGATGTTTTATAGTTTTGTTCAAACGTTGCTGTTTCTTTTGCTATAGATATTTTACTTTTCAGATTATAAAGCCATATTAATTATGTTCTTAATTATGTTTTTTTTTTCTTTTTTTTTTCATAAAAATAAAAAAAATACAGTATAATAAAAAAGAACCGATAAGAATACCGTTAAAGTACCGGATCGATAAGCAGTATCGGTAAGAGTAGTAATACCGTTAAAACAGGG